>OX421389.1:8190000-8815000 GCA_949126905.1 Amorpha juglandis
ATTAAGGGAACTTTGGAATAACCGCCGCGCTAAAGGCTGGCAGGAAAAGGCACACCAACAAGCATGGGAAAAGGGAGGGCATCCTTAAGTGTTTGTTGTGGTTGTTTGTGTTTTAATGTGTTATGTTCGAGTAAATATAATAAATCATTATATACTCACCCAGTTATTGCTGCGTCGCACACATTGCACCAGAACTGGTCGTGCACAATCAGGTCACCTTCAAAAAATATATTGGCCTTTATTCGATATTTACTTATTTATTTATTTATGAGCATACACCTCTGACGTTTTTAAGTTACGTTTGTATTTTAGCCAAAAAAATTGCTTAGTTCTTAATCACCCTGATCGCAAAATGTGTATATTTCTCACGAACTGTTCGATGTATATTGGATTGATGATTATTACTATCGGACATTTTGTCATTAAACATATTATTTTTCTTGATCATTGGGCCTTATAATGCAGAAAAGATGCAACCCTCATTGACTAGTTACACAAAAAGGTTAAAGTTTCAATGGGGGTAACCATTTTTCTCGCATAACACTATGGGATTTCGAATCTTCACACAATGTTACACATATATGCCTAATTGATTCGCTACTCACCCTTCGGACTAGAGTCGTGATGATCTTGAAGAAGCGAGGTTGGGTCTTCGTTGTCGCAGTACATCGACAAGTTGTCATCAACTTTAATGTCGTCTGTAAAACCAATCCGTAACATATGATGAATAAATAAATAAATACACCCAACAGTCACATACATAGTCCTGACCCCACAGTAAGATACATACGAGTCTTGTGTCGTGGGTATCAGAAACTACAAGAGACTTTCGGTCTCATAACACCCAGACCCCGAAACAAACATTTGTGGATCACACAAACATTTGTCTCGGTGCGGGGATCGAACACGCGGCCTCGCTTCACAGCCGGCTACTCGCCCGCTGCGCCACGGAGGCTGTCCTACTGCTGAATTCACTCCCTACGATCATATTTAATTCTTGAACATCGGATACGGTCCACACTTTTTTCATACATACACCCATACACACTCACGCCTGTAATCCTCGTAGGCAAAGGTGTAACATACCACCCACATTTCGCCGAGCGCTTCTCCGTCCCATGATGTGATAGGGTGCGAGCCTATCGCCATACCGGCCATAATTTCAGACTCCGAGCTACTATAAATCGTTTCGTGATAGACTCAAGAGATTATGATTTCGTATAGTATATATACAAATATTGCTTATTAAAAATAATGAGACACTGGTTTCACATTTTTGTATAATTCCACTAGTAGAGGAGGGAGGGGGAGGAAGGTTGAAGTTTGAAGTTCTTAGTCTGTGTATCTAACTTTTTAATAAATTGACCGATTGAGGTCCTATTCACATCATATAATATTTGACTTTGGGGACGTTGGTGGCTCGTTTGCTGGCCTATGCTATAAAAAAAACGATGGTTCAAAGCTATATATCATCACGCTACGACCCACGAGAGCGGAGCGGTCATATGTACGCGAGTGTAACCGCACGGGTCAGCCGTTTTAAATATTAGTAAGAAGTAAGTTAAACAAAAGGATTACCTGCTGGTATTGGTATCACTTCGTTAGGTTTTTGCCATGTAAATGTTTCCTCCATTGGGACCAAAATTTCTTCTGAAAAAAATCCCAAAAAATTATTAATATAGGACAGATGAAAAAATTATGTTTGATTACACTTAATAATTAGGTCAATATTAAACACGTAGGTGTACTCCACCATACACTTATAGTAGCAACTTCACAAATAGTAAATAAATAAATCGGAAAAGTTTTAAGAGGGCGAAAGATGCGAATTGCGGGTGGGAGGATATTCGTATCCGACCGGATAGCGACCACCGTACACTGGTGTTAAAACCTGCCATGGTGACATCTTGTGTGGGTCGCGTTCTAGGGGCAGCCAGTGTATATCCGGTTCTCCCGAGGGGCTTGCCCCCTGATCCTAACCCTTTTCCCATCCCTTTTCCTTCCCCTCCCCCTTAGCCCTTTGGCAGGCCGGTATGATCTTGTCGACCTACGATATTCTTGGATTGCGCTACACTTACCATCAGGTGCAGCGTAGTCACTTTGTCGAGCCAGGAAAAAAAAATTACATTTTAAGGGTACAAAAATGGTGTCTAACCGAAGCTACGCTAATAAAATAGCCCTCTTTGAAAACTATTTACGTAAACTTGAAAAAAAGCGACCAATTGCGAGTTGGACTCCTGCCAAATGGCCAAAGGGGAGGGGAAGAAAAAGGGTTAGGATCAGGGGGCAGGCCCCCTGGGGAGAACCGGATATACACTGGCTGACCCTGGAACGCGACCCACACAAGGTGAGCCACTATGGCAGGTATTAGCACCAGTGTACGATGGTCGCTATCCGGTCGGATACAAGTATCCTCCCACCAGCCAGCATATTGACTTTTGCCCTGTGAACTGCCTGGTACCTTACTAACAAAACATTATTTCATGCAATAAAAATATTATCGTAAAGCATACCTGCCAGTGCATTGAGTAGTTGATCATTTTGAGCGCTTGGGTTAGTGCCAGTTTTATTGCACTGTTGTTTATCTGCAGTTTCATCATGAAGCTGTGTACCATCATCTTCCCATTCAAGCTTTACGCCAGGATCATCGAAACATTCAGGAAGTGCAACATTGACGCCCTCTGTGACAGGTTGATCATGTTGTGTAATAGGAGCCCTGTCGAGACCTGTAACAAAGTCTTCTATCATGGTACAGAAGTGATAGCTGATAGATAGATAGCGATACTGCACCTAAATGGCAAGTATAAAATATGCGGTTCAAATGTTTTCACCAAATGTTTTATATTGAAAATAATATATACATATATTACCAACAGACCCGGCCACGCGTTGCTGTGGCTAAGGTATAATAAACAAATCATAAAATAAACAAATAAAATAAACTGGCAGTTACAAGGACTGCCGATAGAAGTGAAAACTTAGTGAGATAACACGGACGATATCCGAACGCACCGCGCCGTTCTCAGCGACGTACGCGCCACATCGCCCGATGTCACGCGATCCGATGCAGCCAATCAGAGTGCTCCGCCGTCGCGGGGCACGCGTTGCCAACCAACTCAGCCACGTATGCCCGTCACGTACGCCAGGCAGTTGGCCCAAAGAGTAGAATAATACTATGTGAAAAAGAGAGCCCTCTCAACGAATTAGCTGTCACCGAAATGTCAATTTTGAAACTCGATCGCCGTCTGGTGACGTTTCCCTTGTACTAAGTTTCGATGTGTGCGTGAGTGTGTATATGTAAACATGTATATGTAAAGTGTGTGTAATATATCAATACGAAGCATTTTTTGAATTAACAATCAAAGTACTTTTCCTAATACATAAAGTATTAGATACTTTCTGTATTAGAAAAAATACTTTGATTATTTTACTGTAGTAAATAACTTTATTCTTAATAATGGATAATGGATTAATAAAGACAAGTAATTATTTTCAATATATTTTATTATAATTTTACAGATTTCCATTTCTTATATTTATTATAATAAAGTTGAGCCATGCTCTTTAATTCGTCTGTTTCATCCGTATTAGTAATTTTACCACATAAAATTCTGTTAATATTTCTGCACCAACTGTAAATCAAAATATTAATTGAGTTTTGAACAAAAAAGTTTGTTAATTCATCTTTATGTATTTCACACTTAAATGGAGACGTTACGAAAATGTCAACATAAAATTTGATATTTCTCCTCAGTCCATAAGTAAAAATAATGTTAAATGAATCATAAGACCCTTGAACAATTAGCTTCATTTTAAGTATTGTGTGTGTAAATGATCTAACAGTATACATAAGTTTTGATAATTATTTAGTATTAAGAGATAAGTAGATCATTTTTCAGGTGGCAAGCAATGCACCTACTTATGAACAGGACCAGATAAATTGACAATATAATATTAATGTCATTACTATCTTTCAACAATTAGACATGTCTATATTCCCAGTAACTAATGGCTATAAAGTCTTAGACGACAAAACAAAAGTTCTATGTAAACATTGATTGGTATCAAGAAATGGCAAAATGGTGGTGTCTGTCCAAACTTTTATTTGAAACCGAGAATTTTATTTGAAATCTATACTTATAAAATAACATGTCCTGACTGACTGACTGATTCATCATCGCCGAGCGCAAACTATCAAGGCTACAAGCATGAAATTCGCGCTGTATATTCATTTTGTTATGTAGGCACCCACTAAGGATTTTAGAAAATTTCACCCCAAAGGGGTCAAAATAGGGGATGATAATATGTATGAAAGTCCGTCATTTTGAAAGTTACATAAACAAAATTTTGTATTTCGGTCATTGACGTAGAATAAATAAATACGTGTTTCAGGAATTTTGGAAATTTTATTTAATAAGGGATGAAAAAGGGGGTGAAAGTAAATGCGAAAGTGAGTTTGTTTGTTACGCTTTCACGCCTAAATAACTGACCGATTTTGATGATTTTTTCTACAGAGACAGATGGGACCCTGGAGACGGTTACATGCTACTTTTATGCTGTTCACGCGGGCGGAGCCGCGAGCAAAAGCTAGTCAATTATAAGAGGTGTTAATACAACATAATGTCATAAAAAAAGTGTATAAAATGTCTATTAATGTATATAACTTCGATTTTATATTAAAAAATGTGGTACTAAATAATGATGTATTCTAAAAATTAAACAAGTAGAATACTACTTACTTGGTAGAAATAGGGATGGTACTGCTAAAGCATTAAGACGACTACTACGGGTTCTATCTTTGTCAGTAAAATGTCTGTCACATATTCTGTGTTTTGTGTAATCAAAGTTTTGATCGTCTTGATTACAGGCTACAATTTTAACCCAAGCCATGTGTTGTTCCGGAAATTTGTCTGGATGTGGGAATACGTGAGGTTTTCCCCCTGAAAATAATAATCAAATGTGTTAGTTTCCATGGTAGTTTCTATTGTGGTTGTTTAGTTAGTCTGGAATTTCGGAATGAACCCCTTTTTGTTAAAGCTCTTCTTTTTATTTGAACATATCATTCATATAGAAATGTAGGTTGATACATAAAATATGTATTTGAAGTCCTCGAACCAGAAAATAGTAAGTATATAAGGATTAATTATAATCTGGTATAATGACTCAATCCTGGTGACTTGCAACTTGACTTGTGACTTCAGCTTTATTATTTATAAATTAATAATCATGATTTTATGTTCTTCAAGGTAAAAATAATTGAAATAGAATTTGACATGATGCATTGAAATAAGGATAAAAGCATAGTCATTGATAATCAAAATCATAAGGACCACAAAGCAATGTTATATGGGAATAATTATAAACTGATATAAGTGACTAATACATAACTTTTATTTTAATTTACTTAGCAATATTTCGCATGAAGTAGAATATGATAATAAGTTAGCGCATAAAAGTATCGCAATTTTTACTATGTGTTTACAACGTTCTATTCCGAATGGTGAAATATCAAGTGTATTTTATTATCATTAATTAAATATAACGATATGATTTACTTTGTATAGTACTTACGTGTTTTCGGGGGGCATCCTAATGAACAACGCCTCGGCATTGTGTTAATTATAAATTAAAACAACACCAACACAAATAACACTATAGCGTCCTTTCGCAACTACAAAAAAAGCGTCCTTTCGCAACTAAAAATAAGCGTCCATGCGTAATAATCACTTCTGCACGATGTATAAACGTAACAGAAAGGCGGAGGAGGAAAATACCTACAACTCAACGCAAACAGAAATCCACATAAAATCACAAACCGATAAAACTCGTACGCAAGTCTTAACGAACAATTGTGAAGTGAGCAAGTGACAAGCGAAGCTCGGCAAACATAATTTGAAAACTGTCACAAAAACTGTTGAACTGTCGTTAAAACATAATTTATCGTAGAGAGCGCCATCTGTACTAAGGAGGTAAACTAATTGTCAACAGAATTTCACAGGATTTAGCTAGCGATGTCGCGTCTTTGTATGAAACCAAGGTTATGTATAGCTTGGCAAAAAAATGTAGAAATAAATGGAGGCGCCACTGAGCCGTTTATATGGTATCCCGATATAGTTCGGTTTTTAGTTTTGATACTTGTTATTATAAAAAACTTGTTATAATATTTAATATGCAATCAAATAACAAGTATTATAAAACCAATTAAAAAAGCTCTATCTAAATATCCCATACTCGCTTTTTTGTTATATATCTATAATATGTATTAATGTATTTGTTTGCGTATACAGGGTTATTTTTAAAACACCAGCAACCTCGCAGGGGTAGATAGCTGTCCCCATACGGAACAACTTTTGTTCTACGAATTTGGATATAACTCAATATATTTAAAAAAAAATGATTTTACAAGTTTTTGTTGTGTCGTATTTTTCTTCGTAGTATGCGGCGCGGCGCGGCGTGCGCGCGCGACTCAAAGGCGCCGCTCAGCTGAGCGGCGCGTTGACCTTCAAAGGAGCTAGTCCGGTTCCCCACGCTTCGCGTATTTGTTTACGTAATCTGCGATGCGCGTTGTAACAATCAAGACGGAAATTAAATGAATACTTATTTTTGTATGAAAATAAAATCTAACAAATTATCAAAAGTCGTAGAACAAAAGTAGTAGCTTATAACCTTAGGAATCTACCCCTGCGAGGTTGCTGGTGTTTTAAAAATAACCCTGTATAAGTATTTGTATGATAGATATTAGTTGTTTTCCGCATTATTCTCTTCTTCTACTATTTTATTGTGTAGCGCCGTCTACTACTATTTCCGTCACTGTCCATCCCACGGTTGTCCGGTAGAGATCGCTATAAGCGATAAGACCGCCCGTTGCATTAATACCAAACACTTAGTAATTATCCATAGTTAAGTTTATTATTGTACGTTGGTGTGAAATAAAGTGTTATTGTATTGTAATTATGTAATGGCGGATAATGAACTAAAAAGTGAACTTACCTACATATTATGTGAGTTACTATACAAGCGTAAAGACAGAATCGACTATTGATTGTAATTTAAGACTGAAGGTATCTAAAATGATTATTTCATTAAATTATTACTATATTATGTATGTGAGTCACCATTGTACAAAAAAATAATTATGATGTCAGGTTTTAAGATTGAGAAACATCTTATTTTATAGATGTGACTACTTACTGTTAAAAAAAGGAAAACCGAAAATGTATTCATTTTGTCTGTTTATTTATAACTTTAATTTTAACATTACAATTTTCAAATAAAATAATTGTCAGGGTTTCTATCAGTCTGAGAAACTCTCTTCCAAGTATTCTATATCCGAAAAATCAATTTCCATATTATCATGACTGATAAAGTAAAATCAATAATAATAATAATGACAATCATCCACATCATCTAATCCAGAAGTACTAGTGCTTTCGCCTGCAAGTTTAATAACTAACTTTTCAATATTTTCATACAAAGTATGCTCTCTCTTTCTCTCGTAATATTCATCTTCATTTTTTTTACGTGCTGATGTGAGTCTTTCCAATGTACTTACTGTGATTTCTTAAAATTCACGCTCAGCTGCATCCTAATGAATGAAAAAATATTAAAATTATTACGTAAGTGAAAAGTCGATTGTTAATTTTAATTTTAAAACTGCTCTTTGAATAAACTAGTATAAATTACCACTTTGGTCTATTAAGAAAGAATTATGTCATAATGATAAAAATATCCACTTTTTAAATCAAAAATTTGTGTTGTAAGATATTACTAATTATTGATGAACACAAGTATCAAAATTAGGGTAATCAATCTCTAAACTGATTCTGTCACATGAATGTAAACATAACCTATAGGCTTGATAATAATGTTGCAAAATATTAAAGAATACGTTGTACAAGACATAAAAACCATTCTATGTCCATAGAAAAATATAAAACTGACTTAAATATCACAAAATAAACTTCCACTAACCAGTCATATCGGCGGTTCTTTGGTAAACATTGTCGAGGTCCGACACAATTGTTTTTGCTTCTTTTTCTGCAAGACATCGTCGGTAAGCTTTATAAATAATTTCCCTTGCGGAACTTCGAATCGGCTTGTTCAATTTGTAACACTAATGGCTTGAAATAAACGTGCTCACTGAAAATAATTCAATAAAAACGAAAACTCAAGGCGAGTTACAATCAAAATTCACAAATGTCAACGACGTGATAGTGTTGCCAGGTGAAATAAAGAATTAGTTCCGTTTCTACACTTTTTTGCCAAGCTATACTGTTGTGTCCCGGCCCTGGTAGCAACTCTATGGTAAAATTGGCATATATGGAAAGTGCTGCCACCCTTAGTTTGGTTTGATTGAACTAAGCCTTAACACACACATGCATAATGTATCTAAGTGTGCATTTGTGTGCTTTACTAGGTTCCGATCCTCAATAAATAGGGTTTAATTTTACAGACATCTCACTCGACTTGTCCTGGCATTTTTCTCATTAAATTACTTATTATTAGGTACTTTTGCTTCGCTATTGAAGACAAAAGTAATAGAAATGAAGAATCAATCTGTCGAGTGAGAGTCTGTATCAGGGTTTTATCATAGTTACAAAAAAAAAAACACTTGTATAAATTCAGAATAATGTCTGTTCATTATTTATGTTTTTTATTCATTAAAATACATTTGAGCTGCTAATTTAGTATTATCCTCACCTTCGTAGGTGATTTTCCCTTCCAGTATCCTATTTACTGACCTGCACCAACTATAAATAATAATTTTAATTGATGTGTCAACAAAACATTTCTATAATTCGCCTTTATGAATTTCACAATTCACAAAACTAAAACCTGTAAATAGATCAATGAATGAATGAAGTAATACGGTTATGTTGGGCTCTACCGGCCTTACGACCCAGCGCTGAACCAGGATGAGAGATGGAAAACATCCAGGCTGGGCCGAGGCCCGAATACTATGTACACCCTAAGCCGGCAAATATCAACTAAAAACCCCGCGGTGGACATCTTCGGCACATTAAGAACAGAACTAGTCTGAAATATTTCTTGTATTTTGCATTACATACCAAATTCTCTTCTAGGGCGACAGTAGTTATGGTCTATCTCCACAAAAGTACTGATTGATTGCTGAACACCTGTAACATAACACTGCAACATCAGCACAAACAGTGAGATTTCTTCTAATAACTAGATAACATGACTTGAGATGTCAGTATACCGGGACTCGGTCCAAGAGCAACAAAACACGATAATTCCCAAATCCCTGTTTATTCTACAATATTCAGAGTAGAACTTCTATAATACTTAAATGCAAGCACAGCGAATTATTATTTTAAATGCTAATCTGAAACAATTTAATATTGTTATAAAAATGGTTTTCTCACTGAGCTAATTTAATTCTACTCACGATTCAAATTAACCGTTGGTATTGCTGAACAAACAAGACGGCCTCCAGTTGTCATGAATTTATGGTCAAAATGTTGATCACATATTCTTTTGTTCTTGTATACCTTCGTACAATCTCTTTCTACAAGTTTGTCACCAACAACCGCTATCCAAGCGGCAAACAAATCAGAGCGCTTGTCAAGGTTCGGAAACCGGTGAAGCGGTACACCGTGTGCCACTGAAAATGGAACGAAATTCAAGTTTGAAGACAACTTTTTCTTGATTTGATTAAAGTTAATACGATAGGTACTAATGATTGACCAAAGAAACGATGAATGATTATTACATTTATAACACTGTATGAAAGATTATATGACAAGAAAAAGGGTGAATATTGAGATGAGGGCAGGAAGATGACGATTATGTTTATTTAAATACATACCTAAAGCATCACAGCCAAAAATACAGTATCTTCTTCCGAGTGCACTCATGTTATTGATAACAGCAATAACAATAATTAAACAAAAACAAAATTTACAAAACAAGAACGAATAACAGTAACAAGTATTATCCACAAAAATAACTGAGATAACCTCGACAAACACATCAACATCGGGAAAGCTGGGAGTTGACGATGGCCGCTGGCGGGAATGGCCGATGTCAAATAATGACATTGACATTTGTTTGACAAACAAGACAAGATGATTACCAACCAAAATCCAGAGGTCGTTGTCGTCTATGGAAAATGCTCAGATCAAATATGAAAAAGATACGGCCATAGCGTAGCCTGTGGTGAGACAGAGAGACCCAGCGATTGTGTTGTCAGAATGTAAAAAAAAATCCATAATTATTTTATTTTTTTATTATATTTTAGTGAATATTCTTAAAAGTAAAATAAAATACTATTAAAGGCTATTTATAGTATATTGCCCTATATCCTTATTTACACATTATTTTATATGTAACATAAATTAAAATAATTAAAAAAATCGCGTGTACCCTACGAATAGTGTGAATATCCTATTATTCATAATACCAATTAGTGTTACTAAAATTACGGGATAGTGAATTAAATGTTAGGTTTCACTTAATTTTTGTAATAAAAAGATGTGAATGGTTAATTTATTTATTAACACAAATTTATTTATTTATTTTATAGTACACAAGACAGATTACAATTAATGCAAAGATATAAGTTAAATTTATACAATTCTGATCTAGATTGCAGTCCAAAAATATGTGTACATAGAGAAGTGATGTAAGGGTTAGACGTTACAATGATATATACAGGGTTATTTTTAAAAATTAAATTTAAAAAAATTATGATACACGGGCTAATAACTTTTTAAGGTGTGGTCAAATTGAAGCAAATATAAGTACTAGTGTACGATATAAGTATTTCAACTGTAGTACCAAAACATGTGAATTCATTGCTAGGACATAAATAGAGCATTTTCTTTTTCCTCTAATGAGTAACATGTCGGCATTAACGTGATATTATATGATGTTTAGTTTTTAATGACATCCGGAAGCGAAGCTCCTGTTGTGCTCTATTGCAACCCTCGGTGTTAGAGAGAGTAATAGCGCGTCGTTTTGCTAACACGCCCCTTCATTGACCTTTAAATTTAACTAATATTGTATGAAAATTTCTGAAACGTTCTATCTTTTGCGAAATCAGTTTTTAATTTTATTTTTTGGTGACTTGCATACTCCTTGAAAAATGCAGGTAACACATCTTAGCATTTTTAGTTGGTATCCAATTGATTCCACCGGTCGCTTGGATCCACCGATTTCTTTGTGATGGATCTTTAGGAAACCTGCAAATAAGACAAAACGGAAGATAAATTTCACTTCTTTCAGGAAATAAGTATTGAGTATTATATAACATATTATAAAAATGTATTATCTACTTTAATAATAATTTATCGGCATTTCGCTTTAGTAACCGGCAACACTATTTTTAGGTTATAAAGTTAGATTTATGCATTAAAATAAGATTTTCGTAACAATTTTACCAAAATCTTGTGAAAATACTCGCCAATACAACAATCTGAACCTATTTTAATTCCCAGAAACAGATTTTATAAGGTACTTACATGTGAAATGTGACACCAGGATTTTTTCGCTCGCTACGGCTTTTACACTCAAAAATACTACACCCAACCATCATTAGAATACGATTTGATTACTATTTTAATACAAACACTTATAATAATCGCTATAAACACCTTAAAAACGCCAGGAAGTCCAGAAAACAATCACGCTATGGTTTGTTTGGCAAACTTCGCAGCGTGACAAACACAAAATTATAGGCTACGCTGAAAGTGACAGCAATATTATATAGGCATCTTTGTCTAACACGTTCAATTACTTATATAACTATCTCGTTTTGCAGGGAAATCATTCAGTGATGGTCCTATCTATGGAATAGATAATCTAAGGGAAAATGTCACTGCCTGAGTGTGCCGCCCATAGATTATACACGTATATACCGACATAGATACGCCACTATGCGGGCAAAAATTGATGTATAATTACATCTTCCACGGTTAGATGGCGTGCTTGTACAAATTTGTTTTCGTTCAAATTTAAGAATATTTTATTTCTTTTTTAATAATCGAGTAAATTATAAAAATACTTACAATTCATGTTACAACATAAAGATTTGGTGAGTATATTTTTAATTTACTGATTAAGTAACACAATACAGGGTTGAAAATATTCGATCAGGTAGGAGTGCAGGAAGCAGGGTTCGAAAATATCCGATATTTATTATAAATATCAAAATATCGGATATTTATGATATATATCCGATATATATCAAGTTTGATATATATCCATTTTGTATGAAAGCCATATTATTATTTTATTGTATTATTTATGAATACTGTTTGCATATGTGTTACATACACAGACTAAAATTATAAAATAAAAAACTCGTGTTTGGATAAGGCAAAATCAACTAAAAACCATAAACTCTTCTTTTAGGGCAGAAGTGTTGCCATTTGTGGATTAGAACTTACCATTAGAGAGTATGTTTTAACACTACTCCCACGCCATCTATATTTGGGAAGTAGAAATACAGTAACAAACTCTAAAAATTACTTAATAACATTAATTTTTTAAACCATTTTTGTATTGCAATATAAAAAAAATATTGATATATATCGTCAAACCCGGCTTGATATATATCGGATATATATCGGATATATATCATGATATATATCCATTGATATATATCCTCGAACCCTGACAGGAAGTAACCTACTTTCATTCATGACCTATCTAACACTGGCTCTGGATGCAGGGAGGCATACGGTTGATAACGACGTATTGTTGAGGAAATTCGCTGCAACGGGTTTCACTCATCTTTTAAAATTCTTTGCAAACTACCTTAGTGAACGAAGGCAGTACGTCGAATATGCCGATACGAATCTAGACCGTACTACACGTTTTCCGGGGTAAGTCAGGGCAGTAATTTCGTAATCATGGGCATGGTTGGATACTGCAGACTAGAAGTGAGGAGAGATGTCGCACTCGTCAAGTATGTGTTTAGGGTGTGGTGCGGCTGGATACATCATCCAGAGGGACTGTCTACTAATGCAGCTGTGTGTGCCCAGCAACAGCGTCGGTACTCATCGCCGTGTGCCGATGTTTAACGTAGTCGCAACTAGGACAAACATCTTAAAATTTGCACCTTTATTGCGCGCCAAACCACTAATCAACATGATTTCTGAGCATATTGATATACTCAATTGCAACTTGCCGAAATTCATAGAAGTGGCACAAAAATGTGTCGAAATTATTTTGATTACATAATTTAATAGATATTGTTAACACGTTCACTGCGTTACGGGAAGTATTTGGTTGTAATTGAGTTCTGCTCTGTGCGGCAGCTAGAATCCTAGTTTTCCACTCCGTGCGGGGGGTGATTTTTTCAAGTATTCGAACAAGCAAAAATGGCCTTTCCATGTCTCTATGGAGGGTTGAAGCCAGGACTACGTACGGGAAAATAGAGGTCGTATCGCATATCAGGCATTCTTGATACGGGAAGTATGTGACTTGTACAGCACTGGAAGTAAGTTTTAATCCAGCGCAGCTGCAGTGAATGTGTTAAATCCTTTTATTCAGATATGTACTGGACGACCGTTGGCCTGGGCTATTATGTTGTTATATTTACTTTTACAGTAAATAAACATATATTTTTTAAATAAAATATTGCTGGCCACTGGATAGGTGTGTTGTTGATTCTGGTTCTAGTTCTAATTGCTGTACTGTGCCTGATGTAGATGGCTCCGCCTCAAAACTTGGTTCAACTGATGATTTAATTATGTGCACACTTTTTATTTTACAGCATTGCCACAATGACACTAAATGAAAGAAATCACTGTTTACTTTACCATAACTATTATTTACATTCTGCTAAACGAAGTATAGTTTGCTTTTATTCTTCAAGGATATTTGTAATCCAATGAAAACTAGCCATAATTCCATGAATGAGTTTCTGATTTTGTCTTCCAAATTAGAATTATTGTAAACTGTCTTAAAATTCAACATAGAATATGTACCTATATTAAATATAAAATGCTTACATAAATTCAATGTAGGGATAGCATTACTTGTCAAACGTCTGCTTGGTGATTTATAGCAATCCTTAAAGTGTCTATGGCAAATGCGAACAGAATTATATATATAGTTATTTCCCCTATCTTGACTTGCAACACCAAGTACAGACTTCCACTGGTTAAACTTGTCCGTGTGAGGATATTCCCATTTAGGAAACCGGTGCAATGGTCCTGTAAATTAAAATACTACTTTATTGTAGAACTTTCTACGTGGAAAGTGGTGGAATGCATTAAGAATAATAAGTTTGTAATGTAAATAACCATAAATTTTTCGCTTAAATATCAAATATGTAATTCGATACGAACTGTAATTGTATTTTGTTGATTTGAGCTATAAGGAATATTAACAAACTCACCATCGATATCACACCCAAAATAACATTTTAATTCAGCCGCTTTTGGCATTTTCAAAATGCAAGTTCGCAAAAATTATATTATTAAAATCCGTGTAACGAAGCGCCAAGTTGTCAGATATGCAATCAGTCCGGGGTCCAATAAACAAGCCAGGATATGTCGTAACACGTAGGTAGATCAGAAACCAGTATTCAATCGAAGTCGTAAACAATATCGTCGAAATATCACCATAAAACGCACACCGTATTCAAAACGAACGAAAACAATGAATATAATTCAAAATATGGCTGAAATGACCAGTGTTGCCAGTACCCGATATTCAGCAGTTACGCATTACGTATATATGTGTATAATCTATGCCCGATACTGCTGAAACAGTTACATAAGTACGTATTTCGAGTTTTGCCGGGAATTCTGACAGTGCAGTTCATCGCTTATTTTAATTTATTTCATAAATTAGTTTACGAGTTGTATAAAAGTGATGTGGATTTGTTCAATAAACATTGACGGTGATGAACAGTATATGGAAACATTGAAATAAGTGAATTAAGAATTGTACTGAAAGGAGTTAACATCATAACTCCGACAAGACCTTGAAATCGTCCGCACCCGTGTTTCATCGTTCTTGTAAAAATACTTGAGAATACATTATACTTGACACTGACTAAATGCATAATACTGCGAAAGCCATTAATAAAAAAGAAAGAAAAGTACGTATTTAGAGTTTTGGCGGGAATTCTGACAGTGCAGTTCATCGCTTATTTTAATTTATTTCATAAACTTGTTTTGAGTTGTGTTTGTTATATTAAAGTGGTATGGATTTGTTCAATAAACATTGACGGTGATGTGTATATAAACATTGAAATAAGTGAATTAAGAATGGTACTGAAAAGAGTTAACACCAAAACTCCGAAAAGACCTTGAAATCGTCCGCACCCGTGTTTCATCGTTCTTGTAAAAATAACTTGAGAATGAATTGTA
Organism: Amorpha juglandis; assembly: GCA_949126905.1. NCBI lineage: Eukaryota > Metazoa > Arthropoda > Insecta > Lepidoptera > Sphingidae > Amorpha > Amorpha juglandis. The sequence goes on from OX421389.1 coordinate 8,205,348, forward strand.
CTTGACACTGGCTAAATGCATAGTATTGCAAGAGCCACAAATAAAAAATAAATTAAGTACGTATTTTTCAATTTCTATAATAAGTTAATTATTGTCACAGACTACTTACAGAACTGACGTAAATAAAATAAAATAAATGTAAATGTGTAATTGTAAATGTTTTATGTATGTAATTGTTGATTATATTTAGTATTACATACCATTAATGTCAGGCAATTTATTCGAGGTACTTTCGGTAATTTGCGAGTATGTATGGTCGATGTGACGCTTCCGTGCATAAGTGTTCACATAAACTAGAAACAACAAGAAATAAATTAATCTAACCAGTTGTTGGAGTAGTGGAAATAATATTAAAATAAACGATGAGTGGTATGAACTATGTTTTATTTGTTTTATTATGACTTAACACATATTTACGTGTAACGTGAATGTACAGAAATTAGCAAGGGACGCCATGACAGATATTTCAGTACAGCCGAGATTTACAACGGAAATCCATCAGATGGCGCTACGTGTAATACTTTAAGATCAAGAGTATAATATTTACCACCGATTACAACACGCCTCCTTAAATTTATAGTCTTGATCTTTTAAACAAACAATACTAATAGAACATACTTAGGTATACTAAATTACTATTAATTCTGACCTATTTTTCGAAAATTTTGTCTTATCTAAACTTTTAGTTAATATATCTGCTAGGTTACATATTGAATCTATTTTTACAATATCAATTATACCATTTTCATAGTTTTCATTTATATAATGGTACTGCACTTCAATGTGCTTTGATTTTTTTGTGAAATTACCATATTTAGCAATTGAAATTGCACCAGAATTATCTACATACAACTTAATAGGTTTATCAAATTTTATATTGAATGATTCACTTAACAAGTTTCTAATGAAAAGTATTTCTGTTACTGCTTCTGACATAGCAGTATATTCCGCAAAAGTTGAACATTTAGTTACTGTACTTTGTTTATGTGATTTCCAAAAAAATTAAGTTTCCAAATAATCTAATTACAAAACCTGTTGTAGATTTTCTATCTACATTATCTCCTGCATAGTCAGAGTCTACCATACAATCTAATGATTCAGTATTTATATTATCATAGTATGTTAACTTTAAATCCTTAGTCTTATACAAATATTTTAAGATTCTCATTGCATACTTGTAATGTGTTCGGTCATAACAACTTTGATATCGACTCAAGTAGTTAACACTGTACGCTATATCTGGCCTAGTGCCTGTACTAATATACAATAATTCACCTATTAAATTTCTATACTTTATACTGTCATCTACTTCTCTTGCTTGTTCTAATTTTAGATTTGTTTCCATTGGAGTATCATATAACTTAGTATTTTCCAAATTATATTTTACAGCCAAAGATTCAATATATTTTGTTTGACTTAGTGTCATTACATTTCTATCATCACTATAATCAATATCTATGCCAATATAACTTTTAATTTTTCCTAGGTCTTTCATAGCAAATTTTTTTATTAAACTGGTTTTTACACATTTTACTTTATCTTTATCTTTACAACAAATTAGCAGATCATCAACGAATATAAGTATATATATTGGATCTTTGCTTGAATTGTTTACATATAAACAGTAATCATAGTTACTTCTAACAAAATTCAATGTTTTAATAAATTTATGGAAACAATCATACCATACTCTAGGGCTTTCTCTGAGACCATAGAGTGCTTTTTGCAATATGTAAACTTTATTATCTCCAGTTTCATAACCTTTCGGTTGATTTACAAACACTTCTGTCTTTACATGACCATTTAAAAATGCTGTCTCAACATCCATTTGTTCTATGAATAAATTATTTTTACAACTGTATGATAATAAAATTTTCAATGTTTGCATTTTTCCTACCGGTGAGTATACATTTTCAAGATATTCCTTTTGCTGGAATCCTCGTACAACTAATCTAGCTTTATAAACATTATTAATTTTCTTTTTAAAGACCCACTTGACATCAATAACCCTTTTATCTTTTGGCCGTTCAACAATTTGCCATGTATTATTTTTGTTTAAGCTATTTATTTCAGAGTCCATCGCTGTTTGCCATTGTTTATATTCATGGGAGTTCATCGCCTCCTCAAATGTATTTGGTACATTTGCATCAATATAATTTACATAAATAAAATAAGACACTGGATTACCATATCTAGAAACTGGATTTATCTTTCTTTTTGACTTTTTTTCTATTACAAAATTTTCCCTATTGTTACATAAATTATCATCATTAACAAAATCTTTCTCATCATAATTAGAACTAGTTTCATTTGCATCTACATACTCTTCATCAATATCGGCTTGAGATATTTCATTTTTTATATTTGGAATTTTGTTATTTTCCAAATCCCTATCCTTTTCATCATCATGTTTTTCTAAACAAATTAATTGTGTATTTTCCTCAACTACCTGTACATGTCTAGCATTAATTATTTTATTATTTAATAAAACTCTATAACCATTTTCATTATAACCTACTAACACTCCTAGTTGGGCTTTATTATCCCATTTACTTTTTCTTAAAACTTCTGGAACCCTGACATAGACTCTACTTCCATAAATCTTTAAATGCTCTACATTTGGTTTAATACCGAAAAATATCTCATATGGAGTTTTATTCTCTACTGTATTAGCTATTGTGCGATTTTTTAAGTATGCTGCTGTTTTTATAACTTCAGGCCAATACCTTCTGTGAATTTTAGCTTCCCTCATTAAACATCTGCCTATGTCCATAGCAGATCTATTGTATCTCTCCGCTACTCCATTTAGTTCATGGACGTAGGGTGGACATGGTAATAGTTCTATTCCCTTTTGTTTTACAAAATTAAAGATATCTTTATTTAAATATTCCTTACCATTATCGCACTGTAATTTCTTTACTCTTTTATTAAATTTATTTTCTACTAAATTAACAAATTCTATAAAACAATTTGCAACTTCTGATTTACTTTTAATACAAAAAATTCTCGTACATTTACTATAGTCATCGATAAATGTCAAAAAATATTTTTCTCCACCATAACCAGTTGTACTATGTGGACCATTTAAATCAGTATGAATTAATTCTAAAATTTCAGTAGTCTTAGTTCTATTATTCTCAAAGGGTACATTAGCCATTTTACTTTCAATACAGTTTGAACATTTCATTTCTATACTTTCAATCTTATCCGGCAAACCTTCTACTAATTTATTATTTATCAATTTATTTAAATATTGAAAATTTACATGACCAAGTGCCCTATGCCATTTCTCTTTATGAGTTAATTTTGTTGTATTTACATACATTTCCTTGTTATTTCTTTTTGAAACAAAACTTTTTATACAATACAAATTATCTATTTTGTTAGCTACAACTATTAATTCTCTTGATTCATTATAAATTTTTGCATTTTCATTTCTTGCTACTATTGTGCAAGTTTTTGTTATTTTTGAAAAACTTAACAAATTCTGCTTAATATCTTTTACAAAATAAACATTTTTTAGATCTATGTGTTTTACATTATAATAGTTTTTGAAATAAATTTTGACTGTACCAACCTTTGTTGCTTTTAACATTTTACCATCGGGCAGTTTCACATCAATGGGAATTTTTAAATCTACACAGTTATAAAAATATGTATCATTCTTTATAATATGGTCTGTACATCCACTATCTAACAACCAATTAATTTCACTATTATTATCATATTGCTCCTCGCTACACTTTGTTACTTGATATATTTCCGGATTACATACCTGAGCTACCCAAGACTCTGTTGAAAAGTTGTCTTGCCGAGTGCTTGATGACTCACCTTGAAGATGACCTTGACCTCTGCCTTTACCTTGACCTCTGCCTCGACTACGACCTTGATAAAATCCACCTTTGTTGTAACCTCTCTGTAGACCTCGCTGGTGTTGACTGGTTGGATATCTTCCTTGGTAGTTTTGTTGTCCTTGATAATTCTTCTGACCATGCCAACAGTCCTTCTTGAGGTGGCCTGTCTTTCCACAAATAAAACATTGTGCTTTAAATTTTGTTACAAATGTACTCATATTAGTTTGCTTGTCTGCGTTACTTGTAGTCATATTTTTCTCTTTTATTTTTGACTTTACATAATCTACTGTTCTTTGTTCTTCTGGAATTACATCAATAAAATCTCCAATATAACTATAACTTGGGGGTAAAGCTCTAAGCAAGTATCTCATCTTCTCGGGTTCATCTATCTTTCCACCAGCCGCTTTAAAATCATTAATCGTTTTCTCGAAGTCGACAAAAAATTCTTCTATTGTATTATAGTTGTTTAATTTAATATCTTCAATTTTTCCTCTACATATTATTTGCATAGCTGTGGACTGTGTTAAGTACATACTATCAAATTTTTGTATAATGTCATAAGCAGATGTACATTCACAAATATATTCTAGTTGTTTATCAGAAATTGTACTCATTATAATAGTCCTTGCTTTTAAATCCATTTTCTTCCAATCCGCCTGAAGATTTGTATATTTATCAGGCATCGTGCCAATGGCGGGTTCGTTACATTCTTTGTATTCTAATAAAGTTACCAACCTTAACTTCCAACTTGAATAATTCGCACCATCAAAAATGGGTATCAATATATCTTCTATTCTTGCCTGCTTAGCCATTTTGGTGACAATAACGATTCTGAACAATTTTCTTCACTTGTTAATTTGCACGTGGCGTTGTACTGTATTTTACTTATTACCACTCAACCACTGAACCACTCTCTTCTACCATGTTGGAGTAGTGGAAATAATATTAAAATAAACGATGAGTGGTATGAACTATGTTTTATTTGTTTTATTATGACTTAACACATATTTACGTGTAACGTGAATGTACAGAAATTAGCAAGGGACGCCATGACAGATATTTCAGTACAGCCGAGATTTACAACGGAAATCCATCAGATGGCGCTACGTGTAATACTTTAAGATCAAGAGTATAATATTTACCACCGATTACAACACCAGTATCTGTAGAAAAAAGGAGACCGCCATAATTGGGCTAAACTATGTACAGTAACGATATATATATGTAAAAATACTAGATTTTTTACTGATTAAAAATAACATATAACAATAATAACTTTCTACCGGAATAAGCTAAAAATTATAATTTAAAATATGGTTTAGAATGGTATGTAATTCTGTAAGTAGCTTCGTAAACAAGCTTGTCATGTCATTCAGGTCCTTTTAAGCTCGTTCTAAAATGATAGTTTTATGGGAATGATTATATAAAAGTCATCATAATCTTGTTTTACTATATTTATCGCGAGTATTATGAGAATTGATAAAAGAAAACGTGAAATCGGATGAAATCATTTTTGTTTTTGTAATAATTATTTATTTATTTCACAATAACAACGATCAAATTGTCTATCGAGCTTCTATCGGGTGATTGTTTCAAAACGAAAAAATATTGACGTCTGTCAAAAAATCAATTGTATAAAAGTGGTGTGGATTTGTTCAATAAACATTGACGGTGATGAACAGTGTATTGAAACATTGAAATAAGTGAATTAAGCATCGTACTGAAAGGAGTTAACACCAAAACTCCGACAAGACCTAGAAATAGACCGCACCCGTATTTCATCGTTCTTACATTGAACCCGTGGTTACAGAACATTTGTGCCTGGTACATTACAGGCGGGTGAAATACAAATGTCTACGTTAGAAGCAAATAAATCAAGAGCAGTAACCATTTGTCGATGGGTTGTAGAAGTGGTGAATGGCCGCTTTAAAAGGGATTTTAAACTGTTCCGGCAAGATTATTTTAATATGTCGAGTAAACATTGGTTGGATAGCAACCTAATAAGAGAGTTAACAACTTCTAACACTTTATATATATTAAGAGGCCGCATTCAGTCAAGACATATAAGTGGAAAAATATATTTTAGTTGACAGTTCTCTTGCAGGTAAAGAAGCCATTATACAATACTGTTGTAATTGCATTGTGGGCAGGCGAACAGTGGGTTGCTGTGCACATGTAATGGTGGTAATCCGGTACCTTAGTTGGGCAAGGCACCAAAATACCATCACTCCTCCTGCAACATTCCTCGATAGTGTATTAATTGAGTATAAAAATGAAGCTGAATAAAATATTGAAAAAAAAAACCTTTTTTTATTTTACTTAACTCCTTTGTTATGGCAACTTCAACTTTATCCAACTCTACATACTTCTATTTTAAATATGCGTTTGCCTTTATATTGTCTCCATAATACGACCGTGCTTGTTTTATCTGATACGTACCTAAAGATATTAATATAACTTCAGAAGAGCTGAGCTGTGGAAAATCCGGTAAGTTACTTTGGGCATCAATGCGGGTGAAATGTGCTCTACCTCTATTCAAATTATATTGCTGCACAACATAGGCCAAAGTATTATTGAGATACATTTTATCGTTTATTATGTTTAGTATTTCCACAGCATCAGGATGGTCTGTAATAGGAGGGTGAAATCTATTCATGAGAGCTGCGGCAACTTCAAAATCTTTCACTAAATATTTACTTAACATATTAAAATGGAGCTGGAGCAGTTTATAATCCCTTTTAAAGCAGCTATTCACCACTTCTACAACCCATCGACAAATGGTTATTGCTCTTGATTTATTAGCTTCTAATGTAGACATTTGTGTTTCACCCAACTGTAATGTACCAGGCACAAATGTTCTGTAACCACAGTCATTTAATATTGGCAAGGCGTCTCTAAATCCTCTAAACTAAATGCATCACCAGGTCTAAAGGATTCTTTTAATTCAGAATTTGGTTTTTCAACCTCACATTTAATTATATCAGCATCTAATGTGGTTGTGGGATAGGGACCTAAAACATCAATGATGTGGCCATTTGTACATACTATTATAAAATATGGTTTAACCAGATTGGTGTATTTATGTAGACTATATGTTTTTTTTATATGAATAATTTGAACTTTTTTCTACATATATATATTCCATCAAAAATCGCCACTGACCTTTCCTGTCCCTCGAAGTTCCCAAACATACCCTTCGGAATCAGAAGTATTCTATTTAATCATTGTTGCCCATTTAAATGGTGAAAACCTAAATTGTGTGGCACAAAATATTCAGTTAGGATATCAAGTGCCTGTCCCATTAATACTTTCAGTGAACTCCTCGGAATTTTAAACATTGTTGCAATACAATCATAAGAATCTCCAGTTCTTAGCTTCATTAAATAAACACCCAGTGCAGTACGTCCCTTTAACGTTACTAAATGGTGTAACCTCGTTAAATAAACTATTGAATTGCTGTTTATTTAGCCCAGTCCAAAAAGGAACAGTGCCATCATCAAATCAAAAGTGTATTGAGTATGAAAATGAAGGTGAATAAAATATTGAAAAAAAAACCTCTTTTTATTTTACTTAACTCCTTTGTTATGAATGCTGGTGGGAGGATACTAGTATCCGACCGGATAGCGACCACCGTACACTTGTGTAGGTCGCGTTCCAGGGTCAGCCAGTGTATATCCGGTTTTCCCCAAGGGGTTTGCCCCCTGATCCTAACCCTTTTCCTTCCCTTCCCCCTTGGCCCTTTGGCAGTCTGGCATGATCTTGCCGACCTACGATGGACACATTGTTTATCGTTGGTCGACACTATTCTTGGAAGGCGCTACACTTACCATTAGGTGTAGGGTAGTCACTTTGCCGAGCCAGGATTAAAAAAAAAATTCTAACGGTGGCATATAATGATAAGAAATATGCTAAAGCAACGGGCAAATATGTTTTTAAACAATGAATCCTTCGGATTATAGTCTTTACAATACATTTTTCCTTAATCAATACAATTCTTACAATCTGCCGCATAACCTAACTTTTGTCTACCAAAAACTTATTTGCTCCCAATTCCCATAGAATTTTGAAAAAAATCTTTTTGATATTAATTGGCATGTGTGTTATCTATTAAATAACACATAAATTATTACTGTACTACATGGGCCCAATGATGTATGGATTTCTGGCGGTCTCCTTTTAGCTTCGACTTAAAATGTAGCTTACCTGTTTCTGCCACAACCATTGAGGAGTTGCCTGAAGTATTCATGTTAGTAAATAAACTTGGATAAGCGTTACACTTCAAGCGATTTGTCCCCGGGTTGACAAATCTTTGCTCGAAATGGTTATGGCAAACAAACATGTTCTTGGTGTTTTCGCAAGTACTTTCTTTATTTAGGCACTGTAACCACCGCGCTTTAATCTCTTTCCTTGCAGGAAATTTATGCAATTGAACGTCCTTTCGTAAACTATTACACTTGGGTACACAACACTTTCGAAACATTGTAAATGTCGAAATGTCACGGAATATTGCTGTATTTGTCGATTTAAAAGGGCGGAATTTATTCGACGCAAACACTTCTTATCAACACGAAATAAGCAATGAGGGACGCTTGTATTTTTGACAGTGACACATTGCCAAAATGGCGAATGGTGTCGGCGGGGGTTAAGACTTAAGACGACGAAAGAGGGGCACGAAATGTCTGTATGAATTCTTGCACTGTCATTTTCTATGAACCATTTTTTTGTACTGACATTACTCCGCGTGATTGTTATTGTTCCGTGATTTAATTTTGTTGTGTATGTTATTTAAGTACGTATTTTTCTATAATTTCTATAATAAGTTAATTATGGTTATCCATTGCGCGCGATAAATACTAATTGAATGTTGAAACGCTATCGTGAGTTAATTATTAGTGGACTGTTAGTAAAGTGTTAGTGAAACAATGACTAAACAATTGGAACTGTTTCTGGATTTCACTGAAGCAGCTCGGGTCACCATTTCTAGGGCCGACTCTTAAGGCGGAAGGGCATTATCCAAGAGGTTATGTTCACACAGTGCAAAAAACATGAATTCAACTGCAATGTGTAATGTGTGTGTAATAGTATATTGTATTTTGATTGTTAATATATAATGTTTAATATGACTTTGTGATTTGATTGTTACATATTTACATAGAATATTACCCATGCATATATACAAATATCGATATAACTGACTATATATCAGTTAATTCACAATATCATTTCGGTTACATTTCGATGTCCATTTAGTCAACTTTGTGAAACAATGACTAACCAATTGGAACTGTTTCTGGATTTCACTGAAGCAGCTCGGATCACCAATTCTAGGCCTTGGGCAGACTCTAAAGGCAGTGCAGATTTTGAAAAATATTGTTAAATCGGTCTCCTAAATACAAAAGGAAACTTTTTCATGTCATCTATATTTTTTTCTTCTAATTAGGTACAATCATAATAATAATAATCAAAGGACTTGTCTAATGTACTAGTGTCTATAGCAGGGTTCGAGGATATATATCAATGGATATATATCAAGATATATATCCGATATATATCCGATATATATCAGACTGAGTTTCATGATATATATCAATGAATATATATGTCAGATGTTTTATAATATATTGCAATACAAAAATGATTAAATAAATTGATATTAAGTATTTTTTAGCGTTTGTTACTGTATTTCTACTTCCCAAATATAGATGGCGTGGGAGTAGAGTTAAAACACACTCCCTAATGGTAAGTTCTAGTCCATTAATGGCAATACTTCTGTCCTAAAAGAAGATTTTATGTTTTTTAGTTGATTATGTCTTATCTAAAAGTAGATTTTGCAATATGCAAACAGTATTCATAAATAATACAATAAAATAATAATATGGCTTTCATACAAAATGGATATATATCAAACTTGATATATATCGGATATATATCATAAATATCCGATATTTTGATATTTATAATAAATATCGGATATTTTCGAACCCTGGTCTATAGGCACCAGAGTAAGTTAATTAATGATACGTGATTTATCGCAATTAGTAACATAACACTTTTTCTCAGACATCTTTACGGAATGAACGGTATCCAAATCACATCACATCACATTTAAAAATGTATAGGTACCTTAATGCATATAGGGACAAATATGTCCCCTTCTCAAAAACACTAAAATATACACATTTTATGTTTAAATATATTAATTTTATTTTAAATTAGACCAGATAATTTTTACTGTCTTGGAATAATTATAAACTTGAAAGGGTTAAAGAAGTCAAATAACTGGTCAACCATGAACAGCAAATTTGTAGTATCCTATGTCCTAGCGGGAAAAAAAACATCTATAAACTGTTATAGAATGTAATAACTTATCATCATCATCAGCCACAGGATGTCCACTGCAGAACAGAGGCCTCCCCAAAGATTTCCAGACCAACCACTAACTATCTTATATGAGCCATAAATCATAAACTCAAAGAAAGTTTGCCAATTACCCTAGAGTACCATATAAATAACACTATAAGATAAATTTATTCAATTGATTATAAATATGTTTTATTAAAATTAATTAATGAGAAGTTAAATATTAAGTACATTTTCACAGCTAAATAGGTCAATGATTTTTGCCACCCATTTGAAGAAAAAAAATCCTGAGTACACCTGACCTAGGGTTTCTAATATATCCGAACATAAGAATCAAACTCAATGCCACCCAGTCCAGTCTCAATTCTAGTATAACGAGGACGCAATTCAATAATATCATCAACAAACACAATTCAAATTATTTTGTCATGATGAATGGATTATGGGCGTTGGAGATCATTGAATATCAGATGTCATCATTACCTACAAAAGATAAAAACAAAATAAGATTGAGAATTAAAATAAATACTTACTAATATTTAATGTTGGAACTGCATTTCTAGTTAGTTGGTGACTAGGTAATTGGAAACAATTTTCAAAATGCCTGTAGCATAGCCGAATATTATCGTATATATATTTATTGCCTTTTTGTCGAGTTGCTAATTTTAACACAGCCTTCCAAGAATTGAATCGTTCTTCATGAGGATACTCCCACTTCGGAAATCTGTGTAATGGGCCTGAAATATTAACGAGATGCAAGCCGAGTTCCGTAAACTGCTTAAAATTTACTTGCCTCCACAAAACTAAATAGATTTATCCAGTATTTAGTTTTATCTCATATAGATTTTAGAATCCATGCGCTACGAAAGAAAATTACAATATGGAAACATTACTTTATATTATGTATGTTAAAAACTAAAACTTACCATCTATAGTACACCCATAGTAGCATTTTAGTTCATCTTTCTTAGGCATTTTACAAAATAAAGAACGCGCGAGACCAATATCGAACCACGTATATTGCGTGTAAGAAAACAGAATCCAAGCCAGGTAAAATCGTTGGGGAAGTAATTACAGAATTCATAAACAGCCTAACTCGTAGTTTTTATCGATCAAATCTTCGAGAAAACACAAAATCTTAATCCAACGAAAACAATGCAAAAAGTTTTGAACAGACAACCTAACCAGAGACATTTTTTTTTTGTTTATTTGTTCCTTACTGGAACCGGCTAAGGTCGTAGACCATGCTGCCAAGTCTTCAGTCATTTAATTTCATAAGTAACATATCTAATGTAAGAACGATGAAACACGGGTGCGGTCGATTTCAAGGTCTTTTCGGAGATTTGGTTTTAACTCCTTTCAGTACGATGCTTAATTCACTTATTTCAATGTTACCATATACTGTTCATCACCGCCAATGTTTATGGAACAAATCCACACCACTTTTATACAACAAACACAACTCTAAACAAGTTTATGAAATAAATTAAAATAAGCGATGAACTGCACTGTCAGAATTCCCGCCAAAACTCCCTAACCAGAGACAAATAAACTAGAGAGACGGTTAACTTCATACAATTTTCTTAACACGATAAGCACCAGAGATAAATAAACTATAAGGCGGTTAACTTCATACAATTTTTTTAACGCGATAAGCACACACCTAAATGCATGAATTTTATACTGTCTGTACAATTCATTCATAAGTTGCACTTCTCTTTCTTTCCCGTGTTAATGGGGAGCCACACTTAAAGCTCTCAGTAGATGGCGCTCTGGTCGAGTGTACCTTGTTTACCTTTGTTATTTGCTTTTGACAGAAGTAAATACGCTATTTACGGAATTTTTAAGTGTTAATACAAGAAAACATGTACGCTTTTATGACTGTGCCTCAACTTAAAGTTGAGCTTCGTGAAAGGAACACATCAACTGCCGGAAAAAAGGCCGATTTGATTGAAAGTTAAACACTTATAATGTTTGAGGTTACAATTTGTTTATTTGCCTTATTTTTGTTCTTGCACTTAATATTCAGATTTTTTTAAATGTAGATTGCAATCTTATGCCCGGAATGACTGTTTTGGTGCTGACTGCGGGATCTAAGAGGACACCGCATATCTCTGTCCACCCTCTGATACTTTCAGAGACATAAATGCGGACACTCCTCTACCAATCATTACCAAACAAGCGGTACAGGAATATTTTAATAAGTATGTACCTGCTGCACTGTTGGTTTCTGTTTCGACTTCTTCTTCGTGATCTACTTCCAGTAATATGTCTCTGTCAGTAGTTAGGTTATCTTTGCTACTTGATGGTTGTGAATCAGCTACATTTGTTTCTTGAAAAAGTGTTTTCTGACTTCTTCGTTCAAGACGTTGTTGACGTGCCACAGCAGCTGGATTTTCTGGTTTTATCTCACTGAAGAAAAACACAGATGGCACAGCTGTCTTTTTAAGAAATTTCGCAAGTGGCTCATAATCTGAAATGATATAAAATAAAAACAAATATAATCGGCATATAGTAGTTTAAATTTTATAGTAATAGGTAAAGCACATAGAACTTCTGTAGTGACTCACCTGTATAAATGCTTTTCCCGTAATAATCTATTTCTGTAAAATGCGCAGCACACAATCGTGCAGTGCTACTAGCTTTAAAGTTTTTTATACGTAACGCAGATTCCCATTGTTTTCTACGTTTACTTTCCTTAGGAAATATATGTACTCCCCTGTTTTTACAATTCAACGCACTGCATTGAGGCATTTTTAACAGAAATACATAAATATTAACGAAAGACAAACTTAAATTGTTTACAAATTTCTATACGATTTGACATTTGTTGTGTCCAGCCAAGGTACAGTCGATAACGCGCTCTTGCGTAATAAAAAGTATAAAAAGTTAGTAATGCCTACAATTGATCATTTTTTTCTCTTTTGCACGGAGATTATTTACTAGAGACGTGCCGTATCGGAAATCGGTAAATTTCTGAAAATAACGATAAAAAAAAATTAGGGATGACTTTAAGGAGGGTTTCATACTACAACCGTAATTATCGGTTTTCTATAGTGAGTACACGGCGAAAACGTCGTTTAAAATATGATTAAATTAATAAAACTAAGTATTAATAAGTTATAAAATTTATTTCTATCGTAGTATTTTTATTCACAGAGATAAATTGTAAAGGGCCAGGGATATTTCTCTTTATACATTTGAAAGAAAGAATATGTTCTGGTGCTTAAACAAGCAGTGATGAATTAAGTACTTACAAAACTCCTAGTGTTATGAATTTTTCTCACAAGCACTGCTCAGGATAGTAAAAGTTTCCATCTGGGCAAAATCAGGGACCATCCGCTTGATAAGATGTGCAAGGAGTCATGGACACGTATATTGTTACGATAAACATGGTACGTACCTTCAGTTTCTCCGCATTGAGGAACACAACAACGTTTACTGGATATGGTGCAATTCTTGATAGCACTGTACTGCACTATACGAAAAAACCAGTCTTATTGTCTGATACACGCAATATAACACACACTCAACGTAATTCGGAAAAGCAGGGCTCGACTCGAGGAATATGCGGAGAAATAATTTTGGATTTGTTGAACTATCACTATAAATAGTAATTCACAACAACAAAATCAAAACTTTCCGGCTCGCAAAAATTTTGATTAATTGACATTGTCAGTTGAGTGTGTTAACCGTACTAAAGTCAAAAACTAAAAAAAAATTGTCATTGACTTTAAGGCATCTTGTATTAATCAAAACAACGGAACCAAGAGTAATTGCTCAAAAATACACAGAAAGATGATTTGAGTATAAAAAGAACATTTTTGTAGGAGTTCAAATCATTCCATATAAAATGAAACTACCAAGTGGAAGCACTGTATGAATACATGGCAATACCGTCAACTCTGCAGTAGCTGCATTAGTGATGTTCATGTACAAAAAATATCGATATTTTTTCCGATATAATATATCGAAATATTGTATCGATATTTAGCGATATATCGGTCAAAAATATCGATATTTTCGATATATCGAATTGTAGGAAGGAAAAGACTTTATTAGAAAATGATTAACAAAAATAACATCGAATAGCTAAAAAAAAACAACATTCAATACTTATTCTGGTATTTGATGTTGTTTTTTTTTTTTTTTAGCTACATCCGATAGATTTTCTATTTTCCGATATCCTTATTTCGATATATCGGATAAAATATATCGACTTCAATGATTCGATAATATCGCATTGATTCGATATATCGGATAAAATATATCGATATTATATATCGACTTCAATGATTCGATAATATCGCATTGATTCAATATATCAAATAAATGTATCGATATTTTATCACATATCGATATATATCGAGCACCCCTAAGCTGCATCCATATTTTGCAGATGGAATTATTATTACGATTGAGAACGGAAATTTGTTCAAAGATTGTGGACCCTGGCCCCTGAACGACTCTCGCTGTGAGTCAAGGAATATAATATCTAATATAGTCTACCTTCACATGGTATCACATTCATGGTTTCAGTAGGCACTGAAAACTTTCCCAAGCGATTCTTTGTACTGTCAGTAAAACAATTATCGTGAAAATGCCTTTTGCACAATACTTTGTTGCTTCTAAAAAGCTGACCTAACTCATTAACTGACAACCAGTCTTGTTCCGGCCAGCAATATTTCGCCCAAGCTCTTGCTCTGGAATAAATAGAAAATTTGAGTTTAAAAATAAAATATTATTTATTTATACTTAACACTGATGGTTATAATAACTTTAATACAATGTCAATTTCGAATGGAGTAAAAAGCTATTCTATTTTGTACGAAAATATTTTGATGGTTAACATACCGTTCAACATTGTTTTTTCCGGGCTTAGGGAATCGGTGGAATGACACCGTGCCATCCTGTGCAGGAGTTGCTCCACATTTAGCACACTTTCTATAGGAGTCCGTCGACATAATTAGAAAATTTAAAAATCTTTGGTCCAATATCCAAGAAACAGAAACACAACACGGTTCGTTGTCGCGAGTGATCTCGAGCGAACAACTATAGTCTAGGTTCCAATTTCACAGTCACATCAACAATAAAACGTGGTAAAACCAAGAAATTTAAGAGTTAATCAAAAATTCAAAGTTTTCGAACACGAAAAAGTGAGTAACGAAATTGTTGTGCGTGACAATGACATTTTAAAACAGTGTTACTAGAGCATACAATTAACTCTACAACTATTATCTTTACTAAATTCAAATTATTATTTTTTTTCAAATTTAAATTTCATTTATTCGCGTTGGCAACTCGTGCTCTTATGATATGTCAATACAATAATCAATATAAATAAATAAAAATCCTTCTTCTGTATGTACATCTGTGCCCGCTTCGGGGTAGGACTCCAGGACACCTTCCATAGGCTTCAATACACTTGCTGTGCCGGCCAACAACAGGCAATCCAACACTATGCTTCCACTCCCTGGATCTGGGCAGCAAAACGAAGCCGCGAGAGACAGCCAGATCATATGTCTATTTTTTTATTTATTTTATTTTATTTATTTTATTTATAATTCTTTATTGTACATTGGAATATATGGAAGTAAATCAATTAAAAGACAAAAGTACAATTGGCGGCCTTATCGCTCAAGGCAATCTCTTCCAGGCAACCATGGGATGGAGATAAAAGAAGGAGTCAGAAAGGGTAGGGTACATAAAAGAAAAAAATTACACATTTAACTTCAATAATATATACTAAATAGATAGCTAATATAATATACATAATACATATTATATACATAAATACAGTAATAATGAAATCATAAGCACAACACACATACAAACAGCTAGTGAGAGAGATAATGATCCATCACCATTTTTTTAAAAATAGGCAGTGATTTGGCTCGTTTTATCACGACCGGCAATGCATTCCATAACCGAGTAGCCTGTACAGCGAAAGATTTAGCCATAAAGGAAGTAGAATGCGCCGGCATTTTCAGTATCATGTTCTCTGATGATCTCAGGGATTTATCGTGCGTATCATTAATAAATTGGAAGCGAGATTTGAGATAGCAGGGTGTAAGAGGAAAGAAAAGGATATTGTAGAGAAGAGAGAGAATGTGGGCATTCCGGCGAAGTCGTATGGGTAACCACTTGAGCTTAGCACGAAACTCGGAAACATGATCATATTTGCGCAGTCCAAATATAAATCTGATACAAAAATTTTGAAGTCGCTCAAGTTTATCTAGTTGTTGTTCAGTGAGATCAAGATAGCTGGCGTCTGCATAATCAAGGATGGGAAGGAGAAGGGATTGTGCAAGCGAAATCTTAGTGGGTATAGGCAAAAGGTTGCGTAATCTACGCAGAGACCCAGCTGAAGCGAACAGTTTGCGGCTCAGTTCTTTAAGCAGCGGTTCCCAGGTAAGCGACTTATCTATGTACAGTCCAAGGTTTTTTACAGTATCACTGTACGGAATGTTGGTACCATCACAAGAAACCATCGGTATGTGAGCGAAGTCTAATTTGGATGTCATCCTGGAGCTACCAATGATAATGACTTGAGTTTTAGATGGATTGATCCTTAGTCCATACGCCTTGCTCCATTCGCAAATGAGACTCAAGTCTGAATTAATCGTGGCAACAGCCTCCGTCACCTTGTCTAATGGCGCCTGAGAGTAGATTTGGAGATCATCTGCATAAAGGTGGTAGGAAGACTGAAGTAGATGGGAAATAGAGTTGATGAAAACTGCAAAGAGAAGTGGAGATAAAACGCCGCCCTGTGGCACTCCGGCAGACGTGTTGCAGTAGGAGGAATATTTGTCCTCGATGCAAATCCGCTGCCGGCGTCCAAACAGGTAACTTTGAAACCACTCAATTGCCGTTGGAGATATGTTAAGAGAGCGAAGTATACTGAGCAACACGTCAAAATCTACGGTATTGAAGGCATTGCTGAAATCCAGCAAAGCTAGGACCGTCAGCTTGCCATCTTCCATACCGGATCTGATATCATCCGTAATATGAACCAGGGTGGTGGTCGTGCTATGACCAGGACGGAAACCGGATTGGAAAGGATTCAGGAGTTGATTTTGAAAGAGAAATGCATTAAGTTGGGAATGGACTAAGCGTTCAAGCACTTTAGAGAGAAATGGTAGGATCGAGATAGGACGGAAATCGGTGAAGGTTAAAGGGTTGGATTTTTTCGGGATAGGAATGATTTTAGCTTCTTTCCAAGCTGTAGGAAACGATGCAGAGGCGACGGAGTGGTTTAGGATATGGGAAATGATGGGAAGGATTTCGTCTAGGATAGGAAGGATCATATTACGGCCGACACAGTCGCTTCCAACTGCATTGGATGATATCGATAGGATGCTCCTCTTAACATCACAATCAGCAAATGGTTTGAAGAGTAACGGGGGACAATCAGGAGTCTTACAGGATGAAAGATGCTTTATCGTTTTTATTTTAATGGTCTGATCGAATTCAGACGGAGAGGAGAAATGGTGGTTTAAGGAATCTAGATCAATAGTTTTCGGAAAAGAATCTTGTCGAGATTTCCCAACTCCCAAAGATTTAAGAAATTTCCAGACTTTACTAGGGTCTCCGTTTTCGACTGAACTGTGAATATGTCGGCGTTGAGCATACCTACACACCTTACCGCAGTGATTCCGAATGGCAACGTATTTATCCCAGTTGCTGTCAGTTGGTCGACATTTATATTTGGACATTGCCACAGCCTTTTTAGAAAGGAGGGCTTTAATGTCATCAGTGAGCCAAGGCGACGGCAGATGTTTTACCCTGATCGCCCGGACTGGAGCGTGCTGATCGTAAAGATTAGTAATTTTACGATTGAAAATGTTGACCTTATCGTCAACAGAATCAAAATCGATAAGCGAACTCCAGTCAATGTTAGCTGCATCTCTGCGCAGATCATCAACATTAATACCTCGAAAATTTCGCTGAAGGAGTATTTTTGGCGAGGCTTTAGGCGGACGAACACGATAGGACAGGAACAATAGGTCATGGTATGAAAAGGCTTCAGCTGCACATTGACCGTGCTTAGCTACAAGATCTGAGGAGGAGACAAAGATAAGATCGAGGAGAGAAGGAGTACTGTTGGGAAAATGGTGGGTGGCAGAGAGTGGAAGAATAGTGAGATTACACGATTGAACAGTATTCTGAAGGTAGGAAGAACGAGAGTCGTTCTTAAGAAGACAGGTATTAAAGTCACCCATGATTATGCTTTGACTGTATGAAGGGACCAAGTTTTCAAGAAGTATTTCTAGGGAAGAAAAGAAGTTAATTCGAAGCGAAGGACAGTAGTAAACGCCTAAAAGAATTTTAGTAAATGGACTTTAATAACTAGTAATAAAAAAGAATTTTTTATTACTAGTTATTAAAGTCCAGTACGTTACAGAAAGTCAGTTAGATTCCCAAACCCACTACAACGTAGAAATAGTTATACATTTACAAATTATCGCCTCGCGAAAAGCATTCCGTGCATAAGTTATATTTTGAAATATGTATCATGTAATGGCACATTTTCAAGTAAATATGCTACAACAATCCTAAAATATTGGGTACTGTACTAAGCTGATAATAAATACAATGTGTACTATTATATTAAACAAATAAGTGACAGTAAGAATAGAGGCGTACAATGAAGACTTCAGAAAATGTGTCATAGACAAGGTGGTGTATCCTAACTTGACACTGGCATAATGTCTAATAGGTGCCATTACCCAAAACAAAACAAAAAAAAAAGTGGTGTGTCATTCATAGATAATACATAATTAAGGATCCTCTTCTTCTTCCCATCCCATGTTGGTGTGCCTTTTCCTGCCAGCCTATAACGCGGCGGTTATTCCAAAGTTCCCTTATTTTTAAGTTAGTCTTTTTAACGATAAATGTTCTGTACTTGACCTGTCATAAGCGCTTTCTTAGCCTACATGATAAATAAAGATTCTGATTTTGATAGTCTTTTCTATAGATTTCCACTTGGATTAGCTTTGTGTTGTTTACATACAAATTATTATTGCCAGTGTAACACTGCACTGTAAGCGCAAACCTTAATAAAATAAAACTGAAATGTATTAAAATTGAACACAATATAACATGATGTTTACCTCGGCTAAAGATGGTTCCTGCATTAATGGATGTTTTATTTGGCTCAGCATAACATAAAATCAAACCCATTTCATAAGATGATTTAGATGTTGAAACCAAAAGTATATACATATATATTTTGAACAAGTATGTGCTCGTACTACTAGTGTATTGTTGTAAATAAGAAATCAATATAAAAAGGTATTTACCAATATTCAATGTTGGAACAGCATTTTTGGTAAGATATCCAGTTGGTGTTCGGTAAAACTCTTCAAAATGGTGATCGCAAATACGTATGTTGTTACATATGTAATTATCACCCCTTTGTCGATCTATGTCACTCAACACCATTTTCCACTGATTAAATTTTTCGGTATGAGGGTATTGCTGTGGTGGAAAGCGGTGAACTTTTCCTGAAAGATAATATTATTGTCAACTTACAAAAAATTTCATGAGCAAATTAAAGCGTGCCAAAATAATTGTGTAAGATGTTATTGAATTTAAGAGAACCATACCTTTATATGGAATACATCCAAAATAGCACTTGAAGGCCGTCTTTCTCGGCATTTTGCAAGTTTCGTCGAATTCAAATCAAAAAGGCTAAATCGAGGTCCAGTATACAAAGCGTTGGGTCAATCGTTCACGTATCTTATCACAGGGTCCAAGGAAGAAGCAGGGTCAAACGTTTATAACAGATATCAATAAAACAAGCACAATATTAGGTCGTAAAAAAGCACAAAAAGACCACCCAGAACACCGCGAAACAGAAAATAAGTTTTTAAGTTTCTTCTTTTTTTTTTTTTAATTATGGCTTTCGCAGTATTATGCATTTAGCCAGTGTCAAGTATAATTTATTTTCAAGTTATTTTTACAAGAACGATGAAACACGGGTGCGGTCGATTTCAAGGTCTTGTCGGAGTTTTGGTGTTTCAATGTTTCCATACACAGTTCATCACCGTCAACGTTTATTGAACAAATCCACACCACTTTTATACAACAAACACAACTCTAAACTAGTTTATAAAATAAATTAAAATAAGCGATGATCTGCACTGTCAGAATTCCCGCCAAAACTGACTTCAAAAGTTATTATTAACACGCTTTTATTAGCTTCAGACGTATGTATGTTGGTAGGTTTGTCTGTAACCAACGGAATCTTTGAACGTGATTTTGACCTCCTTCAAAACGTCGGATTAAATTGAAATTTGGCATACTTATCAAGAACCGATGACAATGCAATATTATATAAAAAGTATTGCAAATTATTATTAATATTTATAAATAATTGTGTTGTGTAGTTTAGTTTAGCGCCATCTACACGACGCATAAGAATGCGTCAATAGATTGTTAATTTGCGCCAATTAAAATTATACTCTGTGGATCTTTGCTAATTATAGGGAATGTCGTAGTATCTAAGATCGTGAATAGATGGCGCTTTTTTGATATTCGGGTTAGAAATTAAAATTATACTCTCTTGATCATAGCTAATTATAGGGAATATCGAAGTATCTAAGATTTATAACATCATCTTTGCGTTCTGAGCATTGCATCAATATATGTCTTATTTGTGAAGAACCTCAACCGACTACAATATATTTATATTTTAACTAAAAAATGAAAAATAAATAATAGTTAAAAAAAACTAAAAAAACACGTTTTTATAGAAAGTCTAACTAAAAAATAGAAAATACATATTTTGAAGAAAACAATGTATTTTATTGTAAAAAAAGCGTGGGGTGCATGGTGTCAATAGTTATAATTATTATTCTATTGACAGATATGAGTAGAAGGATTATCATTTAGATAATATCTTAAAAAGCACCCCACGCTTTTTTTACAATAAAATACATTGTTTTATTCAAATTAATTTTATATTTTTTAGTTAGACTTTCTATAAAAGCGTGTGTTTTTAGTTTTTTTTTTTTTGTGGCTCTTGCAGTACTATGCATTTAGCCAGTGTCAAGTACAATTCATTCTCAAGTTATTTTTACAAGAACGATGAAACACGGGTGCGGTCGATTTCAAGGTCTTGTCCGAGTTTTGGTGTTAACTCCTTTCAGTACGATTCTTACCTTCTTCCACATTAGTTGAATCAGGAACAGCAAATTTAATCAGTTTTTGTCTTCCACTATGATAAAACTGATTTGAATTGAAGTGTCTTCCACACAACACTTTATTCTTAGTATGAAGTGAACATAGTAATTCTACTGATGTCCAATCTTCATTTGGCCAGCAGTATTGAGCCCAAGCACGAGCTCTGAAATTTGTTCATCACATATGAGGCAAGATTCAACAATGTCAGTTTCATGCTTGAAGGATGTTTTAATTCACTTACTTTGTAATATTCGTTTTGCCAGGATATGGAAACCTGTGGTAAGTTACCGTCATGTCTTCAGCACGTATTTTACCGCATTTAGAACACTTTCGATAGTTATTTACAGACATAATTGTATTAAATGTTCACACAACCGAAAACAACACACAAACAGAAACTTAACCTAACATAAAACGTCCTTTCGTAAATATAACTAACTAATCTAATACACAATATGTAGGAAATCGCAAAAATCACTCGCAGAATGAAAACGCAGTATAAATTACTATAAAATGCGGAGAGCAGTTGCTCGATCGACACAAATCACAGTAATCAGCCCCTATCGACTCAGCCCGAAAAAGTAACACAATAGCGCTTAGCAGCTATCTCATGTTTCAAAATTTTTCCATACATTTTATGAATGAGTACCTTTTTTATCTCTTTCTACGCTCTGTCCTTTATTAGTGTGTGTGACTCAGATCAAATATGAACAAGATACGGCCATAGCGTAGCCTGTGGTGAGACAGAGAGACCCAGCGCTTGTGTTGTCAGAATGTAAAAAAATATCCATAATTATTTTATTTTTTTATTATATTTTGGTGAAGATTCTTAAAAGTAAAATAAAATACTATTAAAGGCTATTTATAGTATATTGCCCTATATCCTTATTTACACATTATTTTATATGCAGCATTAATTAAAATATTAAAATAATTAAAAAAATCGCGTGTACCCTACGAATAGTGTGAATATCCTATTATTCATAATACTTGGTATTATGAATAATAGGATATTCACATGTTAGTGTTATTAAAATTACGGGATAGTGAATTAAATGTTAGGTTTCACTTAATTTTTGTAATAAAAAGATGTGAATGGTTAATTTATTTATTAACACAAATTATGATACACGGGATAATAACTTTCTAAGGTGTGGTCAAATTGAAGCAAATATAAGTACTAGTGTACGATATAAGTATTTCAACTGTAGTACCAAATGATGTGAATGCATTGCTAGGACATAAATAGAGCATTTTCTTTTTCCTCTAATGAGTAACATGTCGGCATTAACGTGATATTATATGATGTCTAGTTTTTAATGACATCCGGAAGCGAAGCTCCTGTTGTGCTCTATTGCGACCCTCGGTGTTAGAGAGAGTAATAGCGCGTCGTTTTGCTAACACGCCCCTTCATTGACCTTTAAATTTAACTAATTTTGTATGAAAATTTCTGATACGTTCTATCTTTTGCGAAATCAGTTTTTAATTTTATTTTTTGGTGACTTGCATACTCCTTGAAAAATACAGGTAACACATCTTAGCATTTTTAGTTGGTATCCAATTGATTCCACCGGTCGCTTGGATCCACCGATTTCTTTGTGATGGATCTTTAGGAAACCTGCAAATAAGACAAAACGGAAGATAAATTTCACTTCTTTCAGGAAATAAGTTTTTTTTTTATCCTGGCTCGGCAAAGTGACTACGCTATGCCTGATGGTAAGTGTAGCGCAATCCAAGAATAGTGTCGACCAACAATAAACAATGTGTCCATCGTAGGTCGGCAAGATCATGCCGGCCTGCCAAAGGACCAAGGGGGAGGGGAAGGAAACAGGGATGGGAAAAGGGTTAGGATCAGGGGGCAAGCCCCTTGGGGAGATCCGGATATACACTGGCTGACCCTGGAACGCGACCCACACAAGGTGGGCCACTATAGCAGGTTTTAGCACCAGTGTACGGTGGTCGCTATCCGGTCGGATACAAGTATCCTCCCACCAGCAAATATTGAGTATTATATAACATATTATAAAAATGTATTATCTACTTTAATAATAATTTATCGGCATTTAGCTTTAGTAACCGGCAACACTATTTTTAGGTTATAAAGTTAGATTTATGCATTAAAATACGATTTTCGTAACAATTTTACCAAAATCTTGTGAAAATACTCGCCAATACAACAATCTGAAACTATTTTAATTCCCAGAAACAGATTTTATAAGGTACTTACATGTGAAATGTGACACCAGGATTTTTTCGCTCGCTACGGCTTTTACACTCAAAAATACTACACCCAACCATCATTAGAATACGATTTGATTACTATTTTAATACAAACACTAATAATAATCGCTATAAACACCTTAAAAACGCCAGGAAGTCCAGAAAACAATCACGCTATGGTTTGTTTGGCAAACTTCGAACCGTGACAAACAAGAAATTATAGGCTACGCTGAAAGTGACAGCAATATTATATAGGCATCTTTGTCTAACACGTTCAATTACTTATATAACTATCTCGTTTTGCAGGGAAATCATTCTGTGATGGTCCTATCTATGGAATAGATAATCTAAGGTGTGTGATGATTCGAACGTCAGATTGAAAGAAGACAAAAGTCCGCCATTTTGTTATATTATAATACTTAATTAATTATTATACTTAATTATTAATTAATTATTATACTTTATTGTGTGCGAATGTTTTTGTAATCAACCTTTCTTAAAAGCAATCTTTGTGTTTACTGGTCAAACGTGAAATCGTTATCTTCGTGGGTGTATAGTTTGATTTATTTTCATACATAATTAATTGAACATGGTTCGTAAGTGCTCTGTTCCCGGGTGCAGTTCTCGAGGTCAGGATATTAAATATATCTGTGCCCTACACAAACAAATTAAGGTGAGAAGTGTGGTTAAAGTTATGCCATTTTTACAAAAGTATCCTGTCTCTAAATGCGAAAGCATACGTTTTTGTACAAACATGTAAACATTTTATTCCCAAACATTCCAATTGCATTTTATTTTGCTCGAGATGGAGTTAAAAAAATTGTTTTAAATAATATTATTAAAGAAATAATATCTGCTGTTTTTTAAGCCGGATTTATAGTAAGAGCTGCTTGCAATGTCAGAATGGAATGCTAAACTGTTATGTAGTAACAGATTTACAAGTTATATCTGCTATAAAATCGGCCCCAACCAATTATATTATATTTATGATGTACCTCATTTATTGAAATGTATTTGCAATAATTTTCAGAACAACTTCTATTCTTATTGGCAACCAAAGGACAATATGGGAGTATATTGTGACTTTACAAAGTGAATGGCTTTGGTGACAGAGCAAGAAGCACCAAACTTACTGAGAAACACATAAATCCAACTTCATATGATAAAATGAAGGTAAATAAATATATAAAGTCTTGACTGATTGACAAAAAGTACGCAATAAGAACATATTTGATTCCATAATGTAATAAACTTTATTTTATTTTCTTTTACTAGCCCTGTATTATATAAAATATGTACCACTGCTGGGCGCGGGCCTCCTCTACTGAATGAGAGGGATTAGGTCTTAGTCCACCACCTTGGTCCAATGCGGATTGGCAGACTTCACATACCTTCGAAAAATCTTGCAGAGTTCTCAGGTATGCATGTTTCCTCACAATGTTTCCTTCACCGTTAAAGCAAGTAATAATTAACAATTAATATACACATAACTTAGAAAAGTCAGTGGTGTATGATCTTGAGGCTGGTTTCGAACCTGAGACTGACATCTCGACAGTCCATACCACTCCAGGATGATTTATATCTACCTATAATATACAATATATAATATGAAAATAGATTTAAAATCATTAATTTACTTTTTATTAATGTATTATTTATATTATGTACATTTCAGGTCAAAGCAGTCCCAAGTTTTCAGCAAGCAAGTGGCTACATCACTAGAAGTTCACATGAAGTCTCTGCTATTTATCCAGGAGCATGATTACTTAAGTTTAAATCTAAACATTGACAATGGTTTATTCACAGCAGAAATTCTTCTTTTTAAAAATAATTTATTTCACAATTTAATTGGTTTTGGCCATTATGGTAATAAGTTAAAACATGCTCTTTCATGTAATTCTGAACACATTACTTTCTGGAATGATGCTGTAAAAAAGCTAGCATCAATCATCATCATTTGACAGATTGATAATCTCTTAAACAAATTAATTTGTTTAACGAGAATATAGACCTAATATAGATAGGTTATATTATCTTTCTAGTAATTTTAATCAAATCGTCTGGCGGAGTATTTCTATTATTGATAAAATTATGCCATCTATTTGCAATATTTATGTTTATTCTGATTTAATAGGTGCTTTACAAAAAAATATTGTTACTTGTGAATCTTACTTCATGGTATAACTGTAATATACATAAAACAGATCTCATTAAAGCTTTTGGCTATATGTCATTAGAATGCAATAATGCACCTTAACCACATAACCAATGCAACTTAAAATAATGCATCATTGTGCATTATTTTTAATAATCAAATAAATAATATTGATTTTAGGCCTAAAGACATAGAAATGGAAACTCTAATCCGAGAAAGGTCACAAAAGGATTGAGTTGTAGATCAGGAAGAAGGTGTAGTACTTAATAACCCATCATTTATTTATTTAATATTAGTATCTTCATAGTATTTTGTCTAAAGTTTTTATGATTGTTGAAAATCATATTTTTCAGTCATATTTTTGTGCTTTTAGTTTATTATGCATACTGTATAGTATAGTAGATTAAGTGCAGCTCCTTGTATTGTATAAAAAACATAGTTATAGTCTTCTTTATCACCCTTTTATTCACTGTTAAGCATAAATTATGTAAATAGGATCAGACAGCACCTTAATTAATTTACGCGCTAGATTCATTTCAATAAAAAAATATATATATCTTAAATTTATTTATAGAAATATGATGTTCAATATGTGTATATGTATAAATGAATAAACAGATTATATTAAAGATTATATAGAAGTAGAACTGACTAAAATAAATTTGAAAATGTAATTACATACATTTATTAGTTCATGGGCGGTAAAGGTGATCACTTCTACTTACCGTTGTAAGTTTTTGTTGTTGTAAGCGACTCACATAAATTTCGGTACAACGATTAAACTCTGTACTTTTTACACTGATTCCTGCAAATTCATAAGTAATTGTTGAGTACACATTGTATTTATTATCACCTTAGTACAAAAACGTTGTATTTTTTTTTGTGTTTCCATAATTGTTCATATTTTTATTGATATACCAATCTGCAGAAATAGTAATTTTCCACTATATTTTAATACTGTGTTTTCGATATAGTGTACCCAACATGTTAGGATTTGTGTAGCCTTTTTACTTGAAAATGTGCAATCATATGATACATAATGCAAAATATAACGTTATGCACGGTATGCTTTTCGCGAGAGATAATTTGTGAATGTATAATTATTTTTAAGTTTAATTCACCGTGTTATGGTTTTAAATTAACCTTTGTACGAATAAGTTTAAGTAGTTACATTATTAACTTTCATTTATAACAAAATCCATTTATTGGCTTTTATCTGTCAGCCAGAGCTGTCTCCTTTGTATATTTGTGCTTTCTATTTAATTTAATTCCCAATTTAAATGTCATTAGTGGTTTAAGTGTAATAGTATTAATAATAAAGAATTTTAGTTTATTGTGAAAATGCAAATATTTCAAGTAGTTAATAGAGGTGCAATTTTAAGTAAAAATTGAATTCGCGGGCTACCGGTAGGTTCGAATTCGTTTGTAAATAGGACGTAAGAACAATTTACATAAATATGTACACTACGATAAAAATAAATTTTATAACTACTATTTGGTTTTATTATTATTAATCAGATTTTAGACGACGTTTTCGCCGTGTACTCACTATAGAAAATCGGTAATTTATTACGGTTTTAGTATGTAACCGTCCTTAGTCATCCCTATTTTTTTAATGATCGGTATTTTCTGATTATTACCGATTTCTGATACGGCACGTCTCTAGTATACAATCCGTGCAAAAGAGATAAAAAAGGTACTGTAATGTAGCATCACACGGGAAAGAAAGAGATGTCCAACTTTCTTATGAATGAATTTGATAACAGGTATAGTGTAAAAAATTATGCATGTAGGTGTGTGCTTATCGTGTTAAAAAATTTGTATGAAGATAACCGTCTCTCTAGTTTATTTGTCTCTGACAGTAATGGCTTCGGCCTTCGGCAATCAGCCGCTATATTTGACACTCAACTAAGTGTGACCAGCATAATTTATTATTTAATTTAAAATAAATATTTTTTCCTGCGGTATACTAAAGCAACAAACACGTTCTTAGATGAGCATGTGTGGATACCAATTTTGAACGAACAAGTTGGTAGGCCCTGACTAACGATGAAAATTGTGCCTGAAGCCATTGTATGGAAGCACAGATCACTAGAAAACTAGAGGTTAAGCCATAAACGGGCAATTGAAGAAATCATTTTTAAAGTGCTTGTAGAAATATATGTTTTAGGACTTGGAGCTGGTTAGTAATCATTTTTATGACCTCGTTATCGATACCTATTGGAAGCCCCTCCTTCCAATAGGTATGATTACTAACCAGCTGATTTTTTTGTTTTTACTTTGTTAATATTTATATAATTTAACAGTCATATTGTCCTACAAATAAAATAATAAATTTTTGAGTATCATCAAATCGAAATATTCTATCCTTGCTACCTCTGTTAGCTACCACAATAGAGAATTTTCGCATAGGGAATTGTTGTGCGTCTCATCGAAACGAAGCTACTCACAGAAAATTAGCTTGATAGTAATCAAGTGGATCAGCTGGCCCAGGGAACCCGGACCATATAGCAGTAATTTTCCAAAAACATCAAAGCATTCTGAAATGACTAATGGACTAATTAATAATTTGATTTAAAATTGAAACAAATGAAACAATGACTATTTTATTTAAACTACTAGATGACCCGGTGAACTTCGTATCACCTACATATACAGGGTGTCCAGTAATTAATGGATAACCTTGAAATGTCTTATAGCAGAACGAATGGCCGTTCAGGGAAAAATACGAAAAAAAATATAACATAAGTAGCCTGAGGTAGGTTTTTTTTTTCATTTATCCGTAGATTTATGGCTTGATTAGAGTGGGAGGCCAACAATTTGAACATTTAATATAAATAATATGAAATAAAGATTATCAAATATTGTTTTTTACGCTTATGAAGTAACCATTTTAAACATTATGAGTATTAAATTTAAGTTAATTTATTTCTGATAATTTGGTTTCAATTTGTTTAAATAAGCCATTTTTATCTTTTATCAACATCAAATCTTAGTTTTAATAAACCTCATTAGACAAGTACAATTTTATTTTAAAAAGTATCTCATATTATATTGTCTTTGTTATTTGGTCAAATTAGCTCCTTTCTTACATTAATAGCAATAAATCGCTATTTACAGTAGATACAATAATGAATTATACCATTATAAAATCTACTTAAAACCGACATTATTTAAAAAAATTTGGTCACTCATGTATTCATACATTTTTTTTATACCCAAGAGGTTTAAACTTTGTTTAAAAATAAAATTTTGCTAATTTTTCTAAAGAAATGGTTTTAAATGTTTATTTTTTTTTAAAAGTGCAATAGCTTGTCATACTGTTGACTATCTATCTATTAGTATAGTTAGTGTATAATAATAAAACAACAAAAAAACCATGGATTTCCTTCATTTCTGTGGGGCTATTGTCTAATTTTAACACTTCGAGTGTTCATCAAAATTTCGTTGTCAACCCAAGTTGGTTGTCAACTGAGATTTTATGTAAATTGGTATCGCGTATGACATTGTTATAATAAGTACCATGGGTGCCTATCAGTTTCTTTCAACAATACATTTGACATCTCTAGTTTTTTATCGACAATAATGCGACTAACTTATATATACCCATTGGACCATTAACCAAGCAAGATGGTAAGTCGTTTTTATTTAGCAGTTTAACTACGGATTTGACACTCGAGAATAAACATTGTGGTACGAGATTCATAAACAGTTTAGCATTGTTATAAATTATAAGTATTTCTTCGTATGTTTAGAGTTAAATATATTGTGAAAAACAAATAATTAAAGTAAGGATAACTTAATTTACTCTGTGAAAGTGTTAATAGAGTATTTTTAGTAGAAAATGTTTTCATTATGTACTTATGGCTAACAATATTTTTGTTTAACGAATTAAAACATATTTTTGATTTAGTTGTTAGTTTATGCAATGAATAAGTAACATAATATTTCAATACTAGTGAAATCTTATATTTCTTACATCATACAACTTCAATTTAATGATCTTTTTGTTTAGGGTAAAAAGAATGAATCCTGATAATATTTTTTGTTGCATTATGAGTATGTGTGGTAACAAAAGGGTGAGACTATAGCCAATTTTTGTCACACCAAGTGAAATATTCCACTTGAATAAGAGCACTCACTAATAAGTGTTTTCATTAACTTATATAAAAAGCCCTAAGGGGTTGGGATTCTCTTTCAAGAATGTTAAATGCATGCAAGTTATTTTAATAACCTGTGTTTAATGACAGATAACTTTTATCCTAAAACATAGGAGTTTATTTTATTAATAAGATACAGAAATAACATAACGAAATCATTTTACAGATACCATCAACAAGTGAAGCTCCTACTTAAGCAGAGCAACCATGAAATCCTGTGGCAATCCCAATTTGTTTGAGGTTTCTATACGAAATATCACACATGATTTTGATTGGAAGTTGTGCCCAGTATGGCAATAAACTTGCCTCCCATGACATCATTGGATGGAAAACTGATGTGAAATAATATTTAAGATATTGTTATTGTATAGTATTTTATTAATAAATGTTATTCAACATAATATACAAGATTCTTTAATTTATTAATAGGTATTGTGCCTCCCGTGCATTGAA
The DNA here is from genome assembly GCA_949126905.1 of Amorpha juglandis. Lineage (NCBI taxonomy): Eukaryota > Metazoa > Arthropoda > Insecta > Lepidoptera > Sphingidae > Amorpha > Amorpha juglandis. The sequence continues at coordinate 8,235,737 of OX421389.1, forward strand.
TTACTTCAGCAGTTACTTCATGTAGGCACTTCCTAAATTTAGACTGGGACATATTAAATAAAAAAGAGGCACCCACATTACGCTGATATGATCCACTTGCGTAAAAGTTTATTAAAGCGGCCAAAATCTGGAATAAATATGAATTAATTTGTACTTATTGTAAAAAAAATAAGTGTCTAATAACCATATAAGTTATTAAATATGCCTTCATTACTAGGTAACAGTTACCTAAGTGTACTACACTCACTTTTAATTTGTTGGACACAGCCGTTCTTCGCCGATTTAGTAGAGGTGAGGACAGAGTTCTGTTACAACCTGTCGGAATCCAATCTTATTTAAACGAAAATGTCCAACAAATTCTTTCTCAGGCAACTGCAATGGATCATTAGCGTCGCGCAAACGGCGTCTTGCTATGCGCAAAACCTTTTTCCTCCTCTCTTCTTCAGCAAATCCCAATAAAATCGATCGGAACATAATTTTGGAAACGTAAGCCCTTTTTAATACGTAATCCGGTAAAACTTTAGTATATTAGGGCACGATATGGGAGTTGGCAGGGGGTGGGGGGGGAGGGGGAGGGTGTCCCATGTCCCCTGGTACCACTCCCATGAAAAGGTGACGCACCATTCCCGAGAAAAACCAATTAATGTAACCTAACCTCAAAACACTTGTTGTCAAAACAAATTTACTTCTGCAACATCTCCGGCGCTGCGGGAAGTGCAGCCCCTTCGCCCTTGCGTAACAAAGGATAGGCACCCATGCTCACCTTCGCAGCTTCGGCTTGCTGGTCGCCTCCGGCGACCAGCCTCAGCCGCTACGGCTCGCACGGTTGTCTATCCTTTGTTACAGCGGGCGGGGGCTGCTCTCCCTCCGCGCCTCCGGCTTTTTAAAAACACTCTAGGGGTGGTAACCAAAAGTCTACGTGAAGTCGGGGTGTCCTAAGTCGGTTTTGGGACAAAGTCGACCTATTTTACCCACAAAGTGGGTACACTAACTACCATCAGAACATGATTTCCAAGTTGTTAAAAAACAAATAAAACAACAAACATGATATAAAGTTAACAAATCTCAAGGAACACATTCACGCAACTCGGGGGGAAACGGAATAAAGTATGAACCAACAAGTGACACTGACATATAATCGGAATTTTTACGTTCCGTTTCATCATTTTTTAAAATTACAGACTATATATTTGACATATTAATAACCATTTCTTTGTCAGTCGCCCATAATAACGTTCCGTTTTACCTAATATGTGATTTGAGGTTAGAAAATATTTTTATTAATTTCTCGAAAACTATGCATCACCTTTTAATGAGAGTGGTATTGTTGTATTCAGGGACTCAATCCCTACCACCTGTGATCACTTTCGCCGCTCTCTTCGTGCCCTAATAAACTAAAGTCCAGCCCGTAATCCTAATATATTTATTTTTATAACAACTTTCAAACAATCTAACACAGGTCCATACGTACAAGAATGTAGAAAGTGTAAAGCCTGTGTGTATACCCCAAACAAATTCAAAATCTAAAATCGTTTAAGGTTTCTTTATAAATACATCGCAATATTATATGGCCGGATAATAGTGATCATCACTTTACAACTGAAAAACACTACTCTTAGGTCGTGTCTTTCATAAAACGTTTGACAGACAGAGTGACTATTAATTTGATGTCCACTTTGCGTAGCCAATACCAATTTACTAAACATCGATAGAAACTCCATGCATTGATATCCACCGTGACGTCTGCGGTGGCTATCAATGTTCATAGACACCGGTGACGTCATTGTCAGTGTTACCAGAATATTTTTTTCTCGAATCGCCTCGCCAGAGCGCTCGTGTAGCCCCGAGATAGCCCCATCATGGCGCACAGGTAGTTAAGGCGGGAAAGTTTAAATAAATTCGTGAGCTTATTATTGCTTTTATATTTATTAAATTCGTACTATTATTTAACAATAATTTGTTTGAAATAGAAATAAGATTCAATTATTGAAGTACAAATGGTCAAGATTTTTAATAAAAACTATTAAAGCTGATTGTTGGTGTTAAAGTTTTTTTTTCTGCATAAAAAAGATTTTTTAATTAAATATTTCTGAGAAAAAAAATATAGCCAAATCGGCTACCTGTAGCCAGCGGATAAAATAATATCGCCGCTCGGTAAGGGAGATAGCCCGATTGGCGCTAAATAGCCCCATCTGGCAACACTGGTCATTGTAGTTGATAACCGAAGTTAGCCAATACGAAATCATTAGTTTGACAGTTAATTAATGAACACTTTGAATAGTGCCTATCATTTTGCGTTGTCAACTGAGATACGTGATAGCCCCGCAGGTCGTAGTGTCCAAGAAAGTAAAATAAACCAAAAAAATTACGACTTTAAAAAAAAAAATACGTACCTCAGGTACTACTTATGTTATATTTTTTTTCGTATTTTTCTCTGAACGGCCATTCGTTCTGCTATAAGACATTTCAAGGTTATCCATTAATTACTGGACACCCTGTATACATGTGTAAAATGTGGTCTAAACTTAATACAAATGTTTTATTTACATTAAATGCAACACAGTTATGCACTTAATGTAAATAAAAAAAAATATTAATTAATGTACTGCACTATTGCATGTGAGTTAGTCCGTCGCACATTGAATTGACTTCGACGACCTAAGTCAGGTCGTCTTCTCCTTCGGTGCGCGGGCATCTGAGCCCCCCTACATTTGGACACGGGCCGCAAGGCGGCACCGCGCAGGGGCGGTTCCGGCTGAAGCCGGGGCACTTCTCGCCTCGGGAACCCGGGGCCGAATATGGCCACCGCTGGGTTTTTAGTCGATATTTGCCGGCATAGGGTGTACATAGTGTTACGGACTCGGCCCAGCGGTCGCCCGGATGTTTTCCATCTCTCCCGGGTGGCTCAACGCTGGGTCGTAAGCCCGGTAGAGCCCAACCTAACCGTTCCACCTCTCCCCGGTGGGACGGTAACGACAAAACGCTTTTCCTCGCGACAAAAAAAATAAATAAAAGAAGTGTGGTTCTCGAGACGCTCGACAGAAGTGATAACTTAAACTTATGTGGGTTAAAGTGAGAGAGGAGAAGCCTGCCTACTGCTGCCGTATGCGTGAGAGAAAGGGAAGCCAGACAGAGTGGCGCCGTAACGCGTTACGTTACAAAGCGATTTACCCTCCCATAAGAAGTTATCACTTCATTGGATTGCTATGCACTGCACTGCTCTCCAGTCCGGTCACAGCGCGGTCACAGTCCGGTCAAAGTCTTGTCAAAGTCCTGTCAAAGTCCGGTCAAAGTCCGGTCAAAGTCCGGTCAAAGTCGGTCAAAGTCCGGTCAAAGCCCGGTTAAAGACCTGTCAAAGTCCGGTGAAAGTCCTGTCAAAGTCCTATCAAAGTCCGGTTGAAATACGGTCAAAGCCCCGTTAAAGACCTGTCAAAGTCCGGTGAAAGTCCTATCAAAATCCGGTCACAGTTCAGTCAAAGTCCTGTCAAAGTCCGGTCAGTCCTATCAAAGTCCAGTCAAAGGCGGTAAGAGTCCGATCGAAGTCCGTTCTAAGCCCGGTTAAAGACCTGTCAAAGGCGGTAAGAGTCCGATCGAAGTCCGGTCTAAGCCCGGTTAAAGACCTGTCAAAGTCCGTTGAAAGTCCTGTCAAAGTCCGGTGAAAGTCCTGTCAAAGTCCGGTCAAAGTCCGGTCAAAGTTGGTCAAAGTCCGGTCAAAGCCCGGTTAAAGACCTGTCAAAGTCCGTTGAAAACCCTGTCAAAGTCCGGTCAAAGTCCTATCAAAGTCCGGTTGAAATACGGTCAAAGCCCCGTTAAAGACCTGTCAAAGTCCGGTGAAAGTCATATCAAAATCCGGCCACAGTTCGGTCAAAGTCGTGTCAAAGTTCGGTCAGTCCTATCAAAGTCCAGTAAAGGCGGTAAGAGTCCGGTCGAAGTCCGGTCAAAGCCCAGTTAAAGACCTGTCACAGTCCGGTCAAAGTCCTGTCAAAGTCCGGTCAAAGTCCGGTCAAATCCCTGTTAAAGTACTGTCAAAGTCCGGTGAAAGTCCTGTCAAAGTCCGGTCAAATTCCTGTTAAAGTCCTAACAAAGTTCGGTCAAAGTCGGTGAAAGTCCGGTCAAAGTCGGCCAAAGTCCGGTCAAAGTCCTGTCAAAGTCTGGTCCAGGCAGGTCCAGTCCGGCCCAGTCCGGTTCAGTCCAGTCAAAGTACGGTCCAGTCCGTTCCAGTTCGGTCCAGTCGGGTCCAGTCCGGTCAAAAGTCCGGTCAAAGCCCGTACCGTAAATAAAGTTCTCGCGCACTGACAAACTGATGATAGTCTATACTAATAATAAAGCTGTAGAGTTTGATTGTTTGTTTGTTTGTTTGTTTGAACGCGCTAATCTCAGGAATTACTGGTTCGAATTAAAAAAATATTTTTGTGTTGGATAGTCCATTTATCGAGGAAGGCTTTAGGATATATAACATTACGCTGCGACCATTAGAAGCGAAGCATCAGTGAAAAATGTTGCAAAAACGGGGAAAATTATTCATATTTGAAGGCTTCCGTTGCTAAGCTACCAAAATAATATTATTTGAAGGCTTCCGTTGTCAATCAAATCTATACTAATATTATAAAACTGTAGAGTTTGATTGTTTGTTTGTTTATTTGATCACGTGGGCGGAGCCGCGAGCAAAAGCTAGTCTTTAATAATTGTCTTGAAATTTATTTATTTATTTTTTTTTTTCGTCAACCAACTGATACTTTTACACTTTTTTTATTTCTGAAACAAAACTGTATTGTATTCCAACAAAGCAGACCAAAGAGATCGGACCTCATACCATATATATCCATATTAGCTATGAAACAGACAAATTTCTGAACGCACCTATAAATATTTGACAACCAAGTGTCAATTTATTTCTAAAATGACAAAACACATCAAATTTTTCATAGCTAGGAACGGTTTGTATCGGAAAATTTAATTGTCGTTTTTGGTATTTTCCTTTACTTATTATTTATTTTTCTCACCAGGTAAACCTTACCTGAACTTCCACAAATATTTCAAGATCAGAATTAGCCAAATCGGTACAGCCAGTCTCGAGTTTTTGCGAGACACACGCACAGCGATTCATTTTTATATATATAGATTTAGATATTTTTTGTACAGAAATCAATAAATTATACTCCCAATGTTTAAAGTACCTGTATTGGCTGTATTACTAAAAGTTGGTTCCAAAACGCTGACATCATTTGATTTTTGGAAGTAATTGTGTTCCGTTAGCAGGTTCCACTCTGAAAATAATAAATATTTGAAATTTCAAAGTTATACACATAAATGCTACCTTTATCTGGACAAAGAAGCAAGTACATTATACCATCTATAAAAATGGACAAAAGGGTAAGCCTAATGCCATATCAAATAAAAACTTCAGATTTCAAGCTATACTGTGGGGCTATTGTCTAATTTTAACACTTCGAGTGCTCATCAAAATTTCGTTGTCAACCCAAGTTGGTTGTCAACTGAGATTTTATGTAAATTGGTATCGCGTATGACATTGTTATAATAAGTACCATGGGTGCCTATCAGTTTTTTTCAACAATACATTTGACATCTCTAGTTTTTTATCGACAATAATGCGACTAACTTATATATACCCATTGGACCATTAACCAAGCAAGATGGTAAGTCGTTTTTATTTAGCAGTTTAACTACGGATTTGACACTCGAGAATAAACATTGTGGTACGAGATTCATAAACAGTTTAGCATTGTTATAAATTATAAGTATTTCTTCGTATGTTTAGAGTTAAATATATTGTGAAAAACAAATAATTAAAGTAAGGATAACTTAATTTACTCTGTGAAAGTGTTAATGGAGTATCTTTAGTAGAAAATGTTTTCATTATGTACTTATGGCTAACAATATTTTTGTTTAACGAATTAAAACATATTTTTGATTTAGTTGTTAGTTTATGCAATGAATAAGTAACATAATATTTCAATACTAGTGAAATCTTATATTTCTTACATCATACAACTTCAATTTAATGGTCTTTTTGTTTAGGGTAAAAAGAATGAATCCTGATAATATTTTTTGTTGCATTACGAGTATGTGTGGTAACAAAAGGGTGAGACTATAGCCAATTTTTGTCACACCATGTGAAATATTCCACTTGAATAAGAGCACTCACTAATAAGTGTTTTCATTAACTTATATAAAAAGCCCTAAGGGGTTGGGATTCTCTTTCAAGAATGTTAAATGCATGCAAGTTATTTTAATAACCTGTGTTTAATGACAGATAACTTTTATCCTAAAACATAGGAGTTTATTTTATTAATAAGATACAGAAATAACATAACGAAATCATTTTACAGATACCATCAACAAGTGAAGCTCCTACTTAAGCAGAGCAACCATGAAATCTTGTGGCAATCCCAATTTGTTTGAGGTTTCTATACGAAATATCACACATGATTTTGATTGGAAGTTGTGCCCAGTATGGCAATAAACTTGCCTCCCATGACATCATTGGATGGAAAACTGATGTGAAATAATATTTAAGATATTGTTATTGTATAGTATTTTATTAATAAATGTTATTCAACGTAATATACAAGATTCTTTAATTTATTAATAGGTATTGTGCCTCCCGTGCATTGAATTACTTCAGTAGGTAGTTACTTCATGTAGGCACTTCCTAAATTTAGACTGGGACATATTAAATAAAAAAGAGGCACCCACATTACGCTGATATGATCCACTTGCGTAAAAGTTTATTAAAGCGGCCAAAATCTGGAATAAATATGAATTAATTTGTACTTATTGTAAAAAAAATAAGTGTCTAATAACCATATAAGTTATTAAATATGCCTTCATTACTAGGTAACAGTTACCTAAGTGTACTACACTCACTTTTAATTTGTTGGACACAGCCGTTCTTCGCCGATTTAGTAGAGGTGAGGACAGAGTTCTGTTACAACCTGTCGGAATCCAATCTTATTTAAACGAAAATGTCCAACAAATTCTTTCTCAGGCAACTGCAATGGATCACTAGCGTCGCGCAAACGGCGTCTTGCTATGCGCAAAACCTTTTTCATCCTCTCTTCTTCAGCAAATCCCAATAAAATCGATTGGAACATAATTTTGGAAACGTAAGCCCTTTTTAATACGTAATCCTAATATATTTATTTTTATAACAACTTTCAAACAATCTAACACAGGTCCATACGTACAAGAATGTAGAAAGTGTAAAGCCTGTGTGTATACCCCAAACAAATTCAAAATCTAAAATCGTTTAAGGTTTCTTTATAAATACATCGCAATATTATATGGCCGGATAATAGTGATCATCACTTTACAACTGAAAAACACTACTCTTAGGTCGTGTCTTTCATAAAACGTTTGACAGACAGAGTGACTATTAATTTGATGTCCACTTTGCGTAGCCAATACCAATTTACTAAACATCGATAGAAACTCCATGCATTGATATCCACCGTGACGTCTGTGGTGGCTATCAATGTTCATAGACACCGGTGACGTCATTGTAGTTGATAACCGAAGTTAGCCAATACGAAATCATTAGTTTGACAGTTAATTGATGAACACTTTGAATAGTGCCTATCATTTTGCGTTGTCAACTGAGATACGTGATAGCCCCGCTGGGCAGACAAATGTTATATTACTTAACCTAATTGTATTAAGCCAAGAATAGAGTAAGGGTAAGAGCAGTAGACATAGCAAAATATACAGGCATAGTTTTATACTTGGACAAGCATTGCTTTATATGCATGATTGTGTACATAATACACATACATTTTTTTCATCTGATTAAACAATTTCAGTAACTCCAATTATAACTTTCTGAAGTATTGTGATCATACAAATAACACACATATACATACTGCATAATACAATGTATGCAGAAATTTACAGATAGGTATGATTGAAGGATAAAAGCGTAACTAGATAAATTACACTTACCATGTGGACCACGAGGTTCATCAAGAGCTATTTCTAACTCAGAGAACAAACAAGGGTAAGAATAGCGAAGTCGGCGACCTTCCTCATCAAATTGGTGTTTGTCGAAATGTTTTGAACAAACTCTCTTAGTAGTAAGTTGACTTTTACTAAGTTCACATCTGTGAAGTTCACCCAGAAGAGGATTCGTAGGCACTAGGAACGACAGCCACAAGGATCTTAAATTATCGTTCTTGGGGATACAAAATAGCTGGTGAGTATCACTGGTTGAAGTGCAACCACCAACACAGCACTTAAGAATCACCATGACGAAATATTAACACTGTGAAACAGCGCACAAAACCACGTTCGAAGAGCAAAGTGTAGCCAGGATCTCGACTCAAGCTAAAATAGCGAGGAGATGCAACCAACAACAACGCAACTCAAGAACTGATTATTGTGTTCTGTGACCACAGTGATCAACTGAACTCAAATAAAATTCGAAAAATTTTAACTGGCTTGTTTTGACTTTTAACAAGTCTTTACTTCTTTTTATTTATGGCTTTCGCAGTATTATGCATTTAGCCAGTGTCAAGTATAATGTATTCTCAAGTTATTTTTACAAGAACGATGAAACACGGGTGCGGTCGATTTCAAGGTCTTGTCGGAGTTTTGGTGTTAACTCCTTTCAGTCTGATTCTTAATTCACTTATTTCAATGTTTCCATACACTGTTCATCACCGTCAATGTTTATTGAACAAATCCACACCACATTTATACAACAAACACAACTCTAAACTAGTTTATGAAATAAATTAAAATAAGCGATGAACTGCACTGTCAGAATTCCCGCCAAAAAACCCCTTTTAACAAGTCAAAACAACTTCCACAGATAATGTATCGCCACAGATAAGAAAACGATAAGGCGCGACACTAGCGACAAATCGGAAAAAGGGAACTAAAGCTGTCAGGGCCCTGGTTTCACCCCCCATGTTGTCATTCATGTGTTTTATTTTTTTGTATTTGCGTATTAAAATTCGTTGGTTAATTAATTTATATTATTTATATCAAATATTTTTTATTTATATAAAATACCTTAAATTTATTAACAATATGTAGTAATTTGTATTGATTTTACACACAATAATATCTGTGTGTATCTTGTGTTTTTTTTTTTTAAATATAGTATTTATATAAAATTTGACAGCTCTTTTTATTTAATATCTCTGTTTAATACATATATGTAATATTTTTCAATTATGCCGAAACCAAATGCTGAAAGTTGTCGTGAGTATCGGCGGAGAAAAAGAGAAAATAAAGTGAAAAAGGTCCCAAAAAGTTCAACGGAACGTGTTCGTGAATTTCGTGCACGCCGAAAGGCAATATTTAATGAGCAACATAATATTTATGCTGCGCAAAATAATACGTCCACTGTACAAAATAGTGAAAACGATCATCGTAAGTACTTGAATATTTTCTGACATATTTCCTTCTCAATATCGTGATATTTTGCCATATTAGTATTCCAAATCTTGATATTGCCTGGCTTAGTGCTAGCCACTTTAAAATAGTGGAATCTGGATGGGGCAGGGTGGATTACTACTCTACCGTACTGTGGATATAGAAAACTATCTGTGCCATACCAATGTTAAGCACTTGTCAATGGATTCTGATTAAGATTTTGTGTATATGTCGTCTCATATCTTATTGTCCCTTGATATAAAACTTGAATAAGTACTCCGTATTTAATACATTGATAAATTTACTTTGGATTTGAAATTAGTGTAGACGTTGCATCTGTGAACTTCAAGTAAACAATGGGTAAGTCTTAGTTGAATTATATTTCATTATGCTATATGCTGATGGTAGGATATTCATATACTCCTGGTGTCATGTGTCACTAAATGGTGGTCTGCCAGTGACCCACAAATCTTGTGTGGATTGCGTTCCAGGATTAGCCGGTGTATATCCGTTTCTTCCGAGGGGCTTGCAACATGACTTAATTGTTTGTTGGGGGGGTATAGGAGTACCCCTATAAGGATGTTCATCCTAAAGATGGTTCTAAACTTAGTTTGAAGGAAACCAGCACCTTGCTTCAGAACACTTCAGTAATTTAACCGAATCGTTCGATTAGGTGTCGTTTCCGAATCGAACGTTAGATTGCAAGCTATTCAGTGTATCAATTCAGAACCTCACGATAACTCGATTATCGACCAATTCGGTTGGATATCTTGTGATTGTTAACAATTTTAATTCATCGTAACCGTATTGAAGATCCAATATCTAACCGAAATGACGTTAAACTCGTACGATAACCCGTATTTTTCGACCGGCAGCAGCGCTATTCACAACACAGTTGATGAACGGGAGTTAACAAACGTCAGACTTTTTCCTCAATGTTTTTCTAATTGATGTCGGTGTTTTTTTATTACGAATGAGTGTGACGTCGTCTCGCCTAATTGGTATTGGAATTAATACCCGATGTGAAATGCACTAAAACAAGCTCGACGAACCATAGATGTATTAGTTGCGTCATTGGCTACCCCTTTTGGGATTCAAGCATGAGCTATATATGTAATTACTAGGTAGATAATTATTAATCTTTACTTATTTGCTGTCAGATCCAATGGCAAGATGTCCTATGATACAAATACCTTTGTCGACGAATCAATTTGGTAAGTCATCATTTTAGTTTACCTATAAACATGATAAATTTGAATTTACTATTTTCCCGAATCATTCTATCAACCCAATATCATGTTTTAAAAGCAGGTCAGGGCAAAGTCAGTCGGGATTTATGTCAAATGAGATATTTTTAAGGCATGAACATCCATGATAATTGAAGAATCATGGACATGTTGCTGACCTTAAAGAAAAGGGATGATTAAGGGATTAGGAAGAGGTTTTGGGTGTCCAGATATCTCACTCACCGTACGAATAGCCAACGGCTACTCGTCAGTTTTCTGTGAGACAGTGACGTTGCTGATATTCAGCCTGTCGCTTAAGTGATCATCGCGTCCGCCCCACTGCGCTCATATGTTACAGGAATTGCACAATAAAATATGTTTTTTGGTGCTTAGTTTTGAGGATTTTGTACAGCCTGTTTCGTAGTTATGTATGGTAATTCTATATCATGGACTGCGTACATATTATGTTTAGATAAAATAGTCATATTCTTATAGTCATATACTATGAAGTCTCATTCTAGTGGACGCGAACTTATTTTTTTATAGCATAGACTGGCCACTGAGCAAGTGGGTGGGCTGATGGTAAGTGATCTCCATCACCTATGTACGCCCACAATACTAGATGAATCATAAGCGCGTTGTCGACCTTAATGGAATGGATAATTAAGGGATTAGGAAGGGGAGGGGGATTTAGGCCTCCGGATATCTCACTCACCATACGAAATGCAGCAGCAAGCAGCTACTTTATGTCTGATTTCTGTGAGACAGTGGTAACGACCCGATCGAGCCGGCCCATTCATGCTGTAGACAAAACTGCCTTCAGCATGGCTCTAATACTCAAATAACAAACCTCGCACAGTCTAAACTTCTGAACTGATATCAACAAATAATAATAATTTATTTCAACCAAAATATGCTAACACATTTTTACAAGTCTTACAGCGAGACCCAAACTAAGCGTTTATACCTGTATCTTGGCCCCTGGATGATGAAATGAGGTGTATTGTTTAATTTCCAGCACCGCCAGTGCAGTCCGACACAGACTCTGATACGGATTATGGAACAGAAATATTTTTACGTAAGTTTTTAAATTGGCCATCCTAGCGGTACTCATTTCAGTACCTTTAGCTGGTAAAAATTGACGTTATATTATAATATACAGTCATTGTTTGAGTCTCCGGACTGATTCCACCTCGAAGTTAATACGAATTACAACCTATTTTATTTTTTAAACCGCTACATAATCTTTAGAAATACAGTCTTAAAGCCTTTCCCTTATATTCATTATGACAGTAAAATGAGACTTTAATTTGAAAGGAAATTTTTCAATGGCCTGTAGGGCGCTATATAAATCCGAAGAAATAACAGTTTTATTAAGTTTAATAAGGAGAATGTATTCCAATGCTTTATAAATTCCATTATATTCCCCGGTAAAGACTGAAGTTTCATGAGGAAGTATTATTTTTTGTATAATATTATAGCGAGGATGTTTCGAATAGGCTCATAAATTTACGAAAACTGATAACCAAGCTAGGGAGTGGTTTACTGCTCCAAAATGAAGAAGTTGCAATATGTTCAGAAAGATACGGCATACAGACAGATAAGAGAATTTCACATGTTACTCCATCATGCATGTTTTGATCAGAATTTAATACATGTAGATAAATAGTAGTATAGTAGTTTGTGGTTTAATTAATATACGGATGTGTTAAAAAATATTTCAAATCATATTTTTAAATATTTTAAATTACATATTTTATTTAAACAGAAATGGAAAATAGCATTGCTACAGAAAATATTTCCAAAATGTATTCTTCACATAATATTGTAATCCATCAGGAGAAGCTCGCCGTTGTTGATAATCTCTACGTGGAATTTGACGTCACGTTTGGATGTAACCAATAACGTTGCGTTTTATGATTTTAAATTTCCCTCTTATTTTCGACACTTTTTATTTATTCTTTATACATACTGGTTTAAATATAAATAAATAAAAAACATAATAAAGGTGTAATTCTACAGTAATAAAGATTTCAATTAAAAATAGTTGATCTACATTCGAATTACATTCATTTGCCCTATTATTCTTACAGAAGAAAGTGTAGTGCCGAAAGAAAATTTATTAAACGTAACACCAGTAGAAGCACACGACATCAAAATAGGTAAGGACCGTATCGAAAAAAAAATAAAAAAAAAAATTATCATTATTATTTAAATCGCAGTCGACGACAACATCGGCATTTGTACTTCTTTTATTTTTTAAGTTTCTTTGATATTTTTCATTCTTTAACATATCAACATGTATACTAAAGAGTATCTAAATCAGGGTTCGAGGATATATATCAATGGATATATATCAAGATATATATCCGATATATATCAAGCTGAGTTTGACGATATATATCAATTTTTTTTTAATATTATATTGCAATACAAAAATGGTTTAAAAAATTCATGTTATTAAGTAATTTTTAGAATTTGTTACTGTATTTCTACTTCCCAAATATAGATGGCGCGGGAGTAGTGTTAAAACATACTCCCTAATGGTAAGTTCTAATCCATAAATGGCATCACTTCTGCCCTAAAAGAAGAGTTTATGGTTTTTAGTTGATTTTGCCTTATCCAAACACTAGTTTTTTATTTTATAATTTTAGTATGTGTATGTAACACGTATGCAAACAGTATTCGTAAATATACAATAAAATAATAATATGCTTTCATACAAAATGGATATATATCAAACTTGATATATATCGGATATATATCATAAATATCCGATATTTTGATATTTATAATAAATATCGGATATTTTCGAACCCTGATCTAAATATATAGGGATTGACGAAATCATAATTCAGGAGCGGATATTTTTTATTATATTAGATTAAATGACGAGACGAGCTGGTCACTCGCCTGATGGTTGTAAGCACCACATCTACTCATAAACAGAAGCAATATCTCACAGAATTTCACTAGCTTCAATATTCTTCAAACCGAAACATAGCAATGCTTACACACTGGTGCGTGACAGTAGAAATAGATAAAGCGATGATACCGACCCAAACGGCCTCTCGAATTCGATAGACTTACTACCTAGATAAATTCAGTGGGGGGCAACGGATGCAATTGACCCCCGCCTGTTGACTCAAGTTAAACTCTATCAAAATCCGAAATCAATGGTTTTACGTGGAGAGTGATATAAAGATGAAAATGTACAGAATAAAGTTACAATAAGCATTGAAGTTATTTTTCATTTATGGCGAAGCTATAGTTTTCTTCATTAACAACGTAACACGGGACATTATTTTGTGCAGAAATCGCGGAAGAGGTTGTGAACAACGTGTCGATGTACTGCGAGGACCAACACACGCAGTCACTCCAGCAGGCTTCCAAACCCAAAGGTGAGTCTAAATTGTAACCTAATGTCATGATAAAGACAGGCTATGAACAAAACTATGTTCTTGAATGCTTTTTTGTAAACCAAAATAGATTTCACAGAAACAAATTAAAATGTTAAGGACTGACTTTACATTGGCATTTTTCAAGCATGCATGTTGCTTGAACGTGTGTCGGGTGTTGACTCTACGCGGTGCGTGTGTATTCGCGTGTACTCCGCCTTAAATTCCAACCCATGTTCAAAAAATGCTCAAGTAACTCCAGTATCTCATGTACTATCTAAAATAGCATCTTCCAGAACGATCTGTTCCCTTTTACGTTATTTAATAAAAATAATTCATTGTTCAGGCGAGCTGACTTTGTTCGACGGATTCCAGTGTAGTGTTTGCGACGGGGAAATAGTAGGGTGAGTATCAAGTTGTACTGGTACAAGTTAGTGTGTATTTGTGTGTTGTCGGTACAATGACTCGTATGTCGTGGTGTGTGCCAGGTTCCGGTACACATGCGTGCAGTGCAGCGACTTCGACCTGTGCGGCGCGTGCGAGAACAACAACAAACATCAACAACATTATGTGTTACGAGTGCCCGCACTCAATCCTTATGTGAGTTTATACTTCCTGAATTATGTGCCAAAATTCATTGAAATCAGTTCAGCGGTTTAGATTTTTCATACAAACTTTCATGCCCTTTTAAACCCTTCAGGGGTTGATTTTTTGAAGCCTATGTCCTATTCTGATGTATAAGCTATATTATTGTAAAGTTTCATTAACACGTTGACCGCCAACGCGGTCAATGTTGTGCGATGCGTGATTATCCTACCAAGCCAAGTAAAAATTCCCCATTTTGCCAATTTTCATACATTGTTTTTTTGTATTATTTAGTTACATTAATACATAAATCATTTGTATTATTAATACAAAATGGTTTCGGACTCTCTATTTTGAGTTATTAAGCGTCGGACAACATTGACCCCCATGGCCTCAGCAGATGAAAAATCGAAAATCCGTTTCACTGGGCCGCGCGGGTCACGTTGTCGCCCAACCCCGACCGCGACTCCCGCGCGTGTTTTTCGCTCGTGTTGGTCGTCCCGTCGTCGCGATCACTCGTGATTCCCAATCAGTGACGTGCGCAGGACGTATTATTCGCAGTTTATAACTTATTTTAACTTATATTGACATATTCGCGCGAAAAAGAAGGAAAACCATCAAGTGGTACAAAAAAGTTGCCATAGATTTGCTTTTGAACACAGCTATGGTTAATGTTTTTATTCTCTATCAAAGCGTGACTGAGAAGAAGATTTCAGTACTTGAATTTAGAAAAGCAATCATGAATAGTTTTGTAGAATTAGATAATGTTGATGCTTTATCAAATCAAAGATCGAGGAGAGTAAAGCACCAACTTAAGAAAAAAGAAGGACCGTCAAGTAAAACACGCCGTGCGTACCAACAGCGTTATAAAAATATGGTGGCTACCCAAGGACGTTTAGTAGCTAAGAACAAGACTAAAAAAGTCAACACCTATTGTGATAACTGCCCTGACAAACCTTATCTTTATGTGGAATGTTTCATAAAAGTTCATTGATAGAGAAGACCTATTTACATACACAATAAGTTTTTTAAGAAGTTTTTTATTTTTTTATAGCATTGTTTGAGTACATTTAAATAAACAGTTATTAATACTGTAACAAATTTAATTATTTTATTATAATTTCGAGAAACCATATTAGTGACATAAATTTTACAATAGCATCTCAAAAATATACCCTTTTTTTCTAAGTCGAAAGTCTGATGAAAGAACCAAGCTATATAGAATAAATTAGAGGGCCGCGCGGGTCAGCTTGTAACCGAATTATCTCGGTACTGCTGCCCGACGGCCCAACAGAGAGGTTTGAACACAAGCCTGACGCGCGGTCAGCGTTGTCAGACACGGCTTGAACGGAAAGTTTCAATGTCGCCCAACATTGTCCCCCATGGCCCAAATGGAAAAGTGCACTTTTTTTACTGGCAGTTAACGTGTTAAAATCCATTCAGTAATTTTTACGTGAAAGAGGAACATCCATCCATATTTACAAACTTTCGCGTTTATAATATTAGTAGGATAATTCAGCTTATGAAATTTACTCTAAGCAATTTACAATATTATTGATGTTAGTAACCTCTTTATAAATCAGCTTACGTGAGTATATTACATTTGTGATCCCGGCCGAACAAATATGGCCTCCGTCAGCGAAATCCTGAATCCGTGCCTGCGTCCGGCGCTAAGTATTGCTGTAATTTATATATATTCCAGCCTGACGTTCAGTTCGTGCTGGCCACAATACGACGGCACCTGATGAAGGACCTCGACCCTATTGCGGAACTTGACCCTGATCCCGGAGAGAGGTATATATTTTTTCTTACATTTATAAGAAATAAAACATTTGTAAAGCGTATTACCCTCTAACAGTGAGATCTAGGCCTAGGATCTAGGTCGTCGGTTCGACTCCCGCACCGAGACAAATATTTTATGATCCACAAATAGTTCCTGATACCCACGATACAGGTTAACCTAGTGTAGGGACATGACTGTGTGTGATTGTTGGGTGTATTTTATACATAAAGCATTTTCTATTTTAATAAATTTTACTTGCAACGTTGGACAACTCTAAATGATAAACAGCTGATACAAATGAAGCCGTCACTAGGCGCGAGAGAAATTCAATTAGTTTAAATTGATGTGATCAATCTTATTGATCTTAATAAACGAGTAGTAAGAATGAAACTTTAGCATGTCTAGATTTTTATACACCTCTCTGTAACGACTAACATGGTGTTTTAATATAGTTTAGTCCTGTAATTAGTCAAATTTCAAGACCATTCGTTAAATCGTTACACACCCTAGATTTGACAGGTAGTAAAGGAAAAGGGAAAAGGAAGGAAATTAGTAAACTATTTTCATTTAAGTTTAGTTAGAGACAATTGAACAGGCAGAGTTGTTGAACAAATTAGTCTTACACCTATAATTAATTTGTTTTAGTGTAAAATGCGAGATGAAAACGGACAGCGAAGATGAAATGAGCGTGACTATTGAGAACGACGGATTTGACAACGTGGAGACATCTGATCTGTTTGAACACGATCAAGTTACAGTAAGTACCTATCTATATACTATTATTTTGGAAAATTGATTGATTTTAATTATGCCATAAATAGTCTTAACAGCATTAATGTTAACTAAGATAAGGATCTTATGTGAAAATAGTATATAGTTATCCCCACAGTCCGTGAACACTCACAATACCATTTGGTCCATAATTTGTATCCAATTCTGCTTGTACTGGAAAATATTGTTGCCTGGGACGTGTACGTGGTAACATTAAGACCGCCCATTGTAAAACCATTAAGTAGTCCTATGCTAAATAATTGTATGTGATTATTGGTTATACAATAAAGAGTTTTTGTATTGTATTGTATTAATACTTGTGATCTTTGAAAACCATTTAAGTAGTTTCGCCAATTAAATGTTTTTGCAGAACATTCCAAGTGTTCGGCCCGTGGCGGTAATCAGAGTTAATGAAGAACACGATAGTAGAGTAATGCAACTTGATGGTTCTGATGCAATGAAAGTGACGAGTGACTCGACAGACAAGCCCAACGCCCCGAAAAGAAAGATTCACATCACAATGTCAGAGTTACCGGGCGTTGTAAAAGGTAAGATTTTACATGTTTTAATGATGATGAGAAATAGTAATATGTGATGATAAGTAATTTGTCAGTGAGAGAGAAAGACGGACAGAGTGTGAGAGAGAGACGGACAGAGTGTGAGAGCGAGAGATGGACAGAGTGTGAGAGCGAGAGATGGACAGAGTGTGAGAGAGAGAGACGGACAGAGTGTGAGAGAGAGAGACGGACAGAATGTGAGAGAGAGAGACGGACAGAGTGTGAGAGAGAGAGAGAGACAGACAGAGTGTATGTGAGAGAGAGAGACGGAGAACGCGTAGCTAGTGCGTTTTTCAATGTCATAGTTCGAAATAAATGTGAATTACTGTAGTAATATTTTTAATAAAACTTCTTTAGGAATAACTAAGAGCATAACAAGTCGAGTTCTATGTGCACCCCTATTGTTTCTGTACAGATAACCGAGCATATACTAAGCGGGCTGGGGGCAATATAACTCCCCTATTTATTATTGAGCGTAAAAAATTTACACCATCGGTATCCGATATACCGATTAAAGTAGATATTTGCGAGTTATATTACTGCATAGTCTGTGGCTACCGACTTTTGAGGAAAGAAATAAGTTTTGGAGGCCAATCACACTAACCATATGAATTATAACAGCGAAGCTACCACTTCGACACATTTTAGTGAGACCCCGTTGACTAGTATTTTTTTATGATATTAGACTTTTTTTATTCCATATTGGATACAGTTCCAGTTCAGTTGTTGAGAACAGCAGCGATAGCTCAGCGGGGAGTGGCATGGACTGTCGAGACGAAAGTTGCAGGTTCAAAACCAGCCCCAAGAGCATACACCACTGACTTTTCTAAGTTACGTGTATATTAATTGTTAATTATCGCTTGCTTTAACGGTGAAGGAAACATCATGAGGAAACCTGCATACCTGAGAACTTGATAAGATTTTTCGAAGGTATGTGAAGTCTGCCAACCCGCATTAGGTCAGCGTGGTGGACTAAGGCCTAATCCCTCTCATACAGTAGAGGAGGCCCGTGCTCAGCAGTGGGACGTATATAATACAGGGCTAGTAAAAAATAAAAATCAAAAATTGGGTACAGTTGTCGTATGTATTTCATGATGGCAATAAACCTTCTTTCCTATGATACTTATGTTTTAGGGAAGACACGAGGCGTCATGTCCGTTTCAAGTCACAGTATTGTTGGAAATGCGTCTAGGAATGCGTCTAGGGATGTCTCTAGTAGGGGGTCACACAGTACGGGGACTATTAATATAATGAAATTACCGCGACCTCCTTCATTAGTTATAGGACAAGGTGAGTTCGAGGCAATTTATTTTAAATTTGTAGACATACCAAATTTCCTGTTGGCGTGCATGCTACGCGGGCTGAGGTGGTAGGTGGTAGGCCCCTCGTATGCGAGATGTCAGGGTTGGTGCCACCGCTTTGTCTATTTCTGGCGCCAAGTAACTGTGTGAGTTAGCTGTTGTGTTTCGGTTTGAAGGACATTGAAGTCAGTGTAATTACTGGACATTATGAGACTTATCATCTTATGTCTCGGGGTAACGAGCGCAGTTCAGTGCCATGCAGTGCTTTGTAATTCAAAGTTATGTGTTGGTAGAGGATCCCGGGTAACATCGACCTTCACCCATCTGTTTACCGAATGAAAATTATATTTTAAGGTATAATATGTGTTGCTGAACATATACCAATAGGGTTGCCTAAAAAAATATGGTCAAAGATATGATTAATGGAAAAAAAATGTTTTTAGAAAAAAAAAAATTATTTAAAAAATTTATTATTTTTTTATTTATTTAAAAACTATTTTTTTTTAGATTTAATAATGGAGGAATCGACAAATCCTGAGGAATCTTCAAATGCAATTACTGAACAAGTTGATGTCCATGATCGGCATTGTTCACAACTCAGTGCATCAAGCACTACCACAAGCCATGTCTGTGTGAATGAAAATCAAGCAACGAGTGATCTTTCTTCAATCCACCGCGGTTATCCAAAAACAGCTGCAGAGCGAATGCAAGAGTATAGAGCTCGGAAAAAGAAGGAAACTCCAATAGTGAATCATCAAAAACATAAAAAATCAGACGCAGAGCGTGCAAAAGAGTATAGAGCCCGAAAAAAAGCGAAGATCTAATGAGCAGGTAAGACTTTTTCAGTTATTTACGATCAAAATTTTAATAATTTATTTAGTAAATTAATTAATTTTTTTTAGATTCATGGATGGAAATATCCAAAAATCCTGAGGAATCTTCAAATGCAATTACTGTACAAGTTGATGTCCATCATCGGCATTGTTCACAACTCAGTGTATCAATCACTACCACAAGCCATGTCTGTGTGAATGAAACTCAAGCAACAAGTGATTTTTCTTCAATCCACCGTGGTCATCCAAAAACAGCTGCAGAGCGAATGCAAGAGTATAGAGCTCGGAAAAAGAAGGAAAGTATAATAGTGAATAATCAAAAACGTAAAAAACCAGACGCAGAGCGTGCAAAAGAGTATAGAGCCCGAAAAAAAGCGAAGATCCAAGAACACACTAGCCAAAGTCAGAACTTGGTTGAGTCGACATTAATTCAACAATCAGGACATGAAACTAATCATCTGGCTTACACGGATTTTCATCGTCACCATCTGGCTCATGATGAATTTCAAAAGAAATTTGTTCGAAATAAATTTTGTAAATTTTTTAATGAGTTAAATAGGCATTCATAATGGCGCATCCCTAGTTAGCTTATTATTTATTCGCGTAGAGGGAGTAATTATTCTACGTTTAATAGAGTCAAAGTTGCAGTTTTGGCGGGAATTCTGACAGTGCGGTTCTTCGCTTATTTTAATTGATTTCAAAAACTAGTTTAAAGTTGTATTTGTTGTATAAAAATGGTATGGATTTGTGCAAAAAACATTGACGGTGATGAACAGTGTATGGAAACATTGAAATAAGTGGAATAAGCATGGTACTGGAAGGAATTCACACCAAAACTCCAACAAGGCCTTGAAAACGTCCACACCGATATTTCATCGTTCTTGTGAAGACTTGAAAATAATTTATATTTTATTCTTTATCTTATTTATAGCCATAAATTAAAAAGAAGAGGAACTAACGCTAATAAATTTCCTTTATGATTGACGACCATGATTTTATCCTTTCTAAGTCCAAAAAATGTATTACCTACTTATTTCTTTTGGCGCGCAAAAAATGATCACAGACTACTTAGAGATAGCGAACGAGAATGAATATTTACGATGCGCGCTAAAGATGTTAAACGGTTATAGAAAAACCGGGTTTAATAAAATTGGGTTTTAATAAAAAAATACCGATTACTTTTCGACACTTTCATGTCAAAAGTAGGGATCCGAACGTTACATGTATCCGAATAAAGATCATTTTATCATTGATCCAAATGCATTAAAATTTGTTTGTATTTCTTTGAACTTTTATTCGAATCCCAATTCCAGATCACGTTGCTAATAAAGCAGCAAGCGTTCCAAACCGGAGGGCATCATTTTGTGTAAACAGCGTGGTGGCCGACGTGAAGGGAAATTTTGCGCGCGACGCCTGACACGGCATTTGCATACCTATACAAATAATGATAGGTACCTCTAAAATTTCATATAGTGTACCCGAACACCAATTCCAGTTCTCTATTGAAGGCTCCATTGTTTATTTATTTTTAACCAACTTTATTAGTATTACTGTGAATTAAAATGTGTGGTAAACTGAATTATTAAGAGTCCTTTGGACGTAAATTACTTAATTACTAAGTAGTATAATAGAAAATCTTTTCTGTTTCGTTTTTTTGTTAAGGGCCTTCCGTGAGCAAACGACCTTGACTGACTCGCGCCATACTAAATCGTGTACTTTGTGTGTGAGTTTTCGTGCAGAATATGCACGTATTTAGCGAATAATTGATTTAAAACATCAGGTTTTGGTCTTTTCGAAAATTTAAAACGGGCAAAATATTGGTTATTAAATTGCCTATCTAGTGATGTTAATCTCA
This sequence comes from Amorpha juglandis, assembly GCA_949126905.1. Lineage (NCBI taxonomy): Eukaryota > Metazoa > Arthropoda > Insecta > Lepidoptera > Sphingidae > Amorpha > Amorpha juglandis. The sequence goes on from OX421389.1 coordinate 8,257,442, forward strand.
TTTGAAAACATTCTTTACTTTAAAAGGAGACGCACGGAATCTTTGCATTTTTCTCATTTTTATGGTTCATTTATAACGACAATTTAAAAATATATATCAGCATTAACATGAATTTGAATCGAACAAAGTAGAGCTGACAGATTGTAGAAATATATTGTATATTTTTTTAATCAATATTTATTTTAAGTAATGACTAGATAGCCTCTAAAAAGATCGATCGCGCGGCGTTTTGCTGATGGCATGGCCTTAATTTCAATTAACTGTTTATACGAATGAGATTTTTACATTGCACGATACCGAAAGTAAAAGGTAAATCTATCACACGCACAAAAAACTCGACCTAAAGATTACGCATTACTGGGGGTATACTTTCGCCAAGGTTAGGCAGTGACACTGCATAACAGCCGGTCCCGCCCCTAATCCTTATACGCTCCTCATTACGCCTCCGAGAGTCATAGCGATAACATTGTCCGTGTTCTGGAAAAAGAGATAAAATTAAACTGCTACAATGCCGTATTGTTCAGTGAAATGGTGTGGAAAGTGTAGTACAACATCAAGTCTCACGAAAGATGGTATTACATTTCACAGGTAAGTCATTATTCCTTCTTAAAAATTGAAATAATTAATTACAAAAAATAAAACAAAAATAGCTCTCGTTGATGTCTTTTCGCATCTCTTTCTTTCTTAGTTAAATTCAGATAACATTATCTCGCTCTGTCATTGGCACGTGTAGACTAGTGATGGACACAATGTAAACTTAAAAAATACGTTTATCGACAAACGTATATTGAGATTTGACATTCGTACTGCAGTATACTAAACTGTCGACCGTTTTGCTTTCCTACACCAATATGGTGAATCAAATGAAAGGTCTCAACACGAGGACTTCGAAGGTATGTTACCCCATTTATTTAATATGTTTTCTTACTATGTTCTTAAAGGTTCCCTAAGTGCCCTGAAATAAAACAAAAATGGATGAACGCTACAAAACGAGATGACAATTGGTTTCCTGGAAAAAACCACGTAGTTTGTTCTCGTCATTTTACTGAGGATTGTTTCCGAATTATTAGTGGAAATCGTCGGTTTCTATTCGAAACTGCAATTCCTACACTAATGTTGCCATCTTTGGTAGGTCATTGATTATACTAATTTCGTATTATATGTTTTAATTTGGACAAATTAAATAAATTACAAATTACTTTTTATTTTTTTAAAGCAGAGTCATCAAAATCCCGCTGAGGCATCAACTTCGTCAAAACCCTTAACAACAGACCAAAAAATAATTACACCGGCTACCCAATCAACTTTTAGTGTTGAGGCAACATATGTGCCGTTGGCTGTACGTATATAAATTATTTATAGTACTATGCCTTGTAACTATTCTGTTATATCTAAGTAACATTTTTTCCATTGATAGGGCAGTGTTCAAAATATTATTGCCATGCCATCAACTTCTGCGGTATCTGAAACTGTAAACCAAGCCACATTTACACCGACCCCACAGCAAAATACTAATGTTGATTCACTATCAAGCATACCATCCAATTACAGTACACCGAGAAAACGACAGCTTAACAGGGCAGTGATCGATCTTTCAGAGAAAGTCAAGGTTAAAAATGTTGCATTAAAACGTTTAAGAGATTCAAACCGTATATTAAAGCGAAAAGTGCATTCGTTGAAGCAACTTCTAGGAGAATTGAAAAAAACACAGTTGATTTCAAAAGAAAACTCATCTATATTAGCTACTATTGGTCTTCAGACTAAAGAGATTATCAAATGTCAAGTCATGAATACTGCTTCAGGTAAAGTTAGCCGCATTAAATATTCCATTGCTTTACGAACCTTTGCTCTCAGATTAAATTTTAATTTTAATTCTAAAAAGGCTTATCAGTATGTCAGGAATACCTTTAATACTTGCCTTCCATCAATACAAACCCTGAGCAAATGGTACAAAAGACGACATTACGACATCGACGCGACGGTCGCCCAGGTTTCACGAAAGAAGCATTTGATGCCATCAAATTAAGGTCAGAGCAAGCTAAAACTAATTTCTATGGCACTATAATATTTGACGAGATGAATATTAAAAACAAAATTGAGTTTGTTCCCAGCAAACGAGGAAAATTTGGCTATGTTAATTTTGGGACTAATATTGATTCTGTTTGTGATAAGGATTGTACTGATGCTTTAGTATTCCTTGTTGTCCCATTTATTGGAATGTTTAAAGTGCCAATTGGATACTTCTTGATAAATAAGAAACAGCAGACCAAAATAATAATACCTTTGTGTTTCCTCAAATAATTAGGATTGAAAGACCGGACTAACAACAAGCCCACTTAGTTTGTCTAGCTGGATCTTGAATAATAATGCTACTTTCAAATGAAAAAATTAAAAAATAATGAAAGTCATGGAAGTATGTATCCATGTATGTATCCAGTACCACGTACCATTGTACGTAGTTCATATTAGCTCCGAGGGTTTAATTCCTATTTGAAAAATATGAGGAATAAAGTTGCAATATCTAGGTATCGTAATTTTAGACTAGTTTAATCATTGATCTATATAGAGGAAAATCGTTGGGGAAAATAGAGATGACATGGTGAAGTCTGAAACATGTTCTAGTAAGTTAGCAACCCCAGATTACTAAGGGAAGCTACCGACTCTACCGACGAGTTTTGGCGGGAATTCTGACAGTGCAGTTCATCGCTTATTTTAATTTATTTCATAAACTAGTTTAGAGTTGTGTTTGTTGTATAAAAGTGGTGTGGATTTGTTCAATAAACATTGATGGTCAGGAACAGTGTATGGAAACATTGAAATAAGTGAATTAAGAAACGTACTGAAAGGAGTTAACACCAAAACTCCAACAAGACCTTGAAATCGACTGCACCCGTGTTCATCGTTCTTGTAAAAATAACTTGAAAATAAATTATACTTGACACTGGCTAAATGCATAATACTGCGAAAGCCATAAATAAAAAAGAAGGCTCTACCGACGGAGTTTTGGCGGGAATTCTGATAGTGCGGTTCATTGCTTATTTAAATTTATTTCAAAAATTAGTTTAAAGTTGAGTTTGTTGTATAAAAGTGGTGTGGATTTGTGCAATAAACATTGACACTAATTAACAGTATACGGAAACATTGAAATAAGTGAATTTAGCATCGTACTGGAAGGAATTCACACCAAAACTCCAACAAGACCTTGAAAACGTCGTCACCGATATTTCATTGTTCTTGTAGACTTAAGAATTAATAAAACTTGTCATTGGCGATATGCATAATAATGCGAAGCCATAAATTAAAAAGAAGAAGAAGAATCTACCCCTAGACTAATATATTAATAACTGAGATAGACTGGCAACTCATGGCAAATGTCAGATTGATCAGTTCATAGCGTCGGGCGACATCTGAACGCCAAGCAGGGAACTAAACAAAGTATCTATAGCGATAGCTACGTATGTATATAACGTATATTGTATACCTACCTATACCTGTACCCACTTCATTTATATATATCTATTATGCTATATGTCCCTTCACTAGGCAGTCCTGTAAAGTCCCTCAGTGTGCCTGTCTGTATGCACGCAATACTTTCAAAGACTACTGAACGGGTATGGTTTTCACTAATAGGTAGTGTAAGATTTAGATAAATAAATTCAGTCATCTTCTGTCAACAGAGCTGAGAGGATTTAGGCCCGAATCCACATGTCATGCTAGGCTAATGACAGTGCCGTGCACATCAATAGGCAAAAAGGCACTGCCTACCCTACCAGACAACACGGTTTTAATAATGTAAAAATAAAATTAAAAATAAATAAATCCATTCACTACTTAATAAAATAATACAATACGTATTTAAAAAGTTCAAACTCGGTACGAAAATCAATGCATTGTTTGCAGTTTGAACACGCCTGCCCACTTGCCACGTAAGCAATGCAAACTTAGGCAGTGATTTATGTTGCCTACATTCCATTCATAAATTTACGCAAAAGTGGACGATTTTCGACTTTATCGACTAAAAATGTGTAAATACTATAAGCGATCATGAATGACAACTCCTGCGGCAGGAGGACCAATCACAGCTCAGTGCTCAGTGCTATTATGTTGGCAAATTGCCAATTTTTATGATGAGATTTTGAAAAATCATATTTGAAAAAGAATAGGCGCGTAGATTTAATTTACAAATGAGTTGGTTTATAATTTTTTAACTTATTGATACATTCATAGATTTCTTATTAAATATATTTATATATGCGAATCCCATGAAATAGGGCCTTTTTAAAGGCCGCTTCGGATATCTTACAAGTGACGTGTTCCGTAATTACCCATGAGCAAGATATTTGAGGTGGCCAATTCTTTCTTCAATTTGGCGTCATCGTCAGAATATCGTGTTTTCGACCTTGACACTAATTGATGATCGTGAGTACTTAATTTCATATAATAATTTTTTTGTGTTAATAAGGCTTATTTAAACGTTTTTTTTACGGGAGAGAGATTTTTTACGTGACCATTAGAAGCCTAGGTAAAATCTAGACCCATTCTATGACGTCTTGCAAACATTTAAAAAAGTAGAAATATAACTATGTTGACTGCTGCCTACCCTGTCATACAACCCTGTGCACGCCACTGGCTAATGCGTATTGTTAGTGAATGGGATATCCAAAATAGGTATATTATTACTGTTGTTTTACCTGATTCATCTCCAGAAGGTAAATGTAGAGATGGAATAGCCAAACTACAGAGGCGGTTTTTTGGGTAAAGATACACATCTTGAAAGTGCCGACCACAGATTCTATGAGTTTTGTAGATAGTGTTGCTATCCAAACTGGCAATACCACCTCCAACAGCTTTGACCCAATTTAGAAACCTCACATCCTCTTTCCCAGGATTAGGGAAATAGTGTAGAGGTATACCTGAAAATAAAATCAAATTACCTTATAGACAGATTGATAAGTTAGTTTTAGTCTACAGACTAAAACTAACTTAATGAAATGACTAACTAAATGGCATGTATGGGAAGCCCTTGCTTCCCATACATGCCATTATTTCTGTTTATTACTAATTAAATATAATGTCATCATCATCACCCTAGCATTTGCCCAGTCCTCAACAAGGCTTGGAGCCCCGGGTTCGCTATACGCTTATATGCTACGCTTACGCGGGTTCGACATAACACAGCTACTTCTAATAAGTATAAACATGGTAAAGTTAACTTTCTACAAAGAACTAAAGACAGGAGGTGGGGTTGACTTTAGTATCCATGTGCGGGATTTTGCTGAGAATTTTTATAGTAAACGTTAGACACTAGTCCGTATTAACAAATGCTAGCAGTTTATTATGCGGAAATGCATAGTTTTTGTGAAATTAATTTTTAAAGTTTTGTAGGTTATTACAGTTGTAAACACACTAATATTGAATTAGAAAGAGACAAATGTCATTGAACGTGGAACGCGACTAATTCTGTCTCTTTCTGACAAGTAGTTATATAAAAACGAAATGCTTAACATATTGTGCTCGCGTTACTGGAACGTATTTTTTCTTTACAATACTACTATAATTATTATTTTCCTATTCACAACTACCTACTTTCATTGTTGTTGAGTGCCGGCTGTGTTTTTATTGTGATCTTATTATCTCCCATTCGACCTGCTTACTTTATTGATATTGGTGGTGATTATTTTTTTCTTAACCATCCAGAAGTAGGAACCGCACAAACCGAGGCTTATGCACGCATGAGCGAGCGAAGCGAGCTCGGGATTTGGAGCACCCCGACTCGGACAAATTGGGTTAGAAGGGGATGGCAGGGTCTGGTGAGCGAGCGAAGCGAGCGAGCAGACCCTGCCATCCCCTTCGTGGTTATTTTTTTTTAAACCACCCAAAAAGTAAATATTTGTGTGTTTACAACTGTAATAACCTACAAAAGTTTAAAAATTAATTTCACAAAAACTATGCATTTCCGCATAATAAACTGCTAGCATTTGTTAATACGGACTAGTGTCTAACGTTTACTATAAAAATTATCAGCATAATCCCGCACATGGATACTAAAGCAACCCCCAGGAGATGAACTACTTATATACATCACACAAATATTACCTCTATAAAATATTAGTATGCACCTCATTTTTATATATATATAATAAAAACTAGCTAATTAGAAATGTATTACATACGTTGTAATAGTGCATGGGCAAGCGGAAGGACTACAGAATATTTGAAGATATAGATGTAAGCGAAGTTTTATGAAATAATTTTATTTAAATTTTAGTTATATTTACCTTCGTTTACTACGAAAGGACATCCAGGGACGCAGCAAGTGTTTCGGGGCATTGTGTAAAAAGTAAAATAACAATACACTGAGATAAATGGTCCAAACTCCTCACGGAGGGCCTATCATCAAGTATGTCACATACACTTACACAAACAGAATATTGCACGGAGAAACGAAAGCTCAACTCAACGTAAACATGAACGTATATATCAATAAAATATAAATCACAAAAAAATGCGCACGAGCCGGCATATTTTCTAGTGACTTGCGGAGAGAATTGAAATTTGACTTGTAACGGTTAGTTAGGACTGCCATTACTTGATAACAATAAACTACTATATAATAATAAAAAAAAGAAATACTTTGTTCGGTCAAATTATTGTTTAAAATGAAGTGAATAATTTAAATTATGTTCTTTAATACAAACATGGTTATAAACACTTATTTGGATTTGGGTTTATCGAAGAAAAATAGCAATGTGGACTATTTGTGTAAAGTACTAAATACATTGAGAAAAAAGAAATGGTAACACTGACAAAAATAGTTTCTTGTGTAGCGGATTGATGGCGTGAATCTCAAAAAAATATTTTCGTATGTTGCCAGAGCATAACTCTACCAACACACACTGAATCAAAATGTCAAATAAATTTGTAAATAATAAACTAATTTGTGTGATAAAGTAATTTAATTTAATTGTAAAGTTCTTTAATATTCTGACGAAATCATCAAAATCGATGTAACCATATCTAAAATTTGAATAGGATTTACTACATTTTAAATGTAAATAACACAAATTCCCTTGTACTTTATTACGGGTTAGAGCAGTGTCAGTGTTTTGCTATTTCTATTAAATTGGTTATTTTGCAAATATGTGGAGTTCTGACAGTGATTTGGAAATGTTGGATATGTTATCGGACTGGAGTGATTTGAGTTCGGACGAGGACAGTGCAGATACTATACGACAGTTTGACAAAACAGGTGTTTTTATCTTTTTATCTCAGTGAGTTAACACATCGTCGCTAGATTAATATGGGGAAACCGCTAGGTACTCGTTCCGCTTATCGAAATATAATTACACTAATGCAGCGTTTCTGTTGTGCACGTCTTTTTTGATGTCACATATGCGTATCGGTTCAATTTAACGTGTATGCAATCTGCAACTTTCATACATGTTTACGTTTTAACTTATCAAGTTTTTTTTATCCTGGCTCGGCCAAATGACTACGCCACACTTGATAAGTGTAGCGCAATCCAGCAATAGTGCCGACCAACGATAAACAGTGTGTCTATCGTTGGTTGGCACGATCATGCCAGCCTGAAATTCATCAAACTTGGATTTGTACTGGACAAATCTAATCTTGCAATACTGGATGACAGTGCAGTAGTGGTAACGGGGTCTTAAACTTGCTATGGAACATCTCAGTTGCATGGTCTCAGATTATAAAACAAAAATGAATGATTAATATCCTTGGTTAGCTATGGATTTTCAGCTACTAAATGATATGACAAGAAACACTTTCAAAGAAACTTATCATTAATTTTCTTTATCCATATACACTACTATTTTTTAATTATAGAAGAAAAAAAAACAGGGGTATCAGTGTCATTTACCTAACCCAAATATCACATTAAAAAATTAAACAAAAATATCAAAAATTTTTGAACTAAAAACATTAAATTATTGTTACAACTTTCCGTATAGTAACTTGTTAGGTACGATAGACGAGCGCGGGGGCAGGGGTGCGACGAGGGGGCGCTCGCGCAATGCCGTTGCCGCGGCGACGGCGGCAGCGTTACAGTAGGCATAATTTTTTGCACAAATTGGATAAACTAGGACTGCCTATAACTTTTTTGTCTTATGTACAATTAAAAAAATAGATTCACCAAGACATTAGTAACATTCGCGGCTATCAGCTCATTTTTTTTCTTTGGTATTTAAAAAATAGTGGTGTATTATTATTGGTGTTATTCCACCTCACCATCAATTTTTTTTTCTGCCTTAGTGCAAATGCTTGCTTTCCTACTAAAAAGCCTCCGCTTCATTTGATGTTGAGTATCCTCAGTAATGAGACCATTGACTTTTCATGTGTTCCTCTATTATATGTCGGAGCAATAGGTCATTTACTTGCATTGGTGAGAGATAATTTATGCCCCTCTATGATCAACGAACATCACTTTGATAATAACTAATTTCAATAATTGAAAATATCAGAAATGTATCCCCATAGTCAGCCCTTACCTCTCACTGGTTTGTACACAATGATAATTCACACATAATAATTACACTTACTTGTGAGTAATGTTGGTGTGCCATAAATTCAGCCTCACAACCCATCAAAATCTACTCTTCCCATAAACCAAGCTGTCTTCAGTCTCAGATACACACAGACCAATCGGTCTAATGTGGGGGTTAGTGATAATATAGCTTTCTAACAGCAAAAGATTTTTTTAATTGGTCCAGTAGTTTTAAGTTTATTCGTTACTTACAATACAAAAATACAAATCTTTCCTCTTTATAATAATATTGTAGACAAATAAAAATACCACTATAATCTAGACAATATAAGCAACAGAATTATATATATTTCATTAGTAAATGACTCAATTTATACTGATATCAATCCCCCATAGAAAAACAATTGTCTCCTTTATAATCCAATAAAACTCACTCCATTTTAGATGTTTTTTTTAATTTTTTTTAGCCCTGTATTATATACGATTGGCAGACTACACATACCTTCGAAAAATCTTATTGAGTCTTCAGTTATGTAGGTTTCCTCACGACGTTTCCTTCACTGTTAAAGCAAGCGATAATTGACAATTGATATATACGTAACGTAAAAACGTCACAGGTGTATGCTCTTGGGGCTGGTTTCGAACCTACGACTTTCGACAGTCCGTACCATTCCTCGCTGAGCTACCGCTATAGATGGTTTGTTCACACGTAAATTATTTGTTGTAGATGAAGTTACGGACGAAGTGTCTATGTACTGTGTTGAGGAAGATGCGCACTCACAATCCAAAGGTGATTATTTTTTTTATTATTACTAGCTAAGGGTTCGAGATAGATAAAGCGCCTGTATGAGTATATACATATATCGACAGAAAGACGCCTATTAGGAACTTTCAAAAATTGTTGTCCTATACAATAATTGGCGGTCAAATACAGCGTCGCAACTAGGGGCTGGGAGCAAGGGTGGCACTTAATTACAGAATAGGATTCCCTGCTGCTGTCACAGAATAAATAATACAATTGTAGATGTGACGAACAACTTAAATAAAGTGGTTCTAATTTTTATTTTAGCTTACAGTGTATTGTATTTTATTTATGTCCTGGCTCAGCAAAGTGACTACGCTACACCTGATGGTAATTGTAGCGCAATCCATGAATAGTGTCTTCCAACGATAAACAATGTGTCCATCGTAGGTCGGCAAGATCATGCCGGCCTGCCAAAGGGCCAAGGGGGAGGGGAAGGAAAAAGGGATGGGAAAAGGGTTAGGATCAGGGGGCAAGCCCCCTAGGGAGAACCAGATATACACTGGCTGACCCTGGAACGCGACCCACACAAGGTTGGCCACTATGGCAGGTTTTAGCACCAGTGTACGGTGGTCGCTATCTGGTCGGATACAAGTATCCTCCCACCAGCAAATTGTTATTATTTATTGTGAAATTTTGCCGTCCCCAAAAAGTGGACGGGCCGCAACCCCTGTCCCTACTACGCTACGCCACTGCAGCGAATTCCGATAAAATTATCTGGCTCCTCTTTTTTCGAAGCTACAGACCATAAAGGGCCAAAGTTTAAGTTTTGTAAAAACTCATTTTATATTTTCGTAAAGAAGTTATAAGAAAAGAGCAGTGTAGGCGTATCGTCTGATGATAATTTTTCTTTGCCCAACCTCTGTTATTTGTGTGTATTATATTAAAAGAAATATCACAGCTCCGCCTTCTGTTATTTTGTAAATATTATGATTGTAGAGTAAATATTTTGTAAGTACTTTTACACAGTTCTGGTGAATCCAATACATACAAAATATATATAGCTTTATAGCCTAGTCGAACGGGGTATCCCATTATGGTGATAGCGGAATATTGCGGGGTGGGAGAGGAAGTAGGTGTACCGACTTTTTCGAGATCGCAAAACTTCAAGCTTCTAGTAAGTCTCATCCGCCCTGAAACTGACAGGAAATTTCTGAACTATGTTCATGTTTCTAGAAACATGAACATAGAAACATGCTCAAGAGTGGAAAGATCTAGATTTTTCCACAAACACGTCCTATTCTATTTACGTAGTGTTGTCGGATGTAACCATATTATATCAAGCTATTAATATAATGAAATACTATGAATTTATGTCCCTCGTCCTGTAATCCCATGACTAGGTTATGATTATAATATTGATTACTTTTATGTTTGTTATTCAGGCTGTGAAACTTTGTTCGACAGTTTACGGTGCAGTGTGTGCGACGGGGCAATAACTGAGTAAGTATAGTGTTGATCTCGTCCAGGCATGGTTGGCGCGTGCACGTGCGTTGTGTTGCTGGTAGTAAATCTTGTGTTGTGTTGTACCCCAGGTTCCGGTACACATGCGTGCAGTGCAGCGACTTCGACCTGTGTGGTGCGTGCGAAATTAATAGAGTACATCATCAACATTATGTGTTACGAGTCCCGGCACCGAGACCTTTCGTGAGTTTACGCGTCTGTCAATAATTAAAATTAACATTTAAATCGATTAGATCCCCAATATTACTGTGTGCATTACAGGCAGAGGTTCAGTTCGTGCTGGCCACAATACGACGGCATCTGATGAAGAAATTGGATCCAATAAAAGAACCAGATGACGATGGTGCTGTTCGGTATGTGAATTTACTTGACACAGCAGAGATCGGTGAATTCCTTTTTGTCAGTCAGGTAGAATAATGTTCCATCTATTAGTTGTATAATTTTTATTTACAGTATCAAATCTGAAATAAAAGCAGAATTTGAAAATGACGATTACGATAATAATGGTGATGTTGAGGATAACGGTGATGATGAGGATAATGTTGATAGTCACAATAGTGACGTTGAAAACGATGATGATGATGAGAATTACGACGATGACGAGAGTAATGGCGATAGTGAAAATAATGACGATGAGGAGAACAGTGATGACAATGATGCCCATAATGAACATGACCCGAAGAGCAGAACTCGTGACGAGACATCAAACAGATCAGAAAAATCATCACTAGCAGAAAATAAAGATTTAGTAGGTATATTAATGTAATATTTTGATGAAGTATCGACAACAGTCTTAGACCATTTAAATAATGGATTAATAAATACGCTTATTACCTACTGGTAATAAAAAAATTACACAGTTATTTAATATATGGCTGATAAAGGCGATTTCAGTCTATCATAGGGATCTATTAAGAGTGCGCATAAACCCAGCAAATTTCTAAAACTCACCCGCGAGCCCGCACACACCCCGCTCATCGAACACGATCGCGCGCTAAAACACAATATACCTGTCTCGCTCGTTCAATGCGTATCTTCCGTAGTATACGTAACATAATTATATAAAACAGTGGTATTCTTTTTTCTTACATTTGTGTGATAGTGATCTCCACCGCCCATGTACGCCCATCACCAGAAGAATCATGGGCGCGTTGCCGACCTTAAAGGAAAGGGGTAATTAGGGATTGGGAAGGGGAGGGGATTTGGCCTTCCGGATATCTCACTCACCGTATGAAACGCAGCAGCAAGCCGCTACTTTCATTTTTTTGGTTACTTATCTATTTTTAATTAAGTCTCAATTTATTTGATCATACTTACCTGGCCTTGTATTTAAAAAATTGTAAGGAAAAGAATTCAAATTAATTATAATACATTCAACCTGGGTAACTTTAGCTTTCAATGTAACATTGACTCACTAACTTGTATTTGAACGTTTAATTTTTTCTCTGCTTACTGAATCACTGTATAATAATAAGTTGTTTAATTTATGAAGGTAAAAAGTGTTTTTGAACGAAACCTGCAGTGACATTTGACATTTGCCAAATATATATTTATTTCTCATTATTCAAAATTTTGGCGGTAAATAGAGTTAAAAATAAACTTGATAAAAAGTTGTGTATAGCAGTTACTACAGAAGAACTACAGAAGGCGAGTTCAGTTTTATGATGAAGAATCATATGTTTTTTATGTAATAACACTGAAATATCCCGCGATATTGAAGGATTTTTTAAAAAATCTTTAATTAATCTTCGATCCGTTTCATTTTCAGACCATTTGGGGTAACATTAGCGAATAGTTCTGACTTTCATGAAATGTTGCCACTTTTGATTTTAGATTATAAACATGCCAAGAAAAAGAAGTTGTCCGGCACTCGGTACGCGTAAATACGGGAAAAAAAGTCGTTACACTGAAGAGACTCTACTAAGAGCTTTAGATGACATAAAAAATTGTAAGATCTCCCAGAGAAAGGCGTCACAAATTCACAATATTCCGTGGAGCACTATAAAATATAAACTTAAAGGTATGCATTCCCGGGCAGTAGGAAAGCCACCAGTACTCTCAGAAGATGAAGAAAAATCTATAGTGTCGCACGTAGTAGCGTTATCTGACCTAGGAATTCCCATCGGTATGCGAGATGTACGAGCTATAGTCAAAATATATCTAGACGATAATAAAAGACAAATAAAAGAATTTAAAAACAATTTGCCGGGGTGGGAATGGGGCAAATTATTTCTAGAGCGACATTCCTGTATAAAACAAAAGGTGGCCTATAATATTAACATAAAAAGAGCACAAGTTACCCAGGAAATGATAGACATTTTTTACAATAATCTGAGTATAGAACTGGTAAATGTGCCAGCTAGCAACATTTTCAATTTCGATGAAACAGGGTTTCACGATGATCCTAAGAAGCAGAGGCTTCTATTTAGAAGGCAATGTCGAAGTCCTGAAATAATACGAAACGCGACTAAGTCATGCTACACTGTAATATTTTGTAGCAATGCCCTAGGAGAATTTATACCACTTTATGTCATTTATAAAGCCAAACAAAAGTGGTCAGATTGGCTAATTGGAGCTCCTCCTGGTACTCGCATGGCAGTTACACCAACGGGATGGATGGATGCGGCCACCTTCGATGATTGGTTTGAACATCAATTGTTACCTGTATTAAGAAGAAAAGAAGGGAAGAAAGTAGTCATTGGGGACAATTTAAGTTCACACATTACCCCGAAATGTCTCCGACTTTGTGCTGACAATGACATTCGATTTATTTGCTTAATTCCCAACTCTACTCATCTCCTGCAGCCGTTAGATGTTGCATATTTCAGTGCATTAAAAAGTGATTGGCGGAAAATTTTACAAGCCTGGAGGAATACTAAAAGAGGCAAAATAGCCAATGCTTTGCCAAAACCTGTGTTTGCTACCCTTCTTTCTAAAACTATAGAAGCAGGGAAACTGACCGCTGCACAAAACGTTATTGCAGGTTTCCGAGCTTGTGGGTTCCACCCTTTGAATCGTGAAGTGGTTCTTGTAAAACTCAAAGACTATTCAAAGCCCTTAGAAGAGGTTCGTGAGTCAATTGGAGAAAACTTCAAAAAAATTATATCAAACATTAGAGATAACGATCTTCAAATACAACAAAGAAAGAAGTTTCAGATACCAATAGAATCAGGAAAGAGTGTGTCTGTGGAAGAAGTAGAAAATTACTATCAAGCAAGAGACAAAGCCAAAAATACAAAAAGCATTTCTGGGGTTGTAAAGAAAAAGGGTCGACCTGCAGGCTCTAAAAATAAAACTTCTAATAAATGTGGTAAAGCTCCGACTGCATCACCCGTTGCTGGTCCCTCAAACTTAGAGCAATCTCAAGCTTTCTCAGACTTGTTGTCTGGAAACGTTTCGTACTTTCCCTTGCGTATTGAACAAGAAATTGAAACAGAAACCTCCCAGATGAACCAAGAAACTCTTGAATATGATATTGAGGGAAATTATGAAACCTATGAAGGAATATTGGAGAAAATAGAAGAAGAAAGGCCACAAATAAATTCCGAAACAAGATTTAAAAAGAGCAAGGGGGTAGGAAAGAAAACTAAAACCGCTGATACTGAATACTGTGTTGTCGAATATGAAGAAAGTTTTTTTCCAGGGAGAATCATATCTGAGGACAGACAATGCGTGAAAATTTCAATTATGCAGAAAAGTTTGGAAGGGTGGAAGTGGCCATCAAAGCTTAACATATTTAATTGTCACCCCCGAAATATAGTAAGTCGATTTGGAGGATCTAAAATCACAAAACGAGGCGATTCTTATGCGATTGATGATCAATTTCTATACATGGAATGGGGGAATTGAGAGCCGATATTATGTTTCTTTTTTATATGTGATTGAGTTTGTTTTATTATTTTAGACATTGCTCAATGATTATAAGTACATCAAAACCTGATTAATACAATAATAACTTGATTTAAGAGGTCCATTAAATAGAAGTTGATTTCGATAAACCAGGCAGTTTAATATTGTATTAATATGGCAACCCTACGTTGCCACTAAAAAGGAGATAGTGATATAAACGAAATGTATTTTTTTTTATCAATATGACAAGCTAATCTTACCGAGGAGTAAAAAAAACTACATAAATTAGAGATTTTCTTCATCAACTCCTCATACTTATTAATGTTACCCAAATGTCAGTGTAACTTTGGCTCACCAAATTTTTGGTAATTTAAGGATCTTTTATTTATCGTTTTGATAAATAACACAGGAATTTAGATTATAGAAGCCAATATCCCACTAGAAACACTCATTTATGACAAATAACAATAAAAGTAAATCCGTACTACTATAAATTACGTCAAAAGTGAGCCAAAATTACCCAGGTTGACTGTAATGACTTTCAATATAAATAAAGAAGAAAATAAATAAAATTTAAATTAATGTTTTTATTAAAAGTGTCATTTTATAGATTTATTATTGTCAAAATTCATAAAAATTTCGAGAAAAAGTTTTAATTTCAATTCTCTTCCTCTTCATCTTTTTCTTCATTATCGTCGTCATCGTCCCGCTGCTGTTTTCAAGAGTTTCAAATTCATCTTCATTACCGTCTTTTTTTCGAACGACATTTGTCTCCAAGTCATTCATGATTTCTGGGTCAAAGGTTCCATCATTATCAATATCGGTGTGATATGGTACAGCATTGAGACAAGCTTGTTCACCAATTATCCAAAATCATCACCACGTTCTTCTGCTTTTTTGATAATCGTGGTTTTAAACTGAAGAGTAATCACTTTTTTATCTTGCGTCTAGATTTTTCTTTTTTCTTCTTTTCTGCAGTCTCATCAGCAACTTCACCACAAAACAGGCATTGTTTCTTAAAATCAAACACTTCGTCTTTTTTGAGGTACAGATGGTGAACCTGTAGTTTCTTCGTCTTCTAGTCGCAGTTTTGCTGCTTGAATACAATGTTTACTAGTATAAATATTTCGGCACTTTTCATGCACTTTCACCGAGGTTATGGATTTCAAATAGTCAATGTGACCGTCATTTCGTTCAATACTCGAAGTTCTCAAAGTTTTTATGCCACGTCCTACTTACGTAACGGATAATTGAGGTTTGTAGAAAGTGGTCCCTTGAATGAGAAGACGGTCGTATAGTAATATAACTATACAATAGAAAGCCTCAAACCCTACAAACCCTCCTTCAAATACTCCTTCGAGTAGCTCGTCGCTTCAATGAACTGTAAAGAAAAAGTTAAGCTATATAAGTAGGTGGTTAGGTCGGTGGGCAGGTAGCTATGTAAGGTATGTAAGGAGAAAGAAAAAATAAATAAAAGTAAAAAAAGAAAGCAATGAGTGGTTGGAACTTCGAAGGAATTTGCTAGCAACTTCCGATATTGGAAAAGTTATAAACCGCCGTCCTATCACCAGTGTGAGTATTGTTATTTTTTATTCGAGCACGGCATAGGGACCGCACTACACCTGATGGTAAGCGTAGTGCAATCCAAAAAAAAATGGGTGCGTGTACTTATGTACGCGCGTGAGAAGTTATACTTCTTTGGCATCATTAAAAAATAGTTTTTAATTGCATGCAAATAATTGATTACAATAATAATAAGTATTTAACATTAATAATTTAATAATATTTAGTGTTAATTATATTAAATAAAAGTATTTTAATTTATATCAATAAATAATACATACGGATAGTTAACCTCAATTATATTGGAGCACTTGAAAAAGTATATAAGCACAATTTTTTTCACTAATATTCACAAATAGTAAGTAATATCAATCAAAATATTCAATTTAAATTACTACTGAATATAATTTATTAGCACATATATAATTCGCACTTGTATGAAACTCAAACACGTGTTGTGAATGTATAAACTAGAGACATGTTGATAAATATTATAAATATGAAAACAGTGATCAGAGGTGACGAGCGTACCAACATGCGCGACTAATATCGAGGTTCAATTCCTATTTTGTTGGTAGCTTTTTTTTCGAGACTTAATGAGCGGTTAAGCAGACGGCTTCATACTGTTAATTTTGTGTCACAGGTGCGCGCGCATCTTAAAATTTCACTCTCATCATTTTTTCATAACGCGCCTAAAGAAGTATAACTTCAAAAACCAGCGACCACCAACAAACAATGAGTTTATCGGTGGTCACCAGAGTCATGCCGGCCTGTATAAATGGTTCATCCCTCTTCGGAGAGGAAAGAAGCAAATTGAGGGGCATGCGACAAGACAGGCGGATGACCGATGCAGGCACAGTAATACAAGGATGTACCCCTATACCCGCCCCAATCAACCATCAAGTCATGTCGCAAGTCCCTCAGGAGAATCGGATATACACTAACTGATCCTGGAACGCGATCCACACAAGGCGGGTGGATCACTATGGCAGGTTTTTACACCATGTGTACGGACTACGGTGGTCGCTATCCGGGCAGATATACATATCCTACCACTAGCAAATTGTATTGTAAAAGCTATGCTTTATAAAATTTACATCTCAAATGTCTTTTCAATAAAACACAGTGTGGACAGCAAGGCCATTGCATTGAACCAGCTAGCGGCACAGGAAAGAGTAAAAGATACCAGAGTCTACATGGCATCGATTGTACTTTACGAAATTTAGCGGGTATCCTTTCTGGAGTATTTTTTTCTGCCTGGCGATAGTCAGTAGATACAGAATGTGCATTTGGGTCCACATTTTCCAAACTTAAAGTTGTTCTGTGAAATTAGTAAATTACTTTCAGACAGCGTCAATTAAACAAATAAAAACTATTCTAATACGGAAAAGCGAGTATGGATACTACACTGGACAGCAAATAAACCGGGCCACCCGCTACCTCGGAACTCTGATTCAATTTTCTCAAAAACTATAAAACTGATAACTATCAAAGTTATACTTACAGAAAGTGCGTTTCATGCAGATTAAGATGATTATAAATTTATCCTAAAGTGATGCCAACTCACATTATAATCAAGTAAAAAACACAATGATAACGATTTGCCCTTTTTTTACTAGAGTTCGCGATTAGCGTTTTGTTTTCTACAAGGGGGTTAGTCGGATATTTCTTATCATTTCTTTACTTTTTGTTCATCATTTGCTCAGACGCGTGTATTTTTTGCAACTTTTTTCGATCAATAATGGATACGACACCCCATGAAGCAGCTCAAGCTGTAGCACTACTTCAAGCAGGCGTTGCGCAACGTGAGGTCGCTCGAAGACTTCGAATTAGCAGATCTTCTGTGCAACGAGTTTACAGACGATACCTAGAGACTGGAGCATTCGATCGCCGTCCAGGTACGGGCAGACCTAGGGCTATATCAGCAGCAGATGATCGTTATATCCAACTTACTGTTCTGCAAAATCGCCGCCTCAACGCAGTTCAAGTCCAACAAAGTCTGCCTGACGAACGCTAAGGGGTCATAAGTTCAGATACCGTCAGAAGAAGACTTGCTGAACAGAACCTGACTCCAAAGAGAGCTGCAACAGGCCCAGCATTAACGGTAGCCCACCTTCAAGCTCGACTTGAATTTGCTCGAGAGCATAGGAATTTGATATTAAAGCAGTGGGGTAATGTACACTTCACTGATGAGACCAGGGTGAGTCTACATGGAATTGATCGACGTGAGAGAGTATATCGTCGCCCTGGAGAAAGTTATTCTCAGTGTTATATCGAGGAAACTGTTGCTTATGGAGGAGGATCTGTAATGGTCTGGGGCGGCGTCTCGTTAACCGCACACATAGCGTTAGTTTTCATCGAACTGACGGGGACGGGCCGTACTTTGTGGGTTGACTTCTCATCGCAACATTACTCAAATCCTCGCAGACCATGTGGTACCTTACGCAGGATATATCGGGCAGGATATGCAATTGATGTATGGTAATGCGTGGCGTCATGTTGCTCATGTGGTGACCCAATGTCTACGCGACGTTGGCATTCGTACGATGGACTGGCCGGCTCGAAGCCAGGACTTGAATCCGATAGAACATTTATGGGATGTGCTGAAACGTCGGGTTCGAGCCCGGGTACTTACTCCAACAAGGCTTCCAGAGCTGTGAATCGCAATTAAAGAGAAGTGGAATGCAATTCCTCAAGTTTTCACCGTCAGGCTCGTGAGGTCGGTGAATACGAGGATGCTGGCAGTTATCCGAGCAAGGGGAGGCAATACCGAATACTGACCAAATTTTTTTTTTAGTTTTTTTCTTTGTTTCTGGCTTTAATTTTTTATTGTTTGTGTTTGTGATTAAGCGCATATCACGACAGGAAACGACTCTTCTTTGTAAAATCCTTAATAAACACTTAATAAATTTATTAATCCCAATGGTAGAGGAGCCCACGATGCTAAATGGGGATTTACTCGAGCGTCGTAGAGACCTATTGGGATGCAAAGCTTAGATGATATGAAGAAAAAAATGTTATATGATATATACCTTTACATCGGTGGGGGAAGCGGCTATAGATTTTTAAATATGTAAAAAAAAACTGTTGCATGGACATCCTCGAGCGCGTCAGATATTGATAGCATCAATGCCCTACGTATTTTTAATAATGTACGTATGTTAATCTGATCGTTTGCATGATGCGGGTGGTTGTATTTAAGAGTTGAAAATGAAAAAAAAAAAAAATTAATCGAGCGCGTCAGATTTTCTAAGGGAGTGTTAAGTGCACCAAAAAAAAGCTCTCATTCACTAATCTGATGATTTCGATGGGACGCAAACTCGCGGCCATTTTCATAATGTGCAAAAAAAATTCGCCATTTTGAAATACTCAAGCGCGTCAGATTAAGATATATATAGTTCATCTTTATGTTCTAAACGTACTGTCTCATAATCTGACGATTATCTAGAGGGATTGGCCTGATCTGACAAAAAAAAATTAGAAAAACGGTTCACCTTAAAGGCCATCCCTGCAACTTCCCGCTAATTCCATTCCTGGGCTCTTAAAATTGTACTTATGACGTTTTTGAGCTCAAAATATAATTTATGTGATATTTTGAGCTCGCTGAGTTCAAAGAAATAATATTTCTATGCATTTGAGCTCTCCCAGCTCGAAAGTCTGATAGAAGTTTCATAGAACACTATTTTTGGAATTTTCAAACCGCAATAACTTTTGAATGGATCAACCGATTTTCACGCGGTTGGCGGCATTCGACGCAGTTTTATCATCCTCATAAGTAATTTTGCAATTTTAATTGATCGAACCACAAATTTCGGAGTAATCCCGAAAACCACTTTTTCGGGTTTCTTTCGTTCACGATATCTCTCGAACGAATCAACCGCTTTTGACCAGCTTGGTGGCGATCGACGTGGTTTTTCAAGCTCAAAGGCGGATTAGTTTTTGAAGTTGATCGATAAAGCCGGTTAAAAGTTATTCCAAAAATTATATTGCAAACACGTTGTAAACAGTATGCCACGAGTCTTTATGATCAATGATGGCGTCATGGCAACAGAAACCAGAGTGGGGACGGAGTGAGAGAGTAATAGATAGAGAAAGAGTGAGAGAGGAATAGAAACGCGGAGAAGGAAATGTAGGCATCACGCAACTGCACGCATTTAACTTTATCGACGAATGTTTGTTATTTCGGCTTGCGGAAATTGTCAGATTATATATTTTTCATTATTCTTGAATTATTTCCTTCAAAATAAAAAAAAATTTAGCTACGCTCGAGAATGTCGAGATGACGTTTTTTTTTTACAACTTTGTTGCCCTCCGCTTTTTTTACGTCACTCTCAAATTGTCAGATTAGTGGAATATACACTTTTTAGGATGTAATTAACTCACCCTACCTTAATCTGACGCGCTCGAGAATTTCTGATGGTCAATTTTTTTTTACTAATCTGATCCTGTATCCTTCACGGGCGGCCTTATATATGGGCCTCATGTTTTGTGGAGGTACTTAACCGGGTACAAGGTATCCCCCTGTATATTAATCTGTCGCGCTTTAGTAAATCCCGAAATCCCCGCTTGGGCTCCCCTACCACAATGAGTTTCCACTCATTTTAATTGTCATAAAACGCACTTTAAAGAGGTATAACTTTGATAGTTGTAAGTTTTATACTCTTTGAGAAAATTAAATATGAGTTACAAGGTAGCGGGTGGCCCGATTTATTTGCTGTCCAGTATATTTTTAAATAAATATACACAGTCGACGACACACATTCCTCCACAATGTCGTTTTGATCACATTCGTTAAATTGTACGATATTTTGCGACGCAGCAATTCTGAAAATAAAAATAAATATTATCATTTATTATTAAAAAAATTAATATTATTTGAAAACAAGTTATTATTTAGTGTATATAAACAAATTGCTTCGAAATCAACGTATTATTTCATCGAACATACAAAGAGACCCAACTAAAATCATGTGATTACTCTACATATTATACTATTCACAACCTGTTTACGTCATTTTACTGGAGCGATACCATAGGAATCTATACTCATACTAATAATAGTATAAAGAGGAAAGATTTCATTGATTGCATAAGAGTAGGTAGTAGGTACTACCGTTATGTACTACACCGTTAGGTAGGTACCTACATAACAAAGCATAAAAAGTATGTTTGTAGGTACCTACTATGAATGTATCTTGATATCGTCGCGTCAATACACTGCCCGCGGAAACGAATTTACACTCTGTGACGCAAAGAATAATATCTAAAGCATAAACTTTCTCAAATGAATCAAGACTAAGTGTTTTTTATCTTTTTCCCATAAAGTTACTGTAATAAATAAATACACCCAACAGTCACATACACAGTCCTGACCCTACAGTAAGATACGAGTCTTGGGTATCAGGAACTACGAGAGACTTTCGGTCTTACAAAACCCAGACCCCGAAACAAATATTTGTGGATCACACAAACATTTGTCTCGGTGCGGGGATCGAACCCGTGGCCTCTCGCTTCACAGCCGGCTACTCGCCCGCTGCGCCATGGAGGCTTTCAATATAGGTAATATTATAATACTATAATAACTTACCTTCGACAATTAGTCATCTTTTCTATGTCCTTTTGTTTTTCATTATTAATTTCGAACAACAACAAAAAATATGATCAAAATTATTAAAACTCGGCGCAGCTAAAAATTTGAGCGTAGTCTTCTCGTCTCAACGGAGCGATAGCGACTGATGTGTGAAATAGAATTATGTTTGAAGGTCTTTAAACGTGCGACGGAAGATGACTTCCTTGCGGAATTAAAACGTAGTAAGTGCCAAAAGTGTTTTATCGTTATAAATCCAAAACTAAAAGTAATTACACAAAATGCCGAAACATAACCCTTGCATATGTTTTAATATATTTATTTATGAAAAAAAAATCTTAATAGTTATTACCATGTCAAGTATACAACGGAAAGATATGAAAATTAGAGGTAATTTCGTGATTTTTTTCTATCGAGTCAATTTTAATATTTTATGTTTTTGACAAAAGAGAACCCTTGAAAATATCATGTAGTTTGATATGTATTTTTTATTTTAGATTTGGTCTTGAATATTACATGTAACATCGAATAGAAGATTGGCAATTTTGCTTTATGCGCACTCTTAAGTCACCATCCACCCCTTAGAGCTAGATCTCGAACGCACATTCCTTGTGAACACACAAACACACACATTCGATTTTTGATATATTAATAGTAATGCCTCGTCGGTCAGCAGATAACTGGCCTCTCCACAGTGGCGAGTGTATTTCTGGGGTGTTATTTATCGCAAATATCATACGTATTTTTATCTACCTCCACTTTTGATAGTATCGATAGATAGTATGTAAATATGCAGACCCAATAGATGTTGTAGACATTATTATACCCAAAAACACGGCACTTATACGTATTAAAAATCGAAAGCAATGCCACTGCAAAAACAACTTTTCAATACGAAGTTGTTTTTGCAACCAAATCGTATTCTTACCCTCGAGTTACAAAGCGTTAAAAGCTTTTTTAATTATACCCACACGCTAAGCCGCACAGCGCCATTATCTAATTATTTAATTGGTATAATTAATGTAGTATTAATATAATCTATATATATATATATATATATATATATATATATATATATATATTTATATATATATATATATATATATATATATATATATATATATATATATATATATATATATATATATATATTTATATATATATATATATATTTATATATATATATATATAAAAATGAATCGCTGTGCGTGTGTCTCGCAAAAACTCGAGACTGGCTGTACCGATTTGGCTAATTCTGATCTTGAAATATTTGTGGAAGTTCAGGGAAGGTTTACCCGGTGAGAAAAAATGAGTAACATAAATAATAAGTAAAGGAAAACACTAAAAACGACAACTTAATTTTCCAGTACAAACTGTTCCTGGGTATGAAACACTTGAAGTCTTTTTGATGTGAAACATCTATAAGCGCAGGTATAAACCGGATTGTAGGCGTTGCGAAGCTTGCCGTGATGACGGGTCGCCACGCTATACTAGACAGGAGAGGGGCAGGACAGGACAGGGGCAGGACAGGACAAGGACAGGACAGGCACAGGACAGGACAGGGACAGGGACAGGGACAGGGACAGGGACAGGGACAGGACAGGGGCAGGACGGGACAGGACAGGACAGAACAGGGACAGGACAGGACAGGGACAAGACCGGAAAGGGACAGGACCGGAAAGGGACAGGACTGGGACAGGGACAGGACAGGGACAGAACAGGGGGAGAGGACAGGGACAGGACAGGACAGGGGTAGGACAGGAGCAGGACAGGGACAGGACAGGACAGGGACAGGACAGGACAGGACAGGGACAGGGACAGGACAGGGCAGGACAGGGGCAGGACAGGACAGGGACAAGACAGGACAGAACAGGGACAGGACAGGACAGGACAGGACAGGACAGGACAGGGCAGGACATGGGCAGGACGGGACAGGACAGGACAGGGACAAGACAGGACAGAACAGGGACAGGACAGGACAGGACAGGACTGTCCCACCGGGGGGAGGTGGAAGACGACCTGACTTAGGTCGTCGAAGTCAATTAAATGTGCGACGGGCTACCTCACGTGCAATGGTGCAGTACCTCACTTAATTGCATTTAATGTAAATGAAACATTTGTATTTAGTTTTGACCACATTTTACACAAATATAATATGTAGGTGATACGAAGTTCACCGGGTCATCTAGTAATATATAATATTTTTCAGATAAACACAGAAAGCACTATAAAGATTAGTATAAAAGAGGAACCGCAGAGCGAAACTCCCGAGAATGAGCAGCATGTAGTCGATGCAGACGCATTACCGACCGTGCAGTCTCAGTCCACTCCTGCTAAACGAACGATAATGATAAAACGGACAGATATTATCAATGTCGACGATGGGAGTTCGACAGGTATTGAACTTATAGATTATTTGTGCAGGTCTTGCTATGTGTTGCTATTTGTATAAGTGATATCTGCCCCGTCGTCCTACATCTATTGCGCGCACACACTCATTGTGTCTAATGGTGCTGCCACACCGCTGTTATAAAATGTTTACAAACATTTTCTAACATTTGTTAACAAACATTTGCTAACATTTTATCACAATGTTAGATAATGTTAGTAAAATGTTTAATGTTTGTAAACATTTTATAACACCGGTGTGGCAGCACCATAAATCGGCAGAGGCCGAGTAGTCCTTTATGAATCGTGAAGCCTTAGTTTCTATTCCCGCGCTAATACTTTTGTTTGTGCGATCCACATATTATATTTGTTTCCGGTCTGAGTGTTGTGGAACCCCAAGTCCCTCGGCATACCTAATTCCGGCGAGCTTGTCCATTTTTAGTTTAAACTAAAAGACACATTATTATTTTTGTATTATTTAGGCTCCAGAGTAAGTCCCTGTTCATTGAATTTTCAGCTAAGAAAATATGCATCGCGACTGTGCCAAATACCACTCCAAAGAGCTCCGAAGGGACACTGACACCCGTGACGTCATCACCAACGTTGACGTCATTTAACCCTGAAGAGCCAGTACAGAATCCAGATACAGGACAGAAATGTATGTCGACTTCGTTCTTTTTAACACTGAATGACTTGAAGGGCATGTTGCTTCCCTGATGATAATCACCAATCCACCATGCCTGCATATAAACAGCACTCGGAACTTTCAATTATTTTCATTGCGAATACATCCATTAGACTACCAAATGAACTTCTCGTCTGTGGCTGCCGTTACATGAAAGAAAGCAACTTTATTGCGACAAAAAACACATAATTACAAACAAAGAAAAATTAAGTAAACGCATAAATTGGCATATTATGTTAAATTAATTCCTACATACGTAGAAATATTGTCTATCAATCAACCGATGATAAAGTATAAGCCTGCTGTATTGATTTCATACCGTGGGTGGGATATATCTGAATGCCCCAATCCCCGCGCCCCCTTCTCCCCTTTCTGATCTCTTAATTATCCTTTTGTATGAAAGTTGCCAATGCGTGATATCCTATTCAACATTTAATTATTTATTCCATACACAGAAAAAGTTACGATGATTGCCAGACTTCATCGAACTCGCGAATCTGTGGCCTTTGTTTAAGAGTCTAGAATAAGTTATTCAGTTATGGATATAATTATTCAACTTGGCCATTCTGAAGTCAACCACTTCACCAACCCTTTACTCTGCCCGAGTCCCCTTCTCCCTTTAGTCTCTAAAGCAGAGGTATCCCGACTTTTTCTCATAGACCATTTTCAAAATTTAGCTGGTTCCGGTGAACCCCCTGCTAGCTGCATACCATATTACCATAGGTTTTCTACCATATTCCGCTTACGAATTGTGAACCCCCATTTTTTTGTCACGCAAACTTAGACCCCCCGCGAGTCTCCCGTGGACCCCTAGGGATCCTGGACCACTTTGGGAACTAAGGCTCTAAAGCAATATCTGCGGCGGTGCTCGTATTTGCCTTCATAGCGGCCAAGGTAGGCCAGGTTTGCTGGTGGGAGGATACATGTATCCGACCGGATAGCGACCACCGTACACTGGTGCTAAAAACTGCCATAGTGGCCCACCTTGCGTGGGTCGCGTTCCAGGGTCAGCCAGTGTATATCCGGTTCTCCCCAGGGGGCTTGCCCTCCGATCCTCACCCTTTTCCCATCCCTTTTTCCTTCCCCTCCCCCTTGGCCCTTTGTCAGGCCGGCATGATCTTGCCGACCAACGATGGACACATTGTTTATCGTTGGTCGACACTATTCTTGGATTGCGCTACACTTACCATCAGGTGTAGCGTAGTCACGTTGCCGAGCCAGGATAAAAAAGAAAAGCTAAAATGCGTGTTTAGTAATCCGCGAACCCCATTACCACGGAAGTCTTGATCTAAGTTTGGAGTTAAGACTATGAGGTTAGGACTGTGCATGACCAACGGAAGTATTTATTTGTTTGCAGAATAAAGGAGGAGATTAATGTTGCACTGATGATGGCGACGGTTCAAAGCAAATTTATCCGGAGAAATGTTCACTCCGTATTCTAGAGGGCAGGGGTTCGGTGATATCTTCTTAAGAATTAATAAACATTGACACATAAAGATGTGCTTTATTCAGCTTCCTGTCGTATTGTGTAGCTTATTTACTTCCTTATTAAATAAAAATGTTAAAATTAGTATTTTTATTCTTCTTTGATTGATGGCGACGAAGTCCCTTGTGAAGCTATTCCGCCAATATCACGTTGTTATTTTTATGATATTGTATTAATATTATTCATTATTTTTCATTCATTATGATTCATACATGAAAATACATACCGCTAGCACCAAGAAAGGCGTCAATTTGCATCAGACATTTTTTTATTTTAATCTCTTGAATCAAAATGTTCTTTGCTTGACATTTTGCTAATCGGACATTATGCGATGTTTACATTTACCGAATGTAACACTATGCGCCTAATGTCTTCAGTTATACGAATATTATTGATATGATAGTAAGCATTACATGGCAAAATAGGCGTGGTAGTAAATAAATAAGAATAATGTTATTGTTTATAATTTATCTTTTTATTTACATTAACAAAAATCTCAGGTCATCTGTGGGTTTCATTAAGTTTTGTAGCGGCATCACTCGACGGGCCCGACGTAACTGAAAACAAAGCAAGAGTTTATTTTAAACCTCATCCAAAACACATAACAATTAGTACAATCCGCATTTTGTACAAAATTTAACAAAAAGACCACACTAAAACAATCTATGCACTGCGATGATAGGTTTTTTCTTCCTGTCGTTCCCTTAATGCTGAGGATCGTGACCACAGCAGGCCGAGTATGTGACACCGTCGGGGTTGATAGCACCGCTTTGTTTATTCCTGCCGCCAAGCAGCAGTGTTTAAGCAATATTGAGTTTCGGCTTAAAGTGAAATTACCAGTAATCTTGCCTAGGCATTATAAGACACTATCTTGTCTCGCTTTGACGAATTCAGTGCTCCGTAAATCAAAGTTGTGTATGGTGATGATTTTGTTTATGGGCAGACGTGGCGCTTACCATGAAGCGAGCGCCCTGCTCGTCACGACAAGATACAAGCTAATAAGAAAAACACATACCTTTTGATACAGGCATCACTATAGCCCCTGGCGGCAATCTTGTGATTCTCAATTTAACATACGGATTGTTAAAACCTGTGTTCTGTGGTAACAATCTTGGTGTGGTGCTCCTTAATGTAGTATTTGGAATTGGTTGGATGTGTATTTTCTTAGCTGAAATAGAAATACAGCATTATATTTATATAGAAGGGTCTGTAGAAGAATTCCATACAGATTGTAATCTTGGCTTCTCAAAAAGTTGTTTTTTTTTTTATAATTTACTCTAGCGCATGGATACAAGTACTTTAGACGCATACATAAATACTTAAAGTACAATATTGTCGTTGAACCATCATATTATATTTAATGGATATTCCTTATTTTTACAAGAACAATGAAACACGGGTGCAGTCGATTTAATTTCTTTCA
Organism: Amorpha juglandis; assembly: GCA_949126905.1. NCBI lineage: Eukaryota > Metazoa > Arthropoda > Insecta > Lepidoptera > Sphingidae > Amorpha > Amorpha juglandis. The sequence goes on from OX421389.1 coordinate 8,285,195, forward strand.
CTGTGATGCTAAATTCACTTATTTCATATTATGTTTCCATATACTGTGCATAACCGTCTATGTTAATTGCAGAAGTCCACATCATTTTTGTACAACAAACAAAACTTTATTATATTAAATATGTTAAAATAGATAACTCGCAGATGGTTCAATATGATCAAGGGTTGTCATTGATAAAAAAGGCCATAATATATGGTAATTCAGGTAAAAAAAATAATTGTTTTAGATAGTTCGACACATGTCTTAATTTTGGTAAGATTACTTGTTTTATAATTTTATGTTGAAATAAAAACATTACGCCAATTATTGTGCATGCAATGTGGCAATTTTTGTTATAAGATATGACCTTTTTTTCGATGACAACACTTTCATCATATTTTAAAAATCGATGAGTTATAATTTTTAATAGCCCTTACGTATAAACAAGCCTGTTCCTCTTACTACAATATTACATGTACAGATGTATTAAGTTTAAGATTAAAAATTCAATAGTATAGAGTAGACTTTAAAATGTTCCCACAACAAAATCACATACCTGGTGTAGATTTGTCTATCACATCTAAAAATTAACATAGTTATAGTGTAGACTTTGGAAAGTTCCCACGACAAAATCACATACCTGGTGTAGATTTGTCTATATTTATTAAGTCACTCATATCTTTTACTGATATTTTCCGTTTAGCTGTAGCGGGTGGTGCCGGCAAGGTCGATTGCGCGTCAGTTACAATGTGATCATCCACAGACAATTCACCTTTTTGTGAATATATATTTGTGGTTTTAACTGCTATCCTTGCTTGCATGGCATTGCAGTGTGTCAAGTCTATACATTGAACAGGCGGCTGTTCTTCGAGAGCCTTATTCTCACTCTCTTGTGCGTCTGCTCTTGTGACCATTAGTGTTTTTCTTCTGTTTTTCCGTAGCTGTTCACTGTAGCTTCGCGAACTTGTACGAAGTACATTGAGTTCTACGAGAGATTCACTCTCACTCTCACTCTCTTGTGGGTCTTCTCTTCTTTTCATAACCATCTTACTGTTATTGTTCTTAGTAGTGTCTGTCCCAGTCGGTATTTCGTCTGTGCTAGCCGCACGCTGTTCGATAGACTCACTAGCTTGTGAATGTTCTACATCACTAATAATACTGCAATCAGCATCTTCCTAAAACATAAATAAATCTATAATGAAAATTTGCTATTTCACGATGCCGCTTCTGACGCTGACCCTATTTTTTTTTTGCTAGCCCTATATTATATACGTCCCACTACTGGGCACGGGCCTCCTCTACTGAATGTGAGGGATTAGACCTTAGTCCACCACGCTGGCCCAATGCGGGTTGGTAGACTTCACATACCTTAGAAAAATCTTATCGAGTTCTCAGGTATGCAGGTTTCCTCACGATGTTTCCTTCACCGTTAAAGCAAGCGATAATTAACAATTAATATACACGTAACTTGAGAAAAGTCAGTGGTGTATGCTCTTGGGGCTGGTTTCGAACCTGCGACCTTCGTCTCGACAGACCATACCACTCCCCGCTGAGCTATCGCTGATCCTGTTGTAAACATCCTTTTTTTTATTGCCTTGATATGCAGACGAGCAAGCGGCCCGCCTGATGGTAAGCGGTCACTGCCGCTCATGGACGTCGGCAATGCCAGGGGCACAGCCAAGCCGCTGCCTACCACTGAAGGGTTACTCTTTAATAAACTTCCCACATACATGATCTGATTGTACACGCGCCGCCGCCGATGCATCTGAACTGTCCGACTCGTGTCCCGAGTTTGCTTTCTGCTTATCCTCATCATCCTCATTATCGGATTGAACTTCTGACTTGACACTAAACGAAAAGAATGAAAGGGATTATAAACAATAAATGTTAGGATGATATATATTGACGCATAAGGTAAACTTTACATCATCATCATTATCATCATTAGCCACAAGACGTCCACTGCTGAACATAGGCCTCCCCCAAAGATTTCCAGACCGACCTGTTGGAAGTGGCCTCCATCCAGCGACTTCCTGCGATCTTTATCAGGTCGTCTGTCCACCTTGGAGGTGGACGTCCAACGCTGCAAACTTTACACACATCACAATTTATAATTAATCACAATTTACAATACTTTTTTTATTATTATTACTGCATTGTCATCGGTCCTTGATAAGTATGCCAAATTTCGATTTAATTCGACGTTTTGAAGGTCAAAATCATGTTCAATGATTCCGTTACATACCAACATACAAACATACATACGTCTGAAGCTAATAAAAGCGTGTTAAAATCATCAAATTTCTTTGATCAAATGTACGTTGGAATCATAAATGTGCCTACAAAAAAAACTGTGGATTAACATTGAAATATTAAGTAGGGACATGGCGGATTAATTAACGAACCTTATATCATCACGCTCTTGGTCTGTCTTTCTCTTAGGGTCTAGTCTTTTCTTGAGGTACCGTCGTATCGTGGCCAATACGAACTGGACCTCTGCCTGTAACGCACATACAATAATGAGACATTATTAAGTAATTAGACATTGACAGCCTCCGTGGCGCAGCGGGCGAGTAGCCTGCAGTGAAGCGAGAGGCCGCGGGTTCGATCCCCGCACCGAGACAAATGTTTGTGATAGACAAATATGTGTTTCGTGGTCTGGGTGTTGTGAGAGCGAAAGTCTCTCGTAGTTCCTGATACCCAAGACACAAGACTCGTATTTTACTGTGGAGTCAGGACTATGTGTGATTGCTGGGGTATTTATTTATTATACGGTGGTTTGTGCGTGTACGTGGTGTCCAGTACAAGTGTGTGTACTCACCACAGGCCTGGGCGCCGGGACCCGCAGCACATAATGTTGTTCATGTTTGTTGTGCGTGTACGTGGTGTCCAGTACAGTACAAGTGTGTGTACTCACCACAGGCCTGGGCGCCGGGACCCGCAGCACATAATGTTGTTCATGTTTGTTGTGCGTGTACGTGGTGTCCAGTACAAGTGTGTGTACTCACCACAGGCCTGGGCGCCGGGACCCGCAGCACATAATGTTGTTCATGTTTGTTGTGCGTGTACGTGGTGTCCAGTACAAGTGTGTGTACTCACCACAGGCCTGGGCGCCGGGACCCGCAGCACATAATGTTGTTCATGTTTGTTGTGCGTGTACGTGGTGTCCAGTACAAGTGTGTGTACTCACCACAGGCCTGGGCGCCGGGACCCGCAGCACATAATGTTGTTCATGTTTGTTGTGCGTGTACGTGGTGTCCAGTACAAGTGTGTGTACTCACCACAGGCCTGGGCGCCGGGACCCGCAGCACATAATGTTGTTCATGTTTGTTGTGCGTGTACGTGGTGTCCAGTACAAGTGTGTGTACTCACCACAGGCCTGGGCGCCGGGACCCGCAGCACATAATGTTGTTCATGTTTGTTGTGCGTGTACGTGGTGTCCAGTACAAGTGTGTGTACTCACCACAGGCCTGGGCGCCGGGACCCGCAGCACATAATGTTGTTCATGTTTGTTGTGCGTGTACGTGGTGTCCAGTACAGTACAAGTGTGTGTACTCACCACAGGCCTGGGCGCCGGGACCCGCAGCACATAATGTTGTTCATGTTTGTTGTGCGTGTACGTGGTGTCCAGTACAAGTGTGTGTACTCACCACAGGCCTGGGCGCCGGGACCCGCAGCACATAATGTTGTTCATGTTTGTTGTGCGTGTACGTGGTGTCCAGTACAAGTGTGTGTACTCACCACAGGCCTGGGCGCCGGGACCCGCAGCACATAATGTTGTTCATGTTTGTTGTGCGTGTACGTGGTGTCCAGTACAGTACAAGTGTGTGTACTCACCACAGGCCTGGGCGCCGGGACCCGCAGCACATAATGTTGTTCATGTTTGTTGTGCGTGTACGTGGTGTCCAGTACAAGTGTGTGTACTCACCACAGGCCTGGGCGCCGGGACCCGCAGCACATAATGTTGTTCATGTTTGTTGTGCGTGTACGTGGTGTCCAGTACAAGTGTGTGTACTCACCACAGGCCTGGGCGCCGGGACCCGCAGCACATAATGTTGTTCATGTTTGTTGTGCGTGTACGTGGTGTCCAGTACAAGTGTGTGTACTCACCACAGGCCTGGGCGCCGGGACCCGCAGCACATAATGTTGTTCATGTTTGTTGTGCGTGTACGTGGTGTCCAGTACAAGTGTGTGTACTCACCACAGGCCTGGGCGCCGGGACCCGCAGCACATAATGTTGTTCATGTTTGTTGTGCGTGTACGTGGTGTCCAGTACAAGTGTGTGTACTCACCACAGGCCTGGGCGCCGGGACCCGCAGCACATAATGTTGTTCATGTTTGTTGTGCGTGTACGTGGTGTCCAGTACAAGTGTGTGTACTCACCACAGGCCTGGGCGCCGGGACCCGCAGCACATAATGTTGTTCATGTTTGTTGTGCGTGTACGTGGTGTCCAGTACAAGTGTGTGTACTCACCACAGGCCTGGGCGCCGGGACCCGCAGCACATAATGTTGTTCATGTTTGTTGTGCGTGTACGTGGTGTCCAGTACAAGTGTGTGTACTCACCACAGGCCTGGGCGCCGGGACCCGCAGCACATAATGTTGTTCATGTTTGTTGTGCGTGTACGTGGTGTCCAGTACAAGTGTGTGTACTCACCACAGGCCTGGGCGCCGGGACCCGCAGCACATAATGTTGTTCATGTTTGTTGTGCGTGTACGTGGTGTCCAGTACAGTACAAGTGTGTGTACTCACCACAGGCCTGGGCGCCGGGACCCGCAGCACATAATGTTGTTCATGTTTGTTGTGCGTGTACGTGGTGTCCAGTACAAGTGTGTGTACTCACCACAGGCCTGGGCGCCGGGACCCGCAGCACATAATGTTGTTCATGTTTGTTGTGCGTGTACGTGGTGTCCAGTACAAGTGTGTGTACTCACCACAGGCCTGGGCGCCGGGACCCGCAGCACATAATGTTGTTCATGTTTGTTGTGCGTGTACGTGGTGTCCAGTACAAGTGTGTGTACTCACCACAGGCCTGGGCGCCGGGACCCGCAGCACATAATGTTGTTCATGTTTGTTGTGCGTGTACGTGGTGTCCAGTACAGTACAAGTGTGTGTACTCACCACAGGCCTGGGCGCCGGGACCCGCAGCACATAATGTTGTTCATGTTTGTTGTGCGTGTACGTGGTGTCCAGTACAAGTGTGTGTACTCACCACAGGCCTGGGCGCCGGGACCCGCAGCACATAATGTTGTTCATGTTTGTTGTGCGTGTACGTGGTGTCCAGTACAAGTGTGTGTACTCACCACAGGCCTGGGCGCCGGGACCCGCAGCACATAATGTTGTTCATGTTTGTTGTGCGTGTACGTGGTGTCCAGTACAAGTGTGTGTACTCACCACAGGCCTGGGCGCCGGGACCCGCAGCACATAATGTTGTTCATGTTTGTTGTGCGTGTACGTGGTGTCCAGTACAAGTGTGTGTACTCACCACAGGCCTGGGCGCCGGGACCCGCAGCACATAATGTTGTTCATGTTTGTTGTGCGTGTACGTGGTGTCCAGTACAAGTGTGTGTACTCACCACAGGCCTGGGCGCCGGGACCCGCAGCACATAATGTTGTTCATGTTTGTTGTGCGTGTACGTGGTGTCCAGTACAAGTGTGTGTACTCACCACAGGCCTGGGCGCCGGGACCCGCAGCACATAATGTTGTTCATGTTTGTTGTGCGTGTACGTGGTGTCCAGTACAAGTGTGTGTACTCACCACAGGCCTGGGCGCCGGGACCCGCAGCACATAATGTTGTTCATGTTTGTTGTGCGTGTACGTGGTGTCCAGTACAGTACAAGTGTGTGTACTCACCACAGGCCTGGGCGCCGGGACCCGCAGCACATAATGTTGTTCATGTTTGTTGTGCGTGTACGTGGTGTCCAGTACAAGTGTGTGTACTCACCACAGGCCTGGGCGCCGGGACCCGCAGCACATAATGTTGTTCATGTTTGTTGTGCGTGTACGTGGTGTCCAGTACAAGTGTGTGTACTCACCACAGGCCTGGGCGCCGGGACCCGCAGCACATAATGTTGTTCATGTTTGTTGTGCGTGTACGTGGTGTCCAGTACAAGTGTGTGTACTCACCACAGGCCTGGGCGCCGGGACCCGCAGCACATAATGTTGTTCATGTTTGTTGTGCGTGTACGTGGTGTCCAGTACAGTACAAGTGTGTGTACTCACCACAGGCCTGGGCGCCGGGACCCGCAGCACATAATGTTGTTCATGTTTGTTGTGCGTGTACGTGGTGTCCAGTACAAGTGTGTGTACTCACCACAGGCCTGGGCGCCGGGACCCGCAGCACATAATGTTGTTCATGTTTGTTGTGCGTGTACGTGGTGTCCAGTACAAGTGTGTGTACTCACCACAGGCCTGGGCGCCGGGACCCGCAGCACATAATGTTGTTCATGTTTGTTGTGCGTGTACGTGGTGTCCAGTACAAGTGTGTGTACTCACCACAGGCCTGGGCGCCGGGACCCGCAGCACATAATGTTGTTCATGTTTGTTGTGCGTGTACGTGGTGTCCAGTACAAGTGTGTGTACTCACCACAGGCCTGGGCGCCGGGACCCGCAGCACATAATGTTGTTCATGTTTGTTGTGCGTGTACGTGGTGTCCAGTACAAGTGTGTGTACTCACCACAGGCCTGGGCGCCGGGACCCGCAGCACATAATGTTGTTCATGTTTGTTGTGCGTGTACGTGGTGTCCAGTACAAGTGTGTGTACTCACCACAGGCCTGGGCGCCGGGACCCGCAGCACATAATGTTGTTCATGTTTGTTGTGCGTGTACGTGGTGTCCAGTACAAGTGTGTGTACTCACCACAGGCCTGGGCGCCGGGACCCGCAGCACATAATGTTGTTCATGTTTGTTGTGCGTGTACGTGGTGTCCAGTACAGTACAAGTGTGTGTACTCACCACAGGCCTGGGCGCCGGGACCCGCAGCACATAATGTTGTTCATGTTTGTTGTGCGTGTACGTGGTGTCCAGTACAAGTGTGTGTACTCACCACAGGCCTGGGCGCCGGGACCCGCAGCACATAATGTTGTTCATGTTTGTTGTGCGTGTACGTGGTGTCCAGTACAAGTGTGTGTACTCACCACAGGCCTGGGCGCCGGGACTCGCAGTACATAATGTTGTTGATGTTTATTGTTGTTCTCGCACGCGCCGCACAGGTCGAAGTCGCTGCACTGCACGCATGTGTACCGAAACCTGGCACACGTCACAATATACCGAGTCACTACAGATAACACAAATACATACTCTGCACTGAGTGCCTCGGTGACACAGTTTATTTGATTGGCCGACGAGGCGAGCAAGTCGCTCGCCTGATGGTAAGTGTCACGCCTGCCCATAAACAGAAGCAACACCACACAGAACTTTGAATTACAAAGTACTGCATGGCACTGAACTGTGCTCGTCACCCTGAGACATACGTCTCATAATGCCCAGTAATTTCACTGGTCAATCTCCTTCAAACCGAAACACACCAGTGCTTACACACTGTTGCTGTTGCAGTTGTAATACGAACGCGTTACTGAGATTGATAGAACTTTAATATTTATAAGAAGATCCGGTAACATACTGATGTTGGCACGTTACCGTATTATAGATGTGCAGGGACAGCGGATCTCACTCACCAGCAGACCTAGTTGCTCGTTTGCCCTCCACTTATATGTCAAAGACTTTTACGAACGTAAGGCTGCCTGTCCACTGAAGCGGAGCTAGGTTGCGGAGCGGAGAAACGGAGAAATATTAACCAATAGGATTACATACAATCTCCGCTCAGCTCCAGTGGACAGGGCTTTGCGAAATAGTTTAAAAATTCATACATTTTCGGAAGCGGCGCGTGGTAACGGTGCGGGGTAGTGGAGGGAGGCGGCGGAGCGGGGTATCGGCCCATCCGTGAATTCGGCCTAGCTCCGCACAGTCCGCGACTCAGCTCCGCAACACTCGCTCGCTCCGCTCCGCTGCCTCACTCCGCGACAATGGACAGACGCAGTCTACAACTCCGCTCCGCAACACTCGCTCGCTCCGCTCCGCTGCCTCGCACCGCATCAATGGGCAGGCAGCCTAACACGGTACTCACCCGGTTATGGATCCGTGGCACACGTCGCAACGGAATCCCTCGTGTTCCGTCGAGTCCTCTGAAATGAAAAATATAAATAACGATCCGCAACAAAACCTATATTAAAATAATTTATTTTTTATAGTAATTTATAAAATATTTCATATTATCCCCTCAATATTTTTGTTATAGGCTATTTAATCTGGTTTAAATTTAAGTATGATTGTCGAGTGACAATAAAAAGATGCACACTATATACGGTGACGTAAACCTATACGATGTTCATAAAACGGCGCATGCGATATACCGACATAGTCCCACTATTCATTCATTTTGTTTCACACGCGTTTTCATGAGTTTTATTTAATATTCGAAATATTATTTGTGGTGTCATTTTTCAACCAATTTTGATTCCGTTTACGTAATAGGCTTTTTTGTGTAATATTTTCTATTGCACTGGAACACAGGTGGTTTTTCTATCGCCGGCTCTTTTCCACTTTATTTCCGAGCCGGTAGTAGCTAAAAAGAGTGAATAAACGATAAATGTGACAACCCTGTGTGGTTATTATTGAGACTTATCATACGCCGTACATCTTGACTACATCAAGTGAAGAGTGAGGGTTGTAAAACCTTCCTCCGTGATGCACCTACTCCAAGCCCGCCCCGAAATATATATTACTGATCGAATTCAAGTTCATGCATTAATCCTCTTTACCTTTGTGTGGGTGGTCGTCTAACGTGGAATCATTGTCATCGCAGTACATCAACATGTCGTCCGGCGCATCGTCCAACTGATCTGATAACAAATTTAACAAATCACTAACTAGGTGGTAGGTTTCTCGTATGCGAGACCGCCTGAATTGGTACCACCGCTTTATCTATTCCTGACGCCAAGCAACAGTGTGTAAGCACTGTTGTATTTTTTATTGCATAGGCCGACAAACGAGCAAGTGGGTCACCTGATGGTAAGTTATCTCCAACGCCCATGTACGCCCACAACACCAGAAGAATCATGGGCGCATTGCCGACCTTAAAGGAAAGGGATAATTAGGGATTGCGAAGGGGAGAGGGATTTGGGCCCCCGGATATCTCACTCACCGTACGAAACGCAGCAGCAAGCCGCTACTTTACGTCGGTTTTCTGTGAGTCAGTGGTAACGACCCGGTCGAGCCGGCCCATTCATGCTGTTATTGTTATTTAATATACCAAATAATCATCTGCCTCCTGGGAGTTACAGGCATGCGGGTCGAGGTATTTTATTTTAAGCGCAGGCTGGCAAACGTGCAAGTGTGTCACCTGATAGTGAGAGATCTCAACAGAGTATAACCACCCACAGTATCAGAGAATCATGGTTGCGCTGCCGCATTTAAGGAAAGGAATAGTGATTGGGATGGGGAGAGGGAGGGGGATTATGACTCACCGACCGAAAAGCGATAGGTACCTGTCACTTCACGACGGTTTCTCATTCTATAGGGATAAATCCCTACATTTAAGGATCCTTTCCTTCTTCCCATCCCATGTTGGTGTGCCTTTTCCTGCCAGCTTATAGCGCGGCGGATATTCCAAAGTTCTCTTAATTTTTAAGTTAGTCTTTTTAATGATAAATGTTCTGTACTTGACTTGTCATAAGCGCTTTCTTAGCCTACATGATAAATAAAGATTTTGATTTTTTGATGATAATATTATAGTCTCAGCGAAGCCGATAGCTGTACCAACTTAGGTATCAGTGGGGGCGGGTTTGACAGAGGTTTAAAGAGACGCGCGCAACCTCTTGCTACCCGCATGGTATCACATTCTGCCTCGCTTCCCACAGTGTTTGTCACCTCTAAGTATGGTCACGAATCAACGGGCTACATGGTAAGGGACAGTAAAATATGGTAATCAATAATTTGTGTAATAATACCTGGAAGCACCTCGCCGGTTTTCTGCCACGAATAAATCTTCGCCGCGGGGACGATGCTGTCATCTGTAATGATATTGGTCGCCTTACATCCTCATATTTACCCTGATTGTGAATTAGTCTTAGCTTAGGCGTCTATTAAAAAAACGTCACGTATAAATTCACCTTTTTGTACCTCCCCCTCCCACATTGTGCATTGTATTTTCACACGGTGCATTGCAAATTCAGCAATAACACCCCTCCAAAATGCATTATAATCATCACGGAGCTCCCTATAAACAACTCGATTAATAAAGACGAACAAATTAAAATATGTGTAATTTTAATAAATACCATTTTCTAAATTTAAATTAAAGCAGACAGGCAGCATGTTTAAAGAACCTTGATCGAAACGCGCACCATTAAGCTTAAAACAGGGTAATTTTAACCTGCCTACTATAACGTGCAAACTTGGATCAAAACAATCCCTGGATTAGATTGTGGCCAGTAATTCGATGAATTCGCCTCGTATTACATCATGGAACAGCAATAAGCTCGGCGACGACCGGGGGTTCGTATTTGTTGCGTCTCTACCAACCACCCGGGAGACAGGCGTGAGCCTTTTATGACGATGATGTCAAAAAGTTTCGCCCGGAAAAAAATTGCGGAGAATAAAATTACCTCCAAATTTTGTTGACAAATATGTATTGTACAGGACAGATAGAGTAACTAGTGACTAGGGTTTCTATATTCCCGGCTTTTTTACATTTCCAGGATACTATACGATATTTTACGTTTCCAGAAACGTGAACCCTAGTAATAACCCCATTAGTGAACCCTATTACAATCCGGTGCAATTCACATTCTACTACTATATTTAAAAAAACTTACATGTATATGGCTTGTGATCTTTTGATAACCGCTCCGGTTGTTCAAGTGTTGAAACATGTTCTGTGTCAAATATATCGTTAGATGCATGGTCGGGTTCTGAAACAAAAGGTATTAGGTTTTTTTAGCGGTCAATTTCCATAGACTATAAAAATTTGATTATCCGGAATTGGATATATCCCCGAAATCAATCAAACAAACCAAGTAATGTCTACGTGTGACCTAAACATTGTTTTTAATCACCGGCAAAAGAGAGTAGACACATTTAATCTTGTATTTTGTACAATTTCGAGTGTTTGCTTTGTTAATAGATAGCCATCTATCGGTCCCTTTTGACACTGCTTTATATTTAAAACCTTTTCGTCTTCTTTTATAAAAATCCATGATGATAATTCGTGATCATTGTAAATAAAATATCTGCATAAATTTTGAATGGTAAGACCTACACTGTAAACAGTTTTACCTACACCGTGAATAGTCCGGCTCAACCGAGTCGTTACCACTGTCTCACAGAAAACCGACGTAAAGTGGTGGTTTGCTGCTGCGTTTCGTACGATTAATGACATATCCGCAGGCCTAAATGCTTCCCTTCCCAATGCCTCAATTATCCCTGCCCTAATTAATGCAGGTTTTTAAAGGTAATTTAATCAAAATAGTAAGTGTGGGTTTAATGCCCGCACCGGGACAAATGTATAAATCGAATGAAATTTGCTATGAGCTTGAGTCGTGTAGTTGACATTCATTCTAGTAACGCCGAATTTCTCCTAGTTCTCAAGTGGTAGTATACATTTATTTATATAAACTTTATTGTACATAAGGAGTACGTACAGGACAGAACACTAAAATACAAGTACAATTGGCGGGTATACATGGGTGGGGGGTATCACTTATTAGATCACAAACATGCTGCTGACTTTCCGCGATAAAAAAAACAATCCGACATACCCAAATGTGTCTCACTCGTAGTCGAGGATGCTCTTTTGCGAACTTTTGGACCTACGACAAAGAAAATAATGTTTAATTATCAATTTATTTTTAGAAAAAAAAAATGGCAATTTTTTTCTCATAAGCAAATTGTTTAGTGGGAAATATACGCGTTTAATAATATCTAAGTAACTTATTACTATACTTATAATTATTTAAAAAAAAAACAGTATTAAATATAATGCATATTTTATTAATGTCAGATATGGTACTATTTTAATCGCCAGTGATCTGAGCGGCCTTGGATTCGAGTCCCAGGTTGTAGGTCCCAGTCTAGTAGTGTCATATAGTATTAAGTAGGTTAATTACAGCCTCCGTGACGCAGCGGGCCAGTAGTCGGCTGTGAAGCGAGAGGCCGCGGGTTTGATCCCCGTACCAAGACAAATGTTTGTGTGATCCACAAATATTTGTTTCGGGGTCTGGGTGTTGTGAGACCGAAAGTCTCTCGAAGTTCCTGATACCCACAACACAAGACTCGTATCTTACTGTGGGGTCAGGACTATGTATGTGACTGTTGGGTGTATTTATTTATTTATTTAATTACGATGTATTATTTTGTCTATGGTTTTTAACAGATAGCGTTAGTAGAACAATAACTCAAATAAATACTAAATTGTTAATATTCATTTTTTTTAATGGTTATAAAATTATAAAATTTTTTTAACATATTGCACATCTAGATCTGAAGTTAAATTACTATGTTAAAGCACAATTCTATAGGCGTGATAGTTTTCCAGTAAAGTGTTTAACAAAGCTGCCCAGATTGTGGGATAGTGATAGGGCTGGCTTCGCTCGCCCTAATTAGCTGTATAATATCGACTGCCGCTACGTACAGTATCGAAACTACAAATCACATACTTTTCAGTAGAGCAGTTTAAAGTTATATTTTGGTTTAAAATAATGAGTTTTACAAGTGTCTTGAAAATACATCCCTATATGATAGCTAATATTATGCATCTTTTTTTCTCTATAAACATGTTTATAATATTTAATATATTCCTCTAGATATTTCACATTCGATGATTTACCTTGTTAGTGAAAGCTGAAATTTCATCGAAAGTGTTACATTCGATTTTGTTCAAGGTTTATATAATTTGAACAAATATCGAATGTAATAGTTTCGACAATATTCTTTGACAGTTATGTAGAAACAAAAAAAGAAAGTAGTTTCGATACTTCATTCCTAAGTTATTTGCTTGTAATAGTTACCTTCTGAAAAAGATAGGAGTGGGTATTGAAGCCAAACATCAGTTTTGTAAGTAAATCGCCCACATTTTTTAATTTCGACACCAAAAATTAAAAATAAATAATTGAAGCATGAGATCCGTCAATCAATTTTAACAAATTATCATTAAATCTTTATCTACTCTTATCATAAAGGAACTTTTGCACTATATTATGAGGTTGTATTATGAGGTGAAGATGAAATCAACTACTCTGTAGAACATCCGACATCCGTAAAAATATGGTAACTGCATAATAACATGATAAACTAGCTTTTGCTCGCGGTTCCGCCGGCATGAACAGCCTTTTCCGGAATAAAAGTAGCCTATGTCCTAATCTAGGTAATGAACCTGTGTATGAAATTTAATCCAAAACCATTCAGCTGTTTTATCGTGATAAACTAACAAACATCAAAATTCACAATTTCTCAAACATCAAAACATTCATATTTAATAGTAGTAGGATTACGACTATATTCAATATTAAAGTTATTTTTTTCATAGTAAATTGAATTTCTTGAAAATCTTTCGTGTTACCACCATACAATAGATTTTCAAGAAATTCATTATTTATAACATAAATCACTTATTTTATTGGTTTTAACAAAAAATAATTCTTTCTATTCCTTGAAGAAGATATAAAGCTATATAAAACTATTTTGAGATCAAAATCAGACTATTTCGTTAAATATTAATAAAATCCCAATCATCTTCATATTACTAATACTTAATCATCTTCATCACTCCCCAAAACATTATTCTCCTTTTGGCCCATCTTAAGATTTTTAAAGAATTCATGGTATTGTTTAGGAATATGTCCTGCTTCACAAAGATACATTAAATCCTTATATTTGGCTTCAGGAATCGGCAAACTATCTGAGTACAGTGGTTTCAATATATCATTGGATTTTGCAAAAACAGTTTTCTTGTTACGACGTGTCTGAATCAAGGTATTCAATCTGAAATAATCGGAATCCAAATCATACTTGTATAAAATAACATCAGGTTCCGATCCCTTTACACAGATTTCTTTAATGTTGTTCCACTTAATATCTTGACTGAAGGTGTTTTGCAACAACTCTTTTAAATCATACAGCATGTTTTTACACACTTCTATAACTTGATATGGCTCATTGTTTGTTTTTGCCCAACGAACCAAAGCGTACCATTGATCACGTGTATATATTATTATGTCTTTTGCAAATCTCTCAATAAGAGTATGTACACTATCTGCTTCTTGTTGCGTATGACCAGACTCCAGAAATCTGTGTGTAATGTTATTATTGAATTTGTTACTGACATACATGTAAAGACTGTATACCACTCTATTGCGGTTTTGGCCAGTACAATTGTCGGACCAAAACCGTATGTCTACAGCACCATTGGTTGCAGTAGACATAAGGGAGTAATAGGGTTATCATTGTTGGATGCCGAAATCAATGAATTTAAATTTGGGATGTCTAGGTCTTCAGTAACAGCTGGTGTTGTTTCAATGAAATGGTCTTGCCCGAAGGAAAACGATGGCATTGCCATACATTCTGTAGGTAGGGCGTTTACAGAGTATTTAATAACAGCTGAGGCTATTTCAGTGAGATCTTGCTCGGAACAAGACGATGGCATCGGCGTACAGTTTTTAGTTAGGGCATTTACAGGGTCATCAGTACTAGATGATGTTTTAATGAGGAGGAGGTCTTGTCCGGAAGATGGCGATGGCATTGGTGTGCCTTCTTCGCTGCTAAGTATAACGTCGTTAGAGTCATTTGCCAGACAATTGTTAGTCTCATAATCCTTTGTTTGTGATGTGGGAAAAATATCGACATAAGGGTAATTGAAAATCTTCCATTCTTCTTCAGTGTACACTTTATAGTATACAGGGGATTCCAAAATAAATAAAACCGTATTTAAAATATCTCACTTTATTAATAAAAGCCAAAGAAATTGCAAAAGAAACACCATCAGCGATCAAATCTGCCAGTCGAAACTAGTAAACAGCGTAGAACAATATTGTAACTGGTAGATTCAAGAAATATTTTTAATAGTAAAGTATCGAAAGTACCACTTTCGATAGTTTTTAGATTGTATATAATCTCAAATGACCACATATACTATTGAAACTACCATTTCCAATATTTGTCTATATTACATGTACTTGGAATACTATCGCGTCTACCACTTTCGATAGTTTTAGTTGTTAACCTTCCATTCGGGCACGGAAAAAACAAAATACACAAAATAACTTAATAATAGCCCTAAAACTATAAAAAAACGACGCATCCTCCTACTCGCACATCGCGGCGAACACTAGCAGCTCGGGCAGTTACGGGCTATGTGTGCGTATCGTCGTGTGAGAACAGTATCGCATCTACCAACTTCGATTATGTTAGTTGCTCAAAGTGTGTAGAATCGATTATATTCAATTCAAAACTGGACTATAGAGTAACTTTTTCCAAAAAACTCAATGTTTTCCTGGTAGTAAATCATATACTCTTACAATTGGTACAATAAAAACAGATTCGATACTGTACGTAGCGGCAGTCGATATATCGCAAGTCCAGTTCATCAAAGCAAAGTCAAACGTACGTGCAAGAATCAAGATACAGCAGGGAAGCTAAGGTCAAACAAAGAATTTATCAAACCGAGTCTAAATAACCAGAAGCGGTAATTAATTCTGATGTTAGTATCACAGACTATGTACATTATAACATGACTGAAATAGAGGCCCGACTCGGCCCTCGAAAAAGACAACGTGCATATAGCGACATCTATATTCTTTACATAGCCACTTTAGATTGAAGTCTTCCCCCACTAATACATAATGATTTCTACATTTACGCGAATGTTACACATTGCAATAAAACTAATTTAAACGGATGTTATCGCGGTTTCTTATTTTAATTTTAAGTTTTAGTCCACCCTGTGACCACGAAAGCTGAAAAGCTTTCGAAACGTTGGGACCAAAATTAAAATAAAAAACCGCAATAAAATCCGTTTAAATTAGTTTTTATTTCAAAACTAAAATACATCTTGTGCACCGAATTAACATTGGCTGTTATTCTATTGATTTTTAACAATACGTTAACTACAATTAATGTTAATTCGGTGCAAAACTAGGAGATAATTTTAAGGAAATCATAAATAAAACTATGACTGTTTATATATATTTTAATTTCTTAATTTTTAAAAATATAGAAAAGTATCTTTTAGCCATTATTTATACGCTATCATTGTTGTTATTTACACTCCATCTCCCAAATGGTATTTATATTTACGTGTTTAAAATACCCGAAGATAAAAAACCGAATTACTTTATTATTTAAATATTCTCATAGTTCTTTATGTGCAGGGCAATTATTAATATATGTAATTGAAATTAATAAGGCAAGGACTATCACCATCGGATATTCTTCTATATATGGTTTTGGCACACATCCATCACTCAAGTTTTTGAGTAATTAAGTGAAAACTGTTTTTTCTTTACATGTTTTTTTTTTCATAGCATAGGCCGGCAAACGAGCAAGTGGGTCACCTGATGGTAAGTAATGTACGCCCACAATACCAGAAGAATCATGGGCGCGTTGCAGAATTTAAAGGAAATGGATAATCAGGGATTGGGAAGGGGAGTGCGATTTGGGCCTCTGGATATAGAAAGGGGTATTAGGGTGTCTGGATATCTCACTTACCGAACAAAACGCAGCAGCAAGTAGCTACTTTACGTCGGTTTTCTGTGAGATAGTGGTAACGACTCCGTCGAGCCGGTCCCTTCATGCTGTAGACAAAACTGTTCACAGCGAGACTCTACTGGTGCTGCCACACCGATGTTATAAAATGTTTACAAAACATTATTAAACATTTGTTAACAAAAATTTGATACATTTTATCACAATGTTAAATAATGTTAGTATATGTATGTATATGTAAATGTTTAATGTTAGAAAATGTTTGTAAACATTTTATAACACCGGTGTGGCAGCACCATACGACTCGAAAAAAGTAAAGTAGTGAGGACCATGGAGAATACAGTAGCTACACAAGCGACACCAACGGGGCACTTGGCTTAGGCACTTAAGTCTGTGTGAGTTCGGGTTCCTCTACGCTATTCTTCAAGTTGACTAAATTCAACTAACAATAATTAATATTTTATTGATTTCTATCAAAAGAGATAAAATAGAATGTCGATTTTCTAGTGTTAAATATAGATTCACTGAATCTATTGTGGTTCATATTGATTTAAAAAATCGTTGTTTGGCCTGAAAATTTGATTCTTTGATTAATCGATCTCAGATCGCCATGACTAATTCTAGGATCGCACTTAGATGCTATTGGAATAAATATAAATTTATCATTATGAATGCCATTATTGTTATTATATATTGAACCGAATTGAGTAATGTCATGGTCTTTAATAAATAACATACATTTACCTTTAGAACATGATACGTTTTGTTTAAGACACTTAACACTTAATGGTCTACGTCGGTCGACAATATTCAATGGAGGAATTGCCAATGGACCTGTAAATAAAAATGTTGAATAGTTAATTTTGGGTATGTGACCATAGGCTACTAGAAATAGACATTTGTAACATAGGATGAGTGAGTGAAAGATGATGTAAAATAGGTACTATAATATGCTATTTAAGTCTTAAATGACATGATATTTTTATTTAAATCACAGTTAATAGTTCATGTTTTTAAACCAGGATTAGTAGTGTTGGTATTCGATACTTGACAGCTTCCGTGGCGCAGCGGGCGAGAAGCCGGCTGTGAAGCGAGAGGCTGCGGGTTCAATCCCTGCACCGAGACAAATATTTGTGTGGTCCACAAATATTCGTTTCGGAGTCTGGGTGTTGTGAGACCGAAAGTCTCGTAGTTCCTGATACCCACGACACAAGACTCGAATCTTACTGTGGCGTCAGGACGTGACTGTTGGGTATATTGGGTGTATTGATTGAAAACCTCCTACTTTTGAAAATCACTTAGAAACATTAAAGATTCTTGGGGAAGAACATTCTTGGGGTGCCACCAGTGCTATCTACCCCACATGCCAGGATATTTAATTTATTACAATAAAATTTAAACTCACCAGTTATATTAATTGTTGGTACTGCTATTGTACTAATTCTACTGTAACGAGTCCTATATTTTTCCTCAAAATGAGCATGACACACCCTACGATGTTTGTAGATATACAGGTCTTCCAGGCCCACAATTTCACCTCCCACAGCATAAACCCAAGATCTAAATCGATCCCGATACTTATCAGGATTTGGAAATCCATGCAACACAGAGTGTGAATCTGTAAAAATGTACATACACATTAGGTTTGAAGTCATATAATTTAACCAACTACACCACAGGGAACTGAAATTAATGTATTTACTTGATTGCATCCTACTTCTTTATAATCAACTAGCTAAGTCTGCAAAAAACAAATACAGTAATACCCCGACTTACGCTACCCCGTTTTACGCGAATTCGGAGATACGCGGTTTTTATTTTTGATGGCCGCGTGCATCAGCTCTCCCTCTCCGGCCTGTTAGTGTTCTGTTTACGACAGGTTCGAACGTGTTCCGTGTGGAATTGTTTTACGTACGTTGCGTTTTATTGATAACCGCAAATTATGTCATCCAAAAGAACAAAAAATGTATCATTTGAACATAACAAGGAAAGAAAAACACTGTCTTTTGAGCGTAAACTCAATATTTTCAAACACTGAAGCAAAAATTTGTGATATGGCAAAGATATTTGAACTATCGGAATCGACAGTCAGAACCGTTATAAACGGTAAAGAAAAAAATATGGAAACTGTGAAAGACACTCAATTGTTGAATTCAAGCATCATTCGTTCGTCTAAATTATTGTTTTCTTTAAGACTCTGGTCCCGATTAAACATATTTTACATGTATTTATATGCAAAGTTGTACCCCGGCTTACGCGAATTCGACTCACACGGTTATCGCTTGGTCCCACCTATCGCGTAAGTCCGGCGTATTACTGTACAAACTTTCAACCCTCTTTATACTAACATTACTTTTATTTCGTTGTTTTTAGGTTATACTTGCATAATTAAGAAAAAAGGGAGTAAATTAAGAAAAAAGAATTGAAAAGCAGCAAATTTTAACGATATTAGAGAAAGGCTCAATAGCTTTCCTTGGAATTCCTAAAAACTTAGAATAAAATTTTTCAGATAACAAGAAAGACCACATTAGTGACTTTACTCAACAGTCATTGGACAGCAATGACGCTATATAACTGCAGTCTAGGTCTGTGAGATATACAAATTGAAGTTTATATGTCATGTATCTAGTTTAGTCTGACAGAAAATCGTAACTTAGTAGAGGTTTAAGAATATGATAATGTTGACCACAAAGCTTCGTGCTATTAATTTTTATGGATTAGAACACACCGTGAGATGTATTTAAGTAGTACTTACTTCCAGTTTCGAAACATCCAGGCACACAACAGCGGCTTCTCGACATTTTAAATTCGCAATTTTCAATTAAAAATTACGAAGTACTAATTCAACACAAATAAATAAGAGTCCTATCTCAAATTGTTCGCAAACGTATATTCCCGCTATTCGGAGAAGCTGAGAACTAGCTCGACTCGACGAAGTAGCGTTAAAATACATAAAAACCAAGAAACAAGCGTAAAATTCATAAACAACATTCCAAACCCGGTCGCCGCGCTGTCAGTTGTCATGTCACACATAATGTATACCAGCATTAGCCATTAAAATGTACCAACCTTGTCAAAATCAATATATTTTAATAATTATTATTACGCCTTTACTTAAATCACTACTATTTCCTTTAACTAAAATTATATTTTGTTGAACTGTTTTTATTGCATTAAAATGTTTTAAATTGAATTCTTTTCTACGGTTTTAATATTGCAAATACTACTAAATAGGTAGTTGATAATTTTTTTTTATATAGTGGCAATAAAAAACAATGTAGATAAAAATTACGCGGGAGCGCCAGGTTTTTAATTCAAAAATGTAGAGTCCAACTCTTCACGATGAAGATTTATTTGAGACTGAATTAAAATTATCAATTATCCTTATTTATACTCTTAACCTATTTACAAGGCATATTCAGTTCTAGGATTTTTGATCATAACAAGGCCACTCTCCAGACACCAGGTCAGCACTTTTACTGTCAACATGTTTTCATATGGTTCCAAGAACTTTAATCTAAACAAGAACACGTGCAAAATTCATTGGTCAGCGAAATATGATCATGTTTTCAACGGATAGAGTTACATAAAGTCTACGTTCGAAAAAAGCTAATTTGAATGGTCAGCAAATATTTATCTTGTTATGAACAGGTGCAGGATGCATAACTATGTTGTTGATGTTGATATTTTTTATTTTACAATAACAAATTAGGCGATTTTTTTGCAAAATCGTGTTATTCATTTCAAAGTGTTCCCGAAAAGTGAAAAATTTAAATTTCGGAAAACCCTACCAAAGTTACCTGCAGAAAGCGATTATCTAACGAAAGAACTTTGATTTCTCCATTCCCGATGATCCAGCATTGAGCTATGAAAGGAACCGCAATTATTTTTGAAGTGAACCTTCTTTATCGGCGTTGGAAAAAATAATAATCTTCACATTTTTCGGTTACGTCAGATTTTTGTTACGCGTGAGATTTTTCCGTTAACATGTCCTGACTGACTGACTGATTCATCATCGCCAAGCGAAAACTATCAAGGCTACAAGCATGAAATTCGGACTGTATATTCATTTTGTTATATAGGCACCCACTAAGAAAAGATTTTAGAAAATTCCACCCCAAAGGGGTCAAAATAGGGGATGTTAATATGTATGAAAGTCCGTCATTTTGAAAGTTACATAAACAAAATTTTGTATTTCGGTTATTGACGTAAAACAAATAAGTACGTGTTTCAGGAATTTTCGAAATTTTAGTTAATAAGAGATGAAAAGGGGGATGAAAGTTAATGCGAAAGTGAGTTTGTTTGTTACGCTTTCACGCCTAAATTACTGAACCGATTTTGATGAATTTATCTACAGGGATAGATGAGACCCTGGAGACGGTTACAGGCTACTTTTATCCCGGAAAATGCTGTTCACGCGGGCGGATCCGCGTGCAAAAGCTAGTATGTGCATATCATGTATAATGTGACTCTTAGGCCACGGTCTCGAACTCAGCGGGTGCGGCGCGGGTGCGGCGGCGGCGCGGGCGCGGCGGACACCCGTTCTCGAAGTCAGCGGGCAGATCGCGCGGCGCTAGAGCGGCGTAGTGTTGTGCTATGAGAAATTAGTGTTCGCGAACGAAATGTCTAAACAGCGACGACAATATCTTTTTGATACAAATTTATTCGTAATCTTAGATTTATTCTGGGCAAAAGAAGATGTGAATTTCTACAACCAGGCAAGGTAACAAAAAGGCGAGTTTCATCTGAATTATGAAGAACAGAGACAATATCCCGATAAATTCTATGACTATAGCCGAATGAGTGTAGAAACGTTTGATTACATTCTTGAAGCTGTCAAGTGCGATTTAGAATCTGATATTACAAAACGATATATATCTCCATCAGAAAAGTTGTACCTGACGCTGGGGTAAGTAAAACAACGATATACACCCGAATATGTTTATTGATAAATTGACAAAAACAACAATTCTGTACCTAGATAAGTTATATAGGAGCGCCGAAGATTTTTAAAAAGAATACAAATCTTCGCAATGAACCTTTATTATTATTTATACTCTATACTTGTTTACCATTGGTATTCAGTTCTAGGAATTCTGATCAAAATAAGCGTACCTGCGAAACACGTATTCGGGTCATTTATTGTAAATATGATTTTGAATGAACTTTTATCACAACAAGAACATCTGCAAAAATATTAGTCAACAAGTTTTTATTACTTCACAAACAGGTGGAGGATGCATAACTACCTATGGATTAATTTAATTATTTTACAACAGTTGAGTTCCCAGACATCGTAATTTTTATGGATTCCTTTTTATTGGACCCACTAATCAGGCTTAATTATTTATTTACGTAGACATGAACAAAACAATAATTACTTTATTGACAATAAAACTTTTTTATATTCACTTACCTCCAATATTCAGTTTGTTTTTTATTTCTTCCCATAACTTGTTAATTACCCTCGTATTATTATGATTTCTATCTTTGCTGTTCCATATTGGTGTCCTATCAAAAATCAATGAAATCATTTGCTTCATTACGTCGGCGGGCATTTTTGATAATGCACAACACTACGTCAATGCAGATGCGCGGGCGCCGCTCGACTAACGAGCGCCGCTCGTACGTCGCTCGACGCGCCCGCGCCGCGCCGCGGCTTTCGAGACCGGGTCCATTTAAATCAATGCATTTGAACGCACCGCACCCGCGCCGCCGCCGCTTGCCGCTGACTTCGAGTCCGCGGCCTTAGAATCGCGATATCTCAGGAATGGTAACTCTTAGGAAAAAAATATTAAGACCAGTTTTGTAGAGAATTTTAAGATCTACAACTTTGGTTTGAAGTTTTTTTTTATAAAACTTACCGTTTTTGAGAAAAATCCAAAAAACCTCAAATTTTAACCTTTGACCCCGAATAACTTTTGAAGCACACATGGGATTGATGGGGATTTTGAAAACTTTATTTGTAATGGTAAACCCCAGCCCTTCACCAAAATTTAGCTTTGTGGGAATTTTTGTTGTTTGAAATGTCTAAATTGACCGGAATATATAGGTATTACCGACAATCTCCTTTGTAGAGGATGCCCGTTGGCCGATGTACTTGTTACAGCTTCACACGTTATCCGGGAATGTGACAGTGTAGCTAGTAGCTACACAACGGGCGAAAATTCTCAACACACCGAGGTTACTCCGAAAAGCCTGTGGTGATACCAGGAGGTCCAAGTTAGGCTGGCTAGATTTCTAGCTGACATAAACTTCACGCACAATAGCCCAATATTTTACGGGTGGAGATATGGAGCCCACAATCAAGATCAAGATGAATTTGGCTTCTCCGTCTTATCGGCGGATTAGTATAAAAAAAGGTGTACCAGTGTTATATGTGGATGTAGTGAGTCGAGATAGTTGTAGGTTTAGCCGAAAACAACGAGTTTTATAATAAAATAAATTAGCTGTTTTCTTTATTCTTGTTGAATATTTGTGGTCAAAAAATAAATAAATTTCATTATGTAAAAACATTAAATATGTTTCTTCTACACTGCTACCGTAAGCGCTAGTAAAATGTATGTTACAAAACTAATAAAGACTTAAACGTACATACACGCAATATATCTTTGTCAGGCTCCAGTCAGCCACTTCCCATAATCTTTTAGTCTCTATAAACAATAGCCGCATGCCACTTCTAATTAAATTTAGGCCGCACATGTTATTACATGTATTGCAAGGCCATAATTACCTTTTTGGTATGGAAAAGGCACTGGTATTGCAATAGCATTCAACCGGTTGTTCCTGTTTCTATCATCAGGTGTAAAGTGAAGGTCGCATACTTTCTTCCTGCTGTATATCTGAGCCGGTGTAAGACCCTGCACCAGCTCACTGACTAAATCAACCCACAGTTGAAACTGTTCTGGCAATCTCGATGGGTTTGGAAAGCTGTGTAGTGTGATACCTGCAATAAATAATATTGCCGGTAAAGTTATAGTAGCATTGTAAAAATTAATTTGCAAGTTGAAGTGTTGATAGTTGATACTGAGTAGACTGGATTGGTTGTGAGTGCTGCGAGAAAATGTGAGTCAAATTAATTTTAAATTGGTTCATTTGTGGATACACTTTATAGTAAGAATGATTTCATTATTTTCTAAAAACGGTACATTACCTAGTATTACGAGCGGTACAATGTAATCAGAAAACAAAACTCTACCCAGTACAACCTTTATTGGTCACAAGATCTAAATTCCTGTTTCTAGATAATCTTGTAGGTCATAAAATAAGACTTAAAAAGGTCAGAAAATATTTTAGGCTTTGCATATGTTTTTGTAAAAAGGTTCCTCATAATCATAATAAACAATTGAATATTCACAACTTTAAGGCAATTATGGCTGTGAATGGTGGATAAATATCCATTATATTATTTATTTATTTATATAAAACGCAATTAAGCAAAAAAATACTGATAAACTTACCATCTGTAACACATCCAAATATACATCTTCGTACGGCTGGCATATCATTAAACAGTTTTGATTTTTGACAGAATTGATTAACTGAACTAAACACATCACTTAATTAACTCTACTAATTGATTTTAAAGGTACCACAAATTATATTAATCACCGCACCATAACAACATTTTAATTATCACGACTCAAGGTAAAAATAAGTAAATAAGTACTAAAAGTTATGAACAGACTACAGACAACTTTTATATATAGGAATTAGGAATAGAGTATAGTAATATATAGAGGTAAAAGAGAACCCTCTGGCGGTTTTCGAAGCTAACATTTTTTGAAGCGCCATCTGTTATTTGTATCTGAAAACTTCATGGATCTATATACATATATAGGTATAGTGTACCCACTTATAGCTTAGCTTATAGCCGAATAAATTTTCATATTTTTTTTGCAATCCATATTTAAATGTATTTGTCTATTTTCCTTCAATAGTGGCGAGTTTTAAAATGATATTTGATCATTAAATTTGATAAACAATTATGAATGTTGCGGCATTCTAACAAAAAAAGACACCTTTGAGAGATATAGATTATAGATGATTAGATGTTCTTATAAAAAACTAGCTTTGTTAGACCTGCCAGGTGTATTTGTTTTGTTTTGCTTTTGTTATACCTATTACGTTTGTCTCTTTCCCCAATTACAGTATTGTTGAATTTAATAACCCACTATTATTACAGAAATAATCTTAGTAATTCTTACCTGATAAATAAAGTGAAGGAACTGCTAAAGCATTCAATCGTTGGTTCCGATTGTGATCTTGGTCTGTAAAATGTCTATCACAGATTAATTTCTTTTTGTAACATTCATAGTCAGATGCTGATTCCAGTTTACCACCACAGCATTTAACCCATGCCTTAAAGCGTGCAGGAAATTTTTCATAGCTGGGGAAACGGTGCATCGGAATACCTGAAAAGTTTATAATTCAATTTTATTATTTCATTGCCGCAATTATCTTCAGTCTTGGTACTAACCAAAAGGAAACACATTATTTAGGTACTGATTTTTGGCTTGTTAAATTACTCGCATTTCTAGCAGAGTTGTAAATAAAAAAAAAAAAGTGTGCGTCTCGGGACGCTCGACAGAAGTGATAACTTAAACGAATGTGGGTTAAAGTGGGAGCGGAGAAGCCTGCCTACTGCTGCCGTATGCGTGAGAGAAATGGAAGCCAGACACAGTGACGTCGTAATACGTTACGTTACGACGCCACTCGTTACGAAGTCCGGTCAAAGTTATGTCAAAGTCCGGTCAAAGTCCGGTCAAAGTCATGTCAAAGTCATGTCAAAGTCCGGTCAAAGTCCGGTCAAAGTCCGGTCAAAGTCCGGTCAAAGTCATGTCAAAGTTCTGTCAAAGTCATGTCAAAGTCCGGTCAAAGTCCGGTCGTAGTCCGGTCAAAGTCCTGTCAAAGTCCGGTCAAAGTCTGGTCAAAGTCCGGTCAAATACCGGTCAAAGTCCGGTTAAAGCCCGGTCAAAGTTCGGCCCAAGTCCTGTCAAAGTCCGGTCAAAGTCCTGTCAAAGTCCGGTCAGTCCGGTTAAAGTCCTGTGAAAGTGCGATCAAAGTCCGGTCCAAGCTGACTGGTCACTGTGTGACGCCACTTGGGACTTCGAAATTATCGATGTTCCAGGGAGGTCGGCTAACGCTGGCTGGTCGATGGACCGCTCGCGTTACTGAACGTTTCGGTTCACCCTCCCATAAGAAGTTATCACTTCAAAAATATTTGTTATTATTACTGACTGTAGCTTAACTTTTATCATATTATAGTAATCCTTACTTTGTAATTGGTGTTGGACCGATACATATAGTATCTCCTTTAAGTAACAAAGGATTCAAAACAGTTGTTATGATTTTATAAATGATACATTTTTATTTTACCTTATAGGAAGGATTGTATGCATGAATTATGTTGCTTTGAGTGTCCCAGTACCTACATAAAAGTTATGTACTTTGTTTACATATTAAATAGGTAAGCATTCCAGTTTGCATTACATTTCGTTATGTCTGATAAAGTTATTGAAATATTTCAAAACATTTTGGGGTTAATAAAAATGCCGTGCACATTTTGAATTACCTAAACAGTTATTGTATTTTAATTCCATCCTGTATTTGGTTTGAACGAAAATAATAGAATACATTGCTTGTATACTATGAAAACGATAATTATAAGTTGTAAAGGAAGTGTTTTCTAAACTAAAGAAAAAATACCTCTAATTTTTCTGATAATTTATAGTACAATAATTTAATTAGGTACAATATGAGAACTTACCAGTTGGTTTGCACCCGAAGGCGCAAAGCTTAGGCATCTTAAACCACAGATTACACACACTTAACAAATTAACACAAACAGCATCTTTTCGCAAGTAATTCAGGTATCAAGTGTGTAGTGACACACACTTAACAATTAACACAAACAGCGTCCTTTCGCAAATAACACAGATATCAAGTCACAAATGTTTTTTACTCGGCAAAAGCGTCCTGTCGCCAAATGATGCGCCCATCAGCACCTCAACGCAAATACGGAGAACCTCAACGCAAATACGGAACACCTCAATGGCAATCACAATAACACAGCACAGTACAAATTCTTCAAAAATCAGATAGAATTTTACACATGCACGCGTAAGCGCAGTTGAAGTGAAATTGATATCAGACTCAGAGACAAACAAATGACATTATCCTGATTCCTGGACGTAGAATGTTGCTTTACTCGTTGTTGCCCGCTTAAAGTCGCTAAAAACTACCAACAATACAAAAATACTCAGTAATGTACCGTAGAATGGTTGTTCAAAGGCCAAGTTATTTTTATTATATGTAAAAATAACATTACTTTAAGTAAAATAAAAAATAACTATCGATTTATATCTGTTGGGAATGTAAATATTTATGGTAGAAAACTCACTAGACTGGCAATGTTCAATTTAGAGTTCTATGTGCTGACATCTGATGAAATGAATGTGTATTTAAATAAAACAAAAAGCTTTTGGATTCATCATAAGGGTGGCAGTATAATCATAGATAATACACTATATATCTCAACCAAAAGTCCAAAGGAGTTTTGGCGGGAATTCTCACAGTGCAGTTCATCGCTTATTTTAATTTATTTCATAAACTAGTTTAGAGTTGTGTTTGTTGTATAAAAGTGGTGTGGATTTGTTCAGTAAACATTGACGGTGATGAACAGTATATGGAAACATTGAAATAAGTGAATTAAGAATCGTACTGAAAGGAGTTAACACCAAAACTCCGACAAGACCTTGAAATCGACCGCACCCGTGTTTCATCGTTCTTGTAAAAATACTTGAGAAAAAATTATACTTGACACTGGCTAAATGCATAATACTGCGAAAGCCATAAATATAAAAGAAAGAAAGAAAGAAAAGTCCAAAAGTTACATTAGTTTTTTTTATATTTTTTAAACCACTTATAACTAGGCATCACACATTTCTTTCTTCAACATTATTATCGTAACATCCCTTTTAACGTCAGCTGCTGAGTATAAGTCTTTTCTTTAGATTTCCACTTAAATTAGCTTTGTGTTGTTTGCATACAAATTATTATTGCCAGTGTAACACTGCACTGCAAGCGCGAACTTTAATAAAATAAAAAAAATCGTGTGTGTCGTGGGACACCAGGTAGGAACGAAGTTCCTTCGGCTAATGTAGAATCGACACAAATTGTAAAAAATACAAATTATCAACTAAAATAACAAAATAAAAAAAAGACGTGTAGCACTCGGAGACTGCCGCGGTAAAGCTATTGTATAGCATTTTTTATCAACTTATGTAATAAAAAATTATAACGAGCTAGCGTAATCTTTTAAAAATCGAAGGAGATATAAAAATACTTCAAGTATAACTGGCTGAATGAATTTCATTTTAAAAACGGATTGAGCTGAAATTCGCACACAATTTTGGTGCAGGCAAAAAGGAACTAACGCTGGCTGGTTATGCGGCGCTTTTAATGCTTTTTTCTTACGCTTTTTTCTTACGGTTTTACTATCATTTTTTTCAGTTCGGTCACGCAGCAAAATCCATCCAAGCCTGCCGTAAGGAACTTCGTTCCAAAAAACTGAAATGTATTAAATTAAACACAACACACATTAATAAGTGTTTTAACATGATGTTTATCTCGGCTAACGATGGTTCCTGCTTTAATAGATGTTTTATTTGGCTCAGCATAACATAAAATCAAACCCATTTCAGAAGATGATTTAGATGCTGAAACCAAAAATATATCTGTGGCCTGGTGCTAATACGGCCAATGTCAATAATCATTATTTTGAGTAATGAGTGTTATAACATTGAATCAGCATATAGCAAAAAGGGCTAATGTGTAACTTTGATCGTTTTAGTTCTTCCTCTATTAATAGGAAGGTGAAAAATAATAATTTCGGCTTAAGTATACTGCAGCCCTCTTTTATCATTTATTTTTTTACTTTTTAACTGTATGAAAGTGCACACTACATTGGCCTTTTTTACATAGTAACTTTTGAAAGATGGTTAATATACTAACGCCCTTTTAGCACAAAAAAATATCATACTTTCACAATAAGCTGGCATAACAATCTCGTTTCATACAAAAACGGACTTGGGCCCTTTTAGCACCAGGTCACAGATATATACATACATATTTTGAACTAGTATGTGCTAGTACTACTAGTGTATTGTTGTAAATAAGAAATCAATATATTATAAAGGTATTTACCAATATTCAATGTTGGAACAGCAGTTTTGGTAAGATATCCAGTTGGTGTTCGGTAAACCTCTTCAAAATGGTGATCGCAAATACGTATGTTGTTACATATGTAATTATCAGGCCTTTCTCGATCTATTTCACTCAACACCATTTTCCACTGATTAAATTTTTCTGTATGAGGGTATTGCTGTGGTGGAAAGCGGTGAACTTTTCCTGAAAGATAATACTTATTATTGTCGACTTACAAAAATTTTCATGAGCAAATGAAAGCGTGCCCAAATAATTGTGTAAGATGTTATTGAATTTAAGAGAACCATACCTTTATATGGAATACATCCAAAATAGCACTTGAAGGCCGTCTTTCTCGGCATTTTGCAAGTTTCGTCGAATTCAATTCAAAAAGGCTAAATCGAGGTCCAGTATACAAAGCGTTGGGTCAATGGCTTACGTATTTTATCACAGGGTAGTGGGTACAAGGAAGAAGCAGGGTCAAACGTTTATAGCAGATATCAATAAAACAAGCACAATATTAGGTCGTAAAAAAGCATAAAACGGATCACCAGAACACCGCGAAACAGAAAATAAGTTTTCAAAAGTACCTACTATTTCTAAATTCTAACGTCTGACGTGATGGCACTTTACCTTTTACTAAATGTATTACTTGAAGTGAAAAGGTGTTATTTGTTTTGTTGTAATTTTTAAATTTATTTGTAATGTAAAACATGTTGAAATAATAATAATAAATAATACATACTTATTTATGAATATTTGGTTTAATTTTTTTGTACTGTTATCAATTAGCTTCATATATTGGCAAAGATATAAAACTATGGGCAAATTTAGCGTACCAAACCACACAGATTTTTTAAAGATGGCAGCACTATCTATGAAAATTTTGTTTGAAGCCATTGTATGGAAGTTTTACACCCATGGTCAAAGGCACCGATCTTTCAAATGCCTTAAAACGTTTGAAATTTTTTCTGGAAAAATTGGAAAGGTATCGACATGAAATTAAAATTTTATAAAAGGAAATAGTGTAGCAGAAAAGTGGTCTATCAATCCTGAAGTTTCTAAAACTCATCAGAGGAAGGTGAAACGATATTTTGACGAATTTTTCGAAAATGAACGTCTCCAAGATCCGGAAAGTTGATTCAAAGTGAACATAATTATCTTATGGAGTATTGGACATTACATTTAAGTATGTGTATAGAGGTTACAAGGTTTACAAGGTGGTAGGTCCCTCGTATGCGAGAGGCATTTCTGCCGCCCAACAACAGTGTGTAAGCACTGTTGCGTTTCGGTTTGAAAAACAGTGAAGCCAGTGAAATTACTGGGCATTATGAGAGTTAACATCTTATATCTCGGGCTGACAAGCGCAGTTCAGTGCCATGCAGTGCTGTGTAATTCAGTTTTGTGTGGAGTTTTCTGTTTATCGACAGGCGTGGCCTTACCATCAGGCGAGCGCCTTGCTCGTGTCGTCATTCAATCAAACAAAAAATAAACGTGAGTGTTCAATGTGCCTATTCTGTGACAAAGATGAAAACACGCACAGACTATAGGATAATGTACCTAATATGTATATGTTAAAGCGTATGTTAAACTACATTGCATACCGACATTTAGCGCAACTTTTTGCGCACTATATTATCTGTGCCCTATGCGACGACTATGAATCACTGACAGCATTGGTTTCTATACATACACATTGTAATACCTCTCTACATCATTAGTGTTTATTCTATGCCTAATTCAATGTGAACATAAAGCGCACGCACGCTCTAAGTTTTATTCCATTTAACTCCGTTCTCAAATCTTGACGTTATCATGCCATATTGCGCCGTAAAATATTGTAAAAACTCTTCTAAGGTGGTTAGCAAAGTGAATGGTGGTGTTTCGTTTTACACGTAAGTATTTTGTTACTGAAATGTATATTTTTATTGTATTTTATCTATAAAATCTCGGAACCACTTACGCCTAGAATAACACTATCCGTATATTACATTGCGGTTTTTACCCAACATAGCAACCCTAACGTGATAAGATAACACGCAATTGGAATTGCACAGGTAGATGTCATCATTAAAACTAAAAGTTTGTGGTATATCAAATTAGCCCAATAGTGGTGTACGTTGTTCAAAGCAACGCTTGATTAGAATCGATTTGAGTAGCGGAGTTACGCTTTATTTGGTTTTGTTTGTCTCGTACCCTTTGTGTATTAAACCAACGGGAGTACGTATCACGCTCGAGTTTTTGTTAAAATAGTTAACCATTTTTAGTGAGGGCTCTGGAGGGCTCCACTCAATATTCGACTCTTGTATTAACTACAGTGTAACCACTCGAAAAATTGTCAAAATATCACTTTAATTAAAGATTTACGAAATGATAATATTACCTGGCATATTGATTTTTATATATTACATTTTCCCCATTATATAAAGCGAAGAAATTTGTTTGTTCATTTATTGGTACGCACGCGGTATTCTCTGGAACTACTGAACCAATTCTAAAAAATATTTCACTTGCAAACTACACCATCTCTGAGTAACAGCCAGCTATATTTTATTGTGATTTGTGGCCACGGTGCCCTACATGTATCGATTTTATAGCCAAAATTATTACTGTGTGCTATGCATAAACATTGTAATTTAATGCATGCTTCCATATGAATGCGAAAGTGACTCTGAAGGATACAATTTGAGTTTAAAAAAGTGATCGCTATTATGTTTTTCTACGTTTTGACACCGATTAACTTGATATTTCTTAATATTATTTTCAAAATCTTAAAAGGTTAACATTTTGCAGTAATTACAATTAAAAAGAAAGAAGAAGAAAGATGAAAGATGGCAGCACTCATTCACGAGATAATATTTTTTGAAAATGAGGTGTTTTAGTTCTTTTAATATTATTATTCCATTCAAAAATGCTTACATATTAGCAATGTAAGCATTTCGTCGATAGTATGGTAATTTTTGCCATCATTAGATTAGCAACAATTCTCTTAAACTCTTACATAGTATAAAGTTCACCTCATTTAATGTAACGTTTTATTTTTGACTGGGAAACGAAAGAGGTCTCACAAAGCACCCACGTTCGGTCTAGTGCATGTAGGTGTATGTATACTGGCTAGTTTATTTGTCTTTGTTGGCTAGTGGCTACTCCCGGTTAAATACTCAAAGCTAAAGCTAGGTACCTAATTTTTAGTGCGGTGAAATGAAATCGTATTTTCGATCAAAAACCATTGTTGTATAAAGTTCATGTAATAAATTTTTATTATAGTTTTCCAGAAGAACCAAATCTTAAAGAAAAATGGATTGATGCGACAGGCAAAACTAATTGGGTTCCATCGAAGTATAGTTCTGTTTGTTCGATACACTTTCATGAAAATCTCTTTATTCAAAAGAAAAAAAAGCGAATATTGGCTAAAAGGGCATACCCGACTATTTTCTTACCGAGGACCGCAACTAATAAAGAAGTTAGTGGATTATGTTATTTTATGTTTTACTTTCATTTACTATGTGCGTGTATGTGTGTGTATTTGTGAGATTATAGCACTTAAATGAATAGACCGATTTGATGAACAGGGAACACATGATATTATGGTGGCATCTACTTCCGAAGAAAATCGAACACTTAAATTAGGCCTTGAGGAAACTAGAAGTACCGATATATTAAACACACCGCCTGAACTCAGCTCTCTAGGAGAAAAACGACTTTACAGAAATGTTATTGAATTATCGCAGAGATTAAAAAAGAAAGATTTAATATTGAGACGTTTGCGGGATAGCAACCGTCGTCTGTTAAATAAAATGGATTCGTGCAAGTCAGGCTTACAAGAACTTGAAGCAAAACCGTTAATTATACGCGGAAACACTAGTAAGTATACACCTTTAGTTTTAAGTACATGTTTTTAATATGCACCATAGCCTATAGTTATGACTTGGCTTACTACAGCAGTAAGTTCATATTATTTGGGTAGATGGTAGGAATATAGTTTCCCTATCGTTCAGATATTAGTACATACATTCTTGTTCAGACCGAGACGCTATATGAGGATACCTGTGACTGCAACTAATAACTAAACGCTTAACTGAATTAAGACTGTGCAAGAAATAGTTCAATCTGTTATAGTGTATGAGATACATTGCTATTAGTTTTAGTGGATTCATGTACTGTATATACTACAAAAATCTACATGTTACATATTTGTCAGCGATAATGTAAAAGAAAACGAAGTTACAGGAGAGATTTTTATTTTATATTTTAAATGTTTTTTTTACACTAAGTAAACATAAAAGATGTTTGTGAATTCAATGTAATGTAGGCTTTTTGGATTGTTGCTATCGCTGAGAAGGATTTTTGATGAAAGCACTGATTGAGTCTCATTTTGTCAGAACAAAATCACACAAAGATCTGCCAACACGATCTTTGGCCGCGATCCTGCGATCTCTACAAACAGCCTTAATCTATTCATGCGATCTGTCTAGCGTCCACAAATCTGGGACCGTCACCTCCCGTCAGTCGTCTTAGGTAGCGTCTAAGAATTTTTGGCTGTTACAGTATTTTTCAGGATTAGATACAATAATAGAGAAAATATTACAGTATATTTGTTATTAATTTGCCTCTGCTTGCGTATGCAATTAAGTACATATTAAGATTCCACGATAAAAAACAGCATCGAGAACACATCAACCTATTATACAGTTTTTGTATCCAATTATACATTCTGACGATACAATTTGGTAGATCGGTAAGTGGATCGTAGCAATGAGCAAAGATCGCGGTTCGCGCACATCTCCAATTGCATACAAAACGTACTAAAAACAAACATATCAGATAAATATATATATGTATCGACCAATATCGACATCGAAGATCGGTTTGATATTTAGAGGACCTTTAATGGCATCTTAAAAAAAAGTTGTCCACATTTCTTGGCATTCCTCCTACTAAAAACTAAAATCCTACTAAAGAAATATCGATTTAGATTTGATTACGATACATACTTAATATAAAATATCGATATTTTTTCAATATCCCTACCTTTATTGGAAAGTTTGACGTCATGTCGTGCAAAATAGTGTGATAAACTATACTACATAATATTATTGACGTGACAACGTCTTATAATTCGATAGAGCCGGCTGCACGCATGAAAAAACATGACTCATGCGGCGTTACCTCGCTCTGAGGCGTTCCATGTAAGGCTTGAAGTGCAAGCGAGAGCGCGGAACGAGCGACAAAGAAGCACAATCGGCCTTTGCGTTCGGCAGCGTTCGACATCCGTCTCTCTCCTACTTGAGTGAGCGATGCGTCTGCGTGGACAGCTGCTATACTATAGTACATTTACATTTAGTCAGGTCGTCTTCCACCTCCCCCCAGTGGGACAGTCCTGTCCCTGTCCCTGTTCTGTCCTGTCCTTGTCCTGTCCCTATCCTGTCCCTGTACTGTCCCTGTCCCTGTCCCTGTCCCTGTCCCTGTCCCTGTCCCTGTCCCTGTCCCTGTCCCTGTCCCTGTCCCTGTCCCTGTCCCTGTCCCTGTCCCTGTCCCTGTCCCTGTCCCTGTCCCTGTCCCTGTCCTAGACTGTTTAGTACTTCCACATGCAAATACCGACTGCAAACGAATATTCAGTAAAGTGAACCTTACCAAGACTAAAATACGAAACAAACTGGCATCACAATCCATAGACGTCATATTATTATTGGAGAGTTTTGGCGGGAATTCTGACAGTGCAGTTCATCTCTTATTTTAATTTATTTCATAAACTAGTTTAGAGTTGTGTTTGTTGTATAAAAGTGGTGTGGATTTGTTCAATAAAGTACATTGACGGTGATGAACAGTGTATGGAAACATTGAAATAAGTGAATTAAGAATCGTACTGAAAGGAGTTAACACCAAAACTCCGGCAAGACCTTAAATCGACCGCACCCGTGTTTCATCGTTCTTGAGATAATTTTGGGAAATTGCTCAATATTTATGTATGCGTCTGAAGGACTTGTATCCATGGACAAGAATAATTTATAAAAAAAAAAAACGTCATATTATTGTCTTGTGACGCTATCAAAAGCGGTAGCAAAAGTGGGAATTGTACTGATTTTATTCATACTGAGGATATGTTGATGAGATTAAATGCCAAGGATGAAGATCTAGCTAATAGTTATATTCAAGAACTGATAAACTTCGAAGAGGAGTAAATTTTGTCATACCTGTTGTTGATTTTAATGACTACATAATAAGTTAAATTAAAAATAATGAAAGTGTACTATAATTTTTTATAAATACTATCCTTTTAATTTTTTTGTACTATCTTTTTGAACGTACCTAAATCCAACCCTGGTCACGAATAAGCCACCACCTTCGATGAGTGAACCCACGGAGGTTCAAGATGCTGTAGCATCTACTTTAGCAACGCCATTC
Source organism: Amorpha juglandis (assembly GCA_949126905.1). Classification (NCBI taxonomy): domain Eukaryota; kingdom Metazoa; phylum Arthropoda; class Insecta; order Lepidoptera; family Sphingidae; genus Amorpha; species Amorpha juglandis. Next base: position 8,320,543 of record OX421389.1, read on the forward strand.
GCGCAGCCAATAATCACTGCTTCAAAATCGAAAGCCCAAAAACAACGTGAGTACAGACAGCGTATCGCAGCATCTAGAACTCCTGCTCAGGCGGCTGCTGCGAGAAAATCGAATAACGAAAGACAACGCAACAAGAGATTACGCCAAGCTGCTAGCTTGGCTTTATTGCCAGCTAGATTTATTGCCAGTAAATCTCTTGAAACAACTGCTGCACCAAAAACAAGGGCACAAATACAACGTGAGTACAGACAGCGGATTGCTGCATCCAAAACTCCTGTACAGGCAGCAGCTGCAAGAGAAGCACGTAATGTAAGAGATCGAAACAACAGATTACGCCAAGCTGCTAACTTGGTTATTGCCAGTGGTGCTCTAGAAGCGACAACTACATCCCCATCTCGATCAGGGCAAAGGTTATTTAATTTTAATGAAATGAATTCCAAGTTTTATAAGTACTGTATGGTTCCTCAATGTGAAAATACAACAGTGAAAACACCAAAAAAACTATTTATTTATGTACCGAACAAGATACAGATAAGGAAAAAGTGGCTAGTACTTGCAGGACGGGACTCTGAAAATTTATCTAGAGATTCTCGGATGTATTTTTGTGAAGATCATTTCGACGTGAGTATTTATTTATTTCGTACGTTTCTTGTTACGTTTATTTTAGTATTCGAAAGAGAAGCACACCTTAAATTTAATAACATTGGTTTTTAACTGATAACTTGAATCAATATAACCGATTGCGCCTTTATGTTAGATTTGAACAAATCGTAAGGTAATCCAAACAGTCACACTTCTAGTTTGATTTGTGGGATCTATATGCAAGGCCGTCTTAACATATACCGGGCTCTGGGGTATACAAGCATTTGGGGACCTACTGCAAAGTAAATAGAAGTGAATAACATGAAAAATCATTATTCCTATATTTTAATCGCAAACCCATTAGATATAAATGAAATAGGTACCTACATCTACATGTTATTATAGAAACATAACATATGTAATCAATAAATACTTTATAATAATTATCTATATAAAAAATTACCACCAGTTTTAATTCCTAAAGTGAGTAAAAGGTGGGAAAAAAAGGTTGTTGCTTAGTTTACAAAATTGAATTATAGTTTTGTGAATAGTTATATTTTCACAAAATAATTTATCAGTATTTCAAGGCCTGTCTGAAGCCGGGCACCCTAGGGACGGGCCCCGTGTGCCCTTATGGTAAAGATGGACCTGTGTATATGGTTAATAAAACTAAAATTGATTTTGATATGGCCCACTAGTCATAACAATGAAGTTAATATATATGTAAAAATAAAACTTGAAAAGCACAATAGACAAGAGATGACGTAGACTAACATAGATTATACTTAATTAATGGTAAAGCCACCATGTTGACTGTTTTATCAACAGTCTGAGTGAGCTGGCTCGACTACGTTATTACCACTGTATCATAGAAATTAACATAAAGTGGCTTATGTTTCATACAGTAAGTGAGATATCCAGAGTCTTAAATTGCCCTCCCCATCCCAATCTTTTAAATATCCTGCACCTTTAAGGTTGGAATGTGTTCATGAGTCATGTATTGTAGGTGTTCAGGGGAAATGAAGTTCATTTAACACCAGGTGACCCACTTGTTCGTTTTTATTTTTTTGTGCCGACTGCTATAGTAAAAAATGAGTATCCCTGTTTCTTTGCGTCAGTTAACAAACCAAACCAGTTTTCTATTCATTTCCTGCATTTTATTTACCCCAATTTTACCATACTTTCTTGTTACAGTTGCCAAATGATATGGAGAATTATATGCAGTATCATGTTATGGGATCTGTATCACAAATACGTTTAAAACCGGGTTGTATTCCTACAAAATTTGATTGCCAACCAAATAGGAAGATACAAGCGTGCAGTTGTGTAGAACGACCATATATTCAGAAAAAACAAACATCAATAGATAACTCCTTGAATCAATCATTAAAAAGCAGTACTGGTTCAGTGCCTAAAGGTATGTTTAGCAGGAGTTTAGGTATGCGTTAAATATGACAGGAAAAGGTTTAATTTGTCAGAAAAACAGTACATCAGTGTGTTACCTGCATAAGCCAATAAATATATTATATATTGATGTAAATATAAGGATTCAGAAATTTACAGGCCTCATTAGCCTAGTGGTAGCATACTTAGTTAAAAAAATCAGTGCATTCTTGGATTAAAATCCTTGAAAATTAAACATTTAGGCAATCAAAATAGCACTTATGACAAGTCAGTACAAAAATAAGAGTATCATAAATACAGAAATGGTATCAACTAATGTATACATACCATCATCAAAATAATGTAATGATAAAAGGCAATTATTACACTAAGTCTAATTATTTATATAAATAATATATTAATCACACTAATATTATAAATGTGAAAGTTTGTTTGTTTGGATGTTTGTCCGTCAATCACGGTGAAACTATACTGAACGGATTTTGACGAAATTTGGTATACAGACAGGGTATGCTGACTTGGGTGATACGATACTTTTTATTCCCGGAAAAAGCAGATCACGCGGGCGGAGCCGCGAGCAAAAGCTAGTTTTACAATATTTTTATTATGGAGAAGTCGAGAATTGTCATATTGTTATGGACTATTGGCATTATCGAAACGGTATGTGTTTAAAATTACCACTACATTGGATCCAAAACAACCCAGCTTGATAATACCCACAAACAAGCACAATGGACTTTGCCACTGGATTTAACGCGGCGCAACCCAGACTTGACAAGATCCAGCTAGTCAAACTCAGTGGACTGGTTTTTGGTCCGGTTTTTCAATACAAAATATTTGGGGGAAATACAAAGCCCTGGATTTAATTTTAAGGGAGATTGATTGGGACCATGTGTATCTCCGAATTGTTGTTTAAAACCACAACCGCATCCAAACGCGATCCTACCTGAGAAGACCTGGCGAAATTTGTTTTTGATCCGTATAATCTATTCCCAAAAATAATGACTTGAATTAAAAAGTGACAATTTTCTACGCGCCTTTTTACGCGTTCGCTCGTCTTGTTTACCTGATACAAATTTATACAATAAATATTTTATGTCATCATCATCATCATCAACCACAAGACGTCCACTGCTGAACATAGGCCTCCCCCAAAGATTTCCAGACCGACCTGTTGGAAGCGGCCTGCATCCAGCGACTTCCTGCGACCTTTATCAGGTCGTCTGTCCACCTTGTAGGTGGACGTCCAACGCTACGCTTGCCAGTACGTGGCCTCCATTCCAGAACCTTTCTGTCCCATCGATTATAATCGATCGATTATCAATTCAAGGCAGGTGCTAGGAGTTTGTTTTAGTTTCTAGTATTTATGTTACGACTACCATTATTTTTGTAAAATTTACTACAGTTTTAGGAACATACATATTATTTTGAGTTAGATGTATTCAGATGGAACAGTCAGTAGGTATATTACTATAACTCCTTGCCATATATCACCTCTAAAAACCATGGGTGTAATAGTCTCACCTCTGCCTACCCCTCCGGTGATACGGGCGTAATCTTATGTATATATGTGTATTATTACTATGTGTGTAAGTGAAGTCTTTATTATTTTTTGAAATTTGCTAAATCTATCATTGAACAACCCTACAGTCACAATCACAATATGATACTAATTTGAGTGGTAGAGCCACGCTGTAGACAGTTTTGTCTACAGCATGAATGGGCTGGCTCAACCGGGTCGTTACCACTGTCTCACAGAAAAGCGACGTAAAGTAGCGGCTTGTTGCTGCGTTTCGTACGGTGAGTGAGATATCCGAAAGCCCAAATCCCCTCCCCTTTCCCAATGCCTAATTATCCCTTTCCTTTAAGGTCGGCAACGCACCCATCATTCTTCTGGTGGTGGGCGTACATGGGCGGTGGAGATTACTTACCATCAGGTGACCCACTTGCTCGATTGCCGGCCTATGCTATAAAAAAAAATGAATGTTTAGAAGTGTTTCATACTTTTTGTAATAAAGCAACCTTATTCTATGAATCAATTATTTATAGACCCACTTTAAGAAACATCTTGCACAGTGCGACCGACAAATTTAAGTTTTCGACATAAGTTTCACTGTTTTTTTTTAAACTCATAGGTCAATTTTCACCACCGCTAATTGTCAAAGGCATTAAGCGTGTTTAAATTAGTCATTAGTTTAAATTGAGTTCCAAGCGCAACTCACTTCGATTATTAGTTGCGTCGCACTTGGCGGTACCTATAGAATACAAGGTGGTAGGGGTAGGTCCCTCGTATGCGAGTGGCCGTCTGGGTTGGTAGCACCGCCTTATTTATATCTGCCGCCAAGCAACAGTGTGTAAGCACTGTTGTGTTTCGGTTTGAAGGACATTGAAGCCAGTGATATAACGGCATTATGAGACTTTACATCTCATGTCTCGGGGTGACGAGCGCAGTTCAGTACCATGCAGGGCTTTGTAATTCAATGTTCTGTGTGGTGTTACTTCTGTTTATGGGCAGGCGTGGCGCTAACCATCAGGCAAGCGCCTTGCTCGTCTCGTCATTCAATCAAATAAAAAAAAGAATACAAAACTTGTGTTTGGTGTTTACTACATTTTTCATTGTTACAGCAAAGATTGCCAAGAAAGTGAAAAATAAGGCTGATACGGCAAATAAGGAATTATCAGGTAAGTTGTATGAACATTGATTGATATGATAAAAAAGTGGGGGTTTTTAATTAGAAGTTGAATTTACGCCAGTACAGATATCTGTTTTGACGGCTATTCAGTGAAGAACTTTTTCCTTTAAGGCTCCGAATGCCAAAAGGTGCAATTTACAAAATCTTATTTTAATTTTCAACTGTCTCAAATTATTAATATCTAAAATTTTCCATCTATTATGTAAGATGGTTATTAAATACTAAATTGCTGGTGGGAGGATACTTGTATCCGACCGGATAGCGACCACCGTACACTGGTGCTAAAACCTGCCATAGTGGCCCACTTTATGTGGGTCGCGTTCCAGGGTCAGCCAGTGTATATCCGGTTCTCCCCAGGGGGCTTGCCCTCTGATCCTAACCTTTTTCCCATCCCTTTTTCCTTCCCCTCCCCCTCGGTCGATACGATGGACAAATTGTTTATCGTTGGTCGACACTATTCTTGGATTGCGCTACACTTACCATCAGGTGTAGTGTAGTCACTTTGCCGTGCCAGAATAAAAAAAAAAATTGTAGTTTAAATTCTTCAGCAATATTTGCATATTTCGAAAATACGGACAAAGGACATATTATGATGATGAACTAACACAAATCTGTTTTAAATTGTAATAAGTAAGTGTATATTTTCTCTTGAGTGACTGACCGGAACCCGATAGTCCGGCCATACATCGTATATTCCTATTGCCAACATGCATCGTTTTTCTAGTACTGTGTGAATTTGAAGTGAAAACTTTAGCGGTGTTGAGCACTTTTCTTGGGATGGGTATGAAATGTTAAACTCGCGTCAGGACACGTGACCTGATCGAAAATTCGTAAGACGGAGTGTAATTTTTTTTGTGTAATATAAATTGTCATTTTTGTGTACGATATCGCAATAAATGAATATTGTATTTAACCACATAAATGATAGTACTTTTATACTGATGAATAAAGCAATTCGTGCGAAATTCCCTAACCATTCCAAAATATTAAAAAATGCACAACGTGAATGTTAAAGGTTTTCACTTCTGCCGGCACTCCCGGAGTGCAACCCGTTGTTTTTTTTTCAGATGACTTGGATGAATCCGATGACAATTTGTCAATGTACTCCAAGGACAAAAAGCCGAAGTCGATACCGCGTAAAACCTCCGAAGCTACTGGAGACAAAGGTCAGTACAGCTTTTATAATACACTAGCTTTTGCTCGCGGCTCCGCCCGCGTGAACGTTTAAAATTGATAAAGTTTCGTACAAACTTTCATCCCCTATTATATCCCCTTGGTGGTAGAATTTATCAAAATCCTTTCTTAGCGGATGCCTACGTCATAACATCTGCATGCCAAATTTCAGCCCGATCCCTCCAGTGGCTTGGGCTGTGCGTTGATAGATCAGAATGTCAGTCGGTCAGTCACCTTTTAATTTTATATATTTAGACGTAATATACCTACTTCGGTCGGGCCGATGCTATCACTTCTCTGAAAACAGTAGCAGCGGCGAATATTGTAACAAGGTACATTATTTAAATCGTATGCAAAGAAAAATCCTATTTTTTTTAAAGCATAGGCCGGCAAACGACCAAGTGTGTCGCCTGATGATAAGTGATCTCACCGCCCATGTACGCTCAGAATCAGAAGAATCATGGGCGCGTTATTAACCTTAGAGGAAAGGGATATTTAGGGATTGGGAAGGCGAGGGGGATTTGGGCCTCCGGATACCTCACTCACCGTACGGAACGCAGTAGCAAGCCGCTACTTTACGTTGGTTATCTGTGTTATTTTTGTTCTTAGGTTGGAGGTGTTATGTATTCTTTTTTATTTCAGTCGATCAGGTGACACATGAGGGGTTCCGGTGTCATGTTTGCAATGGAGAAATTACAGGGTAAGTATCATGCAGTAACTAGGCATTATGAAAAAATATTAATATTTTTGGTGATAATATATATTATATAATGATTTCTTACGTTTACGCGAATACACATTGAAATAAAACTAATATATTATGTTATAATTTTTATCAAGTTACGAAATAAATAAAACTTTGTAATTTTACAATATGCTTTAAAAGGTCGTTCTGATGTAAACCGATGACATATCGATGTTGATGACATTTTTTCTCAGTATATAGATTTTTTGTGCTTCCCACATATACATAATAATATATTGTAATACTCTTACTCTGGAAGATGCCTTCAAGCTCTTGAACTGGAAAGGATTCGGCATGAACATAAATGGCGAGTACATGACTCACCTCCGCTTTGCCGACGATATCGTGGTCCTTGCGGAATCGCTGGAAGACCTGAGTACAATGCTCGAAGACCTCAACAGAGTTTCTCAACGGGTGGGCCTCAGAATGAACATGGACAAGACGAAGGTCATGTCGAATGTCCATGTTGTGCCCACCCCGATTACTGTTGGAAGCTCATCTCTCGAAGTTGTCGACGAATATGTCTATCTAGGACAAGTAGTCCAACTAGGCAGGTCCAACTTCGAGAGAGAGGCCAATCGTCGAATCCAGCTCGGCTGGGCAGCGTTCGGGAAACTTGGCAAGGTCTTCTCGTCCAAAATACCTCAGTGCCTGAAGACTAAAGTCTTCAATCAATGTGTGTTACCAGTGATGACATACGGCACTGAGACGTGGCCTCTAAATATGGGCCGTATAAGACGGCTCACAGTCACTCAGCGAGCTATGGAGAGAGCTATGCTCGGTGTTTCTCTACGTGATCAAATCAGAAATGAGGAGATCCGTAGAACAACGAAAGTCACCGACATAGCTCAGCGGATTAGCAAGCTCAAGTGGCAGTGGGCAGGCCACACAGCTCGCAGAACCGATAACCGATGGGACAGAAAGGTTCTGGAATGGACACCACGTACTGGCAAGCGCAGCGTTGGACGTCCACCTACAAGGTGGACAGACGACCTGATAAAGATCGCAGGAAGTCGCTGGATACAGGCCGTTTCCAACAGGTCGGTCTGGAAATCTTTGGGAGAGGCCTATGTTCAGCAGTGGACGTCTTGTGGCTGATGATGATGATGATGATGACTCTTACATTTATATAATTTATTGATTTTCGTATATTGTGACGTGTACAGGTTCCGGTACACATGCGTGCAGTGCAGCGACTTCGACCTGTGCGGCGCGTGCGAGAACAACAACAAACACGAACAACATTATGTGCTGCGGGTCCCGGCGCCCAGGCCTGTGGTGAGTACACACACTTGTACTGGACACCACGTACACGCACAACAAACATGAACAACATTATGTGCTGCGGGTCCCGGCGCCCAGGCCTGTGGTGAGTACACACACTTGTACTGGACACCACGTACACGCACAACAAACATGAACAACATTATGTGCTGCGGGTCCCGGCGCCCAGGCCTGTGGTGAGTACACACACTTGTACTGGACACCACGTACACGCACAACAAACATGAACAACATTATGTGCTGCGGGTCCCGGCGCCCAGGCCTGTGGTGAGTACACACACTTGTACTGGACACCACGTACACGCACAACAAACATGAACAACATTATGTGCTGCGGGTCCCGGCGCCCAGGCCTGTGGTGAGTACACACACTTGTACTGGACACCACGTACACGCACAACAAACATGAACAACATTATGTGCTGCGGGTCCCGGCGCCCAGGCCTGTGGTGAGTACACACACTTGTACTGGACACCACGTACACGCACAACAAACATGAACAACATTATGTGCTGCGGGTCCCGGCGCCCAGGCCTGTGGTGAGTACACACACTTGTACTGGACACCACGTACACGCACAACAAACATGAACAACATTATGTGCTGCGGGTCCCGGCGCCCAGGCCTGTGGTGAGTACACACACTTGTACTGGACACCACGTACACGCACAACAAACATGAACAACATTATGTGCTGCGGGTCCCGGCGCCCAGGCCTGTGGTGAGTACACACACTTGTACTGGACACCACGTACACGCACAACAAACATGAACAACATTATGTGCTGCGGGTCCCGGCGCCCAGGCCTGTGGTGAGTACACACACTTGTACTGGACACCACGTACACGCACAACAAACATGAACAACATTATGTGCTGCGGGTCCCGGCGCCCAGGCCTGTGGTGAGTACACACACTTGTACTGGACACCACGTACACGCACAACAAACATGAACAACATTATGTGCTGCGGGTCCCGGCGCCCAGGCCTGTGGTGAGTACACACACTTGTACTGGACACCACGTACACGCACAACAAACATGAACAACATTATGTGCTGCGGGTCCCGGCGCCCAGGCCTGTGGTGAGTACACACACTTGTACTGGACACCACGTACACGCACAACAAACATGAACAACATTATGTGCTGCGGGTCCCGGCGCCCAGGCCTGTGGTGAGTACACACACTTGTACTGGACACCACGTACACGCACAACAAACATGAACAACAATATGTGCTGCGGGTCCCGGCGCCCAGGCCTGTGGTGAGTACACACACTTGTACTGGACACCACGTACACGCACAACAAACATGAACAACAATATGTGCTGCGGGTCCCGGCGCCCAGGCCTGTGGTGAGTACACACACTTGTACTGGACACCACGTACACGCACAACAAACATGAACAACAATATGTGCTGCGGGTCCCGGCGCCCAGGCCTGTGGTGAGTACACACACTTGTACTGGACACCACGTACACGCACAACAAACATGAACAACAATATGTGCTGCGGGTCCCGGCGCCCAGGCCTGTGGTGAGTACACACACTTGTACTGGACACCACGTACACGCACAACAAACATGAACAACATTATGTGCTGCGGGTCCCGGCGCCCAGGCCTGTGGTGAGTACACACACTTGTAATACTAAAAACAACAAAACGCACTACGATCATTCGGGTGTTGCGGATAAGGTAGATCAAGGTATATTTTACATTACAGGGAGAGTTGGATTTCGTTCTGACCACGATACGACGGCACCTAATGAAAGGACTGGACCCTATAAAAGCATCCGAACAGGATTGGCATGATGATATAAGGTATTTAATTATTTGATCCACCACATCCACCACATGATCTCAAGAAAGTTTATTTTTCCAATTCCCATAAAATATGGCACATTGCTTAAAGATCATAAATATATAGATTGTGTAGAAAGGCTACCTATTTTGTTATCCAACTTAACTGAAACAAACTAAGGCTGGATTGCACCATAATAGCAGTTATAGTTAAGGTTTATGTCAAATTTGACGATAACAGTAACGCTGACTTTAACATTGACTGCGGAATGTGTTGCACCGTCGTATTCCAATACTACTAGATTCCTCGATTAATTCTAGAAGACATGATATTATTTTGGAGCACATACGCTTTAGGAGATATATCGGTTTGGAGGTTATAATTGAACCATCCGAGAGCTATTTAACTTAAACAATAGCTTTAACTAGCGAATCATAGGCGGTTACGGTTAACAACTAAAGTTATGACATCATATAACATTTGTCAAATGTGCAACTCATTTTTTGCTTAACCGGTACTTTAACATGTTGTTCATTGCTAAAGTAAGTTGGTGCAATCCAGCATAATAATTTTTTTAGTCAAATTTGTCTTGTTTATTCTGTTTTAAAATATGCCACTTAATATTGCAAAACAATACTCTACTATAATATGCAAATACGCAATAACATATCAATCCACATCAAGAAAAAATGAGATATTAATTTTAATTTTTCCATGGCTTCACTCGCGCCATCTCACGTCGTTCTGTTGGACAGTGACAAACGTAAATAACGTTCATTAGCAAAGCGGTTATATACATCTGTTTCAGTATAAAGTGTGAAGTGAAATCTGAACATGAGGATGATGATTATAACATGGAACCGACCCCGGGACACGAGTCGGACAGTTCGGATACATCGGCCGCGCGAGGACAAACAGATAATGTATGTGAGAGGTGTATTAATATTGATGTAATTTAAAATACGGTTATGTATATGTATTATTAAGCAGTGATAGCTCAGCGGGGACTGGTATGGACTGTCGAGATGAAAGTCGCAGGTTCGAAACCAGCCCCAAGAGCATACACCACTGATTTTTCTAAGTTACGTGTATATTAATTGTTAATTATCGCTTGCTTTAACGGTGAGGAAACCTGCATACCTGAGAACTCGATAAGATTCTTCGAAGGTATGTGAAGTCTGCCAACCCGGATTAGGCCAGCGTGGCGGACTAAGGCCTAATCCATCACATTAAGTAGAGGAGGCCCGTGCCCAGCAGTGGGACGTATATTATACAGGGCTAGTAAAAAAAATATAATATCACAGTGAGCTAGTTACAACGTATATTACTCGTATGTACAATAAGTATTTTTCATAAAGTTTTTTTTTATTTGCTTGAACGACAAGACAAGCAAAGCGCTCGCCTGATGGTAAGCGGGACGCCTGCCCACAAACAGAAACATCGGGACCAAAAGTAAAATTGAAACCGCGAAAAAAATCGTTTAAATTAGTTTTATTTCAATGTGTTTTTTTATTTGATTGAATGACGAGACGTGCCAAGCGCTCGCCTGATGGTAAGCGCCACGCCTGCCCATAAACAGAAGCAATACCACACAGAACTTTGAATTACAAAGCACTGCATGCCACTGAACTGCGCTCGTCACCTCGAGACATAAGATGTTAAGTCTCATTATGCCCAGTAATTTCACTGGCTTCAATATCCTTCAAACCGAAACAACAGCTTACATACTGTTGCTTGACGGCAAAAATAGACGGCGCGGTGGTACCGACCTAGACGGCCTCTCGCATACGAGGGACCTACCACCTTGTGGAGGAAACCACCTTGTTTACTCGGAAACCAGTCCAAATTCAAACCCGATATGTTTCCATTGTGTGCCAGTGTAGTCCAAGTATGTAGGATGTAGGTAGATTATACAACCAAGAACCAACCCCCAACTAATATTAAACTTTATTTTAGTCACTTTTGCTTATAGAATGAATGGGCCGGCTCGACCGGGTATATTAACCGCGATAAAATCCGTTTAAATTACTTTAATTTCAATGAGTAATATTCGCGTAAATATAAGAAATCATAGTGTTAATACTTTGATGTATGGCAGGAAAACATATCTTATTTATTGAAGTGAAACTTCTTTATCGGCGTTAGAAAAATAAAATCGTCACATTTTTCCGTTACGCGGCACGCGTCACATTTTTGACTTTGACTGGATTTTGACCAGACTTTGACTGGACTTCCATCGGACTTTAACCGGGCTTTGACCCGACTTTGTCCCGACTTTGACTTCTTTATCGGCGTTAGAAAAATAAAATCGTCACATTTTTCCGTTACGCGGCACGCGTCATATTTTTGACTTTGACTGGATTTTGACCGGACTTTGACCTGACTTTGACCCGACTGTGACTCGACTTTGACCGGACTTCTATCGGACTTCGACCGGACGTTAACCGGACTTTGTCCGGACTTTGATCGGACTTTAACCGGGCTTTGACTGGAACTGGACTTTGACTGGATTTTGACCGGAGTTTGACCATTTTTCGAAAAATAAGGTCATAAAGTAGTTTCACTTCCTACGTGTGTACACTAGTACACGCACACTTTTTTTTTATTTTTAGAAGGACATAACTACCACCACAATTGTAAGTATAAAGGAGGAACCGTACAGTGATTCTCCCGATGAGTATGATATCAGGACACCCGTGCTGGCAACACCGCTGGCTGACGCTACTCCTGCGCCTGTGATATTGATCGACGCGGGGAAAATCATGAATATGCCACATGATACTTCATGCCCTCAACTTGTTAAGAGGGGTTTACGGGAACCACGTAAGAAAGAAGCCGAAACAGGTAATAGAGGTTTTGAGCTCCACTTGTGTAAATAAATTTAATGATCCCTAAGAGTGACCTGCGTAATAAGTACACCCAACATTTTTCCATAAAATTTAGACATGTGCAAAACAGTACTCTGTGAAGTAATGCCATATGGCATGACATTTCGTACCGCGTAATATGTCATAGCATTACTCAAGGCATGACTTGAGAACACGCTATGTGAACGGCCCACTATTACTTGTACTGAATGTTCAGTCAGGACTTAGGTACACCTAAAAAGTCTATCTATCTATTGCTATTACCATTAGAATGTAATAGATTACCTTTGAGATCGCATAATTTCTCGAACTTTTACGATTGCGCGAGCGCTCGTGTGTGTACTATGGCAGTGTGCACGTCATGTTTAATGTCTGTTAACTTAATTCTGTGTCATGCGTTTGCGACTACCCACAAAATTATTGTGGCACTAACGCAGTAGGGACATTATTAATGTGTAATGCATACCCTCGTACCTAATGAATAATTTACATTTACATATTTCATTGTCTTTTTTATTTTAAGTGAATTTGAGTTTGTTTATTAATAAAACAATACTAAGTACGCTCTTACAATTGTTACATATGAAATGTATTAGTATAAGTTTCTCAAGTAAGTGAATTTCATGTAATTCTTTTGAGAAATAAAGAAATTTTTAACCGTAATGTCATGTGTTATGCAACATTTTGCATGACACATGACATTTTGTTGGTTTTCTATGAATACAGTAGAAACCATCTGGTCGAGCCGGCCCATTTATACTATAGATAAAGTTGTTTACAGTGTTGCTCTACCACTTAAATGTATATCTACACTAATAATATAAAGAGGAAAGTTTTGTATTTTTGTATGTAACAAATAAACTTATAAACTACTGGACCTATTTCAAAAATTATTTTGTTGTTAGAAAGCCACATTATCACTGAGTAACAGGCTACTTTTTATCCCGGAAAAAGCAGATAACGTGGGCGGAGCCGCGAGGAAAAGCTAGTTTATAATATTTCAACAGTTTAGAATATTATTTTTTTAGAATATCATTTGATTTTCAGCTAAGAAAAAATGCATTCGACCTGCCATGGATAGTGACTCAAATGGAAATGAACCAAGATCTAACTCACAGAGCATATATGATGTCCAACCAGATACAAAACTGATAGAGGTAACAGTACCGCCCGCATCTACAATAGAACCAGCCAAACCAGGTGAGATAACATTACAAAAATCAAAATCTTTATTCATCATGTAGGCTAAGAAAGCGCTTATGACAGGTCAAGTACAGGACATTTCGTCGATGAAGTACCAATACCTCCTAAGTGTTGAGAATCTAATTTTACACCAGACTGTTTAAAATAAGGTTTTATTTTACAAAAACTGTTTAAAATAAGGTTTTTTTTTTATTTTGATCAACTATTGATAGTACATAGTTTCCAATACATTACCTTTTTATTAGTTACTAAGGGATGTGGTTTATGTTTACATCTATTGTAATAAAAAAGTAATTTTGGACTAAATTGTCAGTTAGGAGGTATTGGTACTTCATCGACGATTTATCATTAATAAGGCTAACTTAAAATTAATGGAACTTTGGAATAACCGCCGCACTATAGGCTGGCAGGAAAAGGCACACCAACAAGCAGGGGAAGGGGGAGGGCATCCTTAAATGTAGGGATTCACGGACTAGGATATGGAAATCGGGACAAGGACAGAAAGGAGTAGGGTAAGGGTTTTAATGGTAAGGAGATGTGTCGTGGACCTTACTGACAGGAAAATCCCTAGCTTAGCATTACACATTACATTACAAGGTGGTAGGTCCCTCGTATGCGAGAGGCCGTCTGGGTTGGTACCACCGCGCCGTCTGTTTCTGCCGCCAAGCAATAGTGTGAAAGCACTGTTGTGTTTCGGTTTGAAGGACATTGAAAGCCAGTGAAATTACGTGGCATATGAGACTTAACATCTTATGTCTCGGGTTAACGAGCGCAGTTCAGTGCCATGCTTTGTAATTCAAAGTTCTGTGTGGTGTTGCTTCTGTTTATGGGAAGGCGTGGCGCTTACCATCAGGTGAGCGCCTTGCTCGTCTCGTCATTTAATCAAATAAAAAAAAATCTACACTGTTATCGACTAGAACAAACCGTTCGACGAGCGATCCCATTCGAGCTGTAGACAAAATTATCTATATGGTGATGGTCAAAAACAATAATAATTATGAAAATAATACTAGCCCTATATTATATACGTCCCACTGCTGGGCACGGGCCTCATCTACTGAATGAGAGGGATTAGGCCTTAGTCCACCACGCTGGCCTAATGCGGGTTGGCAGCCTTCACATACCTTCGAAAAATCTTATCGAGTTCTCAGGTATGCAGGTTTCCTCACGATGTTGCCTTCACCGCTAAAGCAAGCGATAATTAACATTTAATATACACGTAACTAAGAAAAGTCAGAGGTATGCTCTTGGGGCTGGTTTCGAACCTGCGACTTTCGTCTCGGCAGTGCATACCACTCCCCGCTGAGCTATCGCTGCTTTTTTAATATCAAAGATTGTAAAACAATAATTGTACTTTTATTTGTTTACAGTGGTCACAATGCGGCCCCTGAGCGAGTTGAAAAGTAGTAACGACAAAACTGATGTGGATAGTAGATGACCCCATGTTAGGCCGACCCAATTATAAATAAAATACTTCTGTAATAATTATAGAATTATTATGATCTCGTATTTTGTTTTATTTTGTATATTATAACTAGCAGACCCGGCCACGTGTTGCTGTGGCTAAGGTATAATATACCTTATAATTTAACATATTATGTTAAATTATATTGTAGTAATCTATCTAGCTGACCCCATAAGGAACAACTTTTGTTCTACGTGTTCGGACATAATTCAATACATGAAAAAAAATACTAGATGACGACTGGCGACTAGATAAATGGGTCAAATTCAAAGGCGCTAGCGCTGTACTGTACCCCCTTCCTCACGCTTCGCAGGGGTTTGTTTACGTAATATTTGCGATGCGCGTAGAAATATGTATAAACATTCAAGCCGGAAATTAAATTAATATCTATTTATTTTTATATGAAAATTAAATCTAACAAATTATCAAAAGTCGTAGAAGAAAAGTTGTTCCTTATGGGGTTAGCTATCTAGTCCTGCGAGGTTGTTGGTGTTTTAAAAGTAACCCTGTATATTATCCTATATCTCAAGTTAACTCTCAACTTAATGTTTCTAATTACACACTAACGTTTTGTATCAGGCACAATCGATGGAATTTCGGTCCTATATCAATCGGACTCGTAACAAATATTTGTTTTCCCTACTCCACACCATACTCTCGACAATCATTGCGATCATTCTCACGGTGCAGGGATCGAACCTGCGACCTCCTGTTTAATAGCTAAAAGAGCTTATATTATCCGTGGTCTGTGATTATAGATAGTTATAGTTAAACAATTTATTTATTAATTAATGCAAATATATGTCAGAAACAGGGCCATTGTTCGCAACAAAACTCATTGTTTTGAGTGGAGAGCCACGCTGTAGACACTTTTGTCTACAGCATGAATGAGCTGGCTCGACCGGGTCGTTACCACTGTCTCACAGAAAACCGACGTAAAGTAGCGGCTTGCTGTTGCGTTTCGTATGGTGAGTGAGATATCTGGAAGCCCAAATCCCCTCCCCTTCCCAATTCCTAATTATCCCTTTCCTTTAACGTCGGCAACGCGCCCATGATTCTTCTGGTGGTGGGCGTACATGGGCGGTGGAGATCACTTACCATCAGGTGACCCACTTACTCGTTTTGCCGGCCTATGCTATAAAAAAAAACCAGAGGGAGTATATACATTTCTCTCTGATCGCGAGATATAGTCAGGATGCACTGCATATGATAGTTTCAATAATTAAACACAGAATTATCACAATTGTTTATTCACTCTTAAGCTACCTACGGAAGACAGTTTCAGTTGGAAAAGAGCCGGCGACAGAAAAACCACTCTGGTTTTTTTAGAATACTTAGAATTCATAAAATACTCGAACCGACATAGATCAGAGTAACGTGTTACCTTAGTAGTGGGTAATTAATTACTGTCTGAGATAAATACTGTACTTAAACTGTCCTGTGCTTTGGACGATTGCTATAGTAATAAAGCGAGACAGTTCCATAGGCGGTACGAAATGGTCGTGTGACGTCAAACTATAGCAATGCTCAAAGCTAGAGAGATAGGCGGTCGACCCACTGGTCTGCCATCATTATATCGTCGATGAAGTACCAATACCTCCTAAGTGTTGAGAATCTAATTTTACACCAGACTGTTTAAAATAAGGTTTTATTTTACAAAAACTGTTTAAAATAAGGTTTTATTTATTTTGATCAACTATTTATAGCAAATAGTTTCCAATACATTACCTTTTTATTAGTTACTAAGGGATGTGGTTTATGTTTACGTCTATTGTAATAAAAAAGTAATTTTGGACTAAATTGTCAGTTAGGAGGTATTGGTACTTCATCGACGATATGCATTACGATCTTCTAAACACTGATCACGTGATTACTAGACTGCCATTCAAATGAAAGACACCCTATTACATAGAGTACTTGGCAAACAACGCAACATAATGATAGACGGCACCAAAAAATTTACAATAAATCGATTCGAGAATTCAATTCAGTGTCCATATTCATGAATGTCCGACATATCATTATCCTTCCTCCTGCCTTTTATCCCTCTCGCAGTGGGGTAGGAGCAACATGACATCAGGCAGGCGGTCGCGGCCGGTCGTTTAAACTACAAGCCAAATCTTTCTGTAACTTTTGTTAAAAAGTGGGATAAGGGCAGGTGGAAGGTTTACAATAGCAATACTATATTAAATTGTTCCAAAGTAGGCCAGAGGACTTCTCTACGAATCAGCTTTAATTCACTTTCACTACGCCGGCTTCATATAAATAAATAAATACACCCAACAGTCACATACATACGTCGGGGATAGTGCAAATCCGCGTATCTAGCATTGGATAATTCCGCGTATCTGCATTAGATCAAATTTTACAGGGGAAGGTTAAAACTTTATAATTTTCTTATTTTAAGGGCAATTGGACTCATTTTTACATAGAGAGTAATAATTGATGGGTTCTATGTATTCTTAATGTAGATTATCCGTTAAATTAATTAATTTAATCGCTACGACACTTACGCGGATTTGATTTAACCACTATCTTGTCAAAATGGAACATAATAGTAAGTTGCGCGGTTTTGAAATCAAACAAGTAATAATATTACAAAATATTATTTACTAATCAACGCATGACATACAAAATCAAAAGGTTAATCTTGACAAGCACTATTCCTACAAGAAAACTTTTTAGATCAAAGTTAAAAATCTCTTTGATAAACATTGAAAATACTGTAATATCAACAGCAGTTTTTTTAATCAATCTTACGCTCTATATCAGCCTTTTCATTTATTTATTTATTATGCATAGGCAGTACGTATGACAAGTTTAAAACTTATTAAGTTAATAAACAAAACAACAGGTTCTTCAGCTATCTAACAAAAATAAACTGTATGACTTAGTCATTTAAAACAAATTAAGTAATGATTTCTTACGTTTACGCGAATGTTACTCATTGAAATAAAACTAATTTAAACGGATTTTATCGCGGTTTTTTATTTTAATTATGGTCCCGACGTTTCGAAAGCTTTTCAGCCTTCGTGAATTTTATGAATCAATTTTATGTACAAGTTGATGGAGTAGCTATGGGTTCACCTGTGTCTCCAGTAGTCGCCGATATTTTCATGGAGGACTTCGAGGAGACAGCCCTAAGCACAGCCCCCGTCACTCTCAGGTTTTACATACGGTACGTAGATGATACATTCACAATTTTACCATCTGACAAAGTATCTGCATTTTTAGATCATCTTAACTCCATCAACAATAAAATACATTCACTGTGGAGTTAGAACAAAATAAATCTCTTCCTTTCTTAGATGTTTTAGTTATTCGTAATCCTGATCAGTCTTTAGGCCATACTGTATACAGGAAAATGACCCATACAGATAAATACCTGAATGGTGAATCTCACCACCATCCAAAACAGTTAGCTACCGTGGGTAAATCTTTGTTTCAGAGAGCACAAGGAATCTGTGACGAGGAACATCTGGCTGCCGAGCTGCAACATGTCAAGCAAGTACTGCGAGACAACAAGCTCCAAATTCCACGCCGTCGTCACAGAAACCGAGTGAAACCAGCCACAGTTGAACGTGTATCTGTTGTGTTACCTTTTGTAAGAGGAGTCACAGACAAGATTGGCTACATACTGAAGCGTGCTTCAATTAAAACTTACTTCAAGCCGCCCAAGAAGATTAGTTAATTTTTACCACCTGTCAAGTGCCATATACCTCTACAGGAACAGGGAGTATACAAAATCGACTGTGACTGTGGCCTCTCCTATATCGGTCAAACCAAAAGAAACATAGGGACCCGCATAAAAGAACACATAGCTGATGTTAAACACCGACGCTCTACGAAGTCTGCAGTTGCTGAACATTCTGAGGAAGGCTCCAAACATTATCTTAGATTTGACAAACCACAAATCCTTGCTAAAGAACACCGATTCCTACCTAGGATGATTCGTGAGGCTATTGAAATTAAAAAACATCCAAATTTCAATAGAGAAGATGGTTGGAAGCTAGCACAAGCCTGGGATCCGATTATACATTTAATTAAATCGGAACCCAAAAGACCAATTGCCAGACCTCAAGACACTGTGAGCTCTTTCTGCGTAGATCGGACCAAACATTAAACCATATTAATAATTGTAAACTGAAGGTAGACACTGTAACATTAACTTTTCTGGACAACCTACACCTCAGTCCAGCCCGTGACCACGAAGGCTGAAAAGCTTTCGAAACGTCGGGACCATAATTAAAATAAAAAACCGCGATAAAATCCGTTTAAATTAGTTTTATTTCAACAAATTAAGTACTCTTATACATTTCAATTATTTATTTAAATAAAATAGTAGCATAGTTCTTCAGCTATCTAGCTGTTTAACAGAAAAAATACTTAATTAACATTGAATTAATACTTACCTGATGTCGTAATGATTAATTTTAACATAAAAACTTTCTGTTAAAAATAATCATTACGACATCTAACTTTAATAATCTGACTTTAATAACAAAATTAACAATAAATACGCTCCCGATGACAGGTGATGACATTCGCGGTATTGAATCGCCGCCTGTAGATACGCAGTATTGAATCGCCGACTGTAGATACGCAGTATTGTTTTTAGGCAATTTCTTGCTCTTTATTGGTCGAATGAGTAATATTGTCAAAGAGGTGGGTGCCAATCGGGATTTTATGTGAATTGCCCGTAAAATTCAAAATTGGCTACATTTGTTAGATACGCGGAATTATCCAATGCTAGATACGCGGATTTGCACTATCCCCGACGCATAGTCCTTACCCCACAGTAAGATACGAGTCTTGTGTCGTGGGTATCAGGAACTACGAGAGACTTTCGGTCTCACAACACCTAGACCCCGAAACAAATATTTGTGGATTACACAAACATTTGTGTCGATGCGGGGATCGAACCTGCGGCCTCTCGCTTCACAGCCGGCTATTCACCCGCGGCGCCACGGAGGCTGTCAAATGGTATGGCAGACTTCATATACCTTCGAAATTCTTATTGAAAATTTTCAAGTATAAAAGTTTCCTTCGCCGCTAAAGCGAACCATAATTTAACAGGTAACTTAGCTAACTAAGAAAAGTTAGAGGTATTTATTTTTGGGGTTGCATTCCAACCTGTGTACTTTATCGACATTATGTACCATGCCCCACTGAGCTACCGCAGCTTACACGTAATACTAGTTCTTCTCTCTTCATTCCCATCATCAGTATTATTAATATCTTCAATTTGACCATGCTCTATATACGCATTTAAAAATTTAGAGTCCATTTCATCGGGCGGAACATCTTCTCCATTGTCGATACATATGTTATGTAGTATGCAGCAAGCGAAGATAACTTCAACCGCTGTTTGTAGATTAACTCGCAGTCCTAAAGCAAGCACAGGGAATCTACGCTTCAACACTCCATACAACTTGTTCACAGTCATGGCTCTCGTATTATTATGACTCATATTGTATTTTTCTTGTTGTGTAGTGGTTGGGTTCGCATACGGTGTCAGCAAGTAATTCTGATAACAAACATATTTAGTAATTTATAATCTATTTATTTTAGAGTTACCAGAAAGAGACGTGGTAGAGCCACGCTGTAGGCAGTTTTGTCTACAGCATGAATGGGCTGGCTCGACCGGATCGTTACCACTGTCTCACAGAAAACCGACGTAAAGTAGCGGCTTGCTGCTGCGTTTCGTACGGTGAGTGAGATATCCGGAAGCCCAAATCCCCTCCCCTTCCCAATCCCTAATTATCCCTTTCCTTTAAGGTCGGCAACGCGCCCATTATTCTTCTGGTGGTGGACGTACATGGGCGATGGAGATCGCTTACCATCAGGTGACCCACTTGCTCGTTTGCCGGGCTATGCTACAAAAAAAAAGATACACTAAATGAGCATCAATACATTATAGAACGAAATCCAGTGATCCCCGTGAACAGGCAACCACAATTTACAATTAGTAGCTTACACCACATGATTAACAATTAATTAATTATATAAACAATAAGTAATTAGTTAAACAACGATAAATAAGATAAACAATTAGTAATTTTCATAAGATAACAATAAGTAATTGCTCAATCTATGGCCGAGTCGAACGTCGGATTAAATCGAAATTTGGCATACTTATCAAGGACCGATGACAATGCAATATAAAAAAAAAACTATTTTTTAGTTAGATTTTCTATAAAAGCGTGTTAAGTTTTTTTAAACTATTATTTATTATGCTATAAATAACCCTTTACCGTTAACGGATACGCGCTGTCGCCGAGTAGACATGACTCGCCATACACCCCCCTCTCGAACTGTCTACGTAATGTACTGTCCGTAAAGATGGCCGCGTCCTGAGTGGATCCGGGCGAATGAGCCACATCTCTAATCTTAAGCTTCGCGTCCGAAACTATTTGTACATTAAGTGAAAAATAGCCATTTTCGTTTTTGAACAGTTTAGCATTGTCTCCACCTAAAATTTATAAGAATGGAGTGTTGGTGTTAACTCCTTTCAGTACGATGCTTAATTTACTTATTTCAATGTTTCCAAACACTGTTCATCACCGTCAATGTTTATTGAACAAATCCACACCACTTTCATACAACAAACACAACTCTAAACTAGTTTATGAAATAAATTAAAATAAGCGATGAACTGCACTGTCAGAATTCCCGCTAAAACTCCCATACTTTCATCATACCATAGCATTATCTAGTACACAATATAATGTATGGAATGATTTATTATGTTAATTATGTATTCACAATTTTGACATTTCAACAATTAGTGGAAGACTGTCCCTACTGACTGTTATATTGTCGGTGCACATAATAGTGGCGGGTTTCTCGACAAAAAGTAAAAATTAAAAGGTGGTCGTACAGTACTGTACGGTACCTTCAGTGCGCGCGTCGGTATATAAATGACGAGACGAGCAAGGCGCTCGCCTGATGGTAAACGACACGCCTGCTTATAAACAAAAGCAAAACCACACAGAACTTTGAATTACAAAGCACTGCATGACACTGAACTGTGTAAGTCTAATATTGCCCATGTAATTTCAGTGGCTTCAATACACATTGTTGCTTGCAGCAGAAATAGACGAAGCGGTGGTACCAACCCAGACGGCTTTTTGCATACTACCTTGTCCACCACGTCTCGTCATTCAATCCAATAAAAAAAATATATTATACTTTAAGATTAAATATCATCAATCTCATACCTGGGGATTGTATTTTTACATGTGTGCAGTCTATGCATCCAATAACAAATGGAATCTTCGAAACATCAAAGAATTCTCTTCTGCAATTATTTGCATCTTCAGGTATTGTTGGCATTTTGATATATTTTTTTTGCAGCTTGACTATGGCATTTGACACTTTTTTAACCACTCTACTGGCAGTTGCCAAGCTAGTTTTGTGTGCGATGCCTATTGTTTTGAGATCAGTCCCAGTGGCGTAATACCTGAGGGCCATAAGCAGCTGTTCCACGGATGCCAAACCTTCGTTTCTGTAACAAGTTTACAATATATATGCTTCTCGTGGGAGGGTACAATTATGTATACTGTATAGCGACCGGCATGCATATTGTGAAAAGTACAGTTCTTATTGAGACACTTAGCCGGACCAACACACACAATTTGCAAGGTGGTTAGTCCCTCGTCTGCGAGAGTCCGTCTGGGTTGGTACCACCGCTTTGTCTATTTCTGCCGCCAAGCAACAGTGTGTAAGCACTGTTGTGTTTGAAGCATATTGAAGCCAGTGAAATTACTGGGCATTATGGGACTTAACATCTTATATCTCGGAGTGGCGAGCGCAGTTCAGTGGCATGCAGTGCATTGTAATTCAAAGTTCTGTGTGGTGTTGCTTCTGTTTATGGGCAGGCGTGGCGCTTACCATCAGGCGACCGCCTTGCTCGTCTCGTCATTCAATTAAATAAAAAAAAACAGGGAAAAATCCGGTCAAGTGCGAACCGGAGTCGCGCACCGAGGATTCCGTACCACCATTCTTAATTTTATGTACTTTTTTTTATATCAGTTATTATTAAAATATCTATTACGATAACACATATTACTCTGTGAAAAGTTCAGTCCACCTATTGGTGTTCAAATAATAGAGCTAATATAAATATAGGACACTGGACAGACAGTCAGACAGACAGACAACAGCCGGGTAAAGCGTTTTATTAACAGACTTACAAAAATACTTACTTATTACTACCATGTTCCAAGTCATCTTCAATTTTATCCAATATTTCTTCAACTGTTTTCTTTGACATTCTAAATTTTTTGCAAAAATCATCATCATCATAATTTTTAAAATGATCAATCCTTAATTTTGTCATCTTTGGTTTTTTAGTCACATCATGTTCAACAACATCTAAAAATTATATAAAATCTTATGCAAGTATCCATTTGGTCCCTATACATACAGGGTGAAATTTTTATTGTCAGAAAAAAAAAACAGTTTATGACAGGTATGTACATGAAGTAGAGGAAACCAGAAAAAGTGGAGCCGCGGACAACAGCTAGTTATAAATAAACTTATTAACAGAAACATTGTTGTTACTCAATTTTATACGCTATGAACAGTAAAGTATAATTGGTGAATTAACACTACATGAAGAACAAATTAATCAACTATAGGCTACTTTTAACTGAGGAAAAGACATTCACGCGGGCGGACCTGCGAGCAAAAGTTAGTAAAGTATATACCTGGAACAATGCTATCGTGAATGTTCATTATTTTCCCGGCATCGATGACTATCTCACGTTTGGTAGCAGTGGGTACGGTGGGTGCGGTGGGTACGGTGGGTACGGTTGGTGCGGTTGGTGCGGTGGGTGCGGTGGGTACGGTGGGTGCGGTGGGTGCGGTGGGTACGGTGGGTACGGTGGGTACGGTGGGTACGGTGGGTTCGGTGGGTGCGGTGGGTGCGGTGGGTGCGGTGGGTACGGTTGGTGCGATGGGTATTGTCGGTACCACGTATGTACCGAGTTCATGCTGATCCATTTCAGGTAAAACACTCCCAGGTTCCTCCTTTATACTAATATCAGCGCTAGTTGTGTGTTCCTATAAATAAAATAGTATAGTCTTATTACAAAACGTAGTATGTAACTTTAAACTGGGTTTAATGTTAGACTACGTAGAATCCTACTCAGGCCAACTTTCGCTACGGTCCTTAAATCGTATTAAGCTACTAAACGTTGGTACTTTACAAGGTTGTAGATCCCTCGTATGCGAGAGGCCGTCTGAAGGACATTGAAGCCAGTAAAATTACTGAGTTTTAACATCTTATATCTCGGAGTAACGAGCGCATTTCAATGCCATACAGTGTTTTGTAATTCAACGTTATGTGCGGTGTTGCTTCTGTTTATGGGCAAGCGTGGCGCTTACCATCAGGCGAGCGCTTGGCTCGTCTCGATTCAATTCAATCAAATAAAAAAAAACAACTCTGTGAAAAAACTGATTGTACATAAAACACGTTGTAACAAGCTCACTGTGCAATACATAATTTATATATACATAACCGTATTTTAAATTACTTCAATATTAATGCACCTCTCACATACATTATCAGTTTGTCCTGGTGCGACCGATGTATCCAAACTGTCCGACTCGTGTCCCGGGGTCGGTTCGGTCGGTTCCATGTTATAATCATCATCCTCATGTTCAGATTTCACTTCACTCTTGACACTGAGAAATAAATGTTATCGTCATTTGAATTAGGCTGGCATGCACTCCATACTTTCATACTAATACAATAAACGCGAAAGTAACTCTGTCTGTCTGTATCCTTTTCACGGTTAAACTACTGGACCGATTTTGATGAAATTCGGTACGAAGAAAGCTTGAATCCTGGGGATGGATATATGTCACCTTTGTTCTCAAAGATAAGAGTTCAAAATGTTTTATAGAAATAAAGAAAGTGTAAATAAAATTTAACACTAAAATACAAAAGTCATGGTCTCACGTATCAGTAGAATTATTTCTACTTGACACTTTAAGAAGCTGTCTTGTACGTTCATTGCTGCTTACTACAACATAGCGGAATAGGTCCTTAAAATGTCTAATGAAAACAGTGAAATCTAATCACTATACGAATAATGGCGAGATAGGTAACGAACCTTACAGTGTCATCCGAATCCTGATCAGGTTCTATTATTGAGTGGAGATTTAGCATCAGGTGCGACCGAATCGTGGCCAGCAAGCACTGGACCTCTTCCTGTAATGTACATACAGTAATTTTATTTATAATTAATGTGACAGCCTCTGTGGCGCAACAGGCGAGTAGCCGGCTGGGAAGCGAAAGGCCGTGGGTTCGATCCCCACATCGAGACAAATGTTTATGTGATCCACAAATATTTGTTTCGGGTCTGGGTGTTGTGAAACCGAAAGTCTCTCGTAGTTCCTGATAGCCACGACACAAGACTTGTATCTTACTCTGAGGTCAAGACTATGTGTGACTGTTGGGTGTATTTATTTATCATACCGTGGTTTGTGCGTGTACATGGTGTCTATTACAAGTGTGTGTACTCACTACTGGCCTGGGTACCGGGACTCGCAGTACATAATGTTGTTCATGTTTGTTGTTGTTCTCGCACGTGCCGCACATGTCGAAGTCGCTGCACTGCACGCATGTGTACCGGAACCTGGCACAATATACAGTCACTACAGATAACACAATCTCTCACATACACACACACACACACACATATACAAGTAAACCAACCTGGTTATTGCATTATCGCACACACTGCAACATAACTCCCCATGTACCATTGGTTCTTCTGAAAAATAAATAATTTTATTATTACCATACCATGCAATAAACAGGATCTGCAAACATTTGAATGTAAAGTAAATAAAAAATATATTACCACAATACTAAAAATATATTTATTTATATTTTACAACACACTGTATATCTATATTATATCTTTAAGGCAAAGTCCTGACTGTCTCGCACAGCCCAAAATGTCAAGGACATGGAAATCATTCATTTTATTTTTAAGGCATGATGCCTTCAAAATAAGGAGGATCTTTTTGAAATCCAACTCATAAGAGCAAAGAGAACATAAGAGCCTTTTTTGAAAAGGGGTTGCAAAATGTGTATGCATGCCAAAAATTTATAAGCTGTAGTAGATACTGACCATTGTGTCCAGTATCATGCAGTAGAGTCTTTAAGTCTTTGTTGTTACAGTACATAGACAAGTTCTCAGTGGCATAAACCATGTCATCTAAAATAAAATGCACATAGTTTATTACACGGACCAAGCTTCTAAATATATTTATTCCTTATATACTTTAATCTGTAACTAACTTAAACAAAATAATCAAGTACTAGTGACAATACAGTGATGCTAGGTTTTTCTATCCCAAAGAGCTCAATTTCAGCCAGAAGTCTGGAATTGTGCCTGATATGGTGATAGACTCGTCCCCTATCACACCATGGGACAGAAATGGATGGAATGCTTGGCATGGGTGTACAGGTTACACTTCTGCCTACACCTTCAGGGATTATAGGTGGGTATGTGCGTGTGCGTGTGTGTGTGTGTGTGTGTGTGTGTGTGTGTGTAATGACAATGCCATACATATTTTTTATTATTATTACATTATTTTTACTTTACGATACTTGTTTAATGCATTTTATATGGTACCCTACATATATGATATCCTCGATTAAGTTCTAACAGAGCATAATTACAAATATTCGATTTTAAGGAGTGAAAAAAAATATGTTTTTTTATGTATTATGTAACTGTCAAATGTATTTTATCTTTACAAATATAATAGCAGCACTCAATCCTATTGCCTCCTTCTAAATTTATATATTGATCAAACAATGCGTTTTTTTTATTCTCTGTCCTAGCCCTTCCCAACCATACCCTGATCCGCAGACGCCATTTGGTCTTTCAAAATAGACTAACAAACACAAAGATAAAATTAAATATCTATTATATAATTTATGTTAACTTATTTTATTAACTAAAACAAATTAAACCACAAGTGAGTGATCTATTTGCCACAGTACGGGGGATCGCTCCATGGCTTTATTTTTTTCTACATTTAGTGGAGTGCCTGGAGCATTCAAAACCGTAAAACCTCGGATTAGAGTTATAGTGAATGAATTAATATGATCGATGTGGGATATTGTTTTTTAAACTATAAATTGCAATGTTTACCCAAAAAAAAATTGTGCAAACCATTGTTTCATTGTTTAAAAAAAATATTATGAAAAATTAATGTTTGACCATATATTTTCACTTTAAACAGTTTTTTTTTATTTATATGTCAAATCTTACCTGAGTATTCTTATCTTATCTTATCTTGTCTTTTTACGGATTGATTTACACGACTCAGTAAAAGTATTTAAAAATATCAATGAAGACCCCAATAATATATTGCAAGCAGGTGTAGCATGTATTATGAGTTTATATGGAGCTCCGTCTAAAACTTATGATTTAAATACATTGAGGTTCAATTCTTTCATAAAAGCAACAGCCAAAAATACGAGTGTTCTTTTGTCATCACTGCCTCCAACAACTGATGCAGCGTTTGAGCACCTTAAAAGAGTGTACCTACAAATTCTGATATGGCTAGGAAATGACGTAGTTATTGAAAATTGGGGATGGAAGTATTCCAATAACATGTACATCCCAATGACAATGAATCAATTACCTGCTCCGGATAATTTATTGCAAATGTTATTTTGTAATTGCAAAAAGGGATATGGAGCTGCGTGTGGATGCCGAAAAAGTGGTTTATACTGCAGTGTAGCATGTTTACAGTGCAGCGGAAATAGTTGTTCCAATACTTCACCTATTATACAGATTGATGAAGTAGAAGAAAATATTTGATGTAGACAACAATCTATAATTATAAAATAACATGTCCTGACTGACTGACTGATTCATCATCGCCGAGCGCAAACTATCAAGGCTACAAGCATGAAATTCGGACTGTATATTCATTTTGTTATGTAGGCATCCACTAAGAAAGGATTTTAGAAAATTCCACCCCTAAGGGTTCAACATAGGGGATGATAATATGTATGAAAGTCCGTCATTTTGAAAGTTACATAAACAAAATTTTGTATTTCGATTATTGACGTAAAAAAAAAAATAGGCGTTTCAGGAATTTTGGAAATTTTATTTATTAAGGGATGAAAAAGGGGGTGGAAGTAAATGCGAAAGTGAGTTTGTTTGTTACGCTTTCACGCCTAAATCACTGAACCGATTTTGATGAATTTATCTACATAGACCGATGGGATCCTGGAGACAGGTTACAGGCTACTTTTATGCCGGAAAATGCTGTTCACGCGGGCGGAGCCGCGAGCAAAAGCTAGTGTAATATATTTAAATAAACTGATTAAACTAAATAAATAAATAAACTAATATTTTTTTTCTTTTCATTAGTCGTAATTAATTACCTTATTTTTTAAATGTACACAATAGAGTACGTTTCATTTATAATTAATCTGGCCGAGAAATTCCATTGTACATAGCAGCTGTCGCTCCGCTCTCCCCTCCACGTTTTTCTACCTGTTCGAGATCCCTACTGCTATTTTTATACACAGGTATCTTTGAAAAATGTTCCTATATGTCTACTCAGGTAAGATTTAACATATAAATAAAAAAAAATACTGTTTAAAGTGAAAATATATGTTCAAACATTAATTTTTCATAATATTTTTTTTAAACAATGAAACAATGGTTTGCACAAGAAATTTTTGGGTAAACATTGCAATTTATAGTTTAAAAAACAATATCCCACATCGATCATATTAATTCATTCACTATAACTCTAATCCGAGGTGAAAACCCCCAGGCGCTCCACTAATTCCCTTAATTGCATTTTATAATTTTAATTTTGTCTGCATACCCCCTAGGAAGCCAGGTTGAGAAACCCTGCTCTATCCAATGTTGCGCGTAACTTAAAATGACTAATATTTAAGTTACTCAGTGTTAGAACTTATCAACAATATGGTTAAACAGGGATGGTCTAATTATAGAAGATTGATGCGTACTGGATTGGGCCAGTTTTAGTTAATGATTTCTTATGTTTATGTGACTATTACACATTGAAATATTGCAAATTTAAACAAATTTTATCACGGATTTTATTTAATTTTGGTCCCGATGTTTCGAAAGCTTTTCAGCCTTCGTGGTCACGGGGTGGACTGAGGTGTAGGTTGTCCAAAAAAGTTACTGTTACAGTGCCTAGTTTTAGTTTACAATTATTGTTTTTTTGTTAAAAAAAAAGAAAAAAACAATTATTGTAAACTACAATCCGTTTAAATTAGTTTTATTTCAACCAGTTCTAGTTGTTACACATCAAATTGAGAATGTCCTCTGATTTTTGCATCAGTGAAAAGAAAGTACCTGAACCTGTGGCCGGAACATCATCATATATGTTTTCACACTTTAGAGATTCAACAGATGTAATTTCTTCTAGTTCTGTTTTCAATGTTAGAGTTTGTGTTTCCCCAGTGTCTTGTTGCCACAAAGTAGCTCCTTTTGGGTGAAAATTAAATTTTGTTGGTAAGCAACCAGATTTCATCCTTATTTGAGACACTACACCCATTGTTTTAAGCTGCCTATAATTTTCCATGGCATTTTGAAGCTGAAAGATACAAGATTAACATTTTTTTTAAGTGATGTAACTAATATGTGCAATTTTTTTATCCTGGCATAGAAAAGTGACTACACCCAGCTCGATGATAAGTAGAGTGCAGTCCAAATATAATGTAGAATGTCAAGGAATACAATTTCTGATATGATAGTCGGCAGAATGATGCATTATGACTGCTTCAAATTACTGGATATTCACTGGCTGAAACTACACAAGCCACAATAGCAGACTTTTCACCATGTGTATTGTGGATGTTATCCAGTCAGGCATAAAAATAATGATACATTTCCACCAGCTCAAAATAACCTGGCCAACATGAAGTCCCTCATAGCTGTAGAGGCTATTGATTTCAGAGACAGGAGATATAGAGAGCACTAGATGACCCGGTGAACTTCGTATCACCTACATATTATTATATTTGTGTAAAATGTGGTCAAAACTTAATACAAATGTTTCATTTACATTAAATGAAATTAAGTGAGGTACTGCACCATTGCACGTGAGGTAGCCCGTCGCACATTTAATTGACTTCGACGACCTAAGTCAGGTTATCTTATTTAGTTAGTCCTGTCCCTGTCCCTGTCCCTATCCTGTCCCTGTCCCCGTCCCCGTGCCCAAAATAAAAAAAATATAAATATAATATAATATATAACAAAATATAAAACATTTATGCCACATTAATTTTACATTTTATTTTTTTTATTATTATTTATTTTATTATTTATTTTATGCCACATTTTACACAAATATAAAATACATAAAAATAAAAATAATATATCTAAATTTTCATCATCACTGTAGTTCGCAGTGGGATCATATTGGAATGCCAAGCGATTGTATGATGCCAATGATCTTCGTGTGCTCACGCGTTGTCTCAATCGTGCATTTTCTGTTATTATATTTTGTCTTTCTTCGCTTAAGTTCTGTGAATACACTTGTTGCTGACTTGCATGTCTTGTGCGGCGGCCGATGTTCGCACGTCGTCCTCTAGGCATTTTGGGCTATGGACAGAGTGGTGAATTTAACCTCAAATGCACGATCCACATAATTTACACAGTTCAACTTACCACCTTAAAGACAAATACCTGCTGTTGAAATTGAATACAAATGTACACAATACACTTGATTGATTTGATGGTTTCCAATTAAAATGTTAAGAAACGAATAACTAATTTTTTTTACTTTTTTTTCATTATTTCACAGTGTACACAATACCGGTTTGTCACATGAAATTAACTGATAAGAAAACAATAAGTAGCTGTCAAGCAATGTGTCACGCACCGACGCCATCTATTCATCATTATGTATCAGAGATGGCGCTGTATTTAAAAAATGATTTTCCCTATTTTCCCGCTTTTCTATTGAAATTTTTCCTAGATTTTCGTTGCTATAAACCTCACGGAGCCCGAGACCTTTCCAACGAATGCAAAACCGTGGAAATCGGTTCGTGCGTTCTGGAGTTATATCGTCAGGAAGGAAAACCCGACTTATTTTTATATAGTAAAAAAAAAAGATGGGAATTGACTATATTTAATAATACTATATAATTGCTGGCGGGAAATTATTTTGTACCCTACTGGATAGTGATCACCGTACCCATAGCATCTCATTCAGGCGAGTCTTAAAATGAAAGCAAACTGCACCAGATTTAAACTATTTGGCTCATTTTGTTATTCAGAACTTACATCAAAATGATCTTCACAAAAATAAACCGTACTTCTTGGAGATAATGATTCAGGGTCCCTTCTAGCAAGTGTTAACCACTTTTTCCTTATTTGTTTATTTTTTGGAACATGTATGAACAGTTTTTTCGGTGTTCTGAATGATGTGCTTTTACACATTGGCACTGCACAGCATTTATAAAATTTTGTATTCATTTTTATAATTGTGAACGATTTCTACTTGCTAGGTATATTGGTATCAGTCACAATACCCTAATCGGTTTGTATGGATAAGGCTGTGTCAATTGATTGATTTAGTCACAGGACAATTTTATAAGACCAAGGTTCAGCTATGCTACAACTAGAAAATAACGTACACAGATTGATGAGATTACTATTTAATATAACAACAGCTAGCTATTAACGTAAATAACAACACTATTATTCTGACGAGGGCCCACTGGCCAATATTGTTATTTACTCGTTACCTTAGGAGTAGAGTAATAATATATAGGGATTAGGTAGTGTGCCTCAGATCAAATATGAACAAGATATGACCATACCGTAGCCTGTGGTGAGACAGAGAGACCCAGCGCTTGTGTTGTCAGAATTTAAAAAATAATCCATAATTATTTTATTTTTTTATTATATTTTAGTGAAGATTCTTAAAAGTAAAATAAAATACTATTAAAATTGGCTATGTATAGTATATTACCCTATGTCCTTATTGACACATTATTTTATATACAACATTAATTTAAATATTAAAATAATTAAAAAAATCGTGTGTACCCTATGAATAGTGTGAATATCCTATTATTCATAATTCCAATTAGTATTAATAAAATTACGGGATAGAAAATTCAATGTTAGGTTTCACTTCATTTTTGTAATAAAAAGATGTGAATGGTTAATTTCTTTATTAACACAAATTATGATACACGAGCTAATAACTTTCTAAGGTGTGGTCACCATTTCAACCATTATTAAATTACGTTTTAATTAGTATTTTAATACTAACACTAATAAGTATTACTATTAACACATTAAAAACGCCAGGAAGTCCAAAAAATAAACACGCTACGGTTTGTTTGGCAAGCTTCGAAGTGTGACAAACAGAAATTGGTGGCTACGCAGAAAGGGACATCAATATCAGACAGGCATTTTTGTCTAAAACGTTCGATTGCCTATTTAACTATCTCATTTTGCAGCGAAATCATCCTTGAGTATGCCAAGACAGGATTTGATGTATTCTTAGACAAAAGAGGGTAAATTTGTAAGGAAATATCCAGGTATTACAAGGCGGTAGGTTCCTCGTATGCGAGAGGCCATCTGGGTTGGTACCACCGCTTTGTCTATTTCTGCCGCCAAGCAAGTGTGTAAGCACTGTTGTGTTTCGGTTTGAAGCCAGCGAAATTACTGGGTGTTATGAGACTTAACATCCTATGTCTCGGGGTGACGAGCTGAGTTCAGTGCCATGCATTGCTTGGTAATTCTAAGTTCTAAATCCCCTTCCTTTTTCCAATCCTTCAATTGCCATACATCCATGGTTCCCTGTGTATTGTAGATGTTGATAACGGTGGAGACCACTTACTATGAAGTGACCCACTCGCCTGTTTGCCAGCCTCTACTATAAAAAAATATGAAGTATATTGGTGAAATAAAGTAATAAGTATAACACCTTAAAAATACACTCACCACTACAGAGAGCCCAGTTTTCTGCTGACTGACAAGGTATTAACGTACCAATAATCTAGTGTTATCTGTGTGTATTAAGAGTGTTCACAAGCAATGTGCGATATGGGTCAAGCTATAAGGGGTGGTTGTAGGCTAGATAGATACACACAAACATGGAACACCACATTCCTTAAATTTACTTACATTTTTAGTGGGAACCGCCATTGCAATCAGTTTTTTAATTTTATTTTTTGTGACTATCTCATCGTCCTCAAAATGCAGGGAACACATCTTAGTATTTTTACCAGGTATCCAATTGATTCGACCAGTCGCTTGGATCCACCGTTTTTTTTGTGATGGATCTTTAGGAAACCTACAAATAAGACAAGACGGAACATACATTTGACATCTTTCAGGAAATAAGTACTGAGTATTATATGACGTATTATGAAAATGCATTATCTACTTAAATAAAAAATTATGGATATTACGCTTCACCTTCAGTAACTGGCAACACTATTCTTAGGTTATAAAGTTAGGTTTATGCATTAAAATAAGAATTACTTAACAATTTTAACAAAATCTTGTGAAAATACTCGCTAATACAACAATCTGAAACTATTTTAATTCCCAGAAACAGATTTTATAAGGTACTTACATGTGAAATGTGACACCAGGATTTTTTCGCTCGCTACGGCTTTTACACCCAAAAACACTACACCCAACCATCATTAAAATATGATTTAATTAGTATTTTAGTACAAACACTAATAAGAATCGCTATAAACACCTTAAAACGCCAGAAAACAATTACGCTACGGTTTGTTTGGCAAACTTCGAAGCGTGACAAACAGAAATGATAGGCTACGCTAGAGGTGTGACTAATATATTCGTATTAGGTATATGTAACAGGTACAAGACAGAAGTTTAATATTAGGTAATATAAATTTTGTCGCAATAGGTTATTCATTAATAGCCAAATAATAATGAGCGACGTGACGGCGACCGATCGCCGAATGACCGGTGGGCGGTGACGCTATTCTTCCTTTGCCAGTGACTTGCCATCTCACTTGCACTCGTCGCGAGAGAATGCAACGCCGACAATTGCAATGTATCCTCGCGCTTTATACTGTAAATACAACCTATAAATCATTGTAAATGAAATATCGTGATTTACTTTGTAAATACGCCAACTATTTCGTTGACAGTCCTAAGCCTGTTAAAGTATGAAGGCAAAATAAATCACTGTATAGGTATACCTACTTATATCAATAACGTGAACTAGGGGTGCTCGATATATATCGATATGTGATAAAATATCGATACATTTATTTGATATATCGAATCAATGCGATATTATCGAATCATTGAAGTCGATATATAATATCGATATATTTTATCCGATATATCGAATCAATGCGATATTATCGAATCATTGAAGTCGATATATGATATCGATATATTTTATCCGATATAAGGATATCGTAGAATATTTAGGAAAAAGCTATCGGATGTAGCTAAAAAAAAAAAAAAACAACATCAAATACCAGAATAAGTATTGAATGACGTTTTTTTTTTTTTTTAGCTCTTCGATATTATTTTAGTTAATCATTTTCTAATAAAGTCTTTTCCTTCCTACAATTCGATATATCGAAAATATCGATATTTTTGACCGATATATCGCTATATATCGATACAATATTTCGATATATTATATCGGAAAAAATATCGATATTTTTTTTACACGATATATTATATCGGAAAAAATATCGATGTTTTTTGTACATGAGCATCACTAACGTGAACGATTTCTCAGCTATTACACATAATATTTTAACCAATAACGGTTAATAACAATAACATATGATAAGTTCTCAGTTCTCACTATTATTTGACTATTACCCAGTAACAGAATAGATAACATAATATTGGCTAAGCGTTATATTTGGTAATAGGAATACGAATAAACGATCGAGTTTTGGCGGGAATTCTGACAGTGCAGTTCATCGCTTATTTTAATTTATTTCATAAACTAGTTTAGAGTTGTGTTTGTTGTATAAAAGTGGTGTGGATTTGTTCAATAAACATTGACGGTGATGAACAGTGTATGGACACATTGAAATAAGTAAATTAAGAATCATACTGAAAGGAGTTAACACCAAAACTCCGACAAGACCCTGAAATCGACCGTACCCGTGTTTCATCGTTCTTGTAAAAATCACTTGAGAATAGATTATACTTGACACTGGCTAAATGCATAATACTGCGAAAGCCATAAATAAAAAGAAGAAGAAGAAGAATAAACGATCCTAATATAACACCTCTAGGCTACGCTGAAATGGACAGCAATATTATGTAGGCATTTTTGTCTAACATGTTCAATTACCTATAAAACTATCTCCTTTTGCAGGGAAATCATTCTGTGATGGTCGTAGAGGGAGTAACTATAGAGGAGTCATCAGCGTATACTGAATAAGGACAGATATACTCTGAATCGTAGAATGATTATCTATAGAATGGTCATCAGAATAATAATAATTGCGAAAGCGGGATGCATGTATGCGTATTTATTAAAGTCAGAAAGAGACGCACTAAGCATTTTTTATTTCACTCAGTGTATCACTTTTATTTGTCTGACTCAATTCACAATTGAGGCAGACAAACTTTCACAGTTTTCTTTATTGCTTGCTTTTGTGTTCTATAACGAGTGGGTCGGTGTCGTACTAATAATAATAATAATAATAAATCTTTATTGGTACAAAACAATATAACATATAGTACAATTTTATGTTGCTAACTGCAGTAGTTAGTAATCTAACTGTGTCGCAGTTAACAGCGCCCACCTCCGGATACTGACAAAATTTTAAGGTAAGTATTATTATTAGTATTTTTTTTTATTTTAAGTACTCGATCGTAAGTGTAAAAAGACGTACGTAGAAACAATTTAATATGGTGAATTGCAGTAATTTAGCGTGTAGAAGCCAAACGGAACGTTCCACGGAAAACATAACCTTTCTCAGGTAAGTTCCATTTTTCGTATGTTGAGCGGTAAAATAAAGTGGAAATAAGACGCACACTGTTTGGTTATATCATAAAACTCATAAATTTTATTCTGTTCACTTATTTTTGCAATGTTTTCCATAAATCAAGATATTTATTTTGATACTACAATACGTACAAATGTTGTAATGACCTTATATTTTATGTCTTGCTCCTACGTGCAATCGTTTCACCGGGAAAAAATGAGATAGCCAATCTCTTTAACAATATTTCATAAAGGAGGATTATACACATTTTAGGGATACCAGCTTTTGTATAGTTAATTTTGCCTACAATCGTGGATAATAAGCGCCTTTTATATAATTAGTAATAGAATAAATATTATGGCGGATTTATTGATGAATAAAAATCATAAAATATCAACATTTAGGAGGGGTGTTCATACAATAAACACGTTTTTATTTTGGCGTTTTTGTATTCGCTCTAAAGATAATACACATAAGCTTCAAACTTGGAAGTATTATCTTTATATATATAATTCTTCTGTGAGTGTGTATGTTCCTGAACTTCTCTTAAACGACTGGACCGATTTTGATGAAATTTTTTGTGTGTGTTCAAGGGGATCTGAGAATGGTTTAGATTCACAATTTTGTCCGCTGGACAATGTTTTTTTTATTAATTTTTTATTTATTAGTAGTTGTTGATTTTGCTGTTCCTGGGTATGAAACACTTGATGTCTTTTTGATGTGAAACATCTGTAAGCGCAGGTATAAACCGGTTTGTTGGTATATATACTAGTCAGGACAGGGACAAGCCAGGACAGGGACAGGACAGGGACAGGACAGGGACAGGACAGGGACAGGACAGGGGCAGGACAGGGACAGGGACAGGGACAGGGACAGGGACAGGGACAGGGACAGGGAAAGGGACAGGGACGGGGACGGGGACGGGGACGGGGACGGGGACGGGGACGGGGACGGGGACGGGGACAGGGACAGGGACAGGGACAGGACAAGGACAGGGACGGGGACAGAGACGGGGACAGGGACGGGGACAGGGACGGGGACGGGGACGGGGACGGGGACGGGGACGGGGACGGGGACGGGGACAGGGACGGGGACAGGGACGGGGACAGGGACGGGGACAGGGACGGGGACAGGGACAGGGACAGGGACAGGGATAGGGATAGGGACAGGGACAGGGACAGGGACAGGGACAGGACAGGACAGGACACATTTTACACAAATATATGTAGGTGATACGAAGTTCACCGGGTCATCTAGTAATATAATATAATATTATAACACCGAATGATAATAATCACGCCGCGCCGTTGTGTTCTGGCTCGAAAACCACGGTGTGCGAGTGTGACTCGCATTTGGCTGGTTATTTTTCTATATTAATACTTCTTTATTTCAATGTTTGCAGAGCCCGGTGAGAAAACTACCATTAGAATACACGTCTCGGAAAAGGAAACTTTTAAAATTGCAACAAAAGTGAAAATTAGCTGATAAAATACAAAAACAATCTGAAGGCCAATAAAATTGTTTTGTGATACTTAAACGAACCTCTTTTATTTTTCTGTTGAAACATAACATAACTATGTAAAAAAGGTCGTTATTTTTACCCGACGGGTACCCGGGTCGTTTTTTTTTTTATTAAAATATTAGTCTATTTCTTTGGAATGAAGAAATACGTATGGATACAATTTATTATGTAATGTCTCAGTTGTCAAATCTAAAAATGATATAAGTAAAGTTTAAACAAAGGAATAAGTATGGAC
The DNA here is from genome assembly GCA_949126905.1 of Amorpha juglandis. NCBI lineage: Eukaryota > Metazoa > Arthropoda > Insecta > Lepidoptera > Sphingidae > Amorpha > Amorpha juglandis. Next base: position 8,358,515 of record OX421389.1, read on the forward strand.
GGATCGCATAGAACTAAAAAGTAAAGTACTAAGAAAAGGAATGCCAAATGGCAATATTAGTAATCCGCGGTACAATCGGTCTATGAACACTGCCTCCAGACCAATGAGATGATTGAGATTTTTGTACTTTATTTATATGTAATATTGTCACCCGGTACTAATTAAATCAGTCGAAACCTTCAAGGGGTTTAACCAGGTATATTTTTGTTAGGCCGCATTTTAACATAACAAGAAATATAAAAAATGTATCAGGATTTTTTCAAAATTGGGGAAAATTTTACGAATGTAGCAGTCATAAACCAAGTGCCTCTACCACAACTGAGACATTTCTTTACATAATAAATTCTATCCTTACGTTTTTTTACAGGTTGTGCCAAAGAAATGGACTAATAATTTATATGATGCCGTCAAGTAAAATTCTAAAAATATATATATAGTACAATCTTTTCTTACACAGTTACTATGTTTTAGCAGGAAAATAAAATACGTTCCTTTTAGAATCACAAAATAACTTTATTGCCCTTTAAACAGTATTAATTTTGTATACAAATTACGAAGTTTTTCTTCTTGGTTGGCAATTTTTTTTGTAGAATAATGTATACGTACGGTTAGATAGTTTTTACATATGCTTTTAATGAGAAGGCCGTAATAGTTATCTATTGCCGGTTGTTCGTTAAAATGCTGGGAAATTTTCTTAAACATATTCATATTTAAACATTTTTTTAAACATTCTTGCAAAAGATAATGTAAGGGATTCTTTTTGTTATACATTTTATTCTTCAAATGTACTTTTTCGGCAATTTCACATACGGTGACTACATCTGCCGAAGGGTAACGTAAGCCTCCTTTATCTTTTTTGGACTGCAGACTCGGGAAACGATCTCGGCTTAAGGCTGATATACAAAATTCACATTTTAATTGGCTTTCCAGCTTTTTAATTACAAAACCTGCAATATATATAATCACCTGCTTCGAATACTCAGTAAGTCGCGTTGGATCTGCGAGATAGTCATGATCGGGCGGCAATACATGGCCACTTGTATTAGGCGTAAGATTTATAAGGTCGTGGCGGTCTGAGGTTCTGTTTAGGGCTACTTCTGGTTTTGTAGACGTTAAAATGGAAATATCAGTCAATGGAATAGTATTTCCCGTTAATATGTGTTTGAGTTCTCCGTGAATTAATAACCTTTTAAATGCAGACTGAAATTGTCTGGCTGAAGGGTTATTATTAAAGCCGCCTTTTGCTCTAACTGCGCTGAAAAAATATTCAAGATGGTCTTGGCTTAATTTATAGCTACACAAAAAATCTAAATCACGTTTTTCTTGAACATATACTTCATACAAATATATTAAACTTTTGATACAGATCATAAAACCCAAAAAGTTTTTATATTAGACTGTAAAATGGATACATTATCTAATTTTAAAGATTTAATATAATTGTACATGCTTAATAAAAAGTTTTTATGATTATTATAGTTTTCTGCTATTAAAGGTTTTTTAAAATCAAAAGCACTTAAATTCCTGGAATTCATTATATCAAAGAGAGAATTCATTTTTCGAATGAAATCCACAGTCGCTTCAGAGTGTTGGAATTCTTGTAAATTTAATTCTTTATTACAAAATTCTATAGCATCAGCTACAGAAGCACTTAAAGTTTGTGCTGCTAATTTAACATTGATTATTTGATTTTTGAAAAATATGTGTGGCCTTGTTAATTTGTTTCCTAAATGAAAGCCCTCACTGTCTTGCAGATCCACTAAAAATTGAACATAGTCCCACTATATATCCTTTCTTTCTTCGGTGGTTATTTTCTTTTTATCTCCTAATGTATTCCTAATTAATTTTAGCATATGTGAGGGATCTGGAAAAATTGCAATAACTCTACCATTGTACGTGAATTTGGGGTCTATTTCATCATTGTCTAAACGGCAACCTAAAACCTTAGCCATTGCAAAGTTAGTTGGGCATCCATCAAAAGTGACGGATATAATATTAACTCCAGAATCTTCGATTAGATCTAAAGCTTGCTTTACTAAAGACGCTTTTTGCTCAGATGTGATTCCGTCTATTAAAAAATAGCCAACTGGTATTATCCATGAACCATTTACACACGTGACCATAAAGACTAGTGCCATTTTAGCAACAGGTAACAGTTCACTATCAAGATTATTGCCACAATTAACAAAACCTACATATTTCTGTCCGTCAAACTCTACGCATTTTCTGATAGCCATTTCATCAAAAACTAAAGCCCCCAGTAGTTTTTTGGGTGAATTTTGAGACAGAGTCTTAATCGCATCTAAAGACTCTTTACAAAACCCAGGATCGCCATTTACACTTCGATACCAGCGAGACAATGTACGTGGATGAGGTAAACACGTGTCAAAAGTGTTACGTACAAACATATGGGGCATTTCACGTCAAGCGGACAACGAAAAAAAAGTGAGGTCGTGAATTTTGTTTATACTCTGGTCAGTTATAGTTCTAGTAGCCAGGGATGTGTACACACAATTTTTTTTTCGTATGAAGCTTTATTGCTGAGTTATGAGCTTTTAAAAATTTACTAAGTATGAAGTCATGAATTTTTGGATGCTTATTATCTGTATCAATTAATTAGTAAAAAAAACTACAAAGTATTGTTTCTTATAGTTCAAAAGGTGAAGTTTTTAATTTTTTTGTCGAATTCTAAATTTAAATTGTTTTACGTATAGTAAACCGGAAGTGAAAATTTCAAATCGATATTTGAGTAACTTCGACCTGTTTTTTTTTAAATATTTTAACCTTGAATTAAAGCCTTAAATGTACTAATTCTTCACCAAAAAAATTATAATGGGACAGCCAATAGTTTAAGACTTAGAGCATATAGAGTACATACACATAGCTATGAGCTCTTTCTAAGCAATCGCGTTTATGCGCAAATACTGCGCTATTAATATTTTATTCCTTTATTCTAACATGCAAAAATATAAAAACAAACGATTTCTTTAATTCTTCATAAAAAAAAATAAAAAGTGATCACAAAAAAAAAATTAAGACTAAGAACGATTTCATTTATTGAGATTGAAACAGTATTAATTAAAATAGAGAGATTTGTATTGTAATTTTTACAATTTTACTATTTGCTCTAGCATTAATTCTCTTTACACATAAGCCCTTGTTGGTTGGAAGAAAAGCATGCAGTTTTTACACGCTTTTTATTAACTTCACCTGTATGTTTGTTTGTATGTTTGTTTGTATGTTTGTTTGTATGTTTGTTTGTATATTTGTTTGTATGTTTGTAACCGACTCCTTTGGGCGCGATTTTGACCCACTTTAAACGGCCAGATTTCGTTCAAACTTTGTAGATTTATCGAGGACCGATAACAATACACTTATTTAATAAAAAAATAAATAAATAATTATTAATAATAAAATAATAATAATAATTTAATTTAATTAATTATTGATATTCGGGTTGGGAATTAAAATTGTACTCTCTGGATCTTCGTTAATTATAGGGAATATCGTAGTATCTAAGAGCGTCAATAGATGGCGCTTTTTTGACATTCGGGTTTAAAATTAAAATTATACTCTCTGCTACGATATATTTTTATTTTAACTAAAAAATTAAAAATAAATAATAGTTTAAAAAAACTAAAAACACGCTTTTATAGAAAGTCTAACTAAAAAAATAGAAAATAAATTTGAAGAAAACAATGTATTTTATTGTAAAAAAAACGCGTGGGGTGCATGGTGTCAATAGTTATATATTTTATTGTATTGACAGATATGAGTAGAAGGATTATCATTAGTATCTTAAAAAGCACCCCACGCTTTTTTTTTTTTAGACTTTCTATAAAAGCGTGTTTTTAGTTTTTTTAAACTATTATTTTTTAGTTCCTGGAACAGTGATAGCGTAAGCAAAACATACTCGTAGAAAATCTCACTCTTGTTCAATACCTTCCTTCAAGCAGTAGTAAATAGAAGTCTCAGTTAATGATGACTTAGCCCATTCATATAATCTTATAGGTGTCAAATAAAAAGTAAAAGTGTCTAAATAAAAAGTATTAATACAGAAAAAATAACCGGCCACCTCGATGTTTCCGTATCTGAACACAACGGCGTGGCGTGATTATTATTTTTTTTATAGCACAGGCCAGCAAACGAGCAAGTGGGTCACCTGATGGTAAGTGATCTCCACCGCCCATGTACGCCCACTACCAGAAGAATCATGGGCGCGTTGCCGACCTTAAGGGAAAGGGATAATTAGGGATTGGGAAGGGGAGGGGATGTGGGCTTCCGGATATCTGACTCACCGTACGAAACGCAGCAGCAAGCCGCTACTTTACGTCGGTTTTCTGTGAGACAGTGGTAATGACCCGGCCGAGCCAGCCCATTCATGCTGTAGACAAAACTGTCTTCAGCGTGGCTCTACCACTCGCTCTATCATTCGGTGTTATAATATAGGGTTTATACTACAAGACTTCCAGGTTTAAAGCTAATGTGCATTATCGTTATTGCTTTATATTACTGAAAGGAGTGAGTTCTCAGTGCTGGGAGCTGCGCAAGATAAGTTGCGCACAAACATAACGCATAACGTAATGGAGAAAATTTGATCCCCATAAATTTTCATACCCAGGCATATATATTAAAATCGATTCTTAAGAAGTAAACTCCAAAAACATACCCACCTTTTTAGTTTGTTTAAGTGCGGACTGACACGTTGATGTAGATCCAGCTCTGGAATCTGAACTTGACATTAAATCCTGTAAATGAAATTATATGATCAGAAAATCAGGATCTCCATCATGTAGTAAGGAAATTATTTTTTTTCTATAACCTGTGGGAGCTGTAGTCCTTTCAGATAAAAAAATCACAGGTATGTACGCTGAATATGGGGTACATACATTGGATGATGGATACATTTTAAATTATAAAATTTATGAAGGTAATAACAATTGCACAGTAAACCACAAAAACATGCTGAATTTATATTTACCAAATTGAGTTCCTGTGCTACATCACATACAGATGTAGTTGGAACCATCGGGTCCAAGACTGGGGTTGACTGCTGTAATAATAATTGAAGAAAACATTTTTATAAGGGAAATATTTAAAAGTATATATTAATGTTAATACGGATTGACAATGTTATTTTTTATAGTATAATATCGGAAAACGAGTATGCGAGTCACCAGATGGTAAATGATCACCGCCGCACATGGAACTTCTACAACCGTATGAAGTTCGTATCGGTATTCTGTGAAACAGTGATATTGCATTCATACTTTCTGCTTCATAGTGTGGCTCTACCAGGTATGAAGATTAAATTCTTATCCTACACATAACAATATGTGGTAGGATATTCTTATCCACCCGGATAGTGACCTCCGTACACATGGTGTTAAAACCTGCCATAGTGATCCACACGCCTTGTGTGGATCGCATTCCAGGATCAGCTAGTCTATATCCGGTTCTCCCGAGGGTCTTGCAACATGACTTGATGGTGGATTGGGGCGGGTATAGAGGTACATCCTAGTATTACTGTGCCTGCATCGGTCATCCACCTGCCCTGTCGCAGGCCCCTCGATTTGCTTCTTTCCTCTCCGAAGAGGGAAGAAGCATTTATACAGGCCGGCATGACTCTGGTGACCATCGACTAACTCATTGTTTGTTGATGGTCGCTGGTTTTTTGGATTTAATTACGCTTACAATCTTGTGTAGTGCAGTCACTTTACCCGGATAAAAAAAATGCTCACAATTAATTTTGGCGATATATTCATGAATAGATCATTATTTCACAAAAACTTACGTTAATAAATAACGTCGGAAGAGAACCAGATCGAAGATAGTTATATTTTTTTGTTTTTCGGAAACACTGCTCTTCAAAATGTTTTGAACATATTCTTGCGTATTTACTGGGACACCAATTTAGTCGACCAGTAGCAGAAATCCATTGTTGAAGCACGTTTGGGTCTTTAGGGAAACTACAAACATAATTTAAAATTATTATAATTTTTATATTGTACCAAAATAAAATATCACTCACTTATAGTATTGTTACACTGCAGATTCGAAGGTCTATATCCAGTGTAATAAAAACGCATAACACTTTTACGATACTATAATTGTATATTCACACGAAATTAAAATTATACATGGGTCGGAGACCCAAGTTTAAATTTACTAATATAAGAGATATCAAGTTAGTCGGAGAGCTGGGTCATAGGCCTATTGAATGATCGCCTGCTATCGGCTACTTCTACTACACATTATATTTAGTAATTACTAATTATATAAAAAGCGCTAAGTAATTACCCACGATTGTAGGCAAAAACAACTATTCACAAGCTGGTATCCCTAAAATGTGTATAACCCTGCTTTATGACAAATCGTTAAAGAGATTGGCTATCTCATTTTTTCCCGGTGAAACGATCGCACGTAGGAGCAAGACATAACATATAAGGTCATTTCAACATTTGTACGTACTGTAGCATCAAAATAAATATATTCATTTATGAAAAAAATCACAAAATTAAGTGAACAGAATCAAAATAATGAGTTTTATGATATAACCATACAGTGTACGTATTATTTCCACTTTTATTTTACCGCTCAACATACGAAAAATAGAACTTACCTGTGAAAGGTTAGGTTTTCCGTGCAGCGTTCGGTTCGGCTTTTACATCCTGAAATACTACAATTCACCATATTTAATTGATTCTTCGTACGGCTTTTTTCACTTACGAATGAATACGACACCGACCCACTCGTTATAAAACACGAAATAAAGCAACAAAGAAAACTGTGATAGTTTGTCTGCCTCAATTGTGAATTGAGTCAGACAAATAGGGGTGCTCGATATGTATCGATATGTGATAAAATATCGATACATTTATTTGATATATCGAATCAATGCGATATTATCGAATCATTGAAGTCGATATATAATATCGATATATTTTATCCGATATATCGAATCATTTAAGTCCATATATAATATCGATATATTTTATCCGACATATAGAAATAAGGATATCGTAGAATATTTAGGAAAATCTATCGGATGTAGCTAAAAAAAAAAAAAACAACATCAAATACCAGAATAAGTATTGAATGTTGTTTTTTTTTGTTTAGCTATTCGATATTATTTTTGTCAATCATTTTCTAATAAAGTCTTTTCCTTCCTACAATTCGATATATCGAAAATATCGATATTTTTAACCGATATATCGCTAAATATCGATACAATATTTCGATATATTATATCGGAAAAAATATCGATATTTTTTGTACATGAACATCACTACAGACAAATAAAAGTGATACACTGAGTGAAATAAAAAATGCTTAGTGCGTCTCTTTCTGACTCTTATAAAGACGCATACATGCATCCCGCTTTCGCAATTATTATTATTCTGATGACCGTTCTATAGATAATCATTCTACGGTGATGGTCCTATCTATGGAATAGATAATCTAAGGAGTGTGCGCTCCATAGAAAAAACCGACCCAAATCTGTGACCTTGAAAAGAGGGAGAGACACATAGGTTAGTATTTCTTCTTTTTCTAGTAGGGTGTCCATGTTTTAACGATATTGAGAATATTATCTTGTAGTACATAATATGTACTACAAGATAATATTCTCTTCTTCTTCTTTTTATTAATGGCTTTCGCAGTATTATGCATTTAGCCAGTGTCAAGTATAATTCATTCTCAAGTTATTTTTACAAGAACGATGAAACACGGGTGCGGTCGATTTCAAGGTCTTGTCGGAGTCTTGGTGTTAACTCCTTTCAGTACGATTCTTAATTCACTTATTTCAATGTTTCCATACACTGTTCATCACCGTCAATGTTTATTGAACAAATCCACACCACATTTATACAACAAACACAACTCTAAACTAGTTTACGAAATAAATTAAAATAAGCGATGAACGGCACTGTCAGAATTCCCGCCAAAACTCCGATAATATTCTCAATATCGTACAATATTAAGGTAAAATTTGGAATTAAAAAAATAAGTTAGTGTCTTTAGAATAAATTCTTAATTTACATACTTGCTAGGCTAATCGTAAAGTATAATGATTTCTTATATTAACGCGAATATTACAGATTGAAATAAAACGAATTTAAACAGATTTCATCGCGGTTTTTTATTCATTTTGACCCCCAAGTTTCGACAGATTTTCAGCCTTCGTGGTCACGGGGTGGACTGAGGTGTAGGATGTCCAAAAAAGTTGATGTTAGAGTTAATCGTAAAGTTACAGAAGTAATCTATCTTACAACTATCGAAGCGAAATACACCCACTCACTCGCTAATTAATCACGAAGTCTCAAAACTAAAGCTAGAATTATGAACACACCAACACGCAGTTGCAGTGAACTAGCGTGCTGATCAGTTAATTTTATGGGAAGAGACGGGAAATTACATTTAGTGGCATAGTTACAGGCTGGTTGATTTTATCGTTGTGTTAAATGCTGATAGCTCTTATGCACTTGTATATTCTGCGTTTCGAACAGATTTTATTATGGGGCAATAATGCAACACCATGAGTTTTAATCCACACTTTATTGCTAATGGTATATGCTGCAATAGAAAACAGGTTACTAAATAGAATTGTTCTATGGAGGTTTTGTATACATCATTTTTAGAAGCAAAAATTGTGACCTTTATCACAAAGTCAATTGAATTCCCCCGGGAGCACTCGGGTACATAGGGTCGCTACTCCTTAATAGCTTGCCACAAGCTGCGCTGCAGTATTTTTATTAGATTCAGAGAATATTATATGCATGTAATGCACCTTTAATCCAGATTCATGTTGTGTCGATGTACAAGGCATATGTTGATATTTAATTTGATCTGGAGGTTTTATTGGCAAATCACTAAACATTTGAACATTATTCGCTGGTGCCTGAAAAAAATATTTAGTATGTGTAACCTATGGGTCATTCCATATTAAATCGTCTGAAACGAAAAAAAAATTCCCGACAAATTTTAGATTTTGGTGTAACTTTGAGAAACTCTACTCTAGGGTCCCAAAGAACAAAATTTACACGAGTTTGATTTTTACAAGCCTTGTTTCCGCCTATTTAAATACAGACTTCTAAAAATCGATATTTTTAAACCTTATCAACTTTTGCTGTGAAATTGTTCTGTTTGAAGCTGTCTGCATGATTAAGACGGAATTCACAGTCGGAAAGATAGTAGTTTAAGTGTAAATGAGGAGAATTGGCTCGGACGATCCCTTTGAATAATAGCAGCATGCTGAAAATGAGTGTTTTTTAGTCATTTTTCGTGAATTTTAATCGACTCTAGCGTCTTAACTGTTGAGAATTAAAAGCTCATGCTCCGCGGGAATTAAGTATACATATCGTAGACAAAATTCAGCCACTAGTTGACTTGAGCAGCCCACTCTTCATAGAAAAAAACTTTGCTTAAAATTTTGGAATTTTAAAAAATCCTAATTTTCAGGTTATGAATGAACGTGTTGACTGCGAGATAAAAATCTGATACTCACAGAATCTACTGTTTTTACCTTCAACTTAAAATTACTACATCACTTGTTTTGTTATTTTAATGTTTAGTGCATGTACGAGCCGTTTTTTTTCACAGCAAAAATCTGGACGTTTTTACTAATGGATTAAAACTAAAAAAAGAAAAAAAAAAATTACTAGTTATTTAAAAAAAAATTGAGTAAACGTGAAAATAACAAAACAAGTGATGTAGTAATTTTAAGTTGAAGGTAAAAACAGTAGATTCTCAAAATATTGATGATAATGATTTTTTTAACACATATCATATGTCCAAAAAATCAGTTTTAGAAGTAATAGATCAAATCGAGAGAGATTTGGAATTTACTAATAACAAGTAAGTCTTAAAAGCTCTTACCTTTACAATTTTATATATTCAATAATAGATAAACAAAGAATGCATATCAGTCTACATATCTGGAAGAACTCCACAATGCCCTAAAGGCTTGTCTAACTAACCTGAAACCCCCAAAGGTGAATACTACCGCTCGGAGAGCTACTGATAAATAAGCCTCCAATTCAAATCCAGAGTGGGAATACTGCTCAAATGTTGATAAAGGGTTAACTGAAGGCCTGGGACTTTGGGTTCCCAAGGATCCTTGCATGACTGACCTTGGTCATATTTTTTTTTTACTAGCCCTGTATTATACATGTCCCACTGCTGGGCACAGGCCTCCTCTACTGAATGAGAGGGGTTAGGCCTTAGTCATCACGCTGGCCTAATGCGGGTTTGTAGACTTCACATACCTTCGAAAATTTTTACTTGATATGGGTGGAAATGTTATTGCATATTGGTTCCAATTAGAGGTAGAGCATACGATATATCGAATGAAAAACATTGACACATGTGGCCATCTACAAGTTTGAGGATAGAAACTTTTGCTTGTGCTCCTGTTGAGAAAGTATAGAGCGTTAGCGCGATGTAGCCGCTACGAAATAGTAATAAAGCCATTTGCTAGATGTCGCTTATTTTGTAATAACGCTCGACTATATTAAAAAAAAAAAGTATATATCTGCCCTCATATTTCCCTGACCTTGTGATTTGAATTCTCCAAAAGTTAAAGGGCAAGCGGTAAATGGTACAGTCACGCTGTAGACAATTTTGTCTACAGCATGAACGGGCTGGCTCGATCGGGTTATTAGGTACCACTGCTTCACAGAAAGTCGACAAGTGGCAGCTGTGTGTTGCGATTATTACGGAAGGTGAGATATTCTTAATTATCCCTTTCCTTTAAGGTCGGCAATGCATCCATGATCACTATCAGGTACCCACTTGCTCGTTTGTTGGCCTCTGCTATAAAAAGGCGGTTTGAAAGCAAATGTAACTGGATTTTGCGAGAGTGGTCATCGCTATTTTCCATGTGGTTTAGTAGACGAATAGAAAAATGCATACATGTCAGGTGAATAGGAATTTTAAAAGAAGACATAATTTTTAAGATTCTATTTCGTTCCACATGTCCGTCGTATTTGAATTAGATTCTGCCAACATATTACTCTACCACCAGTTCAGAATGCAGTTTCACTAGAGTAGGACATGCAAACTATCGTTGCTGTTAAAAAGTCAAGCATTATTTTATTAAATTACTGGGCATTATGAGACTTAACATCTTATGTCTCGGCACAGTATATATAGTGGTCTCGGAGTGACGAGCGCAGTTCAGGGCCATGCAGTGCTTTGTAATTCAAAGTTCTGTGTGGTGTTGCTTCGGTTTATGGGCAGGCGTGGCGCTTACCATCAGGCGAGCGCCTTGCTTGTCTCGTCGTTCAATCAAATAAAAAAGCAAAATAAAAGTAGAAGTATATTATTCGAACGCATGTTGTAGATATTGTTACCTACATACAGTATGAGAAGTTTTTTCAATAAGTTACGGAGAAAGTAGGTGTAGTGTCCATGAGCGACGCCAGGATTACTTTCAGGGAGGTGCATCTGCATCTACATATTATACTATTGACTAATATAAATAATGACTTGAATACTGTCGGTGAAGTGAGAAATACTGCTGGGACTACAAACGACATTATAATTTTTTTAGAGTACGTTGCCGATCTCCAGATTATATTGACAAGGTGATGAAAAAATTTGGCCATCAACCTAGACGCTTTCAGTTTTATTTAAATAGTAACTTAATAATAAACATGTGTTTTTCTATGTATTTTATTTCCTGAAAGCAAAGTACAAGTGGACCCCTTGCACCCTGCTGCCGACACCCATGGTAGTGTCTTATCAGGAGGTTAAAAAGAAAAAAAATCAGAGAGTAGCGATTGCTCCACCGACAAGAGGAAATGTTCTAAATATTACGATAATTTTATCATCCGACTTAACATACATCGCGCCGTAGGCTAACAAAAACTCATAAGTATTCTGGGAAATGAAGGTAGGTACATTAGAAATGTTAAATATAAAATTATAAGAAAATTTCCTCGTTAAAACAACAACATTTCCCTAGCAATTCATTTTGAATGCTGGATTTAATAAATGCTTAAAGTGGGAGCACTGTTATTTCTCTTTGAGAGTGGCCAAAGAGAATAGGAGAAAAATGGTGCCGCCCGCTAGCGGGAGGGGTGGTGTTGCCAGATCAATTTATCCAAACATCGGGACTTAACGAAAAAAACGAGATTAACAAGTAAAAAGCGGGGTTAGGAAACAGTAATGGTTAAAACATTGTAATGCAAACAAACAAAATAATTATTATACAAATTATAATATAGGAGATTAATTAAATAAATACATCCAATAGTCACACACATAATGCTGACGTTACAGTAAAATACAAGTCTTGTGTCGTAGGTATCAGGAATTACGAGAAACTTTCAATCTCACAACACCCAAACCCGAAACAAATATCTGTGGATCACACAAACATCTGCGCCAAGGAGGCTGTCGATAGCCTTGGTCGTGTACTTCGTCTATATTATTAGTTTTTAACGCAAAGTTGTAACAATCATTATTTCCGTTGTTAAAAAGTGAGATTATTGGTGTCCCACTTATTAGTGTTTTATTAAAACCGCGTGACGAAACGCGATTTGAAAGGGCTAAAAGTCATGTGGCAACACTAGGAAAGGGGTTTGCCTCCCACACCGCCGGGCAATAGCTTCGAATAAAGAAAAGTTAAAATTTTCTTAAACCCCCCAGTGGGTGGACTTCTATCTATCTTCGTTTAAGTATCGGCAAAAATGACCCCCTCGTTTTGCGTCTCACTCGCTCTCTAACGGTGTCATTTGAAGGTTTTTAAAAGGGTCTGCTTGATGCTTGTTTGACGTTTAAATTTCTTGAAGATTAATATTTTGCTAAAGGACTTTTTGAGTACCTATGCGTCATTTTCAAGATCTGGATAGATCTGATTAGATATTTAAATTGACATGAATTAAGTAAAACAACATGGATAGACGTCCTGATAAAGGTCGCAGGAAGTCGCTGGATGCAGGCCCCTTCCAACAGGTCGGTCTGGAAATCTTTGGGGAGGCCTATGTTCAGCAGTGGACGTCCTGTGGCTGATGATGATGAAGTAAAACTAGTTTTTAAGTGCATGAGTTTCTCTATTAAAAATCATTACTAAATGTTTACAGCATGAATGCCCTTCGGCGCGACCGGGGTGGAACACAGTCCTAAAAGCTGAAATTTTTCTCATTGAAGTATGTCAAAATGGCGGTTATATTTTATGACATATGACATGGAGTATCAGAATGTTATCACTAAACTGATATTTTGATTGATTTCAATCAGCAAATGTTTGAATTATTGTGATACAAAGATTAACTTTAATTTAGGTTTCAGTCAATTAGTGTATATGGATCACCATAGAATCCAGTTATTATAAACCCAGTTGAAGGTTTGTCTACGTTTTTTGGGGCGTTTAGCCGTCTGTGAAACGTTCGATTCCCGCATCGAGACAAATGTTTGTTATTTCTTTTACGGCAAAGTGTCTGCACTAAACCTGATGGTAAGCGCAGTGAAGTCCAAAAAGCCCCTCTGGAGAGCCGGATGTACACTGGCTGATCTTGAAACGCGATTCACACAAATTGTGTGGGTCACTATGGCTGGTTTTTACACCATGTGTACGGTGGTCGCTATCCGGGCGGATATGAATAACCTGGCACCAGCATCCACAAATATTTGTTCTGGGTGATTTGATTTTTGGTCTGGGTATTGTGAGCCACAAGTCCTTCGTACTTCTAGGTCAAGAATATATATTATGTAACTTGGTGACACACTTGACTGCCTATTACAAAAAAAAACTCTCTAAACGAACTGAGCCGCGTTCGAAGTTGGTTCAACGTTTTTGAAGTAAAAGTTTTAGCTATATCCCCGCAGTTATTGGTGGAAGGGCACGCATCGTCAACAGGTGGCGGATTTTCAGAGTAAGTAAGGTCAGCAGCAAAAGCAGCGCAATTTTTCACCATCAGCATACGCCTGTATTATGCACTATACACTTGTTATTATCCTGGCATAATTTTTTTTGGTTGAATGACGAGACGAACAAGGCCACAGAAGGCCATAAACAGAAGCAACTCCACACAGTACTTTGAATTACAAAGCACTGCATAGCACTGAACTGCTCTCGTCACCCCATAAATAAATAAATAAATACACCCAACAGTCACATGCATAGTCCTGACCCCACAGTAAGATACGAGTCTTGTGTCGTGGGTATCAGGCACTACGAGAGACTTTCGGTCTCACAACACCCAGACTCCGAAACAAATATTTGTGGATCACACAAACATTTGTCTCGGTGCGGGGATCGAACTCGCGGCCTCTCGCTTCACAGCCGGCTACTCGCCTGCTGCGCCACGGAGGCTGTCGAAGACGACGCCTGCCATAAGACGTTAAGTGTTATAATGCCCAGTAATTAGGCTAGTATGTAGGCTTAGGTATGTAGTCTGTTCTACATCGAATGGTTAATGACCAACCTAGTGTCAGAGTTTTCAAGCCGTCCAAAGGCCTGCGACTTATATTAACAGTCGGGACCTACTTTTATGTACCTTATACAAAGCATGGAGGCGCTCAATTGAAATACCACTAAGCGGTCACTCTTTCCGAGCCCTATGCCGAGGTCTCGTATTTGATCCCCGGATTAGGTAAAAGTGATATTGGGTGTCCGGTATGGCGATAGGCTCGTCCCCTATTACATCACGGGATGGAGACACGCTCGGCGAAAGTGGGTGTACTGGTAATACCTCTGCCTACCTTTTAGGAATTACCGGCGGGAGTGTGTATATATACAGGGTTATTTTTAAAACACCAGCAACCTCGCAGGGGTAGATACCTAAGGTTATAAGCTACTACTTTTGTTCTATGACTTTTGATAATTTGTTAGATTTTATTTTCATACAAAAATAAGTATTCATTTAATTTCCGTCTTGAATGTTACCTACACGCATCGCGGATTACGTAAGCAAACACGCGAAGCGTGGGGAACCGGGCTAGCGTTGAAGGTCATCGCCCGACCCAGCTGAGCGGCGCCTTTGAGTCGCGCTCGCACGCCGAACGCTACGAAGAAAAATACGACACAACAAAAACTTGTAAAATCATTTTTTTTTAAATATATTGAGTTATATACAAACTCGTAGAACAAAAGTTGTTCCGTATGGGGTCAGCTATCTGGTCCTGCGAGGTTGCTGGTGTTTTAAAATTAACCCTGTATATATGTGTAATTTTATAGTAGCTACACACAATAAATGTTCATTCCACACACGGTTGTCTGCTGTCGGTACCGGCGGCGTTCTCAAACTTTAAGTTAACGCGATTTAAGTTGTTCAAAGTGGTAACTTGGGCGATTTTCACTTACACCCACACCGACCGTCGACTTCACTTTCACATTGTTTTAATACCTAATATTACTTGTTAAAAATCACACAGGCTTAGTTTACACTTACATATTCCCTTATATATTATTATTAGGTGATATGTCCTTCGTATGCGAGAAGCCGTCTGGATTGGTATCACCGCTTTGTCTATTTCTGCCTCCAAGCAACAGTGTGTAAGCATTGTTGTGTTTCGGTTTGAAAGACATTGAAGCCCGTGAAATTACTGGGCATTATGAGACTTAACATCTTATGTCTCGAGGTGAGGAGCGCAGATTAGTGCCATGCAGTGCGTTATAATTCAAAGTTCTGTGTGGTTTTGCATCTGTTTATGGGCAGGCGTGGCGCTTACCATCAGGCGAGCGCCTTGCTCGTTTAGTCATTCTATCAAATAAAAAAACATTTCTTGACTAGTTTTACGTAACGGAGCCACGTTGTTAACTTTTGTCTACAGCTCGAATGACCCAACTCGACCGGGTTGTTACCACTGTCTTACAGAAGATGCCTGTGAACTAGTAGCTTGCTTTTTCGTTTCGTGCAGTGAGTGATATTTCTGGAGGTCCTAATTCCTTACCAATCCTGATTCCTTTCCTTAAAGGTTGGCAATAAATCCATGATTCTTCGGATGTGACCGGTCATAGGTGATAGATCATTTACCATCAGCCATCAGGTGTCTCATTTGCTCGTGTTCAGATCCTACTATAAAATAAATCTAATAATTGCAATGTTTGATATCGCTTATTTTGTAGGCACATTTGAAGAGGTAGCCAGTGAAATTACTGGCAATTATGAGACTTATTATTTTATGTCTCAGGGTAACGAGCTCAGTCCAGTGCCATGCAGTGTTTTGTAATATATGTAGGGGAAAGGTGTACAAGATGATTCCCTTAACGGAAAACGCTCGTAATATCAAAGATATTTAACATAATTATGATCTGAAAGCGTTTACTACTAGCATATTTATCTTTCTTACTTTGGGCGTAGGTTAAATCATTTAATTTATTAAAATTGAAATAAAAATATTCCTTTTTTAAAACCTTGCGAAAGGATCATCTTGTACACCCCGGTGTTCAAGATGATCCCTACGATATGGACAAGATGATCCTCGGACCATCTTGCCCTTATTTTGGATAGTGTGATTTTGAAATATAGAAATTACTTACAATAAGCAACATATTTATTACATAATTTAAGTTTTCTATAGTCAATAATATAATTTGTGAAATCAAAAATCATACATTACATAGTTACGGGCTGATTCTTCAATTAAAATTCACGACAGTTATTCTTTCGATAGGCGATTGAAAAATCATTCCTAAGTAGAACAATTAGAATAGAATAGAATCTTCTTGACAATAATTAACACTGTTAGTCAAAATCAACAATATAAAAGCTTCGTAACGTACGAATTAAAAATAAAAAAAAGTGTGCGTCTCGGGACGCTCGACAGAAGTGATAACTTAAACTAATGTGGGTTAAAGTGAGAGCGCAGGAGCCTGCCTACTGCTGCCGTATGCGTGAGAGAAAGGGAAGCCAGAGTGGCACCGTAACGCGTTACGTTACGAAGTCCGTTTAAAGTCATGTCAAAGCCCTGTCAAACTTCTGGCAAAGTCCGGTCAAAGATCTGTCAAAGTCCTGTCATGGTCAGGTCAAATTCCGGTCAAAGTTCGGTCAAAGTCCTGTAAAAGTCCGGTCTAAGTCCGGCCAAAGTCCGGTCGAAGTCTAGTCAAAATCCGGTCAAAGACCGGCCAAAGTCCGGTCGAAGTCTAGTCAAAATCCGGTCAATGTCCGGTCAAAGTCCTGTCAAAGTCCAGTCGAGGTCCGGTTAAAGTCCTGTCGAAGTTTGTCATAATCCGGTCAAAGCCCTGCCAAAGTCCGGTCGAAGTCTAGTCAAAATCCGGTCAAAGTCCGGTCGAAGTCCGGTTAAAGCCCTGTCGAAGTTTGTCATAATCCGGTCAAAGCCCTGTCAAAGTCCGGTCGAAGTCCGGTTAAAGTCCGGTCAAAGTACGGTCGAAGTCCGGTCAAATACCGGTCGAAGTCCGGCCAAAGTCCGGTCGAAGTCTTGTCAAAATCCGGTCAAAGCCCGGTCAAAGTCCAGTCGAAGTCCTGTTAAAGTCCAGTCAAATACCAGTCAACGTCCTGTCAAAATCCGGTTAAAATCCAGTCAAAGTATTGTCAAAATCCGGTCAAAGCCCGGTCAAAGTCGTGTCAAAGTCCGGTTAAAATTTGTCATAATCCGGTCAGAGCCCTATCAAAGTCCGGTTAAAGTCCGGTCAAAGTCTGGTCAAAGTCCGGTCGAAGTTCGGTCAAATACCGGTCGAAGTCCAGTCAAATACCGGTCGAAGTCCGGTCAAAGCCCGGTCAAAGTCCAGTCAAAGTCCGGTTAAAGTCCAGTCAAAGTCCGGTTAAAGCCCAGTCAAAGTCCGGTCAAATACCAGTCTACGTCCTGTCAAAATCCGGTTAAAATCCAGTCAAAGTTTTGTCAAAATCCGGTCAAAGCCCGGTCAAAGTCCGGTCGAGTCCGGTTAAAGTCCTGTCGAAGTTTGTCATAATCCGGTCAAAGCCCTGTCAAAGTCCGATCGAAGTCCGGTTAAAGTCCGGTCGAAGTCCGGTCAAATATCGGTCGAAGTCCGGTCTAAGTCCGGCCAAAGTCCGTTCGAAGTGTTGTCAAAATCCGGTCAAAGCCCGGTCGAAGTCCGGTTAAAGCCCAGTCAAAGTCCGGTCAAATACCAGTCAACGTCCTGTCAAAATCCGGTTAAAATCCAGTCAAAGTCGTGTCAAAGTCCGGTCGAAGTCCGGTTAAAGTTTGTCATAATCCGGTCAAAGCCCGGTCAAAGTCCAGTCAAAGTCCGGTTAAAGCCCGGTTTAAGTCCTGTCGAAGTTTGTCATAATCCGGTCAAAGCCCTATCAAAGTCCGGTCGAAGCCCGGTTAAACCCCGGTCGAAGTCCGGTTAAAGTTTGTCATAATCCGGTCAAAGCCCTATCAAAGTCCGGTTAAAGTCCGGTCAAAGTCCGGTCGAAGTCCGGTCAAATACCGGTCGAAGTCCGGTCAAATACCGGTCGAAGTCCGGTGAAAGTCCGGTCATAGTCCGGTCAAAGTCCGGTCAAACTCCGGTCATAGCCCGGTCAAAGCCCGGTTAAAGCCCGGTCAAAGTCCGGTTGAAGTCCGGTCAAAGTCCGGTTGAAGTCTGGTCAAAGTCCGGTCCAAGCTGACTGGTCACTGTGTGACGCCACCTGGGACTTCGAAATAATCAATGTTCCAGGGAGGTCGGCTAACGCTGGCTGGTCGATGGACCGCTCGCGTTACGGAACGTTTCGGTTCACCCTCCCATAAGAAGTTATCACTTCAAAAAGTCAATAAACTGACTAAATCTGTTTTTAGAATTCTAAACGCTTTTTAGCCGGCGACATGATACACATATCACAAATAAATTCATCGGGATCATCACTACCTATCCCTGCACAAGCTTCATGGCCCCATTTTTGACATTCAGAACATTTTATCCATCCTTCACCCATCTTATCTTTGGAAAATGTTTCCGTGCAGAAAAGGCATTCTGTATCATTGTCAGATCATTCGGACTCTGAGACGTACAAAGTTTTTTCTTTTTATTTCATACTTATTTTCCTACTCCCTTCCCTTTCTGTTTATTTTTAGTAATATTTTTTTACTGTGTGTTCTTTTCGTAACTTTCTATTTTCTTTTCCAGTTTTTTTGCTTGTTTCTTCTTCTAAGTATTTTTTGTGTGGTGTGCTGGTTAAAATTGACGTATCCACCTTTTTTCTCTTTATGTTGCTCCTTTTGCCTACAATTTTTGGGTAAGGTTTTATCTTGGCCGGTGAAACAACAAAATTTACAAAATTACTTTTGTCAAGGAGTGACGGTGAATCATTTCAGTCCAACGCATAACTTGTAGATGGCAACGGTGACAAAGGAATTCGAATAGAAAGCGATTCTTCTAGATGATCCCTAGGGACCATCTTGTACACTCAAAAGGTGATCATCTTGCCCCAACCTTAAGTTTTTCATTTATTACTCTGTAACATAACTTCTAAGTATTCTACTGTTACCATACTATCAAAAAAACTAAATTGATTATATTAGGAAGCTACAAGCACAACAATGACTGTAACTGACAGTATACAATAAGACTTTCATGAGTTTAAAGTCAGCGTTACCTTAGATCAACAGCCCACATTTTTAATATTTTCCCATCAAAACAAGTGCGTCGGTCGCGTCGCCTAACGCGGGGGATGGCCGGGGGCCACACATTTTCGAAGAATATGACTAGATAGCATTTACACTTTAGTCGCAATTGAAAGTGATCATCTTACCTCAAGGGATCATCTTGTACACCTTTCCCTACTGTGTTGTGTTGCTGCAAGCGGTAATGAGCAGATAAAACACATGCTGGTTTCGAATCTGCGACTCTCGGCATTCCGTAGCACTTCTCACTGAGTTGGAGTTAGGGATAAAGGTGTTCAACGCAGAGATTCTTTATTTATATAATTTATAACGAAAAAAATACAAAACTTAAAACCGACTACAAAAAAATAACACCATAAAGTCGCAATTTCTATAGGTCTCGTGGTGGTCAGTTGGTGCCTGTGTTGGTACCGGTCAACTGAAATTGCATTAAAGGTTACCTATTGGGACTTGAAGACTACTGCTGCTTGAACTTCCTCGATCTTAATCCATGAAAGTGCTCATTATGATGAGAGATGTAGTTTTTCTTCTAAACAAAGTATTCATGTTACCCTAAGCCCACTGTTGGCGAGTTCGCGGACGCATAGTGGCAATTTCTGTACATGTGATTGGTCCATTTTTGGCGCTAAACATAAACGGACCAATCAGGTATTACATAAATCGACACTCAGCGAAGAGCAGCTCACTTGAGTGTTGTTTCTGAATACAGGTGAAAGTCAAGTTCTATGTCTTGCCCGACCTAGGCATCGATTCCTGATCTTCCTAGCCTATAGCCCAATAATGCCTTCACTAGACCAAGGTTCTCCAAATTCATCTCCATTCGTAAGAATAAAAATAATTGTAGGCAAATAAAAATAATTTATTTCACGAAATATACCTCTGGAAGAACGTTGAACAGAAATATGATAATAATGCATAATATAAAACGTCTTAAAGTAAATAATACACAAAGGAACACGCGTATCAAAGCATTTTGAAAGCAACAAAAGCAGAAAAGGTCCGGCCATTCGTCCGGATGGATATAATTTTATTTTGACAAAATTCAAACCGGCTGCCGAGTATTTTCTTGTACAAATTTTAATATCCCGGCCGGGTAGATAGAGCTATTTATATTTTTCCTCCCTCTCGTTTCTTTTGGCGATTATTATTCTGTATTCCAATGGGCCGGGGTGGGGGGTGGCACGCCCCTCGGACTCTTTCCTTTTTGCTTCTTAAGTCCATCTTGAGACAGCACTGCTGAATACTTAGAGTCGCCATTAGTATTATTTTTTTACCAACTCGTCATGATAAATAATCTTACAAATCTAGAGAGAAAAATGAGAACCAGAGTAAAACGTAAATAATATTCAATACTTACAAAATGCGGGAAGAGTTAACATCGTATGTTTATGAATTGAATAGGGTTTTGTTAATTTTAAGGTAAATTAAGGGAATTAAAATCTACGTAGATGAAAACCATCATTAATTTACTTTGGAAGTTCATAGTGAAATATTGTGTAAAATCTTATTTGAGGCAGCAAGTTTTATAAAAAACTAGCAGACCCGGCCACGCATTGCTGTGGCTAAGGTATGATATGTTAAATTATATTGTAGTAAACTATTCAATGCAGTATGCAACATCTATTGGATACTTACTCAATCCAGCCGATAAATTACCTTACACCGCCATCTGTTAGAATCTTATGGAACTCACAGATAATTATAACTCTTTGTCATATAATAAACGAATATTTTGCAATAAAAAATATTGCGAACTTACTCAATCTAGCCTATAAATTACCTTACACCCCTACAAACAAAGATATTGTACATAGGGTAAAACTTTATAAATGCACCCACAGTCACACCCATGGCACCGTGCTATTTGGGGTAACAACACCTAGAAAAGTCTTCTGTGGCTCGCAATATCTAAATCCCTGTGATTTAGTTTTCGGTGGAACACTAGCTTAAGGTGACCAATTGCATGTTAGTTCATTTCAATTTGATATCAATAACCTAAATAGACGAGTAGAGATTGAATGTTCACCGAGCAAGTCTTAAATATGTTTGTTGCCAATGTTTATGATAATATATTTCATATAGTACAATATGAATAAATAATTTGTTTTTATATTTCTACATTTATAATAAAAACAACATAATCAACATTATCAATATACTTTTGGTGCAATTTGCCCTTTATGACTTTAATAAATAAATTACAAAACCAAGATAAACTTTCAAGATAACGAGTTACTTCACAATTTAATCCCAAAAAACATAGTTTTAAAACAAGATATATTAGATATATTTAACAAAAAAATAACACAAACAACTCTATAGTAGTTTATGTTCTTTGCCTCTGTCACTTACCCCTTTTACTGGAAAAACCGTGGCACCTACCCGGAAGGGGTTCGATATTTAAATATAAGAAGAACACCCCCTTTTTTCAAGGGAGAGTTGCCCTCCCCCCCTCTACAGGGCCCCACGGATTTATGGATCTGGGCCGAAGTGGGCGCGTAATTACTTATCTTTCAGAATACAAATCAATCGTGGCCAAAAAGGTTTGAAATGAAATTTTCCCGAAATTGTACTCGATTCTGAAAAGTGTGTTTACCTCAATACTTTTGTTTGGGCAGCCATTGAGACTGATTGGCTTCGGCGTAAGGTATAAAGGAAGTTTTTAATGGGTTTGATGGTGGTGTAGCCTGAGTTAGAGCTTGTTCTTGCCGAGTTATATGTTGTTTGTTTTTATGAATAGGGCTTGATGAGACACGTGCCACAGTTTTATTAGTTTTGGGTTAGAAATAGTATATCTAAATTATTTCTTTATGTTTCGTTCTTCCGTTTAACTGTGAGATATAGTTTTAATATTTGTAGTTTTCAGTAGATTTTTTTATGAATATTATCATATAATAATTCCCAAGAAAGGTGGACGTTAGGCAGGCGGTCGGTCGTAAAAGCTACAAACCTAATCTTCTGTAAGATTTGTTAAAAATGTAATTACAAGCATGTTGCGCCGACCCCACTGCGAGTGGGATAAGGGCAGGTGGAAGTAAGGAACGATTATCATATAATAATAAAGTGTAAGTACTGTAGGTAACATAATAAAGAAAATTAGAGACTTCCACTATTTTTCTCTGGGATTTTTTTCTCCAATTTATGGATTAACATAAAATAGTAACTTACTACAATAAGCAAGTCGTAGACGATAGCTACGCAGTCTGCTACGCTTGCCGCACCGAAAGCTGCTACGAAATACTAAGACATGAATAGCCTGCTACGCATTACCATATAGCTACGATCTACTACAGTAAACCTAATTGTCTGTAAATCAATTTTGCCGATCTTAAAACTTAGTTTTAATGTGTAAATACCACCTTACGTATCTTAATCTAAAATTAGAATAGAAAATATAGAGGCAGGCATTTAAATACAATTTCATTTAAAGCGGACGCGTCGCTATCGCCTGACTCGCGCCACGTGTCGTCGCCTCGATCGCGTATCTCAAAACGTACCTTTAACGTAAGTTACGTACTTAGTATGTAGTATGTAGTGTGCGAATCTCCACTCAAATCAAAACATTTATTCTGTAAATTGGATCATATTTTTTTTTTTATGAGAGGGGTTAGGCCTTAGTCCACCACGCTGGCCTAATGCGGGTTGGTAAACTTCAAATACCTTCGATAAATCTTATCGAGTTCTCAAGTATGCAGATTCCTCACGATGTTTCCTTCGCCGTTAAAGCAAGCGATAATCAACAATGAATATACACGTGACTTAGAAAAGTCAGAGGTGTACGCTTTTGGGGCTGGTTTTCGAACCTGCGACTTTTGTCTCGACATTCCCTACCAATCTCCGCTCAGCTATCGCTGCTTACATCACTTTTAAATGTCAATTATTTTTTAGCTAGATTATGTTCACACCGGCATTCCGTGGCTAGCCTTGAGAAGTAATGCCGAAACAAACTCATGAGTTATTGCCTCTTATAATATCATACAATTTACAGAATTCTGCGAGTGTAGTGTACATAACTTCTTTGGATTGGCCTTTTCAAGAAACAGCCAGAAGAAGTGTATACTAGACATACATGGTGGCATGGTGGCACATGGTGGTGGCATGATATTTAAAGTACGACATGTAAGAATGTACATATGTGAAATACTCTGCAATTCATCTAATCACACAAACGTTTATCTCGGTGCGGGAATTGAACTTACGGCCTCTCGCTTCGCAGCCGTGTACTTGATCACTGCGTCCCCGGGCTGTCAAATTAATATTATGGCTCCATAGATTTTAATGCCTGCCTCGGTGATGCATTCTGTATGTTTACGGGATACAACGGCTGTGCTGAGGTATTGGGTCGAATCTCCGGGTCGGGTAAAAGTGATATTGGGTTTTTCTATCACGAAGTGCTCAGTATCAGCCCTAATCTAAATAATCTGCAATTCATACTTGGTATGGCGATAGGCCCGCTCCCTATTACATCACAGGATGGAAATTAGCTCAGTGAAATGTGGGTGTACCTTCCTTCCACCTTCGAGGATTACATGCGGGAGTGCGTATGATTATGTATTTGAATGGTCGCTCTTGTCTCCGTTGCGTACCATATAATAGTGCCTTTACATATTCCAGGCGAGCCATGTATGTGAGATTCTTCGCGGCGACTTTACATTGCCACTGTCGCCGTCTATACAGTATCGTAACGTATAAAGCGATTTAGTTAATTACCTTAAGATTTATTAAAATAATCTCAATTTCATCATGGTATTGTCACATAAAAAGTCCCTTAACAGCAGCGTATTAAGGCTAGGAACCTTAAGGTCTTGTTCCACTTCCGGGTCGAGCAATCACAATTTGTGTATATCGATTTGAAAAATCACACATGAATTGCCCGTGATTGGAATTTGTGCTATCTAAATTGCTATCACGTTATAGGACGGAAAAAAGCTTTGTGAAACGTGGTTTTAGCATAAGTTGCACCCTCTGCCCTAATCTGTTTACGCCTTGCGAGATAAAGGCGTGAGCTTATGTATGAATGTAAAATAATTTCTAGATACTGTTATTTAGAAAAAGTAGCGTCGGCTCCCATTCGCCCTTCCATGTAATGTATTACTTCAAACGAAGTATATTCAGACTACTAATCAGTGCTAGAGCCACGCTGAAGATATTTTGGTCAACATTAATGAGACGGTTTGATAGGCTGTTACCACTGTCTCACATATAGCCGAGGTGTAGAAACAGCTTGCTGTTGCATTTCGTACGGTGAGTAATCCTCCCATTCCTTTAAGATCGACTAGGTGTCCATGAGCCTTATGATATTGTTAGTGTACATGGGTGGTGGATATCACTTACTATCAAGTCACCTACTTGCTTGTTTGCTGGCCTGTACTATTAAAAAAACTGACAATGATCAAATCAAGCGGCTATCCCTGGTCTTAGTCAACACCATACTAAATTTCAGCTTGACAGCCAGTGATGACGTGTGTTGGTGACACTACCGTCGAATAGTATAATAGACCTATAAATGTATATAGTACAGTTTCATACGTAGACGCGGCGTGACTGACGCCCGTAGCCGACAATCAAAGTAGAATGTTCCCAGAATAATTTTACTATGGCATTATCAATGCCCTACCTAGATATGACATATGTACGTCAATGTGTACAGGTACCAAGCGTGCCAATTTTTACTATGACTGACGTCAACGTGGTACGCTTTACGCGCGTTACGCGTGCCAACGCGAAGGGAGTACACATACGAAATCCGTAATCAATCCGTAATGACAATTAGTTTAGTTAGCACCAGTGACTTCAAAACTTCACGAATAACGATGCAAGCGAAAATAATAACCGCATGTCGTTTTGATTTTCTTTCAAAATAAGATGCAGAGTATCTCAATTTATTGCGAAGTTCTCTTCGAATTAACATAACCTCAGCGAAACCGAGCAGTTAAATAAACTTGAAAAACATAAGTCTCGGACAGACCCATTGTGTTTTTTTCACAATGGCTCCGTTTTAATTAAAACTACGAACATTGTTTCGTGTAAAAGAACACGAACAAAAATACAATGGCGAGTCAAAATAAAGTAACTTCTTATAAAATAATATAGTGGGTAGAGCGTGGAAGGGGGTGCGGGGTGAGGTGCGGGGTGAGGCGCGGAGGGAAGGGGCGACGGCGGCCATCGCGAACCACTTTTCTTTCTCTCGCCAAAGCCATTCTGAAAGAAACTATAGCTTATTGTGGACACGTTTTGTTAACACTTTTACCTTATTGACTATAGTACTATATACTTTTTTTACTAATTTAATCTAAATAAAAAACTGAAATTGTCTGATGTAATGGGCAAGGATGATACGAGCATATTATATTTTGTCAAAACATGGTAATGGTCGACCATACCGAATTTTCGACACAAATGTTATCATGGATAAAACATTTTCTAATTGAAATAATTACTCGAAGAGTTACTTGATCTGGATATTTAAGCTAAAACGTTGAGCATGAGCGAACACAAACTGTTCAAGGACCGACAGTATTTTAGCCACTCGAACGATACTCGGCATATCAGTTATAGTGTTTTTTTATTTTTTTTTTATTGCCTTGATAGGCAGACGAGCAAGCGGCCCGCCTGATGGTAAGCGGTCACCGCCGCTCATGGACATCGACAATGCCAGGGGCAGAGCCAAGCCGCTGCCTACCACCTTTAAGAAGCAAAAGGGTGATAGCAGGCATGGAGGGGGTGAGGGGTTAAATAGCTAACTTCAGAGCGGCTACAAAGATTAACGGGACCTGTACCAAGCTTTCAAAATAAATAGACGTGTTTCTAAGTTAGTCATTATTATTTTGGTTGTTCATAGGTATTATTCATGGGTAATAGACGAAGAAAACACATTTTAACGTATTAGAAGTTATGTTACCTATGAAGAAAACACAATTCGTGCCAAACGAAACAATATCTAAAATTGTCAGTCAATGATTCGATAACGTTTTTTATAGGTATGATTATTGGTGTCAGAAAGAAAGAATCATATTTTATTTTTTTTCTTTATTATTGAAGGTACGAAATATTTTACACAAAATTTTATTAGCAATAAGTTTACTTGCCCACTATAAGCCGTACAGGCTTAAGCATTACTGACGTTCTCTGATGATCTTATCATTAATTGTTCTGTCTTCGTCTTCCGAGATTTATATTAATTATATATACTTGTAGTAGCTCGGCTACGCGTCTATCCACCCGCACATTGTTTAGAACCCTAAAAATAAAAAATAAATAGATGACTGGCTACCCACACGGCGGTAATAACCTCATTCGTTCGTGTGCGCGCGCGCATCACCGCACGTAGTGTTAAATTAAATCCAAAAAATCCACAAAAGTGTAAGTTTGTGACTATGCCATAAGCGAAAAAGCATCACGGAAGAGAAATGAAGATGGAAACTCAAAAGTAAGAAGAAAAACTCATAAGTATTCGAAGGCCAATGGCATTGGTTAATGGTGGGTACCATAATAATATAATAGCAGAAAAAATATTTTTATTACGAGTTTATAGGTGTTTTCCAATTACAGAGCATAATGCGACTCAGTCGCGCTTCGGTATTGTTGCCGAAGTGTGCTAATGCTAATTGGAACGTGAATATCCTTACATTTACTTTTTAACAGGAAAATTTTCTCAACAATAAATAATATAAATAAAATTTCGATCAATGCCAACTTAAAGAAAAAACACTTGTTAATTTTCTGTTACTGAGTTGGTATCGACTGCATGTATCATCCGAAAGCAGTACTTTCGAGAGTGCTTGATTGTGCGAAGTGTTGCTGTAGTTGAAACATTCAATAGTGAGCATTATGCCGCATAATGCGCTCTAGGGCTGTAATTAGAAAACTACCTATATTTTAAAAATAATTATCTCACATCTAACATGCGATGTTAGGCTATAGAAATTTTGTTTGCTTTGAGTCAATACGTGATATTGACCAATAGCTATTTTGTTTGCTTCGAGTCAATACGTGATATTGACCTAAAGCTATTTCGTTGTGAGTTAATGCGAGACATTAACCGACATTCATATGAATTATTGTTATTAAAGATGAGTCGACTCTTGTCGTCATGTCCTCCGCTGAATTCACAGCAAGGACGCCGTTGATCCCGAGATATCAGTCTAGATCACGCCAGATCCCGTCGTCTTCGCCGACACCTGAGCTAGGAACAATGCCAGCGCGAGGTTCGCCGCTGCTATTTTTTTTTCGAGCACATAATGCTCCTGGTGAAATACAAACTGGCCTGCTTGTCAAGGACAACGACCAGTAGAGGTCGTCGTGCTTTCTTAGGCCGATCTCGAGATTTTTTGCAAGCTTTAGAGATATTTGATGCGGAAAGTAACGCGTGGGGGTAAGTTGGTAAAAACAAAGCCACCTTGGTTGTGGCTTCACAATGCTGTATAAACCAATGTTATACACCCGAAGTACAAAGCCTAATGGCATACATTTTGGCGGTTTTCTCATTTTTTCGGAGACTGAAACTAGACGCTTTGTTTTAACTTCAATATAGTTACAAAACAAGCTGTTACAATCTGCAACTACGGCTAGTTCGAGTAATTTAAACTCAATGGGCTCAACATCCCGCTACCAACAGCGACTGTCACGGCAAGCTTACCGAACCGGCAGGAAAAAGCCGACCCTGTATCAGCAACCGTGCCGTGCGCCCTTTTTTATCAAGGCGGGAAAAACCGCGCACAGCCGCTGCCGCCTACGCAGACTGCTCCTGTAACTGCAGCCCGGCCGCACTGCCATTAAAACCTCAGGTATATGTAGGTCGCCTCAAATATTTTGTTGAGGCATCAATAAATCCTACTTAAGATATAAACGTTTTAAATAACGTTTCTGAGTATAAACTCCTTTTTATAAAGTGCCTTTAGAAATTCATAATATGTAGTTACATCTCCTTATACTTCCCGTAAAGGTCTGATAATGAATGATGATGATCTGATGATGAATTTTAGAATGAACAGTTAGAGAATGACAATAAAATTGATCACACCGAATACTTATATGATAAAATTAGACCTTTTGAGGTCTAAAGAGGTCTACTTTTTTAGTACCCATCCTCGACAGGCATACAAACCATTTTAGGTTTTATTTTGATTCTATTTTATAATTTTTATTTTTGGTTTAATCCTCTTTTACTTTTTTCCTTAGCAGTAAACATTCACTAAATTTATGAAATCTGTCGCATCCTCTTTACAGTCTCAGGAGTTCAAATCTGTATTTTATTCCTATGACAGCTGCTATACTTTGGAAATGAATATGATGAATTCCACGAAAGTCGTGAGTAATATATAACCTTATTTACTAGGTTACGTTTTAATCTATGAGTATTCTAGATTCTAGAATAATCTTTAATTTTTTGGTTTTATTTTTATTGAAATATATTTATATTTATTTTTATGTTAATGGACATAAGAATTGGTACTACCACATCAAAAAGAAATAGAAAGAAATAAATCTATAACGTACAAAACAAATACATTCATTCTTTTCATTCGTAGTTATGTCAGAATTCTCACAGTAGCTTGTCCTGCTGTTGTCTATTGTTGGTTACACACACATTTTGTGTTATTAGACTATGATGACTATATCCCGAATGATTTACGTGAACATCTGTTTTGGTGGAGAATGTCTATTTTAATATTTATAAATAAATAAATAAATACACCCAACAGTCACACGCATAGTCCTGATCCCACACTAGGTTGACCTGTATCGTGGGTACTACTGTGAGAACTGCGAGGGACCTGTGGTCCCACAACACCCGAAACAAATCTGTGATTCACACAAACATTTGTCTCAGAGCGGGAATGGAGCCCGCGGCCTCTCGTTTCACAGCCGGCTATTCGCCCACAGCGCCACGGAGGCTGTGTGTGTGTCTATGAATCCGAATAAATTGTACGATTTCGAACTCGAAATATATTTTTATGCAGACTTCGGTTCTGAGGAACCCTGTGTCGTGGAGAAAAAATTGTTGGTTCCGTAAAATCATTACCAACAAGTCTTCACATAAAATTCTTAGAAATTATAATATTAGTCGTGTAGTATTTGAAAGTATAAATACATTTCCTTATTTCTTTCCCTACGCTTTTTTACGTATTCTTAGAACGCGTAGCAGCATTCTTCGAATTAAAGTCATCTTCTAGTATATTGAGCCCATGTCAAATTCTAATGCGAATAAATAATATGACAGATATTGCTTAATACGAGTATAAACAGAAAAAGTGATGTTGAATTCCTACATCTCAATGACATAACTCGAAAAATCTGGACTGGTGTGTAGAAAGCCATATAATTTTATTCGCTTTGTATATTAAATCATCTCTGAACGTGGAGGCAGATATGAGTCTAGAGATATTGATATTCAATGGGATTGCACCAGAACGCATTAACGCATTATATATATGTATGTATATATACGTACTTCTGGCATGCAAGAAATAGATTTTTTGCTTTAAGTTTATGCAAAGAAAAAAAAAATCAAAAAATAATCAAAATGGTTCAAGTATATTTATTTCATGGGAAAGGGACCCTTATATCTTAAAACTTCGATGCTATCACATTACGCATTTCCGCATTTTGCGCTTGTTTTGAAGATTTTAAATATAATAACTCTTGATAAAACTACTACCCTCCTAGTACCCTCAATTTATAAATATTTTAAGTATTCAACGTCTATGTAGGTAAATTTACTTAGTTAAATATGTTTCTCGTAGCCTTGCAGCATATTATCCGGGAAGCGTTCCCAGACTACAAGTCTCTCCTGCTGCCATGTAATGATGGCATCTTTTTCAAATAGTACCTACATTACCAAAATACACAGCTATGGTGAAATAATCTCGATTTTATGGAAATACCCATATTTAATGTATCATTTTTTTATCAGGATGTCTTGAATACCAATCGTTCTGTTTTGCCCTTTATATCTATAAATAAGGTTGTAGAAAACGAACGACAACAATGATTTTTTCAAGGGATTTTATTTTATTTATTTTATTTCAAATTTTAATCATTATTTCCAGTGTACCATAGTACATGAACCCAAATATCGTGTTAGATTGGCTGCCTGGTATCCTAACGGATATTGAATTGAATTGAACGAATTTGTATAAAACTGGTCGAATTGTTATTTTTGCCCACTGAACAAAGATGTCAAACCTTTTTTCTTTTATTAGGAACATAAATATTAAAGTTTACAACGATAGAATCAATATCATAATCACTGATTACTGAATAGTTTACTGTACCGTTTACTGAAAACGTGCGCTATAGGCAAATCGCCACTTAAACTGGATTAAGTTTTTTCAGACAACATTCCTGCGATTACAGGGACCTTGTTATTTTATAAGAGTAAGACTGACTCTAATATGATTGCTAACGGTGGTACTATATACAAAATTATTTAATTTTAAATTTTGGATCATCTTTTTTATGCGGTATTGTCGCAAATGATTGGTCGATGGATAACAAACTCTCTGCGCTAGTAACGGCTGCACAATAAGCTAGCATCCGCGTCAGTGTCGAGGTTATTAACCAGACTGCTGGGTGGACGGATCAGTCCACTTTATTTACCTATTGACCTATTGACCTATTATAAAAGACCAACTCTAAAACATGATTCAAATTTCGCAAATGCCTTATATTTCCCCATATAAGTAAAGTTAATAGCTAATAATTTGAATGCGTAATCAAAAACAACGTAATTTTTAGTTGAACTAGAGTAAATTATCTACCTAACTAATTAAGATATTGAATCATAACTTATTCTATATGTTTTACATATTTCTACAACATTGAGAATGCTCTAAACATCTACAAGTATATATAATTAATATAAATCTCGGAAGACGAAGACAGAACAATTGAATGATCAAACGAACTTACCTGAAGTGAAGTTCGATCCTAAATTGTTCTGTCTTCGTCGAAGAGATTTAAGGTCCCTCCCAACCCTAGTCTGAAGAACTTTTTCTCCCCCAGGCTCAATGTTGTATCCTCGTTATATAAGTGGTGACCATATCTCTCTAAACTAGAATGAGGTTATTACCGCCGTGTGGGTAGCCAGTCATCTATTTATTTTTTATTTTTAGGGTTCTAAACAATGTGCGGGTGGATAGACGCGTAGCCGAGCTACTACAAGTATATATAATTAATATAAATCTCTTCGACGAAGACAGAACAATTTAGGATCGAACTTCACTTCAGGTAAGTTCGTTTGATCATTCAATTATACCCTAAACAAAAGCAAAAATGTCATAGCGAAATTACAAGGATAAAAAATAACAATCTTATCCACAACATGCCATCGGTCACAGAAGTCGGGAGCGATGTTTTTTCTCGTTTTATATTAAAATCGGGCGAGCCAAGGAAATTGTCAGTCAGATAGGAAATTGCCAGGCCCTGGAGCCGAGAGCTCGGTCGTGACTGGCCTTCTTATGGATGGAATAAGCATCACCAGCCAGTTTGAATACTTATCAATACTGGCCTCATTGGACGGATGTATTTGTTTCTTTTTTAATTTTTTTTTTAATTTTTACCCTATTCTGTCTGTGGGTTTGTGATACAAATCTGGCTGTAACATAATAATGTTTCAGAAAAATTAAAACAATTTTTTGTTAAGAGTAAAAAAAGAAACAAATGCATCCGTCTAATGAGGCCATTGTCTATTTGTGTTTCAAAACTGGTTTAACCGAGATGGGTCTTAGCTATGTTTGAAAATCTGTTCAGCCATTATAGTTAGTAGTTAAGTTATAGATAGAAATAAAACTAATGTCACTGGGTGTACTTGTTCAGACCACGAAGGCAGAAAACTTTGGAAACGTCGGGACCAAAATTAAAATAAAAACAAAGATAATGTCCGTTTAAATTACTTTTATTTCAATGTGTAATATTCGCGTAAACATAAGTAATCATTATGTTATAGATATAATCGTTAGTTATATATAGATAGTTCTTTTAATTGACGTCAGGGGTTTTTAACAGTCATTAGTTATTTTAGAGTTCACACGGTTCTATTTTAATTGATCGCTGCTAAATCGCATGCGATTCGAACCATCTGAACAGACTTTTAATCGAATTGGTTAAAAAGTCGTACAGCTTTTGTTAATTTAAGTCAATTCTTTCTGTATGGGGCTATACCGGCTTAATTTACAAGGTGGTAGGTCCCTCGTATGCGAGAGGCCGTCTGGATTGGTACCGCCGCTTTATCTATTTCTGCCGCCAATCAACAGTATGTAAGCACTGTTGTGTTTCTAATGTTTAATTACTGGGCATTATGAGACTTAACATCTTATGTTTCGGGGTGACGAGCGTAGTTCAGTGCCTTTGTAATTCAAAGTTATGTGTGGTGTTGCTTCTATTTATAGGCAGGCGTAGCGCTTACCATCAGGCGAGCGCCTTGCACGTCTCGTCAATCAATTAAATAAAAAAAATAGCTATCACAAAACTCCCGAACACATCCAGTTTATCAAGATATTACACGCAACGTAATCGAAATCAATGTGGATTCTACTCACAAAATATTAGCATTGGCATAATAAAAGTGGTATGAAAGAACATTCATTTGCAAGAATATTGAGATGAACATTGATTTTTCGGCATATTTGCTTACGTCTCATCGATTTATATATTATCAGCGCTGTATTATACACGTCCCGCTGCTGGGAACGGGCCTCCTCTACAAATAAAAGGGGATAGGGCTAGACCACGAGCCTGTCTTATTTTTGGACCTAACCGTCTAGAGACCACCGTACAAATGTTGAAAGGCCTGTTATAGTGGTCATTGCTCTTTTGCCGGGCTATACTATAAAAATAATAGTTAAAAAAACTAAAATATATATTTTTTTGATATATTTGAATTTTCATCTGTCCGTGATAAGTATGCCAAATTTCGATTTAATCCGACGTTTTGAAGGAGGTCAAAATCATGTTTAAAGTTTCCGTTACATACTAACATATTAACATACTAACATACGTATTAACCTAATAAAAGCGTGTTAAAAACTATCCGCTAGGGTCGCTGTACGGAGCTGTATGGATGACGCGACACCTATCGAATGTCTCTCATTAGAGCTATTGTCTAAAGGTAATATCTTCTGTGGACTATCTCTGTCCACAGCGTTCAAAACAAACGTCACAATTACATCGGAGTAATGTCTAGACTTCTTCCACCTGTCCTTATCCCACTCGCAGTGTCCCACTGGGGAGAAAATACACCCAGACCAGAAACAAATAGTTTTGGATCTCAAACATTTCTCTCGGTTCCGGAATCGAACTCACGGCCTTTTGCGCCATAGCCGACTACTCGCACACTGCGCCACGGGGGCTGTACTTGAGAAATGTCTAATAATTAACATTATTTATTTAAAATACCAATTATGCCACAAGTATTAAAAATATACTTTTTGCATTGTCCATAGGACGTCGAGCCATATTTTCGCGAGTCTTTCCTTACTTCAAATAATTGTATAGATAACGCGGGACAAAGAAACGAACTCCCGTGGCCCCCTGCCCTACCCCTACCCCTCCACAGGGGGGACATTTTTACCGTCTTCGGACCCTCTTTGATCAAGCAACATTTTGACGTCGCGTTTAATTATCTGAATAAAAACTGATACCTTTTCTTAGTTTTAAACTAGATGAAAATTGGCTCTATTGTATTTAATTTAATTTTATTTAATAATATAAGTAAGGCAAGTACTCTTATTACGCTAAAGGACTCGTTAGTAGGTTTTTATTTTGGCATGACAAAGTGACTACACTAGACCTGATGTTAAGTACAGCGAAATCCTAAAATAATGGCAACTCGAGAGACATTGCATCTTAGAGACTATCCCGTCCACACACCCGCCACCAGGATCAACAGTGGCACGCATTTTTGTCGACACCGAGCAGTGAAGCTTGGCTAGTCTCTGGGAATGCCGAAATGTCTTTGTCCCGCAATTAATTTTATCAGATAGGAGGTTAAGGAGGAGTTGGAAATATTAATTGTCCACTTCCCTCCATAGCAAAGCGGGAGACAAAATAATGAATTGAGAAGGTATTACCTCAAGTGTAAGGACAGTTACAACTGGAGAAGCCAGATGTAAAGCACCACGGATGTCATTAAGTGGGTCCTGTCACGCGAGCTATTACACTAGATGCCAATAATAGGTATGGCAAAACCGGAAATCACGGAAATTCTTTCTAGGACATTGCATCTGTCATCGGTCACCACAATTAAGTGAGCCTGACGTTACTGGCTGTAAGTACACGGGCTTACTCCGAAACGCGACTCGCCGGAATGAGCCACTATGGGTTTGCCAAGGCGTCGTTTTTTATAATAGAGAGCAGCAAACTAGCTAGAGATTCACCTGATGGTAAGTAATCTCAATAGATACCCAGGAAATCATGAATGTGTTCGTATCACAGCTTTGGAGAAGCATAACAATCGATTCTTCTCCAAAACTGCGATACGTGACGAAGTGGTGAATTATTTACTTTTTTTGAGAGTTAACTTTTTTATCCTTTTTTGTATATTAGGTTCGTCCGTTCGTGGCCATGTTCTGTCTCCTTAATGCCTGAAAAAAAAATCATTAATAAAATCTATTGTAGGTATCTTAAACAAATTTTTGTATCATTTAAATAGAACAGGAAACTTTCTAACTAGACTTTTATTTTTCTATAGCATAGGTTGGTAAACAAGCAAGTGGGTCACCTGATGATAAGTGATCTCCATCGCCCATGAATAGCCACAACAACAGAAGAATCATGGACGCATTGTCAGTAGCATTGGTTGTCCGCCCCGGGTGTCACCCGTTTTGGGGTGACATCGGACCTGAAATAACGCGAAATAAATACTAAAAAAATTGGGAACTTCCTTCTTTATTGAAATCGGTTGAACTACATTAAAAATATTATTTCTAAGTTATCATTCTTGGGGTGACATCCAAATCAATCCGAGCATACTCGATCGTGTCAACATGGCTTAAATTAATCCAGCGTGACTATAAGGAAATAAAATAGTTGTGACATACGGAGGGCCAGACGGACAAGACGAATATAAGGTTACTGTTTTGACCATTATTTTTATCCTGGCTCGGCAAAGTGACTACGCTACACCTGATGGTAAGTGTAACGCAATCCAAGAATAGTGTCGACCAACGACAAACAATGTATCCATCGTAGGTCGGCAATATCATGCCGGCCTAACTAAGCCTAACTGCTTCTTCACACTCCGTTTGGTCTAGGAAGTCTAAAAACAAATAAACATTTTTGCTTTTACTATTTTTCATAGACATATAAGCAAAGCCAAGGTCTACCCTTCTCTTTGAAGGTGGTTTACCGGGTCAATTATCCACTAAGCTCATGAAATGCAAGTCGGTGGATCTCTATAGTTTGAGTTGCGACTCAGCAGAGGATACTACAGGCAGGTCAGGTTGGGTTTCGAAAGATATTGTTTATTCTCTTATCTATGATTTAAGTGCAAACTATAATTAAAGACATTTTCTTTAAAGACAGATTAAAGTGTAGTCACAACTTCCGAGTGGACGAGACGGCGACAGACAACCGGCGCAGTATAGACCGATGATTATCCGGTTGAAAATGGTAAAAATAGAAACAAATTTATAGTAGAATGAAACCCATTGTAAAAGGAAGAGAATACAACAAAATTGATAGGAAAAATAAATTACGGGCGATCTGAGGTCGGGAAGTGGGAAGGGGGGGGGGGGTTTAAGGGTAAAAAACGGTTTATCTCGATTTCCGGAAAAACTACAAGTCCTATGGAAAAAAGTTAAATCGCAAAGTTGTAGGTAATAAAAAGATCTACAACTTTTGTATACACACTTTCTTCACATAACCTCAAAATATATGTGAAAAATTCAAATAACCAAGTTTGTTGTTTTTATTTTTATCTATTATAATAAATCATTTTTTTTCACGAAATTTGGTGAAAACTTACCTTTTTGTATCACAAATACAATGTAATTTTTTTGATTTAAAATATTTATTTTTGCACCTTATTTTGACTTAATATCGAAAAAGCAGCCTAATTTTCAAACGAAAATTCTCACGTCAAAATATGAGCTTTTTTAAAAAAGTCTGTTGGTTTCTTGTTCATTGAATTCTCTACTTTCTGATGGTGTAAAAAAATATATGCATTACTATGGTAAATGTGCTCAGAAAATGTCAGTCTGAGTATGTTTCCTCCTCAGAGGAATTGATGTCAGTTAGGCCACAGGTCGTATAAACTACAAGCCACTTCTGCAACATGTTGTTGACCTCATTGCGAGTGGGATAAGGTCAGGTGAAAGAAGACCGAGAAAAAAAGTGTGAGTCGATAATTTAAATTTTTATTCGAGTCGCGGCAAACAGCACTCTGTCCTTCAACGCTGCCATTACTATTCCGATAAGGTTATTTTTTTGCTAAGGGCAGAAACATAGTGGGCGTTTTAATTCAAAAACTCCGCGGCTAAAATATATTATATTATACTTCGCATTCAGATAGAGCTAATATCGTGATTACTTACAAAATTAACAGTACATTTATGATTTTTTACTATAAGTTTACAAAAAAAAAATTTGTTAACGCTGTAAGGTTGTCATATCTTAAAAGCAAATAGTAAAAGTAATTACACATATCGTTATTAATAAATCCGTGTAAATTTATGTGATAAACATAATACATTTATTTAAAAGGCCATTATTATACACTGTCTCACTAATGAGAGCGGTCTATATCCATCACGATGGCCTAATATGGGTTGGTAAATTTTATATAGCTTCAATATTCTTATGGAATTCTCAGGTGTGCAGGTTTCTTCACAATGTTTTCCTTTATCACTAAAGCGAACGATAATTAACAACGAATACACAAGTAACTTAGAAAAGTCAGATGTATGTGCTCTAGGAATTGTCCCCGAACCCACAACTTCTGTGACAGTAGTTATTCAGAGAGTGTTCAGGAGATACTCAGTGAAAAGTGTTTCACTCCCCACTATCGTTGTACTACTAAAACACACATGAAATATATATTTTTTATTTACATTAAACATGAATCTGCAAGAAAGATCAGCTTCTTTCATCGCAAAAAAAAACTTGGCGCGTGTTACCACCCTAACAGCTCCCCAGTAATGAAACTCGAATCGGCCCCGTTTTTTACGCGTGCGACAGGGACGGCGCAATAAAATCATCTGTAGAGTGAAAGGGACACCCAGCTGACCGCTCGTCGAATTTTAATTTTCTTACTATTTGAATCTTAATTTTTCGCGGGGCGATACTTCGTCTTACTCTAACTTGCGGGGGTTGTTTTCTATTTCTTTCTATCGGTTTTTTTGTCTTGCCAAGGTGGGGTGAGAGGGTGTCTAGGGTACGTTAATTTGTTTCTTTAACTTGAGGCGATCTGTCTGTTTATCTGATATTTTTCCTTATCTAGGTCGACGACTGAATAACATTTCTGTTGAATTCACGAATAATTATATGTTTTAATTGGTCTAGTAGCTGTGTCAATACTATAAACTGCGAGAATTTTCTAGTCTAGCTAATCTTCTGTGGATAAACTTTGCTTTTCCCGGGCTACTTATTCGGCAAATAGATGGGCTTGCTCTATAAAATAATGCCAAAAAAATTACGATGGTTACTTAGGAGATTTTGTATTTTTGCCTACCCTATTCTCATGAGTATAGGAGGCTTGTACCCAGCAGTGGGAGAGTATGCAATATAAAGGTTATTATTATTTTTATTCATTCGAGAATACATATGGAATTCAATTGTATAAACCTCACTTTTTTTTTACTAACCCTGTATTATATACGTCCCACTGCTAGGCACGGGCCTCCTCTACTGAATGAGAGGGATTAGGCCTTAGTCCACCACGCTGGCCTAATGCGGGTTGGCAGACTTCACATACCTTCGAAAAATCTTATCGAGTTCTCAGGTATGCAGGTTTCCTCACGATGTTTCCTTCACCGTTAAAGCAAGCGATAATTAAACAATTAATATACACGTAACTTAGAAAAGTCAGTGGTGTATACTCTTGGGGCTTGTTTCGAACCTGCGACTTTCACCTCGACAGTCCATACCACTCCCCGCTGAGCTATCGCTGCTTATAATTAAGTAATAAGGCTATTATGTAATATTAATACAGACAATTGTATCAACCTTAATCCGCAACAAAAAATATCTTACCTAAAATAAGTAAATATAACTATGTCCAGTGGAAACTATAGTGAAGCGGTGTGAAAACTGGAAATTGTGTTAATTTTTCATTTCGTCGGCCGTCCCCGCGGAGCGCCCGGCCCGTCCCCCGCCCCTCCTGTCCCCCCCCCCCCCCCCCCCCGCTCATAATTGTTTTTAATTTAAGGAGGGAACGAGAGAGCCGCCTTGTTACAAGAAAAATAATGCTCCACGAGACAGGTACAAC
The DNA here is from genome assembly GCA_949126905.1 of Amorpha juglandis. Lineage (NCBI taxonomy): Eukaryota > Metazoa > Arthropoda > Insecta > Lepidoptera > Sphingidae > Amorpha > Amorpha juglandis. The sequence continues at coordinate 8,397,471 of OX421389.1, forward strand.
GGTTTGGATGTTCGAAATTAGCTTTAATTGCGTTTTATATTATGTTTTTATTGCTGTTTTATTAAGTTAATGTTTTCGTGTAAGTATGGGCTATGGTTGAGAGGCATAGGTTTATTTTAAATTAATAACCGGACCGTTCAAACCCTCGACGTCGATTAGAAAGGCATCCGTAACTTTTAAGTGGCTGAATAGATTATCTTCAGACACATGTTTCTTTACACTCCGAAAAAAGAAGAAGCTAGTCGAGGAGCCTACGACAGGACAAGCGGATGTCCGATGCAGACACAGGGATACCATCAAGTCATGTCAAACGAGCATAAAGCATAACATAAGTCCAAGCCTGTATCCACGAAGGGGTAGGTAGAGGTGCAACTAGCCTATTTCCGTCCCATGTTATGGTAGGAGGCAAGCCCATCGCCTCACGGGCACAAATTCCAATTCCGGGTAACTCATTTGTGACTTTTCGTACTGAAAATTCAATCACAAATTGTCCGACCTGAAATTTGAACCCAGTACCTCACGGTTCTAAGCTTAAGTAGGCTGCAATTAGACCCACGAGACGATATGTTTAAACAGACTACTGTTCCTCAATCTTGTAGTTTGACTGAAGAAAATAAAAAGAATCCCCGGGCTGATTGTTTACGAGTTCGTATTCTGGCGTCGGTCCAGAAGACGGCCTGTCTGCTGTCTCCATCCGTTTCCGCTAACCCCCCGAAATATGTTCCTACCCGCATGTTTTTTTTTATTCACGGAACGTTTAACAATAAAATTTAATGTTATTTTTTATTCATCGTTGATCGAAGATATATTATTTTTACTAATGTGATTTATTTCTGCCGCCAGGAACAGTGTGTCAGCACTGTTGTGTTTCGGTTTGAAGGACATTGAAGCTGGTGAAATTACTGGGCATTATGGGACTTAACATCTTATGTCTCGGAGTGACGAGCGCAGTTCAGTGCCATGCAGTGCTTTGTAATTCAAAGTTCTGTGTGGTGTTGCATCTGTTAATGGGCAGGCGTTGCGCTTACCATCAGGCGAGCGCCTTGATCGTCTCGACATTCAATTAAATAAAAAAATATATATAATTTACAAGTTACATCTCCCTCTACTCCTACAGCATGCGTGTAGTGCAATGACATACGACAGTGCATGTGACACAAGAATGGTATTAGATGACAGGTCACAGCGCATGCAACATGCAAGGTGATCCCAGCGGCCTACGTCAAAAGACGCATGTTGAAAGTAAATTGCACAAGTTGAAAGCGTCTATTAATTAAACTATCCTAAAAAATTTCTTACTATCGTTTAAGAATAGATTTTCATCGGTGAAAAAATATCCCCCAACGTAAATTGTCGCTCAATACATTAATGTATATAGATAGATAAGGGTGGCGTTACCTAAGGGATGATATTGTGAAGTCGAAGGAGTTTTTACACGGGGTAAGCACCCTATTTTATTTTTTATCTGCATCGAATTATTGTTGGTACGGCGCGGAGAAAATATTTGAGGGCACGTTTTTTTATATTTAAGAGGTTTGACAATTAAATTTTACTTTCGTATTGGATGTCTTGTATGTCATATTATAGAGTAAATTGGAGTAGAATATAAAATTATGGTCATTTTACGAAGTTTTAGAATTTAGAATTATTGTTTATAAATAACACGCTGAACAAATATGTCTAATGGTATAATCATTTTCTCTAATGTAATTAAGATATATTTATCGAATATATCCAAATTAGATTCCCACAAAAAAACTATTATTATGTGGTCTATATTTTTAATAAATAGGAAACGTTATAAAATTCTATCAGCAATAGTACTATTTTTTCTATACCAAGTAAAACGATAAAGGATATAAATGTTGTATATTTATTACTTCTAAGATTTATTTAAAATGTTGCTAAATGTCTTCTGTTATCTTTATTGAAATCTAATACAGAAATCTAATTGTGGCAAAATTCTTATTAGAAACTAATAAAAAACACGTAGAGATAACGTGATTTATGTAGTTATTCTGAACATACTTAATATTTAAAATTAATACTTCCACAAACCATAGAGTACGTTTAAAATTAGATCAATGGCTATTAATTTGTATTTTGCTCTCTATTAAACCATATCAAATATCGATTACCATCCTAATTGTTATATATTTTTTATTCTTTTTAGTCTTTAAAACTGTTTTTTTTAAGAATCTATCGTTCTTATCCTACTTTCTCGTAGCCGTACCGTATCAAACCTCCCTATCTGGTGGCAACAAAACTTTCCGTCTGCGAACCCCCTAAAAGGGAGAAAAATAAATCTAAATTGGCCCAATCCTTTGAAATCCCCTACTTTTTCTGGCGCCATTTTCAAGAATAATTGCCGGAGACCAACTTAAGAAAGTTCTGTATTATTGAACGTTATAACCGGGCGAAATTAAATTCTAGCTTTAGGACATAGAGTCGTTTTTGTATTGCGTGTGTACGGCCGAGTGAAAAATGTTAAATTCTCTAGATGTATTTTAAGTTAAAGTTCATTTATGGACTAATTTATTGGATTTATGCTCCGTTGAAATCGTTTTTCTAACATTATTTGTAGATAAAATATGTGCGTCCGTCGGTTTAATAGAAAAAGGGGAAGATAATAAGTTGTATATTAAGCCTTTGTATTAATTTATCGTAAAACTAAAATATACTTTGATATTTGAAAAAAAGAAAAAAAAGAAAGAAGAATTTATTATTGGACTAGACAGAAAATAGTTATCTTTTACATGCATCATAAAAGTATTATGTTAGACCAATAACAGGACTCCCCATTCATCTTTATGCTGAAATACAGCCTTAGCCGAACTACAGCGCTGATTTCCAATGGAAAGTCTGTGTGACGATTTGCACAAGTCTGTTTATTTGTAGTGGACAACCTGTTAGGCCGTGGTAAATAATACACTATTTAATAACGAGTTATATATTAAAATAACACGGTTACAATTGACGACGTCTTACACAGGAGTCTTCTTATATATAAGACATGGTAACTAGGCACATTGACAAGAAACATAATTTGTTCTAAACACAATACATTTACAGATGGACTTACGCAAACAGGAACCAACCCACAGCAAGTTCAAATGGAGATACTGATTTTGTTTTGCTAAAATTGTTACTTTCAATTGATTTTAATACTGTATTTTCTGCAAAATCGTACATGGAATATATTTCATGACCGGTTTTCCAAAAAAAACTACGATAAAATTAGTTTTAATCTCTCGATAGTCTCGCTTAAAAGGGATCTACCACTTAATACAATATGCGGTCAGTACTCATCAAAGAGGTTTTAATATTATATCCTACAAGGTTAGGTAACGTAATATGAGAAGCGGAAATATAGTTACCGTACTACCATCCTGCAGCTTTGAAGATGTCGATACAAAATGTTATTAGCCTGCATCAGAGGATGTTTATATACATTATTATATGAGCGATATGATACCTCCGACATTTTGTCTTCACGGTCACCATAACTCAGTTAACTTATAATATCGTTCATTGTGACTACAACGGCACCCGGCGGTACATCCTACCGGAACACAGCAATTACGTCACATCCGGCCGAGACGAGAGCGACGAGTTTAGAACTAAGCTAATTTTTCACCTGCCTGTGTGCATGTGTTATAAATACGGGTATAATCTGATGAAAAGTTGTTTATTAACATTTTTATTTCCATAAACTTCTATATTAGTATATCAAAAAACAAACATAGTGGCTCGACTCGACTCGACTCGACTTACGTTCCGGGTTGAGCCAGTGTATATCTAGTGACTTCCGACCAGCATAATTCTGGCGACCATTGTGAGATGCATTATGTCTCGACTGGGATTTGTAATCAAGACCTGACGGTTTCTCAGCCAAAGTACACAGCACTAGACCAATGAGGTATTTAAAATAGTTGCTGGGTATCGTTATTTTTTTAAAACCGGAGTAGATTCTCAATTCGACACGCAAATATATATATTTTTTGTCATTGACCAAAATCTAACTCTATATAATTAAATATCAATCTAATTTCATGGCTTCATCTACATCCAACCAAAGGTTATTTTAGCAAATTAACTAAAAGTGTAGTAGTTAAAAAGCATCCATCACAGTCAAATAAAGTTTTTTTCCCCACTTTTTAGTGGCGGGCGAGTTAAAACTCACAAAGTTAGACTATTAAACAGTTCCGCACTTGTAGCCGCGCTGAACTTGGCCACACGGTGAAAAATTCCGCGCCTCAGCCGTTGGCAAATGAAAAAGTTTCAAGTAACTTCTCGCGATCCGCGGTCGAACTATTTGCGCCGCCATTTTGAGGTTTTAAATGTTTTAACTTTTTAATTTTCGCGGTGTCGTCGCGCGAAGGTATTACTACGTTCAGCCTTGTTGTGGTTGCTTTTATGCGTTTGTTGTAGAAATTAAATATCTTGTAAAGTTTGATGTATGATGGTCTTTATGTTATCCTATTCTTCTTACTCCCTAATATTAGTACTAATAAATAAAATATATGATAGTTTGGATGTTTGTGACTTTTAAGTTTGTGAATTTAGTTGTTTCTTAAAATGCATCTGATTTGAATGGAATTTGGCATACTAGTAAACCATGGCCTAGATTAGGATAAAAGTTTTTGATCCTGAAAGTTTATCCTTATGGGGTAATTCTTTTAAATAACAAATATGACTTGCAGACCGTCCGAGCCGCAAGCAAAACTAGTCAATTATTATAAGAGGACAATCCATACAAAAATATAATTAACGCTCGGTATATTTACTTATGTATATCAAATATTTTACACAACAAATAATTTATGTCCAATTCATCAGTTCTTAGATAAATTATAATGAAATAAACAAACCCGTATAATGATACAAACGAAAAGGAAAATACCCAGAAGTAGTAAAATAAAATTCACTAATTTGTTACCCCCTTGATACGTTGAATCGGGCTTAATGAATTTCGAATATCATTATCTGTATTGCTAAGAGAAAATCGTTTTTCGTTTTTAATCAGGCAAAGAAAAGCACGTGTCAACAAGAAGGGCTTCTATTTTTAGACTAGCTCGTGAGTCTTGTGGGATTCTAGAATACGGGTTCATTGTCTAATGTCCATTAAGGATTTAAATTTTGAATAAGAGATAACACATGTAATATCCATATAAGTCTTTTTCTACTTTATATTCCAGTTCGAAAAAAAAAGTGTGGGTTGCAACTTCCACTACACATCAGAACTGTCAAAATTTCAACATAATATATAAGGTCTATCAATTGTATTGCTTCTTCAAATACGTGACTATAACTTTAACCAACGGATAGTGCGATCTACACCAAGAACGACCTTTTTATTCACCTGAGTTAAGTTAAATGATTGTCGATGGTTTTAATCATCACAGAGTTCATTATTTTATCTCTAACCGTTTCGAAAAATACGTAAAACATTGACGCTTCTACAGTGCCTCTAACAACAAAAATCGATAGAAAAAATACAATTAAAGACGGCATAATCCACTCGCATTTAGAGCTAGTGAAATCCACCGTCTCATTACCAAAAGATAAAATTTAAATTGCAAAAAGGGGGGACCCCTCGAAAAAAGGGCTAGTGGGCGTCAAAAAAGTAAGCGGGCGAGAGGGCGCAATCTTCCCCCTCTCGGAATTAATATTTTTACCGCCGTTCGTTTCTTGTTATCAGCAATTTTAGATATAATAATATTTTAAGAGAACGCCGGCCGTTTGTTACAAGGAATTGTTTTGATTTGTTCGCTTTTGTTTACCAGTTTTTGTAGAACATAAAAATAAGATTTTTTAACAGCAAAGGAGTTCTTATCAGAATTTCGAATAATTAATTCTTATTCGATATTATTTACCTGTTTAACGAATATAATAATATGATGTGGTGAAGTGAAGAATGTATTTCAAAATATTACACAGAGTTCCTTCGCGTGACGTGTAAGTGGGTCACCAACACCTTAGGCCCAAAACCCCACCTGCACGTGGTACACTCTGCTGTTTAACTGACGAGGCAATGGCGAAACTTGGTAACCGTTTCGGGTTGTAGGGGTCAGACGGTAGGTTGCCCCAAATAATGCCAAATATCGTCAAATCTATGGTACGAGTAGGTGGACCCTGGCATTAAGTAGGAGTAACGCGAGATAGAAAAAAAAGAGTTCCTTCGTATACAACAAACAAAAAGCACATTTTCTCGGTGAGAGGTTTTTGCTCAACATATGCGAGATTATTGAGAAAACTAAAAACTAAGAGGCCGCATATAAACTGACAATTCATTTTAAATTATTTAACGCGGTTCGTAATTACAGTCTTTTGTTATATTTCTGCTCTTTTTGTACGAAAAATTCTCTCCATTTATATGGGGCTTCACCCTGACTATTGTATAATAATATTATCAATGTAAAATTAATTGAAGATTTACAGGAGCTGTAATAGCTTTTTTTGTATGCATTTCACGTGAGTTAATATTAATTGTACGTATATTTCATTTACAGACGTCTCCGTGAAGCAACACCTACGGAGTGGTGGACAGATCGTAGAAACGAGGAGTAGCGGATTCATTTCCCGAAGCGCGATAATGTTTTTAATGCGAACGTGTCGTGAGTGTGAGAGTAATGCCCAATAATTTCATTGGCTTGACTAGGTCGTAGGTCCCTCGTAAGCGAGAGACTGTCTAGGTTCGTATCACTACTTTGTCTATTTCTGTCGTCACGCAATAGTGTGTAAGCACTGTTGTGTTTTAGTTTGAACGACATTGTAGCTAGTCAAATACAAAAAGGATAATTAAAATCGATCCATATTTAGCCGAGTTGAACATAAATTATTTGAGGAAATCCTCTCGTTTGATGTTGGTTAAAATATAACCAATTTGTGTATATGTTAGCCCGTATAGATATCCGGCAGGCAGCCCGTCGAGCTCCAAACGTCGTCGGAGTGATGTTTTTCCGAACAAATGGGAGCCATTAAACAGTAAATTGGATCGGAAAGTTTTCTCGGCGACCTATCGATGCGACACTTTGAAAAATGTCCACCAAAACGCTTTCAAAATTTTCTCTCGCTAATTATTAATTTGGAAGTTTCTCGGCTTAGTTCGCGTGTTTAGTGTTAAAGGTGTTTCGACGATATAATATTCGTTTTTAAATATAATAGAGGTCATAAAATATAATAAGAGCACATCATAGTTCAGTTACGTTTAAACAACATTTTATTGATTTCACTTAAGTCGTAATGATTTCTTATGTTTACGCGAATATTACACGTTGAAATAAAACTAATTTAAACGGATTTTATCGCGGTTTTTTCGTCACGGGGTGGACCGGTAGGCTGGATCACGAAGGCTGAAGAAAAAAGCTCCGGAAACGTCGGGATCAAAATTAATAAAAAACAGCGATAAAATCCGTTTAAATTAGTTTTATTTCAATGTTCAAAAGAGACTTATCCTTTTTACAATAACTACTTTATAATTACTGCCTTATAACTGTCTTAACCGTTTATGGGTTTAGAATCAGAGTATAGAATGATGTTGACTTGTAAATTATAGTAAATACCTTGTAGAATAATTGAAATGAAAATATGTATTGAAATATGCAATCTTCTTATCAATTTATTCAGGTGACATAGAACATTTTTAGAGGCTTTTTTACTTGAAACGTTTGAATGGCTAAGTATAAATTTAAATAAAAGTATTGACATACTAATGTAATGCGTAGTTTTTTATTACAAAATCTGTAGATATGTACTCCATTTTAAAATAACCATAATAAAGTGGACGGTATTAAAATATAATTTATAATCTCATTCTGCCGTAGTATGAAGATCATTATAACATTCGTACAGTTTTAATTAAAAAATCGTGTCTTCTTGCAAATATAATCAATCGAGTCGCCCCTTGTACGTACTGTGCCTCGAACATTTTTACCCCGCCCTATCTTAAGTCTTCGCATAATTATATTATTTGTGATCATCACGGAGTTTTGATGGACTTCGCAATTACGTTAACGGGTTTCGTTTGTTTCGGAAAAATATTTTAAAGTTGTTTAAGGTACGTAACTCCATTCCAGGTTAATTTATTTAAAATAAAATTAGCGGAAAATAATTAGAGTAGATGAACATAATAATTAATAATATGATGTATAACCCCGCCATTTATATTTGGAATCATAGATCAATATTTCTTTTTATTTATTGGAAGCTAAAGACACAAATGATGTTATACGAATAGTTTTATTTTCATTATCCATCTATAGAGGTGAACATAATACTTTCTAAAGATTTTTTGAATTGGTAATTTCATAATGTTTTGTGTTCAAATATTTATAAAAATCATAAAATAATTTTAAAATTCAACCGGGGCAGAAAGAAATAAGAGTAATCCGTCATTATTTTTAAGAAAGGCCGCGGTTCGCCATTTTTGAGCCACCCCACGCCATTCCGCCCCCAAAGACGCCTACAACATAAAAAGCTTTTGAATTTCGAACAAAAATGTCTACCAATGAGGGGCTTTGACGGGGAAAAAATATAATCGATAGAAGTGAAGGTGGAGGGTGTTTAATATTATTATTAGAATTTTAAAAGTACTATGTTTAAAAAAATTGCATAAGACAGGTCCGTTTAGTTTAATTTCCGTAGCTCATTTTAAAAATTATAAGATTGATAAAAGAAAATATTGAATAAGCAATAGTTGGATATTTGGTGTTTTTAATTGAAAATGATTTTGTCGCCGCATTTCTTATGATAATTTATGAGTTTTAATTAAGTTAGGTATGCTCTAATTAGCGGATTTTTTCCTAATAAGTATTATCGTCACTTTGATCATCGACTAAGCTAATCTTAATCCTAATTTAAGGTACTGAAGTTTATGATTATTCTAGAAAAAATCACTTACCGTTCGACTTCTAGATTGGCCAGTGCTTCTTAGTGTTTTCTTCTTAATCTAAACTATTTCTAAGTACAACACAAACCAACATTAATGCATGATAGCCAGTTAACAACTGAGTGTTGGTCGTAACTCGTCTTACCAGTTGTCTGGCCGCAACAAAAGACAACCAAGGGTCACGGCCGGGGTAATAATAATGCATTACATTATAATATTTGGACCTATTTAAGTATCCAATGGGTCCGCTATTGTGAGTTGCGAAACTGACCTGACCGGTTTTCGGCAGTTGGTTAGTTAAGGGATGTTATGATGTCGATGTTTTAGGCCAGCTTGTACAAGAACCCTTTATTGTATTAACCACTAAACATGTTAAGTAATGTATTTTTCATATGATTTGATGTTTCTTAGGCAGGTTTAGTGGTTAAATACGATTTAAAGATCATCGTACAAGTCGGCTTTGAATTTAATTAAGGGATTTGATTTTAGAGTATGTTAATTACATAGTGTTTGTTATTTTATTTTGCTGATTTATATTTACATTATGTTATATTTAAGGACTACTACTTACTGAATAAAATTGGTTTCCTATAACACAAAACTGTGGTATTTTTCAAAATTTTAAGAAGATCACTATTCATACATTATATCACTAAAACATACCTAATCATTGACAATAAAAAATATTTAAAAAAACATAATCAACAATCAAATCAATAAAATTTAAAATGTGAACATTTATCATGACCAATATAATATTAAAATAAAATCAATAAAAAAATGATATATTTCGTTTAATTCTTGAATTCGATCTTTCACAATATTCCACTATCGACCACTATCGATAATTTACATCGACAGTCAAGCTATCGAAGCAACACCTCACCGACAATGAAAAGCGAAGAATTGTCCACGCTGACAATGGAATGTATTAGCATACCGACTAGACCGGTTCCCAGCAAGGGTTGCAGCCGGCCTGGACATGCCCGTCTTCACACGTGGACCGTGGGGTTGCCGTTATGACAGAGGTGTGTTCGACGGTGTCGCTTGGAACTAAATCGTCTAGCCGTTTACTTAAATAAATATTAAAATTAATTTATGTTTCGATGTTAAAAAAATATTTGAAGCGTTATTTTGTTTTTAAAAAATGAAGAAATACTTTTGCTTAGGTTTGGAGGTACTTAATGAATATTTTAGTATTATCGAAATTAGCTAGATACCTAAGTACATGTAAAATTTTTGTGCAGTATTTGTTATGTATTATAATAAGCGTAGGCGAGTCGTAGCTCTCGTAGATGTTTGTAGAACAGACTGCAGTTACACACTAGTGACACACATTAACTGTCCTACTCAGTAAAGTCAATTAAGATTATTTATGAACTCTTTGCATTAACGGTGAAGGAAACATCGTGAGGATACCTGCATACCTGAGAACTCGATAAGATTTTTCGAAGGTATGTGAAGTCTGCCAACCCGCATTAGGCCAGCGTCGTGGACTAAGGCCTAATCCCTCTCATTTAGTAGAGGAGGCCCGTGCCCAGCAGTGGGACGTATATTATATAGGGCTAGTAAAAAAAATGAACTCAGTAACAAAGTATAAACATTTCGGTACTCGGTAGGTACCCCAGAACAATGCATTAACTGGCTATGAGTGCGGAAATACTTGAGTTCTAAGTAATGTTTTTTTTTAATTTTCCCTTTTATTGGGAAAGCAAAGTGATTTGACCCATACAGCCTCGTCATATGTGATAGGCATTTCAAGGTCTTGCTGGAATTTTGATATTAATTCCTTTCAGTACGATACTTCTTAGACGGCTTTCTATAAGCGAATCGAACGCACAAAATAGGTCAGTACACTTTGTAAAAGTCACCTAAATTCAGTTATTTTAATACTTCAATACAATTTTCATCGCCATTAATGTTTATTGCATAAATCCACACCACTTATATTTAACAAACACAACTTTATACTAGTTTAGAAATTAATTAAAATAAGAGATTAACCTCACTGTCATAATTCCCACCAAAGCTCACGACATGATAATTGACGTCTTTGAGTGCAACAATTAAGTACATATAGAGAATCTGTTTGTGTATCTGCCACTATGGATGACGTCTCAGGCGTCGCTGTTATACAAATGAAAACTTTAATTTCTAAAAGCTTACCCACATGTAACAAGACGGGCAAAGATGAGCTGAAACACTTATACAAACATAGTTACTAACAAAAAAGGTGAAATTGGAAATGAAAGACCAAGACTTCGTTACTAATGTGCCGATTTTGATGATTCCTTCAATAAATATAATAATAGGAACTTTTCAATTAATTTTTAATTTATTTCATAAACTAGTTTAGAGTTGTGTTTGTTGTAAAAAAGTGGTGTGGATTTGTTCAATAAACATTGACGGTGATGAACAGTGTATGGGAACATTGAAATAAGTGAATTAAGAATAGTATTGAAAGGAGTTAACACCAAAACTCCGACATGACCTTGAAATCGACCGCACCCGTGTTTCATCGTTCTTGTAAAAATAACTTGAGAATAAATTGTACTTGACACTGGCTAAATGCATAGTACAGCAAGAGCCATAAATAAAAAAAAAAAAAAAAAAGAAATGTATAACTTATTATTTTGATTTCATTCACAAATAATATGATTTAACCTAATTGGATAATCATCATTCGCCTCATTGGTCGAGTGGCAGCGTACTAAGGCTGAGAACCGTGTCGTCCTGGCTTGAATTCCCAGGTCGGGCAATCACTATTTGTGTTTGAGTTATCGATTTAAAAAAGCAGACATGAAGTGTAGAATGTGTGTTCGGTATGGCGATAGGCTCGTCCTCTATCACATCATGGGACGAAAATAAGCTCGGCGAAACGTGGATGGCAGCATTAGTTGTACCTCTGGCTATCCTTTTGAGAATAAATGCGTGAGCTTATGTCTTACGTATTTGATTTAATTAGACAAGGAAGTATTATTGTTGGCCTAACTCCAGGCTGAAAACGCTACTTATTTTCAATGTGCACTATTTTCCGTTCACCAGCCAACATTTAGGCCATCAACCTTAAATTTTATTGTATAGAGCTCTTGCTCGCAGCATTTTTTTTATTTCTTTGAATGATGAGACGAGCAAGGCGCTCGCCTGATGGTAAGCGCCACGCCTGCCCATTAACAGAAGCAACACCCTACAGAACTTTGAATTACAAAGCACTGCATGGCACTGAACTGCGCTCGTCACCCCGAGACATAAGATGCCACATAATGCCCAGTAATTGCACTGGCATCAATGTCCTTCAAACCGGAACATAACAGTGCTTAAACACTGTGCTTGGCGGCAGAAATAGACAAAGCGGTGATACCAACCCAGACGGCCTCTCGCATACGAGGGTCCTACCACCTGTCTGGATAAAAATAGCTATGTCCTTAAACGCATAAAACCCAATCTTGTGTTAATTTAAGGTATGCAATAAAAATATTTCACGCGAACATATTGACTTTTTTATCCCATCCAACCCTTCCCAGCATCCCTTTAAACATTTTTAAGACAAACATTATTGTTGCTCACCCCAATGAAGCTAATAAGAAGTAATTAATTTGTATAACAATAGAGCGGACAATGTCCGACCCGTTGGGGTTTCTTAAGGGTTGTCTTAGGACAAAAGAAAGGATAGTTGATGGACTTTGCACCTGGTAGGGTCAATGGGAGTTGGACGGTTATTCGTCTTATAGTTATAGGGTAGCAAATGCTTAAAATTAGGTATAAACAATGAAAAGAAAGATGTCATCGGTCTATAACATATAAAAATCTTCATTACTCAATATAAGATTTTTTCATGTAGGTCATTCATGCAATCAAGTTTTAGTTCAAAGTGAATATATACACTGTCTAGTGTGTCGATCTACAGTGTATATCAATAGTTAGGTCTTGCGATTTTTGTGCATTACCACCCATTTGAGAGGAGTAAAATATATTTTAGTTTTCTTTCGTGACAACAGAGTTGACACAAATACGTGTGTTTCCAAGTTTTCAAACACGTAACTGATTTGTATGTATAAATGGGGTAAGCAATACTTAACAGTCGTAGACGATACGTTTAAATTTTTTGCATTCAAGCATTTTTATCGATGGGATCATAATTTAAACGGGAGGCAATTTAAAATTAATACCTTGAGACAGATATTAGGGTAAGAAAATAATTTAACAATTTCTATTGTTTATGAGGAATATTAAGTTCATTAGGTAAGAAGTTGTTCGCTCGAGGTATATTTGATAGAATAAAACCCCATTTTATTATCAAAACATTTTACCGCGTAGCCCTCTTGTGGTAAGTAGACATAAAAGTAAACTGACATCTAGTGAGCAATAGAATACATTATTTAACGCCATCTATTGAACAATAGACACAACATAAAATAACTCTAGCGGATTAAATCTGTACTATTTTTTGTTGTACTGCCATCTCGACGTGAGTAGAAAAAATAGGGACTGACCTTTTTTATTGTAAGAATTAATTTTTAAATACGTTTTCGGTATGTAAATATATTCAGGCATTTCTAACATTATTGTTTCAATTAAATATAGCTTGTACGGGATAATTACTTTGAATAAAAACTGTGAATATTTATTTAGAGCTATTGACCACTAGATGACTCTGTAAGAGTTTCAAATACAAAATGTTTATATCAATTCGTGTACACCAAGCGTATAATTGACAATATATTCAATATTTAAAACGAATTCGCTACCTACGTCTGCTGTCTGTTTTTCCGCCTATTTCTCCTTAGCTATGCAATGGATTTAGATGGTGTTTTCACTATTACTTACAGATTTTTTTTGAATACTTATATGTTCGAATACACTCACTATATTACCTATGGAAGTAAGGCAGTCTGCGGGGAAACCGAGAGGAACAGATATATATTAATAATATTTTATTCGTAGATAGTGTGATGTGTAATGATTTTCCTGAATTGTTGTTTAATTATTTTCAACATTGTATAATAATATTTTACACACAAATTTATCTATTTATTTGGGATTTGCAAAACAAAAAATATATTGTTACGTCATAATTATGCATGTAAATATTTGCAAGAAACTATCTAATATTGGAAATCACAACTTCAGAATTTATATTTTAAGCATGTTAATATTACTACAATATTATTAGCATAATGTTGTTGATTGTTCCGAAAATATACCTACATATTTTAAGATCTTTATTAATAGATTGTCTGTTAGATTACGGTAGCTTTGATTCATTCAGTCTCTAGTACCTAGCTATGTTTCGGAGGTCATTGCTCCGGCTGACCGAGGGATACTCGTAGCTTGTTCCTATATATACTACCTATAAGGTCGGTGTTTAAAGGAAGTTACAACCATAGAGTAGAGAAATGTTAGGATGTACATTACGATTAAATGGAATGCTTCAGCAATGTTCGTGTATTTTAAAAATAAACGTGTGATAACAATAATTGGATGCATCCGTGGCGCAGAGGGCGAGAACTCGCCTACGAAGTGAGAGACCGTAGGTTCGATTTCCGTAATGAGATAAATGTTTGTGTGATTCATAAATATTTGTTTCGGGTCTGGGTGTTGTGGCACCGAAAGTCCTTCGTAGTTCCTGATACCCACGATACAGGTTAACTTAGTGTGGGCTCAGGGCTATCAGAATATGTGTATGGCTCTATTAAAACCATATATAGTCTGATTGGTAGTTTAGTGGTAGAGCCACGCTGTAGACAGTTTTGTCTACAGTATGAATGGGCTGGCTCAACCGGGTCATTACCACTGTCTCACAGAAAACCGACGCAAAGTAGCGGCTTGCTGCTGCGTTTCGTACGGTGAGTGAGATATCCGGAGGCCCCTCCCCTTCCCAATTCCTGATTATCCCTATCCTTTAAGGTCGGAAACGCGCCCATGATTCTTCTGGTGGTGGGCGTACATGGGCGGTGGAGAACACTTACCATCAGGTGACCCACTTGCTCGTATTCCGGCCTATGCTATAAAAAAAAAACAGTTAATATTGATCTTAATTACAATTTAGTCTTAAACTGAATAAGATGTTATTAGAACGATAACACCAACATGAATTTTATTTAATCTTATAAGAAAATTAATTTCCAATCAAGTTGTGGAACTACAATATAGACACTTTGGAGTATGTACTTTTGAAATATCAATGCACCGGTTCGCCTGGGTTAAAACCATTGTCTTAAAGAAAATCAACGTGAAGAAGCATCTCTACAGCCTCCGTGGCGCAGCGGGCGAGTAGCCGGCTGTGAAGCGAGAGGCCGCGGGTTCGATCCCCGCACCGAGACAAACATTTGTGTGATCAAGAAATATTTGTCTCGGGGTCTGAGTGTTGTGAGACCGAAAGTCTCTCGTAGTTCCTGATACCCACAACACAAGACTCGTATCTTACTGTGGGGTCAAGACTATGTGTGTGACTGTTGGGTGTATTATTTATTTATCTTTCGATTGCGTATAGCATGATGGTTAAAAAATTCGGCAAAAAATCCATGGATTCTTCTGGTATTGTGGGTGTTTATAGCGGTAGTTCCCATCGAACCGATGCATTAATGTGTCAAAAGTGTCATTATCATGGCACCACAACAAGATTAGAAATAAATTTTCCTATAAGTTTAATAATTGAAATTCAAGTTGGCGATATGGGAGTAAGTTCTTATAGGATTGTTATTTTATTTTGTTTGGGATTAAATTGTATTGCTGGTAGTAGGATATTCATATCCGCCCGGATAGAGACCACCGTACACATGGTGTTAAAACCTGCCATAGTGACCCACACACCTTGTGTTGATAACGTTCCAGGATCAGCCAGTGTATATCCGGTTCTTCCGAAGGACTTGTGACATGGTTGATGGTTGTTTGGGGCGGGTATAGGGGTACATCCTTGTATCCCTGCGTCTGCATCGGTCATCAGCCTGTCCTGTCGCCTGTTCGTCCCTCTTCGGAGTGTGAAGAAGCATTTATACAGGCCGACATGATTCTGGTGACCACTCTTTTTTTGAACTACACTGCGCTTACCATCAGATGTAGTGCAGTTACTCTGCCTTGCTCGGATAAAAAATAAGATAGGTAATTATTGTTTTTAATTCATTAAACAGTCATATAAATAGTCCTGATTTCACACTAAGTTAACTTGTATCGTACGTAGTTATCAGGAAAAACGTGGAACTTACGGTACCACAAAACCCAAAACAAATAGAAAGAAAAAGAAAGAAAGAAATTTATTATTGGACTAGATACAATAGTTTTTTTACATACATCATACCAATATTATGTTGGACCAATAACAGGACTTCCCATTCAGCTTTATGCTGAAATACAGCCTTAGCTGTACTACAGTGCAACTGTTTGTGCATCATACAAATATTTGTCTCGGTGCGGGAGTAGAACACGCGGTCTCTCGTTCCACAGACGGCTACTTGTCCGCTGCGCCACAGAGGCTATCAAAGTTATCATTATTAGGATGTAATCATCATCATTTTCAGCCTATGATATCCACTGCTGGATATTAAAAATGTAGAGCATTCTCAGAGAAAATGTACTTATACGATTTCGGATTACTTAGATAATTGCGGTATATTGTAGAGAGCTTTGTCTATAGCATGAATGGGCCGGCTCGACCGGGTTGTTACCACTGTCTCACAGAAAACTTACGTGGATGGCAGCTTACTGTAGTGATATAAGTTCGCTGGTTATTCGCTAATACTTCATCTATTTATCAATTGCAGCTGTTTCACGGACAAAAAGTTTAGCAATAAATGTTTTTTGAATGTAGCACTGAACTCGGTAACTTTTATTTAACACTAGAAGTACGTCATTGGTGCAACGTACTTTGTGTGACAATCAAACATCCTTCCATAATGTTTTAATATTTTTTTTCAAGTTTATAAGTAAAGGGATAAGAATGAAAAATGCTTTTGTTTTATATATTTACATTACATATTTTTATGTCATATTACTTTTACTAAATAGATCCTTGTATGTGAAAGGCTGTCTGGGTTGGTATCGCCGTTTTGTCACTTTTCTACCAGCAAGCAGTTGTGTGTAACCACTGTTGTGTTTCGGTTTGAAGGACATTGAAGCCAGTGAAATTACTGCGCATTACTTACGGCGTTTATTATATCATTCGTAGTCTGAGGATGTCTTTACATTAAATAACGTACAATTAATTCTTTTGTAAATTGTACTATGTGGTGTGGAATAAATGATTTCCATTTTATTCTATTTATTATGAGATGTTAAGATGTTTCGGGATGACGAAAGCAGTCCAGTACCATGCAGTGTTGTATAGTTCAATGTTTTGTGTGATTTTGTTTCTATTTATGGGCAGGTGTAGCGCTTACCATCAGGCGAGCGACCTGTTCGTTACGTCATTTAGGACATAAAAAAATATTTAATAGAGATTAAGTACATCTACATCTACAATAAAGGCATTCTAAGATGTATAAGATTTATTACTACGCGCCATTTTGTCTTAAATAAACATACATCATATTTATTAGAATGCTAAGAAATAACGTTTAAATAATATCTAAATTCATATCCATTCGCCCCACTCGCGATTAAAAAGGAATAAAAATGTTCCTAACACGTTCGCATAAAACGGCAAAGTCACAAAAACCATAAAAAAACATAAAAACCTTGTAAAAACAGCCATTAACCCGTCAACATGCAAAGTGAGTCCGGCAGAGTTTACAAATTGCCTGACAAATTACACCCTTTAGCTTAAAAAAAGATGGCGAAAAAATACGTTAACACCGGCAGTCAGTGAATTAATCGTGGTAATAACCCTCCCGGGATATCCCGGAAAAAATCTGTTATCCGGCCGGCCGGGTGAAAAATGCCTTCGGACACTTAAATAGCTGTTTGCGCCCGGCCCGCAACCGGATAGCCGGGAAAAAATCTGGTAAAAATACACCGTAGCGTGGGTGTGTAACAAGTGGTAAGTCGTGGGAAGGGTTGAGTGGATTTCTTTTATCGTTTTCTTTATTGCTGGCACGAAACATAGGAAAAATTCAAAGGTCTTGTTTATTACTATCAAAATGGTGATCATGCAATAAAATGATGACTCCATAGTATTAATCTATTGTCACGAAATAAATGACAGGACTAAAGTAATTTTCGACTGTCTAAACCAGTGTTTCCCAACCTTTTTAAGCCATGCCCCACCTTAACATTTTTTTGTTAAATTTGTCACCGATATCTAGCATTGCATTTAAATAACCCAAAGCGAAAGGGTTAAAGTCGTGTCGAGTCCATTTTTAAATTGACCCCGTAACTATCAAATTGCCCACCTGTGGGGCGTGGGCCCCACGTTGGGAAACACTGGTCTAAACAGTGTAAATTCACTAAATACATAGGATACTGTGTTTAGAACTAATATAACCGCTGTTGTAAGTCCTGTAGGTACATGAGTTCAGGACGTTGTGTCCACTTAGCTAAGTTTTGTATTTTTTTATTAGCTTGTCTGATGCTAAGGGTAACAACTGTTGCACAAGGTGGTAGGTATCTCGTATGCGAGACGCCGTCTGGGTTAGTACCACCACTTTGTCTATTTCTGTCGCCAAGCAACAGTGTGTTTCGGTTTGAAGGACATTGAAGCCAGTGGAAATTACTGGCCATTGCGAGACTTAACATCCTATGACGAGCGCAGTTCATTGCCATGCAGCGCTTTGTTATTCAAAGTTCTGTGCGAGACGCCGTCTGGGTTAGTACCACCACTTTGTCTATTTCTGTCGCCAAGCAACAGTGTGTTTCGGTTTGAAGGACATTGCAGCCAGTGGAAATTACTGGCCATTGCGAGACTTAACATCTTATGACGAGCGCAGTTCATTGCCATGCCATGCGCTTTGTTATTCAAAGTTCTGTGTGATGTTGCTTCTGTTTATGGGCAGGCGTGGCGCTTACCATCAGGCGAGCGCCTTGCTCGTCTCGTCGTTCGTCTGGCCGTCGACGGCCTCTCGCAAACGGGGGACTTACCTTGTGGATATAAAATCCAAATGACCCAAGTCTTCTCCCGCTGTATCCCCGCCCTATGTCGTTAGTATTCAGGGCAGTTTTTATTCGGCGCCAGTCGCCACGTGATTTTTGTTTTCATTTACAAAGCACTCGGGACGTGTCGGAGAGTCCATCGCATTCATTTATAAATGGCACATTTAAAACGATTTTTTCTCTTATTCATGTAAAGCACTCGACATTTATTGGTTTTGAAAAGGTTCTTTTAAAACTGAGTTGATATAGATAGAGCTATTTAAAAGTGAAACAAAAATAAACAACGTTTGTTTCACTTTTAAATAGCTCTATATATAGAATTAATTCGTGTGGTACCGAGAAGAGGCCGGCAAACGAACAGGTGGGTCTCCTTATGGTAAGTGATCTCAACCGCCCATGTACATCTACAATACCTGAAGAATTATGAACACGTTGCTGACCTTAAAAGAAAGGTACGATTAGGTGATTAGAAATAGGAAGAGGAACCGCAACAAAAAGCTGCTATTTTACCTGGATTTTCTGTGAGTCGTCGTAAAAATCCGATCAATCCATCCCATTCATACTGTAGACAACATTGTTCACAGCGTGGCTCTACCACTTGAAGTGTGGCTCGCTGTCTTTTTTTATTCGAGCACGGCAAAGTTAATGCACTACGCCTGATGAAAAGCGCAATGCAGTCCAAAAAACTAGCGACCAGGTGTCACAGAATCATGCCGGCCTGAGTAAATGCTTCTAAACACTCTGAAGAGGGAAGAAGTAAAATCGACGGGCTTTCTACAGAACAGACGGATTACCAATGCAGGCACAGGGATACAAAGATATACTCCTGTATATGGCTCAACGATCCATCAAGTCATGTCACAAGCCGTACAGGAGAACTGCATATATAGCTGTGAAGCGAGAGGCCGCGGGTTCGATTTCCGCACCGACACAAATGTTTTTGTGATCCAAAAATATTTCTATTGGGTTTGTGTGTTCCCCAGAGAGTCAGGCAGGCGGTCGTAAAAACTAAGAGACAAATCTTTCAGTAAAGTGTATTAAAAAGCATATTGCGTATCCCCATTGTGAGAGGGGTAAAAGATGGAAGAAGAAGAGACAAAGAAGATACAAACAGCCAACTATTTATACAGTTTTTGTATCCAATCTCTGAACTGTAGTAGAAGCCTACATGGCATCACACAAATATCCCTATATTTATTATACTAATTACACACTATCGTAAACACATAATAGATAACAATAAATAGAGCATACGGGTGGGGGGTCAGTGGGGGGTCGGTGGGGGGTACGGACCCCCGGGGTTAGCCCCCAGATCGTAATCAATTTAATTGGAAATTTCCTTTGATTAAACGCAAAGACGTTGTTAGAAGTTGACCTAATAAAGCAGGTAGCGTCGGCAAATATGATTCAAATATTAGTTTATGGGCCAATTGGATGCAAATACGCAATAGATTAAGTTATGTGTATATTTCAAGTTGTGAACCAAATAAAATAAAAAAAATAATAAAAAAAATAGCATTTTAACCCACATCAAGCAAAAATTTTTATATTGATTTTGTTTTGCTAAATTCATTTGATTAAACTCCATAAGTAGGTTAAAATTAGGTAGGTTAAATTCTGTATTTAATAAGAGAAAATCATAAATGAAATATTTCCCATATACGATTATACAAAATAGAACTTTAAATTATTGATTTAAAGTTGCATCTCTGCCTACTCCTTCGGTGATACAACGTGAGTTTATAAATAAATGCCAAAACTAGAAGGAATGAAAAGAACCAAGGAATGAATAAGACTATAGAGACAATTCTATTACTATGACACAAATGTAATTCGTACAAAATTAAAGATTAGGAAACCTCACAAAGAATGCCTTACCAGAGAATCCAATACAGGATCCATCAATACACCATTTAATACACTAATAAAGCGACCTTAACCATGGCAGTATTAAAATTGATACTTTTTTTGATAACATAGAACAGCAAACGAGCATATGGGTCACCTGGTGGTAAGTGATGCTCACGGCCCATGTACGCCCACAATACTAGAAGAATCATAGGCGCGTTGCCAACCTTAAAGAGAAGGAATAATTGAGGGATTGGGAGGGGAGGGGGATTTGGGCCTCCGGATATCACACTCACCGAACGAAACGCAGCAGCCAGCTACATTACGTCGGTTCTCTGTGAGACAGTGGTAACGACCCGGGCGAGCCGGCCGATTCATGCTTTACACTAAACTGTCTACACCGTGGCTCTACCACTCAAAATCATAAAATCGCTCATAAATCTTGTTGCTAACGCTACCCAATTCGTATATCTTAAAATTTCCAGTGAGTGAGTCTTGTGGCGGGCGAGATTATAGCAATAAAATTTATGTACGGAACTGTGCATAGATATCGGCCCGTCCAACTTTGCCGGAGCGCGCCCGCTACGATACAACTTGGGATTTCGGGTTATGTTATGTTTGGAATTGTTTTAATGGCGTTTTTGAAATTATCGAAATAGAATACAAATTATATTATTGGATTTATTTGAAATTATCCAAATAGAAAGGAAATTGTATAATATTATTGTAATTTAAATTATCCAATTAGATAGCAAATTGTATCATTGGATTTTAAAATTATTCAATTAGAAAGCATTATATCATTGGAATTGTATCAATTATCTAAGTATAACAAAGTATAATATATTTTTTTATCAATGAAATATGAAGGAAATTAAATCATAGCGTTTGTATACATTATCCGAGTACAATGCAAATAATATCATTGATATTTTTTTAATTATCGAAATAGAAAGTAAAGAAGATATTTCAGGAATGTATGGAGCCTGGGTCAAGTCGCTGTACAGAGTAGAAAAATATTGCTAAAATATGTAGAAACCTTTTATTATTATCCATTCTCTGTTATAAATACATTTATATCACAAGTCCTGTAAAACGTCACATCGAAATATCTGTAAAGGTATATTACCATACCATGTTTGCTGAGTGATTGAACTAGTCCTAGAGTGAAGGAGACTTATATTGCACGATCGATATTCCATTAATTCTAAATTCAATAATAGTTTATCTATACCACAAACTACTTAATAGTCCTATACTTTTACTTTTTAATATAATATACTTTTAAATAGCAGAGGTCAGCAAACGATGACGTGGGCGACTTGATGTGATCTCCACCGCCCATGAACGCCCACAACACGAGAGTAGACGCGTTGCCGACTTTAAACAAAAGACATAATTAAGTGATTGGGAAATGGAGGGCGATTTTGGCCTTCGGATCAACAACAACTACTTGCTAATTATGTCGGGTGTCTGTAAGATAGTGGTAATAACACGGTCGAGTTCATGCATGCCGTAGGCAAAACTATCTACATTGTGGCTCTACCACTTGCATTGTCACTGGCCTCGTGTAAATCAGACATAAAGCTTAGTAATGCAAGTGTAGTGGAGTGAACGGTCGATAAATCTCGCCGGACCGCGACCGCAATAACCGCCCGCTGACTCTTAAACTCACCAAATCACCGTGCACAGCGAAAATATACCTACCATTCGAATTTTAAACTTTGATTCATCTACGACGTACGGTGCGAGAATATACCATTCGAATTTTAAACTTTGATTCATCTAGGAAGCAATCGATTTTTATTTTTAACTAGATGACCCGGTGAACTTCGTATCACCTACATATATTTTGTGTAGAATGTGGTCAAAACTTAATACAAATGTTTCATTTACATTAAATGCAATTAAGTGAGGTACTGCACCATTGCACGTGAGGTAGCCCGTCGCACATTTAATTGACTTCGACGACCTAAGTCAGGTCGTCTTCCACCTCCCCCCGGTGGGACAGTCCTGTCCCTGTCGCTGTCCTGTCGCTGTCCTGTCGCTGTCCTGTCGCTGTCCTGTCGCTGTCCTGTCTCTGTCCTGTCGCTGTCCTGTCTTGTCCCTGTCCTGTCCTGTCCTGTCCTGTCCTGTCCTGTCCCTGTCCTGTCCCTGTCGCTGTCCCTGTCGCTGTCCCTGTCGCTGTGCCTGTCACTGTCCTGTCGCTGTCCTGTCGCTGTCCTGTCCTGTCCCTGTCCTGTCCTGTCCTGTCCTGTCCTGTCCTGTCCTGTCCCTGTCCTGTCCCTGTCCTGTCCCTTTCCTGTCCTGTCACTGTCCTGTCCCTGTCCTGTCCCTTTCCTGTCCTGTCCCTTTCCTGTCCTGTCCCTGTCCTGTTTAGTATAGCGTGGCGACCCGTCACCACGGCAAGCTTCGCAACGCCAACAATCCCGTTTATACCTGTGCTTATAGATGTTTCACATCAAAAAGACATCAACTGTTTCATACCCAGGAACAGTTTGTATTGGAAAATTAAGTTGTCGTTTTTAGTGTTTTCCTTTACTTATTATTTATGTTACTCATTTTTTCTCACCGGGTAAACCTTCCCTGAACTTCCACAAATATTTCAAGATCAGAATTAGCCAAATCGGTACAGCCAGTCTCGAGTTTTGGCGAGACACACGCACAGCGATTCATTTTTATATACAGGGTTAATTTTAAAACACCAGCAACCTCGCAGGACCAGATCGCTGACCCCATACGGAACAACTTTTGTTCTACGAGTTTGTATATAACTCAATATATTTAAAAAAAAATGATTTTACAAGTTTTTGTTGTGTCGTATTTTTCTTCGTAGCGTTCGGCGTGCGCGCGCGACTCAAAGAAGCCGCTCAGCTGGCTCGGGCGATGACCTTCAACGCTAGCCCGGTTCCCCACGCTTCGCGTGTTTGCTTACGTAATCTGCGATGCGTGTAGGTAACATTCAAGACGGAAATTAAATGAATACTTATTTTTGTATGAAAATAAAATCTAACAAATTATCAAAAGTCGTAGAACAAAAGTAGTAGCTTATAACCTTAGGTATCCACCCCTGCGAGGTTGCTGGTGTTTTAAAAATAACCCTGTATATAGATTTTATCGTGACTTGATAATGACATGATAAATATTATTACGAAATAATTTCTTATGCTTACGCGGATATTACACATTGAAATAAAAACTATTTTAAACGGATTTTATCGCGGTCTCTGGGTGTAGACTCGAACGTAGTCTAGTACAGTGCAGTGCTTTGTGATTCAAAGTTGTGTGGTTGTTGCTTCTGTTTATGGATAGGTATGGCACTTACCACTGGATAAGAAACCACCTATAATAAAAGAAAAATGTAATTCGTAAGCTCTGTATCCCTAAGAGGGGGTACATAGGGAATCCACGGTAAATTTCGACCACCTATAATAAAAGAAAAATCTAATTCGTAAGCTGTGTATCCCTAAGAGGGGGTACATAGTGAATCCACGGTAAATTTCGACCACCTATAATAAAAGAAAAATGTAATTCGTAAGCTCTGTATCCCTAAGAGGGGGTACGTAGGGAATCCACGGTAAATTTCGTCAAGTTTATTTCATTCCTGTGATGTAACAGTTTGCAAGTCTATCGCCATACAGGTCACAAATTCCAAGCTCGGGTAACTTCTGTCTGCCTTTTTGCCACCGTGGCGCAGCAGGCGAGTAGTCGGCTGTGAAGCGAGAGGCCGCGGGGTCGATCCCGCACCGAGACAAATGTTTGTGTGATCCACAAATATTTGTTTCGGAGTCTGGGTATTGTGAGTCCGAAAGTCTTTCGTAGTTCGTGATACCCACGACACAAGATTCGTATTTTACTCTGGTCAGGACTATTTATTTATTCTGTCTGATTTTTCAAATCAAATACTCATACACAAATCATGATTACTGGGACTGGGATTTGAACCTTCCGTTTTCTCAATTTAATTAAATATACTGCCACTAGACCATTTAGGAGAACTTTAATTAGCTTATAAAAAACACATAACTGCTACACTCTTACTGTAACTAATTAATAAAACACTCGGCGATGGAATATCTAACAATGCCAATAATAGAGGCAAAGCATAGATATTATGAAACATCCCTAGTTAATAAATAGCGTGGGTGTCCCTGTGTGCTATATAGCGAAGACACGCAATAAATATGTACCGAGTAGCGACGTGTGTAGCTCGCGGGAGGGACGACTTAAGGAGGTGGGAGGGACTGGCTCCTACACGATACGGACGTGAAGGGAAATTTTAGGCTAAAACGGAATTTTTCGATTTCTGAATGAATTTTATCTGCCAGATAACGCAATAAATATGTACCGAGTAGCGACGTGTGTAGCTCGCGGGAGGGACGACTTAAGGAGGTGGGAGGGACTGGCTCCAACACGATACGGACGTGAAGGGAAATTTTAAGTTAAAACGGAGTTTTTCGATTTCTGAATAAAATTGTATCTGTAAGAGACTATCCCGCCCACACACCCGCCACTGTAACCCCTGTGCACCAGGATCAACAGTGGCACGCATTGTTAACACCGAGCAGTGAAGCTCGGCGAGTCTCTGGGAATGCCTAAATGTCTTTGTCCCGCAGCGATATTAATCAGAGAAGGTTAGGGAGGAGTTGGAAATATTAATTGTCCACTTCCCTCTGAATGAATTGTATCTGCCAGATAACATAATAAATATGTACCGAGTAGCGACGTGTGTAGCTCGCGGGAGGGTCGACTTAAGGAGGTGGGAGGGACTGGCTCCAACACGATACGGATGCGAAGGGAAATTTTAAATTAAAACGGAATTTTTCGATTTCTGAATGAATTTTATCTGCCAGATAACGCAATAATTATGTACCGAGTAGCGACGTGTGTAGCTCGCAGGAGGGTCGACTTAAGGAGGTGGGAGGGACTGGCTCCAACACGATACGGATGCGAAGGGAAATTTTAAATTAAAACGGAATTTTTCGATTTCTGAATGAATTTTATCTGCCAGATAACGCAATAATTATGTACCGAGTAGCGACGTGTGTAGCTCGCAGGAGGGTCGACTTAAGGAGGTGGGAGGGACTGGCTCCTACACGATACGGACGTGAAGGGAAATTTTAGGTTAAAACGGAATTTTTCGATTTCTGAACGAATTTTATCTGTAAGAGACTATCCCGCCCACAATAACTCCTGTGCACCAGGATTAACAGTGGCACGCATTGTTAACACCGAGCAGTAAAGCTCGGCGAGTCTCTGGGAATGCCTAAGTTAAAAGACAGTTTTTCGATTTTTGAATAAATTTTATCTGCTAAATAACGCAATGAATCGCTAGTTTAAGAGGTACTGAGCTCCTATTCTATAAAATGATGCGAAGCAACGAAGTGGTACAAGGTGGTAGGTTCCTCTCATAATGCCCAGTAATTTCACTGGTTTCAATGTCCTCTAAACCGAAACACAACAGTGCTCACACTGTTGTTTGACGGCAGAAATAGAAAGCGGTGGCACCAACCCAGACGGCCTCTCGCATACGAGGGACCTACCTAGTAAAACCCAGTAAAAATAATAGTTACACCCTTACACAGAAGGGGCTCTCGCGTCTTGATACAGCGTATAAGTCGATCGCGGGGGTGGTTTTTACATTCACCCGGCAGCCTACCTCCCCCACTCTCGCCTCACAGTTTAATATCAACTCTACACTACCGTATTAAGGTTCATTTTGAACTGTACCTCAAAAGCTTTGCCCGGGACGTAATCTTAATATTAATATCGTCTTGGGAGCGTCTTATATGATAAAGTTTTATGTTGTGTGCTGCGTTATGTCGTAGACAGAGTGTTGAGGTAATGTTGCGTTTTATTAGTGTATTTACGACAGTTGTGTTTTAAGATCGTTTTGTTTGGTATTGAATATTGTATGGCGTCGACGTTCTGTTATGGTTTAGTGCCATTGATGTATCGTAGATTGTAATGATTTATGTTTACGCGAATATTACCCATTGAATTTGTAATATATATTTTCTGAGTGGTAGAGCCATGCTGTAGACAGTTTCGTCTACAGCATGAATGGGCTAGTTCGACCGAGGCGTTACCACTGTCTCACAGAAAACCGACGTGAAGTACCGGCTTGCTGCTGCGTTTCGTACGGTGAATGAGATATCTGGAAGCCCAAATCTCCTCCCCTTCCATATCCCTAATTATTCTTTTCCTTTAGGTCGGCAACGCGTCCATGATTCTTCGGGTAGTGGGCGAACACGGGTGGTGGAGATCACTTACCATCAGGTGACCCACGTGCTCGTTTACCAGCATATGCTATAAAAAATAAAATAAAACTGATTTAAACGGATTGTATCGCGGTTTTTTATTCTTTTTAGCAATAATAAATACACCCAACAGTCACACACATAGTCCTGACCCCACAGTAAGATACGAGTCTTGTGTCGTGGGTATCAGGACTACGAGAGACTTTCGGTCTCACAACAACCAGACCCCGAGACAAATATTTGTGGATCACACAAACATTTGTCTCGGTGCAGGGATCGAACCCGCAGCCTCTTGCTTCACAGTCGGCTACTCGCCCGCTGCGTCACGGAGGTTATCTCTGTTTTGGTCCCAACGTTTCGAAAGCTTTTCAGCCTTCGTGGTCACGGGGTGGGGTGGATTAATAAAAACCTCCATAAAATCCGTTTAAATTAGTTTTGTTTCAATCGAACGTTGAATTGAATAGTGCCGTTTTCCAAAAATTTAACTTTACACAATGTTGAGTTTCAATGTTTTTGGTTGAAAAAAGATTATCTAACCTAACCTAGAACTTTTCATCTAAACTTATACATATGCACTCGTGCCTGTAATCACCGAAGAGATAGACAGAGGTGTAAACAGTAGTTTTTACGAAGTGGTAGGTCTCTCGTATGATAGAGGCCGTCTGGGTTGGTACCACGATTTGTCTATTTCTGCCACCAAGCAGTAGAGTGTAAGCTATTTCGTCTTTCGGTTTAAAGGATATTGAAGCCAGAGAAATTACTAGGCATTATGAGACATAACATCTTAAGTGGTCACCCGTCCACTAGCAGACGCTGTATGGAGCTGCATAAATATATTCGTAAATAAGAATGACCTGAAAATTATCGATTAATATCTACGCAAAATCTTAAACTACGGGCACATACTGAAGTGAATGCTGAAATAAATGATTCATAATTACCGATAAACATATCAGCTTTTAAAAAAATATGAACGATAAAAAATACTTTCAAAATAAATGGCAACTGCAAATCTTGTCTACCAAGAGTCTTGTAATCTAGCTAGTAACTTGGTTTTAGGGGTTTGAACTCAAAGAGTGTTAAAAGAATTCCTTGCTATACCTACGCGTCTGTTTGACTGTCTGTCTGTCCTCTACATTTAAACGGGTCTATGTTTTGAATCGCTTTAGGTACCCAGTTGAAATTTTCACATACCTAATATTGTGTGATTATGACGAATATTACAAAAAATATATATAGCAAAAAGCAAAAGTTTGAGGGTGTGGGTATGGAACTCTCAATTGCTCACATCGGACTCATATGACCTTTTCTTGTGGTATCATAATGCCATCTATTTATAATTGGAGCTAAAGGTTAGTCATCTATAAATGATGACTATTCAGTCCAGAGATATCTTAGATCTTGAATGGCCTAAAAGCCCAATGAGTAGTGTGGTATATATTACGTCTCTTACAACTTCAAAAGTATATGGGTATTTAATTAATTTACAAAATATATTATTTTATAGCTCCCCACGGCTATCCAAGATTCCAAATTCAAACTGTTTAAACCATCACGCATGCAATCCGCACGTGCCAAAACAAAAACATCGTCCATTCTAACCGAAATCCCGCAAAATTAAAACCAAATCGCGCGACCCGAATTCAAATTTCGAACCCCCTCACCCACTTCGCTACACCCCGCACTACTACTAGCAAAAAACACCAATGAACGCTTCGCATTTAAATTTAGAACGCAAGTATAAAAGCTAGCGCAGGTATCGTCAACCCCCGGTAAGAATTCACTTTTGCAAAAATATAGGAATAGTTATACGACGGGCGCGGGGGGCGACACCCGCTGCTGAGGAAGGGGGCGGGAGCAGGAAGTGGGGTTGAAGTAGCGGGGTGTTTCTACGTCGGGCGGGGAGTCTCCTAAAAACGGTTAAGTAGCTCTCCCTACCCTCTATAACTATTTTATGCGGTCCCCTTAGAAAGACAGCGGAGATGGGGCCGCCGCGATACGCTATAGGCGTAGTTGGGACAGGGGAAGTGAAATTTTAATATGTCTAGTCAGTTAAGAATTCATGGCGGATTTATAATTAAATGCCTAATTAGGGTATTGCGTTGTTTTCGTACGAGAGTCGTGTATGAATTTTAACTTATGCGTTAATAGGAACGTTTTTGTTGGACGGTATTACTGAGGGCTGTTACTATTGTTTTGGCTTATTTATGTCTAACTGTATAAGTAATGGCATCATTTGAGAGCGACCAGACTGATTTGGATATATTTTTTAATCTTTCATATTCCATATAAGCTTTTTAAAGAAAGAAAATTTGGAAACTTTTCCCAGAAAATTGGGAAATTCGGGAATAACTGAAAGTGTAGTGTGTGCAAGGAATGAAGGGCAGCCTGGGCTGCTTTCTATGAATTACATTGTCTATAAGACTTTTAACAATAAGTTTAAAGTTTACAAAACTATAGATTTTGTTAAATACAAATTGATTGTTGCAGTGACAGCGTACTTAAGTTGAGAATCATGAAAACCTAGGATGGGTTCAAATCTCAGGTTGTGCAATCACAATCGTCTTCGAGTTGCGATTCGAATAACCATACATGAATTGCCCAGGATTGGAATTTGTGATCTGTATGGTCATAGGCTGGCCCCCCCTTCTGTATTATGGGATGGAAATAAGCTCAGCAAACTGTGGATGCACTAGTTACACCTTTACCTACCCCTTCGGGTACACTGCCGTAAGCTTTTGCCTGATGTATTTAATTTAATTACAGCATAATATAAAGATATGTTAATGGCATTACGTACAAATTACCTAGCATCGGCTTCCCATCACACTTCGTAGTGTTATTGAATAGTCTTTATTTTTCACCCCACATTTTCATAGTATAAGAATACCATATCGAAGATAATGTAGGTAAACAAGTTTGAGTACTTGTGAGAAAAGAAAAAAACCTGTTCGATGAACTTTATTGGTATCTAATTGACTATTGTTGTGAATGTGTATTATAAAACTTGCCGTAATTTTAGTGTTAGTATTGATATAGTAAAATATTTGGTGTCATGCTGGGGAATTAATGTCAGGGAGACAATTTTTAATCCTGTAATTAGTTTTGTTTACTACTTGCATGGGCTGAATTTACGAATATTGCCACTGTCAACACAACAATCAAACAAAATAAGTAGTGTAAATAATTAGTGAAACCATGAACCCTGAAATGTTAGTAAAGCGCTAAAGATTCTCTTGTAATTGTGGGTTTTATGGGCTAACGTGATAAACTTAGTGTCATTATGACTTAGTTTATCGATGGCTTTTCTATAAAAAAGAGAGAATATAAAAATAAAAATTTTATAAAAAAAGTTAATCGTTGCGTAAATTACTCTTTGAAATTTATTACTCACAATGACTTTAATATGTTCACCATTTCATATGTTATTAATATAACATGTGAAATGGTGGTCTTCACCATAATAATTATTAATTTCGCTTATTAATTATAAGGTTTTTTGTTAATCTAGAAGAAAAGTACCTACATCTAATATGATCTATTAAACAAAAATATAAAAATAAAACCTCTAGTATGAACAAGGTGATATAAAATTTATTATTCAACGTATAGCATCAAAACTAAACCACACAATCTGAGCAAACTCTATTTGAATCCGTTGCATCTAATTAATTTTCCCATAACCTCCAATTTCTCATGACCCCGATATGTCATATAAAACACGAATTCAATCGAATGAAATAATATAAAATCACGATGCAATTGTCCAAAACAGGTACCTATTCAAGTAAAGTAGATGCCGCCCGACCACCCCATATTGAACAGGTTGGTCAAGAAATGTTTGAAAAGATAGAAAAATACTCATGAAATTCCCACACGACGGTCACTCACCATACTTGTTTTTTTAAAACCTGTCGTATAAAGAAATGATCGTCTCAAGTCGAACTAAATATGGGAATGAAAAGATAAAAAACTTGTTTTCGTAAGGGTAACAATTGATATCTTAAGCTGCTATAGAAATTGCTTTTTTGGAACATGTTTCATTTCGTATTTTTTTTCAAAGACATGTTACAAATACGCGGTTTAAAAAAACATGTTTTATAATTATTTCAAGATATTTTCGCGTATGTTACACGGAGGTAGAAAAGCGGTTTTTAAAAAACGTATTTTATAAGTATTCTTTTAAGACATTTTCGTGTTTGTTACAAGTACGCGGTTTTAAGAAAAACGTGATTCATAATTCGGTATCTGACTGACTGACTGACAGCCTCGGTGGCGCAGTTGTATTGCGTGGGCGGTACGACTGCTGTGCTGAGGTCTTGGGTTCGATTCCGGGTTGGGTAATGTGATATTCGGTTTTCTGTCACGAAATGCTGAGTTTCAGCCCGGAATCCGGAATTTTGCACCGAAATGGCGATAGGCGCGCTCCCTATCACATCATGGGGCGGAAATACGCTCGGCGAAATGTGGGTGTACTGGTTACACCTCTGCTCCCCTTTGGGGGTTACAGGCATGAGTGCGTATGTATGTATATGTTTCATAATTATTTTATGAAATGATCACGTAGGTATGCTTTGCAACACATAGGATTCGCCCCTCTTAAATTGCTTATTTTTATATAATATTTTTTGCAAGCTTATATATTATAGCTTATTATAAGATTTGAATTAGCGTCATCATAAGTAATTTCTATTATTACTAATAACAAATAACTTCTGTTATCACTACACACAAATAACCTGAATCCATACGTCACAAACATTTTCAATAACAAGTTCATTAGAAATAATATCTAATATTACACATCAAACGTAATACTGTTACAAATAGATACCAAATGTTACGCATCCCTTCACGGTTGCTTATACTCATGTAAAAAGCCAACGTCTAAGGCGCAGTGAGGGTGGCGGGCGGTGGGTGGAGGTGCGGGCACCTGCGCTTGTGTGCGAAACGGTTATATTTTCATTTCAATAGTTTTTGTGCTGCATCGGTGAGCGTGGGGTAGCCGTGTGTTAATGCCGTATTGATTTACCCGTTGCGGCAAGAAATTTATGATCTTTAAGATGGTAAGAGTATCGTATAGTTTAATGCGTTGTATAGTAACTGTAGGGCAAAATGTAAGGGGCTTAGTTAAAGTTAAGTAGCTGAGAAATATATAAAGGTAGACGATGGAGATTAATATAGTAGTGGTTTATTTTAATTGTTACTCTAAGTTTAAGAAAACTTGACAATGACTTGAAAATTAAACTGAAAGATAATATTTGAGTAAGACGAATTTAATATCTGAAATTTTACTTTAGTTTGTTTATGATATTGTCATTGATATTTCATTGCAATGAATTTTCACATTAAAATTAGGCGAACGTTCTTAATAAACAATAAATGGAAAATGAATAATCACGTGTTTGATCTAAAAGTTATGCAAATTATGTGAAATTATATTATTATAATGAATATTTTACATATATTGATGCCCTATCCTAGTGCTATTATAAATGAGGATGTTTGGGTATTTGTTAGTTTGTTAATAGGATTTTTTATCAATCACGTCTTAACGGCTGAATAGTTTTGGATGAAATTTTGCACATAGGTAGACAATAACCTGACCTAGAACATAGGCTACTCTATTCTAATCCCGGTAAAGCCGTGAGCAAAACTTAGTAACAAATAAAATTTAGTCTTTAAAATGATGACATAGATTTTAGATAAATTACCAAACTTAGATCATCCACACACCACTAGGAAGTAGGTCCATCGTATGCGAGAGGCTGACCACTTTGACAATTTCTTTCACCAAGCAGCATTGTGTAAGCACTGTTGTTTCTGTTTGAAACCAGGGAATTGACTGGAAATTAAGAGACTTAAAATTTTATATTTAGGGATTATGAGCGTAGTCCAAAGTCATGTATTGCTTTATATGTAAGTAATTTAAAGTTTTGTATGACGTTACTTCTGTTTATGGGCAGGCGTGGTGCTCACCGTCAAGTGTGCCATTTGCTTTTCATCATTCAGCTTAATGAAAAGAGACAATTTTATGACGATTAAATAAAGTCGTAAATAACTTACTAATACCATGTACTTAATACTTTACTAATTTTATATAATAAGTATCATTACTCATACATCTAATACAGCGACTATGATAGCGCAGATTGTATCACAACTTCGTAAACTTAATGTGTAACCACCATTCACACACTTCGGTTCACGAAAGCATCGAACGTTGTATCTAAACCCATCCACAACATCATTAATAGAAAACGGACCAAATGTTGCATATCTCTGGCAAGGGCACACCGCCGGAGTTTGAAAAAGCGAGCGTCTAAGGAGGCGGGCGGGTGATGGCGCGAGCGGGACGCGGGAGGGAAAGCGCGGGCGGGGGACGCGGGACGGGTACGCCGCTCTTATATTTTAAGATGGCTTCCGAGCGCGAGTATCGACGCGTCCCCCCGCGCACGCCGCGCCGCACCGCCACCCGCGCGCCCCTTACGCGGAGGAATTTTGCTAGCTCCCGATTTGTTACATACATAGCTTTTGTAGGCGTCTTGATCATTGAGAAATTAATGTTCTTGTACGAAAATGGTAAGGTAATTGGTCCATATTGGTAAGTATGTTTTTTTTATCCTGGCTCGGCAAAGTGACTACTCTACACCTGATGGTAAGTATAGCGTAATCCAAGAATTTCACAAGAACGTTCATATAATATTAGTTGCTTTTATTATAATAACAGTGTGACCAGAGCTTCCGTGGTGCAGTGGGCGAGTAGCTGTGAAGCGAGAGATCGCGGGTTCTATCCCCGCACCGAGACAACTGTTTGTGTGATCCACATATATTTGTTTCGGGGTCTGGGTGTTGTGAGACTAAAAGTCTCTCGTAGTTTCTGATACCCATGACACAAGACTCGTATATTACTGTGGGGGTCAGGACTATGTGTGACTATTGGGTGTAAAAAACGTATTAATTTAATAAGGCCTACTTGCACAGCAATGCTTAAACATATATAGCTACTAAACTTGTTTAAAAAACGTTAATTCGTAAGAAAATTTGAAATTGCTAGACATGTTTAACAGTTAAATACGATTAAGGAATGTTATGCAAGGTGGCATAAATGTGCGAATCATTCCAATAAATTTTATATTTATTTAGCTCCAATCTCTAAAGCACAAAAACAAGCTATAAAGTAAAATCGGTTTATAAATCTAACACCAGACATAAACTATTTCTAAATATCTTTATGCACTTAAATTAATAATCTAAATTAATACTCATTACTAAATCAATGCCTATCAAATTACTTGTAGCATGGATGAAAAAATTATCTTCCAGTTCTCGATGAAGGTTTCTTTTTCGACATGGCTGAATGCCTCCTAGTAGCCAAAAGTCCCATTTCCAATACTTCATCCAGCTGTTTCAATTCTCTACAAGTGTGCGGCAGACAATTACCTTCAATGCACACGTTCACAATACCCCTGGGCTTTCTGTTCAGGCATTTCTGATACAAGAGAACGCTCAATAACTTCTTCACTGTGAAATAGCTCAGATTGTTATACGCCAAATTTATATAGCTCAGTGAGTTGTTCCCTAGGGAGTATAAGATGCCTTCTTTCGAAATCCTCTCGGTTGCACTGAACGGGTCCGTGAACTCACCAATCGCAGCCTCAGCCATAAGCACCGCTTTTTCATAAAATATCGCATCTACATTACCAAGATTTTTCGAATCCGGTATTGATTTAAGCGACCCTTCCCTGTCTATCTTTCCTTTCTTCCCTGAAGCTAAAGAGGTAGGTCTCACCGGCTTTTTCTTTACAGGTTTCCGATCCCCATCACCCGCTTTTAATTCATTAATCATTCTGGATACTATATTGTTTTTATCTTTTAAATAACTCATGTGTCGAGTTCTAGCTTGAATTACTTCTTCATAAGTCATCGGAAATTCAGTGAGACCATTTAGAATGTAGGTAGCTCCTTCGTCAGAAATTGAGTTGTTAGATAGATTTAGATAGCATAACTTCCTGTTAGATCTTATCGCTTCGCCTAGGTATTTAGCTCCCAAATCCGTGATTTTATTTGATGACAAGTTCGGTATGTTTAAAGTTTTTGATGCTGGTAGCGGATAGTGAAGTCTAGATGCAATATTCTCTACAACAATATCATCAAGTTTGCATCGTGATAAAGATAGATAACATAAACAGCTTTGTGTATCAAGTAAGATGTGGTAGTTAGCTTCTTGCAGAAAGGTATTATCCAAACAAATATCTGTGATATAGAAATTAGGTAAGAATTTGCTGATTTCATACAGAATTGAAGCTGTCAGTCCTCTATTGATGGTCAATCCAGTCAAGTGGATATGGAATCGTATGATCATGCCGATGATTTTGATAACCGTTTGCGGAACTTTACGGTTGTTGTCCAATTTTATGTGGATCAGGTTTTCTGCGCCATCGTAGATTGTTTGGATCCTCACGATCTCTTCGACCACCAAGCCAGCGAGTGTGTCGGCGCTCTTGCCCTCTTTGTTATGTTCTGTTGTTACACCAGCCTTAGAAGGCGTCATTTTGCTCTTCGCTTTCGATCTGTCTGTGTTTACCATGCTCACGTATTCATCTGTAATAAAACATAGAAAATTGTATCTTTAGATCACATAATGCATTTTCACAGCCACGGCTTCCGTAGCGCAGTGGGTGAACTGCAGACTGTGAAGCGAAAGGCCGCGGGTTCGATTGGAGTGCTAAATAAAAAATATACTTAAGTTATAAGTATTCACTTCTATCGGCAGTCCCTGTGACTGCCAATTTTTTTGACTACTTTTGGACTGACCACAAAGGCTGAAACGCTTTCGAAACGTCGGGACCATAATTAAAATAAAAAACCGCGATAAAATCCGTTTGAATTAGTTTTATTTCAATGTGTAATATTCGTGTAAACGTAAGAAATCATTATGCCATTTTTTTGTTATTTAAAATGCAAATTTAAACGTTTGCTACAATATATAGCAATTAATAAAAGATTCCTTCGAAGCATGCTTGATGTAAAATCTCATCGTGGGGGGGGCGCATAGCAACGGATATCACGTGGAAATACACGCTTCACAAACTATACGAATTCCGTTGATGTATCTATTTGTACGACCGCTTTACCGCGTTTGGGCGTATCTATCGGTTGTACAAGCTTGTTTTTATAGACCATGAAGCCTTTGAAAATGGTAAAAAGCGAAAAAAACTCCAATGGGTTTCATCCTACTATTTTTTTTTTGGTTTCAAAAATTATCGACACTGGTATATTACGCCAATACATCGATTTTAGTCGACCCTACATCGCCACTACATCGCATACGCCAATACATCGATTTTAGTTGCTTTCGAATGTACACGCGTTCAATACGCCAGAATAATTTGGGCGATTTGACGTTTAGTCATTTAAGTGCCTCCTATGTCTTCTGCTTTCTTTAGTCTTTATAATGGTGTATTATCTATACTTATAAAATAACATGTCCTGACTGACTGACTCATCATCGCCGAGCGCAAACTATCAAGGCTACAAGCATGAAATTTGGACTGTATATTCATTTTGTTATGTAGGTACCCACTAAGAAAGGATTTTAGAAAATTCCACCCCTAAGGGGTCAAAATAGGGGATGATAATATGTATGAAAGTCCGTCATTTTGAAAGTTACATAAACAAAATTTTGGAAGTTTTATTTAATAAGGGATGAAAAAGGGGGTGAAAGTAAATGCGAAAGTGAGTTTGTTTGTTACGCTTTCACGCCTAAATCACTGAACCGATTTTGATGAATTTATCTACAGAGACAGATGGGACCTTGGAGACGGTTACAGGCTACTTTTATCCCGGAAAATGCTGTTCACGCGGGCGGAGCCGCGAGCAAAAGCTAGTGTAAACATAATAATCTAGATCCTTTTATAACAAGTGTGTCCGTGGCGAGGAAGTGCTTAAGCCTTGATTTCTTTGTTAAATAGTTCATTCTCAGATCCCCATCGTCCATGATAACCCACACAGTACTACAAGAATATTAGACGCGTTGCCGCCTTTAAAGGAAAGGGACTGAGAAGGGTAGAGGGAATTTACGATTCTGAATATCTCTCAGCGTACGAAATGCAACAGCAGTAACCAGGTCGAATTGGACCATGTCGTAGACAAATCTGTATACAGCATCTACCAATTAATGAAATACTGCATAAAATACTGATTGTACTTACTCTGGACTACACTCACAATGTCAAGTATAGTTGGGATCTGCAGCTGGATACAGGCCCAGGGTAGGAAGGTCTCGAAGTCATCGGGTGGAGGAGCCTGCCTATCCTCTTTAAGTAACGGCTTATTAGCTTCTTTATCCATTTTAATAAAGTTCTAAAAATCTGTGTAAATTTTATAACATTGATAGATGTCATAATTTAATAGTCAGAGTTAGGGTTGTTGAAAAAATATCGATTTATTGATGTATCGATATTTTTCGAATCGAAAACTCAAACATTAATCTTTATTCTTTAACTTGAGACGGGGTTCAAAAACCCCGGATACACGATTTCTCAGCCTTAGTACGTTGTCACAAGACTAATGGTGCTTTTTATATATCGACAGTGGAAATGCTAAATCACAATTACTTGAACGGTAGAGCATTTTGAAGTTGTTATTTTACGATAAAAAGTCATAAATACCGGATAATTTCCAGTAAAATTATATTTTAGTGACACATTTTTTTCTTATAATGTGGTACAAAAATTTAAAATGCTTTATCGTGAAATTCATATAATAGCGCTTTAGCATATTTACTTTTCTTCTGTTGGGTATAAAACTTGCGGATGCTGGTTTGAACTTTGAATAGTTTATAAATATAATGTGTCATTGTATCAAACAAAAGTATTAAAATAGATTGAGACCTTTAACTACATTGTCATGTACTGTGCTGGTGGTAAGATATTCACATCCGCCCGGATAGCGACCACCGTACACATGGTGTTAAAACCTGTCATAGTGATCCACACGCCTTGTGGGGATCGCGTTCCAGGATCAGCCAGTGTATATCCGGTTCTCCCGAGGAGCTTGCGACATGACTTGATGGTTGGTTGGGGCGGGTATAGGGGTACCTTAGGGGTACCTTGTATCCCTGTGCGTGCCTCAGTCATACGCATGTCCGGCCGGCATGATTCTGATGACCACCAATGAATTCATTGTTGGTCAGTTGTCGTTAGTTTTTTGGACTACACTACGCTTACCATCAGGTGTAGTGCAGTCACTTTGCCGTGCTCCGATAGAAAAAAAAGTCATTAAATGTTATTATTGTATTCTCCCAATATGTAATTATAAAGAACCTGATATTCTCACAGATATTGGTAAAATCTTCAGAACTTCATAGAGATTCGTTCAAAAACTATTTCAAGTATATAGTAATGTTTGAAATTATATGTAATGTATGTAAATAAGCGGTTGGCGTGGTAGCTGGTTATCACGTGCTCTCCCCCTCCCCCTTCCCCTACCCATCACGTCCCCCCCAAGAGGCCTCC
Source organism: Amorpha juglandis (assembly GCA_949126905.1). Taxonomy (NCBI): domain Eukaryota; kingdom Metazoa; phylum Arthropoda; class Insecta; order Lepidoptera; family Sphingidae; genus Amorpha; species Amorpha juglandis. The sequence continues at coordinate 8,436,011 of OX421389.1, forward strand.
TCGCGAAAACTACCGTCGATATTATAATTTCGTGTGCTCGTGCTTAGAATGTATGGAAGAGGTTTTTTCCGAAGTAGAATACGGATAATACGGGAGAAACTCTGCAAGCCAGTCTGAAGGCTGGATGCAATTAAATAATCGTATATATTTATTTACTAACCGATGGGACAGAAAGGTTCTGGAATGGAGGCCACGTACTGGCAAGCGCAACGTTGGACGTCCACCTACAAGGTGGACAGACGACCTGATAAAGATCGCAGGAAGTCGCTGGATGGAGGCCGCTTCCAACAGGTCGGTCTGGAAATCTTTGGGAGAGGCCTATGTTCAGCAGTGGACTTCTTGTGGCTGATGATGATATATTTATTTACATGTAGGTGTATAGCTTATTTAATATTTTTTTATTAAACATTATATTATACATATTTTTTATTTAACACACAACATTAAAAAACAACATTTGAAATATCAAATAAAACCCATTTAACCACAGTCCAAATCCACAAATAACGTACCAGCAATACAATAACGTACCAGTGGCAAAGCAAGCGTCGTGGTAAGTTATCCATTATAATATATAGACTAGGTGGTAGGTCCCTCATTCGGAAAGGGCCGCCTGGGTTGGTACCATCGCTTTGTCTTTTTCTGCCTCCGAGTTGCAGTGTGTAAGCACTGTTTGTGTTTCGGTTTGAAGGACATTAAAACCACCGAAATTACTGGGTATTGTAAGCCTTAACATCTTTCGTTTTGGGGTCACGAGCACAGTCCAGTTCAAATCAAAGTTTCAGAAAGAAATCAAAGTTCTATGTGGTATTGCTCATATTTATGGGCAGGCGTTTACTATCGTCATTTAAACTAAGAAAAATATTTCACACTGGCTTTTGCTCGCGGCTCCGCCCGCGTGATCTGCTTTTCCCGGGATAAAAAGTAGCCTATGTCCTATTCTGATGTATAAGCTATATTATTGTAAAGTTTCATTAAAATCCATTCAATAGTTTTTACGTGAAAGAGTAACAAACATACATCCATCCATATTTACAAACTTTCGCGTTTATAAGATTTTTTTTTACTAGCCCTGTATTATATACGTCCCACTGCTAGACACGGGCCTCCTCTACTGAATGAGAGGGATTTAAGGGGTCTATAAGATTAGTAGGATAAAAAGCCCTCTCCATTACCAATGATCACACACGCGAGCGCTAAGAAGTGTTCAAGGAGGCGCGCCGCCATCTTGGATCTCATCTATGCTTTACCGCGCCACTTATGTGCCGCCGAATAATGTATTAAAATGTAGAGGCACCCGCGTAACCCTACCACCCTCTCCCTCCCTCTTCAGCAACCCTCGCACCTTACCTCACTGCCTCTATTCACTACCGATACAAGGCACGTAAGATATATTAAATTTCCGCCAAATATCAAAAATGGCGGCAAAGAAATTGCAACGTAGTAAGCGAGTTAGGCCATTAATTGTATATCTCTTTACGTATTCACGCTTGTAATCCCCGAAGGAGTAGGCAGAGGCGTAACCAGTGTATCCACATTTCCCAGAGCCTATCGCCATACTGAGGATAATTCCAGACTCCAAGCTGATACTGAGCATTTCGTGGCAGAAAAACCCAAAATCACTTTACCCGAACCGGGGATCGAACCCGAGACCTCAGCACAGTAGTCGTACGCAATATAACTGCACCACCGAGGCAGGCTCCAGGACGAAGTTTTTTAATTTACTTTTATGAATACACGAGCTTGTCAATCGACTGATGGTAAGCGCCACACCTACCCATTAATATTGGGTATCTAGAAATCTCACTCCCCGTACAAAACTTAACAGTATTTTGTCATTTCATGTCTGTTTTCTTAGACAAAGTGTTGATCGAGTCGGTCCATTCTTGCTGTAGACAAAAGTGTCTACAGTGTCGCTCTACTTCTTCTCGATCCACTGTCTGAGAATCTTGTCGAGTTCTCAAGTATGGAGGTTTCCTCACGATGTTTCTTTCACCATTAAGGCAAGCGATAATTAACAATAATTAATGTAATTGTGTACATGATTAGTCTGTTTTTGTTTAGCGCCAAAACTAACCAATGACGTTTAGAGAAATTGTCACTATGCGATCACTCTTATTATGTAGGCCTCATAGTAACGTTTATGAATTCGGAGGTTAGTCATTTACAAGTCGATTATTTCAAGACAAAAATCTCAGATTTTATTAGTCCGATAATGCTGTGTGCTCAGTTACAGAATTCATAATTGATGTCTATGAGAAATTACTGGGCATTATGAGACTTAACAGCTGTCTGTCTCGGGGTTACGAGCGCAGTTCAGTGCCATGCAGTGCTTTGTAATTCAAACTTCTGTGTGGTGTTGCTTCTGTTTATGGGCAGGCGTGGCAGCGCCTAGCTCGTCTCGTCATTCAATCAAATAAATAATAATAATCGAATTCTAAGAAATGGCCTAAACTTAATTGACTTCTCTCAGTACAGTAGTGAGATACTATAAACTAAGTAAAATATTCAACATGGCGGGTAGTTAGTTGTATAAAGGCAAATAGTTCGTTTAAGAAATCACAGTACGTAGTGGTTCGTTCATCTTCAATTTAACTTTGTTCCGCATTACGGTCCAACATTTAGGGCTGTGCTCGCTTTAGTTTCGTTAATGAGCTATTGTTATGCTATTTACCCGAGTGTTCCAAAAAGAGAATAAAAAAAAATTAGTGGTGTCGTGGGACACCAGGTAGGAACGAAGTTCCTTCGGCTAATGTAGAATCGACACCAATTGCAAAAAAAGTCGTGCTCAATTTTATGTGGGTTTTCTTGATTTTTCTCTTAAATTTTGCTGATTAGTTTTTATTTAAGTACAAGAAAGTATTTAGGAAATTCAGTATTTTAGGAAATAATAAATTACTTAAAATAAAAAAAACATCGTAATTCAAATTATCAACTAAAAAAATAGAAATAAAAAAAAGACGTGTGGCACTCGGAGACTGCCGCGGTAAAGCTATTGTATAGCATTTTTTATCAACTTATGTAATTATAAATAACTAGCTTTTGCACGCGGCTCCGCCCACGTGATCAAACAAACAAACAAACAATCAAACTCTACAGCTTTATAATATTAGTATAGATTTGGGTAGCTTAGCAACGGAAGCCTTCAAATAATATTATTCGGGTAGCTTAGCAACGGAAGCCTTCAAATATGAATAATTTTCCCCGTTTTTGCAACATTTTTCACTGATGCTTCGCTTCTAATGGTCGCAGCGTAATGTTATATATCCTAAAGCCTTCCTCGATAAATGGACTATCCAACACAAAAAGAATTTTTCAATTCGAACCAGTAGTTCATGAGATAACGAGCTAGCGTAATCTTTTAAAAATCGAAGGAGATATAAAAATACTTCAATAACTGGCTGAATGAATTTCATATTAAAAAAGGAACGTCTCATTTAACGCTTTTATTCAACGCATTTTTTCCACGCATTTTTTCCACGCATTTTTCTTACGGTTTTACTATCACATTCTTTTCAGTTTGGTCACGCAGCGAAATCCCTATCCCCTCCAAGCCTGCCGTAAGGAACTTCGTTCCAATAATCAACTAAATGTTTATTACTAGCTTTTCCCCGTGGCTCCGCTCGTGTGATCTGCTTTTTCCGGGATAAAATTAGCGTACCGCGAGCAAGGTTCTCGCCTGATGATAAGCGCCACGCCCGCCCATAAACAGAAGCAACACCACACAGAACTTTGAATTACAAAACACTGTATGGAACTGAACTGCGCTCGTCACCCCGAAACATAAGATGATAAGTCTCATAATGCCCAGTCATTTCAGTGGCCCCAATTGAAACTGAAACACACCAATGATTACACACTGTTGCTTGACGACATAAATAGTCAAAGCGGTGGTACCAACGCAGACGGCCTGTCGCATACGAGGGAACTACTTAATAATTTCTATTTCTTGATTAAAGTTAATCAGAGGATAGAGAAATAAATAAAAATTTATTCCGCAATCCCGTAACAACCCTACGAATGAGTTGAAAACGAGCGAAGCTTAGCGGTAGTTCATAAGGAAGTACGTGCTTGAAGTTAGCGACCGTGGGGTATAGGGTTCGCAGCTGATTTATTCCTTACAGTTTTGATATTACTTTAACAACTGTTGTACTAGTAAGATTTACGAGGCCAAGTCTGTACGTTTGCTTTCTCTGTTAAGATTATATGGCGCGTGCGGATGAGCGATGGAAGTTGGAATAATTACGAGAAATAAGCCTCATTTCTCGTACGAGTTAAACGAGAATAAAGCCGCATTATGAGACAGTATCTCGTATGAGATGGGAAGATAGTATTTCGTATGACACAGGTAGGAATATAACTGAAAGACTTAATTTTTTTACTGTGCACTGTAAAGTGACTGCACTACAACTGATGGTAAGCGTAGTGCAGTTCAAAAAACTAGCGACCACCGAACAATGATACTTGAGCCGCTCACTCCATACAAAATATGTCCATGGTCCTCTAGAGTACTGTACTATATGATAATTCGCTCGCGGATCCGCCCGTGTGAAGTTCTGAACGGTTATATTTAAACAAACGCTAAATGTTAAGTGAAGCTTACCGCAATGTATTAGTGAAAACTACGTCTAAATCCGATAAGTCGTTTCACCGTGAGATCACCGTGCACAAACGAACAGACAAACAGAAAAAAAATCTAAAAATCATTGTATGGGGTGCTATTGCGTTGATAAAGGTCCCTTATAACATTTTTTCTGATATATCTTCCATGTACAGACAGCGACCCGTTACATTTTTATTATATGTATAGAATAATCAATTATTATTATAATTGACCGCTCTATTGGCGCATTATTAGTATTTAAGGCATGTACATAATGTTGACATTTTTAATATTTTTAAAGTTGTTAATTTTAAATTATTTTTACAATTCTTGAAAGTTAATGTCTGGACATTAAAAGAGGCCATAACCAATGAGTTTGTTTCGGTATTTCTTCTCATGGCTAGCCACCAAATTCCGATAAAAGATAAAAATAAAAGTAATCTAGTATAAAGAATGTTGACATGTAAAAGTGATATATGATCTAATTTGCAGAATAAATGATTTGAAATTTGATTTATGTCTCGGGGTGATGAGCGCTGTTCAGTGGCATTCAAAGTTCTGTGTGGTGTTGCTTCTGTTTATGGGCAGGCGTGGCGTTTACCATCAGGCGAGCGCCTTGCTTGTCTGGTTATTCAATCAAATAAAAAAACCCTGGGTTCCAAGCCTGTAGTGCCTTCAGGTTAAGAACAAAGAACTGATTGTGTGTGAAAATCAATACGTTACCCTACGGGCCTCTTCTAGTGATGTCAAGGTGTACAAGGTGGTAGGTCCCTCCTATGCGAGAGGCCGTCTGGGTTGACAAGTATGTCTCGGGGTGACGAGCGCAGTTCAGTGCCATGCAGTGCTTTGTAATTCAAAGTTCTGTGTGGTGTTGCTTCTGTTTATGAGCAGGCGTGACGCTTACCATCAGGCGAGCGCCTTGCTCGTCTCGTCATTCAATCAAATAAAAAATTGTCTCTTACGTTTGTGTTCTGTATTTGTTGACTTAGACTTTGGGGGTAGAATCAGCAAGACTAACTCTGTAGCACAGTTCTAAGTAGTGTTGCCCAAATGCAAGAACAAGACGAGACTTAGCCAGTCTTGGTCTTGGTCTTGCGCCAATACACCTGGTCTTGGTCTTGGTCTTGGTCTTGCGCTCCCAGTCTTGGTCTTGGTCTTGGTCTTGCAGCAAGAGTCTTGCAAGTCTTGCAATTACCTATTAGTCTATTACTATTTATTAAAGTTTACTTTAAATCTTAAAAAAACGTATTAGAATTGGAACATTGTGAGCTTGAATTAACATAGCCATAGTAAAGATCAAGCAGATTAACAAATAACTGAAGATTTAATAAGAAATTCGAAAAATTAACTGACCTATATGTCGTTTTCCATGGAAGTAACTGTTTCTTAATAAACATTTATGATTTATAAGCTTACATTTGCTAAAACATGTAAAAAAACAAATTAATTACAATAACTTGACTGTATTTTAAAGAACAATACTTATCTGTCTAAAAAGAGATTGAACCCTCAACTTATAAGAAATTTAATAAAAGAGTTTTACGATTTATCATTTATTTGAACAAAAAATAAAATACAACACTAATCAACAGCTTTATCATTAGGTTATGATACTTTATATCAATTTTTTTGACCAACAATTAATACAAAGTAACCATCTGGCTGACTCATCATTTAACCTATTTCTATGTTTTCTAATTACTAATGATGCTTTAGAAAATAACCTCTCAGCAGGTACTGAAGTTGCAGGTATTGAGAGAAAATCACGGGCCATTTTCGATAAAATCGGATACTCTGTCTCATGCGTCCTCCACCAATCTAAAATGTCTTCCGAGCTGGCAGTTCTTGGTTTTCTCAGGTACTCCTCCAACTCGTCTATCACTAAGCCTTGAAGACAAGATCCAGATGACGTCGAGGGACATTCATAGAGTTTATCAAAGTCTATTACGTCTTCATCTTCATCACATACTTTATTTTCTTTTTCTGGTAATTCCAGAGATTTGTTCAGTGAGTGTAGATTTTTATATTCTTCATAAAGTTCATTGAACTTGCGCAGACTTTCTGTTTTAAGTTGCTTCCCCCACATTGTCAGGTCAAAAGTCTGAGCCTTATGCCTTGGGTCTAAAATTAAAGAAGTACAATAAATCCAGTTGCTCTTTTTGTAATGTTTAAGCATTTTGTCTCGAGCTGCTTGGAAAGCTAGAATGAGCCTTTCATCCACTTCAGATCGATTAGGTTTCTCATCTAACTGTTTTACCATAGATTCAATTTTATCTAGCAAAAGATTGAATGATACAATGACTAGCGGTAATGTAACATATTTGTCTCCACCAAGTTTTGTACTTAAAAGTTTAAAGTTTATTAGAAATTTATGTAATTTTTCGAGTACCTGCCATTCATTAGCTGTGATTTGAAAATCATTTAATTCGGTGACAGAACTGCACAATATGTCAATGCCCGCTCTCACTTTTAAACCAAATCCAATCATATCATGTGTGGAATTCCATCTCGTTGGACAGTCAAGAATGGCATTTAGATTTGATGGCACGCCAGCTGCTTCACAAGCAGACTGAAACTTCTTCTTCACTATCTCACTTCTTTTTATTTTACTGGAAACACTGCGTAACTTTGTTACAGATGTACGCGAGTCAGCAATATTTGGTGCAGATTCTTCATCTTCCTCATCCTCAGTTTCGTCTGCATAGTCTTCGTACTGCTGATCTTGCGCGTTAGTGTCAGACTCACAGTGTAATGCTAAGGTCTTTAATAAATCTTGTACACCAAGGTTTAAAATGTGAGCAAAGCACCGGAAATGTTGATTGTCTGAATCAAAGTGTGGCGGCAGCTGTTTGCCCAGTTCATACATAAATTTGGTATTTGCAGTTGCGTTGTCGACCGTGATACCTTGTATTTTATCAATTATGCCATATTCCAATAAACATTCATGGAAAATCGTTGCAATATCTTCCCCAGTATGTCGACCGCGTGATGGTATAAAATCAAGAACTACAGATTGATACTTCCATTCGTTGTCTATATAATGAATAGTAACCCCGTAGTAACTCCTACCAGCAATTGACGTCCACCCATCAATGGTAAAAGACATTTTAGATGATAATTGTTGAAGTCGTTCCTTGAGATTCAATTGGAGCTCTTCAAATCGCTCTTTGACTTTCCTTCTAAGTGTAGACCTTTTAGGAAACACCATATTAGGGCAAATACGTCGAAAATATACTTGTGTAGCTTCGTCATCGAAAAATGAGAAGGGAAGATATTTTTTCACCACCCAATCAACTGTAGCTGTCGTGATGTTGTCACTGCTGTTTTCCGACTGAAACAAAACAATAAATCTTGTGTTATTATTTAAAACATACAAGGTTTGAGCATATAAGAGGAGGAGGTATGTTGTTGTTAAATCGAGAAAATCGTTAAATTGATATTTGTTATATTAAGGTTGCACTGTACTGTAATTTACCAAAATAAAGTACTTAGTTGTTACTGGCCGATTAAATGAAAATATGGGTGTTTATAAAAAATATTTAAGACGATAATTACATACTTAATATGTCGCACCCCTAGATGAAAACACCACTAACTCAAAAATACTTACGTAAGTTAATGGCGTTTTTGAAAGTATCGCATGAATAGCTATGCAGAGTTAAAAAAATATTCTTACCTGTCCACTTCTTCCAGCGGTTACTAAAAAGCTTGTGATATCTCCACTTAATTTTGGTTTAACAGGAAGAAATATTTCTGATTCCTTTTTGTGGAAAGATATTAGATGTTTCCTTAAGCCTGAAGTGTTTCTGTTTTTCATTTTTATTTCAATCTTTTTATGTTGGCACAATTTACAGAAGGCAGTTTGGGATGCATGAATTATTTCGAAAAACTCTTCAAATTTGCTTTTGGGTCTTTTAGATCTGTGACTCAAACTCTCGTTACTCGGACTCGAATAATTTGAATCTTCGTCACTCATATTAAATTGTACACGTGATACGTTTTTAGAAAACAACAAGAATTAGTAAAAACAATTATTAAGTTAGACTCGAAGCACAGCTCAATTGGAAATGACTGGAATTAAAATAATTCCTTTATTTATAGTACGTTTCCTTGCTTTATACCGCGCCGCCTCGCCACGTGCCGGCTCTATGAAAAGGATGCCGCCGCAAATCAAATAATGCCGCGTGCGGCGTACAAACACACACTAAATATTACCTACTTGTACAGACGCGACGCGTGAATAAAATATATATAAAGAATTAGTGAAAATCACTATTCTTTACATATAAGTGAATGTTTTGGCGTACATCTATACTAATATTATAAAGCTGAAGAGTTCGTTTGTATGTTTGATGACAGAAGTTTTAAAATAAATAAATAAGTCCTGAACGTCACTATACCTCCAAAGTTACTATTCCTCGTGGACGAAGTCGCGGGCACAGCTAGTAAATACTTACTCTCATCATCTCTCTCAGAGATATTCGGGCTGGTAAGTAATACAAAACTCTTATCGCAGGCTTTTTATTTTATTAGTAGGTAAGTACCTACGCTTTTTATATTATTTTATTAGTTTTGTAGAATTTTTTTACACGTTTCAAGTATATTTAAAAGTGGCTACAATATTTATTAAACGGGTGCGGGGTGATATTTGAACACTTTTTTGCTATTTTTTCTTGTAAAAACTTAAGAAATATAATGACTAAATGTACAATAATAGTACCTAAGTAATTAGTTTAAAACCATATAAGTAATCAATATTATAATATATACTTACTAGAATGAATTAATTTGACATCTACTACCTATCCTTACCATTTTATCCCAATCATAATACTACTTGCGTGATCAGTATAATGTATTCATTTTCATTCTAAGCACTCTGAAACTTATTTATTCTTTGGAACACCTGTAGGTACTCTTAAAATTCGAAATTATTTTGCACGAGTATACCTACGCCTACGCCCTATGGCGGCAATCAAATAGTGTCAAATGTTATGATTTCGGCGTGGCGGCAACGATTGTTTTAGATTTCAAAAGAAGCCGCCGGCGCGTGTATCGTAACCATGTACTTCCGAAAAGCGGCAAATTTCTTTGAGAAGTAAGTACAAAACCTTTGAAGCCGCATTATCAAAGTGCCGATGGTTAAAACATAACTATGCATGCACTCAGTTTGATTTTAATAGATAGGTCCAGTTTTTCATACCTATTCTTTGATACAGTTTTTTGCGTCTCATAGAATTTCTAAGCGTACCTACCTATACACCGAACTGTTACACCTAACTACTCAGTGAAATAGCGCTAAGTCCTAGCTGCAAGACGCAAGAGTCTTGCAGGCTATGTCTTGTTCTTGCTCAAGTCTTGCACGGTCAGTCTTGGTCTTGGTCTTGCTAAAAATACGCGGTCTTGTTCTTGGTCTTGGTCTTGCAAAAACGCAAGAACAAGACCAAGACTGCAAGACCAAGACTGAATTTGGGCAACACTAGTTCTAAGGTGTTGAGGTCTCGGGTTCGATCTCCAGTAGCAATTATACTGCTTGCACTCTGCTGCTTGGCGGCACAAATGGATAAAGCTGTGGTACTAACTCGGTCTCTCGCATAATATGTAACTAAAACTTTGTACTTACCACTTATCTTAACCGAATAACTCAAATTAAAAACTCCATCCAAATCACATCACTAGTATGTACATATATCATGAATATTCTAATGTACCTCACTTATTCGCAGCCGCGAAAATAGAGGAGATTCGCGAGGGGCGTCGGAGCCCCCTCCCGCCGGGGGGCGAGGGGGCGCCACCTGAGACACCGTCAAGACGGAGGCGCTCAAAATTTCCAACGGGTGCCTGTGTAACCGAGAGCGATTGTATCGTTGTAAATATCTACATATTAATAGAAGCTACGTGGGATAATACTAGCCCTGTATTATATGTATATGCCCCACTGCCGGGCATGGGCCTCCTTTACTGAATGAGAGGGATTAGGTTAGTTCTTAGTCCTTAGTCCACCACGCTGGCCTAATGCGGGTTGGCAGACTTCACATACCTTCAAAAAAATCTTATCGAATTCTCAGGTATGCAGGTTTCCTCACGATGTTTCTTTCACCGTTAAAGCAAGCGATAATTAACATTTATATTAGAGGATCCCGGGTAACACCGACCTTCACCCATCTGTTTACCGAATTAAAAATATATTTTAGGGTATAAAATGTGTTGCTGAACACATACCATATATATTGCGAATATGATTCATTTCCAAGAAGATTGTCAATATGATTCAATGCTTTGATGTTTGAGGAGCGATTCAAAAAATCGCATATGTGCTCCCCCGGATAAGGACTTGTGATAGGCTCGCCATCAACACGTCATGGGTTGAAAATCTCGGTAAATTGTGGGTGCCTTTCACCTCTGCCTATTCCTTCTGAGGTGCAGGCTTGAGCTTTTGTTTTCGCTGTAATAAGCTGATTAATTAGATTAGTCTTAACCCTCGTATTGTTATTTAATATGAGGCCTCATAGTGACTGCTAACGATTTCTTTAAATGTTATTGGCTAGTTTTTAGCGCTAAACAAAAACAGACCAATCATGTATACAGAATTCGACAATTTGCAAAGAGCTTACTTGTGTTGTTTGTGGTTATGAGTCTAAATCTCATACGAATGTGGGAATTGAGGAGCTGACAGACTGTTCAACTAATGGTATTATTAATTCTTGTTGAAATGGAGATGCCGTATTGCTTTGGTTTTGTAAGCAGTTATATGTAAAATTTAAAGAAAAAAAATGGATGAAAAAACTAAGGGTTTGTGGTGAAACAAGTGGTTGAAAACAAGGTACATGACATATATTTGCTCTATTTTTTCTTTCATAACACCTTTTTTTCGTCAGAAAACGAGCAAGTTAGTCACCTGATGGCAAGTGATCTCCACCACCTATGAACGCTTACAATATTAGAAGAGTCGTGGACCCGTTGCCATCATTAAAGGAAAGGGATTTGAAAAGGGTGAGGCATATATATATCGCTCACCATTCGTAACGTTGCAGCAAGTCGCTGCTTTATGGCGGTTGCCCAGAGGCAGAAAACAGTTGTTTCAGAAGACAGTAGTAAAACCCGGTCTTGCTGGCCCATTTATGATATAGACAAAACTATCTATAGGCTCTACGATTCAGAGTTATTTAAGAAACCACGATGATAGCCGGGTTAATTTGCTAAGTGTAAGTCGCATTTAATTTTGATCGCCGCGGATCTCTCGCCGCGTAGCTAGCAGTACGACATCTCTCTTAAACAACATGAATACGGCGTGGAATTAATTAGTTTTAAAGAGTAAAGTTTTACACTCAGCTCGAGCAGTTTCGGAGGTACTGTGAGTGTAATATAAAGGGTATCGACCATCGCACACACCTTCATATAAACGGGTGGGATGGAATAACAAATATAAGATTTAGAGGTAGAAATTTTAAGTGAGTTACTTCATACGGTATGTTTAATAATAATGAATATAGTATGTAATGTAATAATAAATCATTTTTTTTTATTATCTTTATTTTATTTACATTTTAAATTAATCAATGAATGTATACAATTTTAAATATTAGTCTGTAATAAATCAAAATAGATCTGGCACACGAGGTTACCGAGATGTGGGATGTGGACTCAACAATTATTGTCCCGATAGTCGTCTCTGGTCATGGATTGATACCGAAGAACCTCGACCAACATCTTCAGAGGCTTTCAATTGGTCGTTGGGCCAAAAGCCAGAGACAGAAAGCGGTGTTATTGGACACGGCACGCATTGTGAGGAGGTTTCTCTCTCTTGGGCCCTAACCGCCGGTTGCTTGGTTCCTAGGCCTTGCTATTGGAGGGTAATATTTTTTATATTTTTAAGTGTTTTGTTTTTTGTTTGTATCTAATATTTAAAATGTAAAAAATCCTTTTAAAATAAAGAGTACTGTACATGAATATATTAATCTATACTAATATAATAAAGAGAAAAGATTTGTATTTTTGTATGTAACGAATAAAATTAAAAACTACTGGACCGATTTCAAAAATTCTTTTGTCGTTAGAAAGCTACATTATCACTGAGTAACGTAAGCTACTTATTATCCCGGAAAAAAGCAGATCACGCGGGGAGCCGCGAGTAACAGCTAGTACAACAATAAATGAAAATTAGTTAATTTTCTATGAGTAGACGAGCAAGACGCTCGCCTAATGGTAAGCGTCACGCCTGTCCATAAACAGAAGCAACACCACACAGAATTTTAAATTACAAAGCACTGCATGAAACTGAAATGCCCTCATCACCTCGAGACGTAAGATGTTACGTCTCACAATGCCCAGTAATTTCACTGGCCTCAACGTCCATCCAACCGAAACACAACAGTGCTTACACACTGTTGCTTGGCGGGAATAGACAAGGCAGTGGTACCAACCCAGACGGCCTCTCGCATACGAGGGACCTACCACCTTGTAAATGTATTTACCTATTTTCTGACAATGGCTTTATGGTTCTGTATTTAATATTAATATATATCGAATAACGAGATCCACATTCTCTCGTCCAAACTCAAAGTAACATAATTCCAACACAAATCACGTGGCTTATCTGACAAATATCGATGAACCTCGATCTGTATGGCAAACGATCGTACCCGCGGCTCCACGTACACTGGCCACCCTGATCCATTAATATGAAATCCACTATCACACAAACTACAAACACGCCAAAGAAGCTTTACTTGCCCTTAATATTGCAACATCATAATAATTTTAATGGAATCTTGTTAATCCTAGTGGGGGTTGTTTTTGGGGGCGCAAGGGGTGGGGAATGGGGGTCTACGGCTCGTATAAAATTACGTAAACCAACATTATTGTACTCAAGACGTTTAATTTAATTAAAATTTAATTAATTCGCCGTCTTGGCGCACAATGATAAAGGCTTTAATAGTGACAAGTTATAAATTGTGTTACGTACCATTTATCATAGTCTTTGAACGTCTAATTAATACCTAGTTAGTTGTGGATTAGTTATAATAAATAATACACCCCACAGTCATATACATAGTCTTGACCCCACAGTAAGATATAGTATTGTGTCGTGGGTATCAGGAACTACGAGAGACTTTCGATCTCACAACACCCAGACCCCGAAACAAATATTTGTGGATTACATAAACATTTGTCTGGGTGCGTGGATCGAACCCGCGGCCTCTCCCTTCACAACCGGCTACTCGCCCGCTGCGCTACGGAGGCTGCAAATAAATTTAATTTCTTTCTTTCTTCTTCTTCTTTCTTACATCCTTGTATCACTGTGCCTGTATCGGTCATCCGCCTGTTTTGTCGCAGGCCTCTCCTAAGAGGGAAGACGCATTTATACAGGCCGGCAAGATTCTGGTGACCACCGATAAACTATTTATCTGTCGGTGGTCGCTAGTTTTTTTGGTCTGCACTACGCTTACCATCAGGTGTAGTGCAGTCACTTTGTTGTGCGCGGATAAAAAAAGAAACCTCGCGAACATCAAGGCGAAGGATCTTAAATAATATGTTTATTTATTTATTTTATTTTACACTTTATATATAAAATTTATAAAGGCGGACTTAATGCCAAAGGAATTCTCTCCCAGTCAATGTTAGGGTAATGCAGAGATGATTTTGAGTGGTAGAGCTACGCTGTAGACAGTTTTTCTACAGCATGAATGGGCTGGCTCAACCGGATCGTTACCACTGTCTCACAGAAAACCGACGTAAAGTAGCGGCTTGCTGCTGCGTTTCGTACGGTGAGTGAGATACCGGAAGCCCAAATCCCCTCCCCTTCCCAATCCCTAATTATCCCTTTCCTTTAAGGTCGGCAACGCGCCCATGATTCTTCTAGTAGTGGGTGTACATGGGCGGTGGAGATCACTTACCATCAGGTGACCCACTTGCTCGTTTGCCGGCCTATGCTATAAAAAAAAGATGAACAAAGTAGGTGCAAAAAAAGAAGGAAGATATGTACATAATATAGAAGTATTAAACACGTTAACATATGTTATATAATACTAAAGCAATACGAGCTCTCCTAAAGCGGAACGAGATCGTTACATATGTAAATACTGGAGGAATTTCATAAAGACACGCTATCGTGAGACGCTGCAAAGTGGCTAAGAATTGCAGCGGTTGTCAAACTTGTGCCATTTATATAGTATTAGCTGTCCCTCACATTTCACCTGCATGTTACTGCCCTGCCCCCATGGATCATAAAGTGATATACATATAGGTAAACCTTCTTTATAAATCTCTCTATCTATTGCCGAAAATTGCTTTAAAATGCGTTGACTAGTTTAAAAGATATAAGCGAGTAGAAGGCGGAAGCGACTTCATTTTATACTATGTAAAGAAGATAACCGCTTTGTTCGTTGTTAATGAGGTTCAAGTAATTTCGTAGTTTTCGTTTAGAAAAAAATAACATATATTGTGAACATCTCAACACAGGGTAGTTTGTCGAGCTAAGATAAATAAATAAATACACCCGACAGTCACATATATAGACCTGACCCCACAGTAAGATACGAGTCCTGTGTCTTGAGTATCAGGAACTACGAGATTTTCGGTCTCACAACACCCAGACCCCAAAAAAAATATTTATGGATCACACAAACATTTGTTTCGGTGCGGGGATCGAACCCGCGGCCTCTCGCTTCACAGCCGGCTACTCGCCCGCTGCGCCACGGAGGCTGTCAAAAAAGATTAATTAGCGTTGTAAGACGATATAAAGTTTGAGAACCCCAGTCCGTGGTGGAAATATGAGAGGCGGCGCGGCGTGTCGTGGTGAATGGTAAGACGCCCTTGTGACAGTTAATTACCATTCCGTTACCATGGCCCCACCTAACTACACACGCTATGTATTTATTTTGGTAAATTAACTCGCGTATATAGGAGATTTCGTACGTAGTTTTAGGTAACAGGCTTCCTCTTCATTAATGTGTGAGAATTAATAAAATAATATTGAATCAAATCATTTGTTGAATCATTAAGATGTCAAACATTATTTAGATTCAGTCAAATTTTAACTCTACCGCCAGTTCGGAATGCTGTTTCGTTAAAGAAGAACGGGCAAGAAACTCTAACGTTGCACTTTTCTAAACTGATTTACAATACATATTAGCACAACATACATTGAAGTATTATTTATTTGAATTAGAGCAGCTCAGTTTATGCCAATGAGGGACGTTATAAAGTAAAATAATTAGATTATAATAGCTTTTGTGCAAAAATTGAAATCTGTAACTGTGTTTGTATATGAACGAATATAAAAATCTTTTTCTCTCTTTTTCTTTCTACTAAGATGCCTCCACTTCGAGCTATCTTGATCATCTTCTTTAGTGAGACTATGGGCTCTCATGTCTCCCTCTAAAACGTTAAGACATCAGACATCGACATCATTTGGCCCATCCGTGGGATCGTACTAAAACTGGCCCTAATGTTCATTTCATTGGTCTAATGACAGGTCGCTTTGGTCTAAGTCGAGATCTGTAAAGCAAACTTCGACTAAGTCTAAAACGAAATTTGTTATCTATATACACATAATAAAAATGTAACGGATCGCTGTCTCTACATGGAAGATATATGAGAAAAAATGTTATAAGGGACCTTTATCAACGCAATAGCACCCCATACAATGTTTGTTAGAATTTTTGTCTGTTTGTGCACGATAATCTCAGAAACGGCTTATCCGATTTAGATGTAGTTTTTACTAATGTATTGTGGTAAGCTTCACTTAACATTTAGCGTTGTTTCAAGTGAATCGGTTTCATAAATTAAAAAGTTATGCCAATTTAAAGACATCGATAATATTACGGTGCAGAACTTCACGCGGCCGGAGCCGCGTGCGAATGCTAGTTATTAATAAAACTCGTACTTAGTGTTAGCGAGCTCTGGCCCGTCATAGGCACATACGGCATAATTATTAACATTTAACCTTTCTTTATATCTGTGGCATGATGTATATGGCCTACACTTTTGTTTTTATAAAATAAAACCTATTGATGGGTGGGTGTCACTGTGACGGCTCCACAGGACGGCTCTGTGGAATATATAATTTTCGATTGTTGGAAAAGTTGATAAGTGTTGTCGCAAGATATTATTAAAATTGTTAATCGTTGCTGTGAGGTGTTGTTTCCTATCTTTAAATCCAAAATAACATTAGATATTGCTTTCTAGAACACATGTTTTGGGTTATAATTATTGTCCATCAAATGTGTTATAATGTGAATGCATACATGATTGTAACCTGTTTTGTGTTTAATAAATAAATAAATAGATGTAGAGATTTTATCGCATGACACATGTACGAAAATATTACAGAATTTCCACATTTATAATATTAGAGACAATCCCGCTCACACACCCGCTACTGTAACTCCTGTGCACCAGGATCACCAGTGGCACCCATTTTTGTAGACACCGAGCAGTGAAGCTCGGGGAGTCTCTGGGAATGCCTAAATGTCTTTGTCCCGCAACGAAATTAATCAGATAGAAGGTTAGGGAGGAGTTGGAAATATTAATTGACCACTTCCCTCCATAGCAAAGCGGGAGACAAAATAATGATAATATTAGCTGAAAGTAGGAAAATATAGATAAATATATAACAAACTTCACTTCGCTATTAATAAAGATATACCTAGTATTTTTATAAGTTGCGCAGGTGGTCCACCGCCCAACCCACCCACGTCCCAGAGTCCCTCCATTAATAACTGGCGAGGTCCGATAGTTTTGCTCTACATAAGATAAATCGGCCCGTGGGCACCTCGATTATTTTCGTTTCTATCATAGCTAATTCAGAGTTTTGTTTGCTATATTCCAATCACAGTACATAATTTTATTAAGAATAATAAATATACCAGTCCTGCTCACAATTTTTTTTGACTCGACTCTAAAAAACTAAAAAGCTAAAATTAACAAATTTTGTTTCGTTGCTATTAAAGTGTATTGGTGTACAGTACTCCTTATTTTAAAAGGATTTTTTACATATTTAAATATTAGTTACAAAAAAAACAACTCATTTAAAAATTAAAAAATCATTACCCTCCAATGGCGAGGCCTAGGACCCAAGCCACCGGCGGTTAGGACCCAGAGAGAGAAACCTCCTCACAATGCGTGCCGTGTCCGTTGTCCGTTTTTTTTTCAATAGCATAGGCCGGCAAACGAGCAAGTGGGTCACCTGATGGTAAGTGATCTCCACCGCCCATGTACGCACACCACCAGAAGAATCATGGGCGCGTTACCGACCGTAACGGAAAGGGATAATTAAGGATTGGGAAGGGGAGGGGGATTTGGGCCTCCGGATCACTCACCGTACGAAACGCAGCAGCAAGCCGCTACTTTACGTCGGTTTTCTGTGAGACAATGGTACCGACCCGGTCGAGCCGACCCATTCATGCTGTAGACAAAACTGTCTACAGCTTGGCTCTACCACTCTCGCATACCTAACAACCACAATCTAAAGTGGGGCAGGACCCATCTTAAAATAGATTTTACTCCAAATATATTTTACTCCAAATATATTTTATTCCAAATATATTTTACTCCAAATATATTTTACTCCAAATATATTTTACTCCAAATATATTTTACTCCAAATATAATTTAAACTCTTTTGATCAACTTACTATTATTTGATCCTATCTTTAATTTCGAAACAAGTTTCATAAACCAATGTATTGTTAAAAAAACATGTTTTTGTGGGAATGTCTTACCCTTACAAGGATCGAAGTATCAACCTGTTTCGACGTTGACCGACAGGTCGCGGGTTCTAATTCTTGAAATATTTGTACAGTGACTTGTAAGTAGTTTTTATTTTGGCAGTTTGTGGAACTTTCTGGTGGGATACGGTTCGATTCGAAGTAAAAATTTTAGTAGAAAAAAATTGTTTAATAGTGATGTACATACTTAGGCAGAGTTGCAGGACGATCTATAACAGTATTTAACTATAAACGTTTCTTAAACATGTTTATTGGTTAAACGATGGATTTAAATTACGCGCTTCGGCAATGTTCGTTTTTGTTTACGATACCATCCGAATTGTGATTTTCACAGGAGTTTTAACAACACAAATACTGCTTAAATAAATAACACCCAACAGTCACACACATAGTCCTGACCCCACAGTAAGATACGATTCTTGTGTCGTAGGTATCAGAAACTACGAGAGACTTTCGGTCTCACAACAACCAGACCCCGAAACAAATATTTGTGGATCAGACAAACATTTGCCTCGGTGCAGGGATCGAACCCGCGGCCTCACGTTTCACAGTCGGCTACTCGCCCACTGTGCCACGGAGGCCGTCAAATAATGTTATGAACTGTATGTTTTAGTATTATCTTAGTGTTTGTCCAAGTGTATATGAAATAAATATTATTATGTATGTCTTACCATACCTCGGGACTATAGAGTCCCGGACCTTTGGTAGGCGTGCGTGGGGCCGAAGCCAACACGTATAGGCCCGTTAGACAAATCTAATCTAATATAGTGATGTGAAAAATATTTGTGAAATAAATAATTATTATTTTATGAAAAAAACAATAGCCATCCTGTTTCAGCCAGACAGTCAAGACAATAAGTACATGATCTTATGTTGTAACAGGTTTAATGTTTTATCATCGTCATTTGTCCTTGTTTAACTATCCGAAGGTTGCCGAAACGCATAATTTTAATCGTAGTGTTGTATTTAAATAGTGTTTATAGTGATGTGAGCGAGTGATTTATGTGATAATTGATATATAATACAGCAGTAGTAGTAGGTAAGCAAATGTGGGGTTAACTTTATTTATTTCTTTGAATGACGAGACGAGCAAGGCGCTCGCCCGATCGTAAGCGCTACGCCTGCCCATAAACAGAATCAACACCACACAGAACTTTGAACGACAAAGCATTGTATGGCAGCGAACTGCGCTCGTCAGTTCGCCACCCCGAGACATAAAATGTTAAGTCTCATAATGCCCAGATAATTTCACTGGCTTCAATGTCCTTCAAACCGGAACACCAAACTTTATTTTATTTTATAATTCTAATAAATTATCAAATTTATTAGAATGAATAACTAATAGCCTTTTTCAATATAAAAAAATTTCAACGTTCCTTTAATTAATAATAAAGCTTTCAAGTAAAATAATATAATATATAATAAAAGAAACTAAAAAACACGCTTTTATAGAAAGTCTAACTAAAAAATAGAAAATAAATTTGGAGAAAACAATGTATTTTATTGTAAATAAAAAAGCGTGGAGTATAAATAAATATACAAAGTTTGAACGAAATCTGGCCGTTTAAAGTACGTCAAAATTGCGCCCAAAGGAGTCGGTTACAAATATACAAACAAACATACAGTTGAAGTTAATAAAAAGCGTGTAAAAAGAGAGAGCTATGTACATTCATATTTTGTAGGGAGTGAGCCGTTCAATCCCAAATTGTTTTATCTTCAAAGTAATCTTTTACGTTATAGTATTTTGCCAAATGTTCTGTTTAATTTATTATTTGCTCAATAAATAATTTCCTCCGTACATTCAAAGATATCTCAACTCAATTCCTTATATTTATCAACACCCAACCAAATCAATACACAGGGAAACAGAAGGGCCTTGTACAAAACAACGCCGCGCCCGCATCCAAAGGAAATTATCCAAGACAGATAAGAATTTCGAGACGTCTGCAAGACTAATGTTTCCGTTTCCTCTCCCCCCCCCCCCGGTCCCCGAGGGGCGCGTCCCTAAAAGGGCTTATCGTACAAAAGGTATCGGGCGTTTCTCCCCTCTTTATAGAATTTTCGGGCTTTCCACTCGTGCGGGCGGGGCGGCTCACCCCTTTTTGCTACGTACATTTTCATTTCCTTCATCTTTCTCCGCTTACGGAGCGATGTGGGACGGATTCAGTTTATATAACACTAGCTTTTCCTCGCGGCTACGCACGCGTGATCTGCTTTTTCCGGCATAAAAAGTAGCCTATGTTTATCAGGGATAATGTAGGATTCTAATGGTGGAAGAATTTTTCAAATCGGTCCCGTAGTTTTTAAGTTAATTCGTTACATGCAAAAATACAAATATTTCTTCTTTATAAATTATTGTTTATATGGGTAGCTTAGCAACGGAAGCCTTCAAATAATATTATTTGGGTAGCTTAGCAACGGAAGCCTTCAAATATGAATAATTTTCCCCGTTTTTGCAACATTTTTCACTGATGCTTCGCTTCTAATGGTCGCAGCGTAATGTTATATAGCCTAAAGCCTTCCTCGATAAATGGACTATCCAACACAAAAAGAATTTTTCAATTCGAACCAGTAGTTCCTCAGATTAGCGCGTTCAAACAAACAAACAATCAAACTCTACAGCTTTATAATATTAGTATAGATTTAACTTATCTTAAAACAGAAGTTTGATTCAGGTTATATAACATTTATTTTATCTTAAGTTTGGCTGAAGGGAGGGTATTTGAGATTTGTACCCGTCTGGATAGCAACCACCGTTGCTTGAAAAATCGTCATAGTAGCGCACTTGAAACAATCCAATTTTTGAAGTGAAACTCCTTTAAAGGCAAACGAGCAAGTTGGTCACCTGATGGTTAGTGATCTCCACCGCCTTGTACGCCAACAATACAAGAAGAATCATAGGCGCGTTACCGACCTTAAAGGAAAGGGATAATTAGGGATTGGGAAGGAGAGAGGATTTGGGATATCTCACTCACCGTACGAAACGCAGCAGCAAGCCGCTACTTAACGTCGGTTTTCTGTGAGACAGTGATAACGACTCAGTCGAGCCGGCCCATTCGTGCTATAGACAAAACTATCTACAGCGTGGCTCTACCACTCAATCCTGATACTCAGGTCAACCTAGTGTGAGTTCAGAACTATCTGTGTGACTGTTGGGTGTATTATTATTTCAGCCATAATTATTATCCCCCAAAAAATATTACACCAAATTCAAGCACCTGAATCCACCCCTGCATCCAATTCCCCGTCTTACAGCGGCAACCTTAGACTCCCCCTCGACCGCACCCCCTCCCCTTTCCGCCCTCCCGCGTCCCCCACACTTCGTTAGCGAACTTCCATACTTTGTAATATGCAAATGTAGTGTCTAAGGGGAAGCGGTGTTAGGCGTCTTAAAATGAATTAATGACACAGGTGACTTGCCAGGGTGGCACTTAGAGGGGGGCAGCCCCCCGTAGAGGGGGAGTATGTGCTTAAAGTTAGGTATGATGTTTATATTATAGGTAATCTGGTAGAGCGACTTAAAGACGTTATGGGGCTTAGCTGTTTTGAAGTGAAAATGTAGTAAAGTTTTGTTGGAGTTGCGCTTTAAGAAACTTATTTTAGGTAATAATAGGTTGGGTTCTATTACCTAACGTGAGGATGGACAATTATACACGAGTGTTGAGTAGCATGGTTTATTCGCGACTCCGTATACAGAACTACTTACTGGCGGGCGCAGCCGCCTCTATATTATACATAGAAATACTACATACTAAGCATATATTATATTGCATTCATCACTCACACATACTTCACGCTATCACAACTTAACCTACTTTACATGTGTGCCCCTACACTTATGTTTGTTTTTATTAGTTTGAAAGGAGTAGGTCAATTGCCTATTGATAAGCGCCACGCCTTCCCATAAACAGAAGCAACACCACACAGAACTTTGAATTACAAAGCACTGCATGGCACTGAACTGCGCTCGTCACCCCGAGACATAAGATGTTAAGTCTGACAATGCACAGTAATTTCGCTGGCTTCAATGTCCTTCAAACCGAGACACAACAGTGCTTACACACTGTTGCTTGGTGGCAGAAACAGAAGGCGCGGTGGTACCAACCCAGACGGCCTCTCGCATACGAGGGACCTACCACCTTGTATTAACAGGATTAGTTCCTTGGTTATCACATAGCTTCCTTAGCGGTAATCAGGTCAGGTCGTGGCTTCAAGCAGATTCTATTAAATGCTTATAATTTAAAGGCGATCTTGAAGACACGATCTTGTTATACGAAAGCTTTTAGAGTTAATATCGTCGGTTCAAAGGTAAAACTCATTTAGTGTCATAATAGACTAATGGAGATAATTAAGATGTTGAGTTTGTTTAGTCTGAAAAATCAATAGAATGATAACAGGTACTGAAACTTTCTGTGAACATGTGAAAGTATGTATACACTAGGCACTTAGTTATTTTTTCTTATCGTAGATTTTCTCGATATAGAAGCAAAAGTAGCAAAATCTCATTTTAGGTCAAAATGTCGCTTAGTGAGTTTTACCTTTGAACCGGCGATATTAAATCGATAAACTCGATATTTGGTTATGTCATGAGGGTACTCTCCTAGTTTATTCCATGGTATATTACTTGGGAATATTTTGTTTTTGGATTCTATTCTATGAAGTGAAGTGAAATGAAATAGTTTATGTAGGCAATTGAAATAGCGCTTATGACAAGTCAGTACAGAAGTAAAAGAAACTTGTAGGTATATAGAAATCAGTATCAACTAATGTATACATAGCATCATCAATATACACTCGGCAATTATTATTTATTTTATTATTATTATTTTTCCTTATTTTTATTATGGAACTAGCTTTTGCTCGCGGCTCCGCCCACGTGATCAAACAAACAAACAAACAATCAAACTCTACAGCTTTATAATATTAGTATAGATTTGGGTAGCTTAGCAACGGAAGCCTTCAAATAATATTATTTGGGTAGCTTAGCAACGGAAGCCTTCAAATATGAATAATTTTCCCCGTTTTTGCAACATTTTTCACTGATGCTTGGCTTCTAATGGTCGCAGCGTAATGTTATATATCCTAAAGCCTTTCTCGATAAATGGACTATCCAACACAAAAAGAATTTTTCAATTCGAACCAGTAGTTCCTGAGATTAGCGCGTTCAAACAAACAAACAAACAATCAAACTCTACAGCTTTATTATTAGTATAGATAATCCAGAATTGTTATATATTTTTGAGGGAGTCGAAACGCACCATAGTCATTACCGAAACGGCACGTGTTTTAAAATTACCACCGGATCCAAAACGATCCATCTTGAGAAGACCCGGCGAAACAAACTCAAGTGGGCTTCCTTTACGCTGGATTCAACGCTGCGCGACCCAGCCCTGAGAAGATCTAGCTAGCTTTTTTTTTACGAAACATCGGTCTATAATTGGCGGAAATCGATATACATCCATAAAAAACTTGCCGAATTGAGAACCGTCTCTTTTTTTTTAAGTCGGTTAAAAAAATGACTGATCAGGTGCAGGCGGACGGCAAATGATTACAAACACACACGCGTGATCTGCCTTTTCCGGGATAAAAAGTAACCTTAGTTACTCAGTGATAATGTAGCTTTCTGACGCCAAAAGAATTGTGAAATCGGTCCAGTAGTTTTTAAGTTTATTCGTTACATACAAAAATACAAATATTTCCTCCTTATAATATTAGTGTAAATGTACACAAACGAAGATTGTCGAAACGGTCAATGTATACGAAATGCGTAGAACTATCAAATGCCAAGAAACTTGTACATTGAAAGCAATGTAAATGTGAAATCGGTGTCGTGGGCGACGCGAGTGGCGACCGACGACAATCGGCACAATATCTGCGGCGAGCCGATGACCGGACACCACAATTAACAAGCCCAAACAACACATAAACTACGCCCCTACTACTGGATCACAAATTTCTTAACAGAAATCATTAAAAATGAAATAAAACTCATTATCGTGGTTTTTGAAGTGATAACTTCTTATGGGAGGGTAAACCGCTTCGTAACGTAACGCGTTACGGCGCCACTCTGTCTGGCTTCCCTTTCTCTAACGCATACGGCAGCAGTAGGCAGGCTCCTCCTCTACCACTTTAACCCACATTAGTTTAAGTTATCACTTCTGTCGAAATCTGTCTAAAATCTGTCCCTATTTATTTTAATTTTGGTCCTGATATTTTGGAAGATTTTCGGCCTTTGTGGTCACGGGATGGACTGACGGGATAAAATCCGTTTAAATTTGTTTTATTTCAATGAGTAACATTCGCGTAAACGTAAGAAAACATCATTAAAAATGGTTTCGTTTCGGTATTTTGGTGTACTATGCTTCTATACGTGGACGGCCATGTATTTAATAAGAGTAAATTACGAGATAAAATAACAACAAAACATGTTTTAATTTTATATACATGAACTAGCTTTTGCTCGCGGCTCCGCCCGCGTGAACGGCATTTAAATATTAACATCCCCTTTTTTGACCCCTTTGGGGTAGAATTTATCAAAATCCTTTCTTAGCGGATGCCTACGTCATAACCTGAAGGCCAAATTTCAGCCCTATCCCTCCAGTGGTTTAGATCACTATGTCAGTCAGTCACCTTTGAGTTTTATATATTTAATAGAAGTAGAAGTATATACATTTTGTAACATATTTTGTGATGTCATCTAAGTCGTTTTCAGCCACGTTGCTTGTGGTTTCAGCCACGCGAATGTCTTTTTCCGGCATAAATATTATGCTATGTCTTAATCCATATCCAGGTAAACCCGTCCAGTTCTTAAGGCATGATTGATTCACAAACCTACATAGATCCAAACTTACACATGTAAAACATAATTATCAATTCCTAGAAGTTACAGAAATAATTTGTGAATTAGTGTGTTATTCATTCGACTTCGAAAACAAATGGTAGCGGTTGCGTGTTGGTCGCCGGTTCGTCTCGAACGGCACACAGTAGGTCATGGCACTGCTGACCGACACTACGCCGACATCACCGATACAACGCCGACAATAACATCACAACGCCGACACGCTTCGTCGACACCACGCGGATATGACGCCGTCGCGTCGCCGACACCAAGCCAACGCTTCGCCGACACGAGTGAGACTCTACTATTCATTATCTCGTTCTTCTTTTTATTTATGGCTTTCGCAGTATTATGCATTTAGCCAGTGTCAAGTACAATTCATTCTCAAGTTATTTTTACAAGAACGATGAAACACGGGTGCGGTCGATTTCAAAGTCTTGTCGGAGTTTTGGTGTTAACTCCATTCAGTACAATTTCCAACTCACTTATTTCAATGTTTCCATACACTGTTCATCACCGTCAATGTTTATTAAACAAATCCATACCACTTTTATACAACAAACACAACTCTAAACTAGTTTATGAAATAAATTAAAATAAGCGATGAACTGCACTGTCAGAATTCCCGCCAAAACTCATTAAGGCCCTACATTGAAAAAAATGGGACATTTCTATCTCGTGTATATAATTGTGTACGTGGAATAGACATTTAATATTTTGGTATACGTTTTTTGACTTTCTGCTCTAGGATTGTTCAAAAGGAATACACGATTCAATGAAATTTTCTCGATAGAAAAAAATCGCAAAGTTGTATCTATTTTTTTACGTTTTTGGCTGCCGAAGCGTAACCCTCATGAATAAGACAATTAAATTTACTTTAAAACATGGAGAATTATCGTATGAAAGTTTGGTCAAAGCAGTTTTAGATTTAATAATGAGTTTTATTAGAAAACAAGAAAAATCGTTTTGGCACATACGTTGTTTTATTCTGAAAGTACACTCAATATAGCCATCTCTTATTTTGCATTTCAAAAGTAATTGCGTCACTTTCATTCCCTCAATAGATCAGTCGGCGGGAGCGCCTTATCGTGGACGGACCTATGCCGTTTTTTTGCAGATCGGATTTTCGTGATTTCATGCATTAATATGATTTTATTTACCCTCAAAGTCAATTTATATTTAATAATGCAAATAGTTATAGGATGTACGCATACATTATATTATTTTCACTTGTTAGATCTCATAATATCTTCAACCAAGCCACTTCCATCAATAGACTCATTTAACATAAATGAGTATCCATAGATGATGAGCGTAATGTCACAGTGTAAGTACATAATAAATATTTTTTCGTCCTAATATGCGTATATTTCTGTACCCTCTGTGAAAAGTGATACAAGTCTGAAAACCGAATTTTGAGAAAAAACTATTTAATGATATGATGCTATTTTAAAAATTCGACAACTTTTTTTTACTCTATTCTATTCTCAGGATGTTTTAACTTTGATGGATTGGGATTACTTGCTATTAACATAAATGTACTATGATTTTTGTTTATAGTAACAACAATAATATGAGATAATAAAAAGAAACTAAATTTATATCATTAGCCATATGTTATAGTAGTTAATATGTGTATAATGATAAATGCATGTGTTAAATGGCACAAGTTTTTTTAAAACTTCTATCTGATAGGGTTGGAGTTAAAATAATTAAAATGCTGGAAGTAAGTCTGTTTAGAAAATATTAAGATTTGATGGATATTATGTATTTTGGATGAGTTAAAAAAATCTAACTTGTATCAATTAACACCCATTAATTCACTCAGTGTTAATGGATTCATATTTAGTTATATTACATAAAATAGAAATATTTCCAGGTTTAAAGTAATATAAGTTTTAGTCAGGGATCCCGGGTCCATTTTTGCACTTGATTACTATCAAGCTAATTTTCCGTGAGTAGCTTCGTTTCAATGAGACGCCCAACAATTTCCTGTGCGAAAATTCTTGATTGTGGTAGCTAACGGAGGTATCAAGGATAAAATATGTCGATTTGATGATTCTAAAAAAATTGTGTATTTGCATATTAAAAAAAAATAATTTTCATCAGATTCATCTGATAAATCTTCATTATCTACGCTTCTAACATAGCTGTCATCTTCATCTATTTCATTTTCCTCATTCGTCATATCTGACTTTGTAATAACATGAAAAAATTAAGTAAACTATATAATAATGAATACATGGTTAATTTTAAAACACCAGTAACCTCGCAGGACCAGATAGCTGACCCCATACGGAACAACTTTTGTTTTACGAGTTTGGATATAACTCAATATATTTAAAAAAAAAATGATTTTACAAGTTTTTGTTGTGTTGTGTTTTTCTTCGTAGACTGCGGCGCGGCGCGGCTTGCGCGCACGACATCAAAGGCGCCGGTCAGCTGCTCGGGAATTCAAGGTCAAATGCGCTAGCCCGGTTCCCCACGCTTCGCGTGTTTGTTTACGTAATCTGCGATGCGCGTTGTAACATTCAAGACAGAAATTAAATGAATACTTATTTTTGTATGAAAATAAAATCTAACAAATTATCAAAAGTCGTAGAACAAAAGTAGTAGCTTATAACCTTAGGAACCTACCCCTGCGAGGTTGCTGGTGTTTTAAAAATAACCCTGTATAATCAATCAATAAATAAAAATTGGTGTGTGTCGTGGGACACCAGGTAGGAACGAAGTTCCTTCGGCTAATGTAGAATCGACACAAATTGTAAAAAATACAAATTATCAACTAAAATAACAAAATAAAAAAAGACGTGTAGCACTCGGAGACTGCCGCGGTAAAGCCATTGTATAGCATTTTTTATCAACTTATGTAATTATAAATAATAACGAGCTAGCGTAATCTTTTAAAAATCGAAGGAGATATAAAAATACTTCAAGTATAACTGGCTGAATGAATTTAATTTTAAAAACTGATTGAGCTGAAATTCGCACACAATTTTGGTGCAGGCAAAAAGGAACTAACGCTGGCTGATTATGCAGCGCTTTTAACGCTTTTTTCTTACGCTGTTTTCTTACGCTTTTACTATCACATTTTTTTCAGTTCGGTCACGCAGCAAAATCCCTATCCCCTCCAAGCCTGTCGTAAGGAACTTCGTTCCAACAATATTTTTAATAGGGTACCTTGTATGTCAGAAGATAATTATTCAAAACATGGACTTAGGGGGCCATCAAACCAATAATATATGAATATTATATTTGTCATCAATTATTGTATATCTGAAATTTTCTGGCAATTTTTCCGTGGGGCATGTGTACATTACACCATACATTACAAATGAATGCAGTTCTTTTAATTTGTTGCTACAATTCTTGTTTTGTTGGTGGCAAACTAATTTTCATTTTTGAAGTGATAACTTCTTATGGGAGGGTGAACCGATGCGTTCCGTAACACCAGCGGTCCATCGATCAACGGAAGGTTCGAGAATATTCGAGAACATTCCATGAGACGTCACGTGGGCCAGTTGACCAGCCAGTGTTAGCCGATCTCCCTGGATCTTTGAGAATTTTCGAAGCCTAAGGTGGTGTCACACGGTGACCAGTCTGCTTTGACCGGACTGTGACTGGACTTTGACCGGACTTTGACAGAACTATGACAGGACTTTGAACGGAATTCGACCGGACTTTAACTGGAGTTGACCGGACTGTGACAGGACTATGACTGGAATGTGACCGGACTTTGACTGGACTTTGACAAGACTGACAGGACATTGACAGGACTGTGACCGGACTTCAACTGGTTTTGACCAGACTGTGGCAGGACTTTGATCGGACTGTGACCGGACTTAACTGGATTTGACCGGACTTTGACCGGACTATGACCGGACTTTGACCGGATTTTGAAAGGACTTTGACCGGACTTTGACACAACTTTGACCGGACTTTGACAAGACATTGACAGGACTCTGACCAGACTTTGACACGACTTTGACCGGACTTCGACCGGTCTTTGACCGGTCTTTGACCGGTCTTTGACCGCACTTTGACAGGACTTTGACAGGACTTTGACTGGACTTTGACAGGACTTTGACCGGACTTTGACCGGACTTTGACCGGACTTTGACCGGACTTTGACAAGACTATGAGCGAACTGTGACCGGACTTTGAACAGTATTGTGACCGGTCTGTGACCGGACTTAGAGTGGACTTTGACAGGACTTTGACCGAACTTTAACAGGACTTTGACCGAACTTTAACAGGACTTTGACCGGAATGTGACCGGATTGTGACCGGACTATGACCGGACTTTGACCGGATTTTGAAAGGACTTTGACCGGACTTTGACACAACTTTGACCGGACTTTGACGAGACATTGACAGGACTCTGACCAGACTTTGACACGACTTTGACCGGACTTCGACCGGTCTTTGACCGCACTTTGACAGGATTTTATCAGGACTTTGACAGGACTTTGACTGGACTTTGACAGGACTTTGACCGGACTTTGACCGGACTTTGACCGGACTTTGACAAGACTATGAGCGAACTGTGACCGGACTTTGAACAGTATTGTGACCGGTCTGTGACCGGACTTAGAGTGGACTTTGACAGGACTTTGACCGAACTTTAACAGGACTTTGACCGAACTTTAACAGGACTTTGACCGGAATGTGACCGGATTGTGACCGGACTTTGACTGGACTTTGACTGGGCTTTGACCGGACTTTGACAGGACTTTGACCGAACTTTAACAGGACTTTGACCGGAATGTGACCGGATTGTGACCGGACTTTGACTGGACTTTGACTGGGCTTTGACCGGACTTTGACAGGACTTTGACAGGACTTTGACCGAAAATTGACAGACCTATGAACGGATTTTGACAGGACTTTGACCGGGCTGCAATCCAATGAAGTGATAACTTATTATGGGAGGGTAAACCGCTTTGTAACAACGCGTTACGGACCCACTCAGTCTGGCTTGCCTTTCTCTCACGCATATGGCAGCAGTAAGCAGGCTTCTCCTCTCTAAATTCAATTAATTCTAAATTCAACTAATGTTAGTTTAAGTTATCACTTCTGTCGCGTGTCCCGAGACGCACACTTTTTTTTATTTATTCCCTTATTCAAATCTATAAATCCTGGAACGGTCCTTGATCAAACCATACATTTTGTAGGAAAAATATTTTTTTCAAATAATTTAGATAATTATCTTGAAATGTAACAAAAAAACCAGTTAGTATTAATTTTTTGAGTATCATCAAATCGACATATATTTATCCTTGCTACCTCTGTTACCACAATCGAGAATTTTCGCACAGGAAATTGTTATGCGTCTCATCAAAACGAAGCAACTCACGGAAAATTAGCTTGATAGTAATCAAGTGCAAAAATGGACCCGGATACCTGACTATTTCATTTTCATTTCAAATGTATGAAAATGACAAAATTTTGTCTGTCATTCCATTATCCTTCAAAACCAAACTTAGGATTCCATAGTAAAGAATAAATGTATATACAAAAGTGGAAACTATTATACTGGTGGTAGGATATCCATATCCGCCCGGATAGCGACCACCGTACACGTAGTGTTAAAACCTGCCATAGCGACTCACACCTTGTGTGGATCGTGTTCCAGGATCAGCCAGTGTATATCCAGTTCTACCGAGAGGCTTGCGACACGAGTTGATAGTTGTTTGAGGTGCGTCCAAGTGCGTCAAGGGTCCAACATTGTATCCCTGTGCCTGCATTGGTCATCCGCCTGTCCTGTCGCAGGGTCCTCGATTTGCTTCTTCCCTCTTTAGAGTATGAAGAAGCATTACCACCCATAAACTTATTGTATGTCGATGGTCGCTGGTTTTTTGGACTGGACTGCGCTTCCCATCAGATATAGTTTAGTCACTTTGCCGTGATCGGATAAAAAAAAATATCTTATGAACACATTTTGTTGGATTAATATTACACTTTTTATACCTTTGAAAGCGATTATCTCTCCATCTATTAAAAAAAATTAATAGATGGTGATTGATTTTTGAACATCTATCCGTAACGTGAGGTATACACGCTTCTATCTATACGATTTTTTAAATGTTAGTGATCCAGTTGCATAATTTCTCTGGAAGCCCAAAGGAAGGTAGCTTTAAGGAAGTGCTTTGTGCCATACCCGATAAAAGGTCTTCGCTAAGCCCCAATTGGCTGCAAGCGCCTCCCCCTTGGTCTCAGTTGCTTCTGTCCATCTATATGTCAGGTAAATTAGAAGATTACCAGCGAGCGACTCCGACGAAAGACGTACTGGCGGTCGCTAATCAATCGGTACTCCTCTAGGTACAGCAGGTGCTGACAGTTGATAATTCCATTATCGTAAAGAACAAGGAGGCGATGGTTATAGGCCTGTAATTGGACGGATCCTAGCGGTTGCCTTTTTTAGGATCGGGTGCACTAAACACTTGAAAATGGCGGACAGAAATGTGGTGGAAACCAAATTTATGGCCTACGGGAGTACGTGTCCATAACGTGCCAGGTAAACTCCAGTAAGGTCGCTTAAGGTAATATTTTTACGTTTTAGAGAATCACAAAAGTACGTGGGTCACAAACACCCATGCTAAATCGTACCAAAGGTACGTTCGTGCCGATGGCCAAAAAATCGATGTGTTGATATACTAGAGAAAGCTATGAGAGTCAATTGTCTTTATAAATAGGATATTTAAGATACGGTGAAGTGGAAACATTCGTAAGCACTAGTCTAAGATCAACCCAGGCAGAACTGCTGGTGTCACTGGTGAGAGGGTAACCGATACATTTGGGTATCGATTGAATAGCGAAAACCGTACACATGGCGAAAAACTCACCATAGTGGTCTAATCAGACATGTCACACTTCGGGACTAGCCACTGTATATCCAGTAGCTTCGGGCCCACATAATGCCGATGATTAAGAAAATTAATCTTGTTGGTCGCAAATATATTTGAACTGGACTGTACTTAATACCAAGTCACTTTACTGTGTCAAGTTAAAAAAACTTCAATATCACCATTTTGCTTTGCTTTAATTGTATTATTGCGCACAAATCTGACGTAATTAATTGTAAGTACACACATACAATGTTACAAATTGAGATATAACAAATTAAACATATTTGCTTTAAAATAAGGCCTTAGTTCAATTTAATATTCCTAAAGTAATATCAGCATACACATTTTTTTTATAAAAATTGACCAAAGGTGGTCCTTATATCATTGCGAACGAATTTTATTTTCCGTTCTATATTAGATACAGGAATACCGACTAGACCGAAAAAATATGCTTTTAGACTTATATCACTTTGCGCAGAGTGTACAGCTTTGTAATACGAGTCGAACGCCCGACGACAAACGAGCGCGGCTTGTCGCCCGAGCGCGTGCTATGCCTTCGGAGCTCCCCGCGAGCGGGTGCAAGCCCCGCCCACCAAACTACGGATTATTTTCGCTGTAGCCTCTTAATCTCGTTATTCAATTACATATTGATTCATTCTTTATTTAAAATAAGAAAGTATGGCTGGCATCATGGCCGCATAGTGGCCATCTTTAAGAGAGTTAGTAAAACATTAGACATCTTCCTAACAAGCGATTTTAGTCAATACATTGACCAAGACTTGCATTAGACTTTACATTAGAAATACACTAATAAGGTAACAGCAAAAACCTTTCGTGACTAAGAAAGCAACCTTACTTGAACTTCCCTCTCCGAAGAGGGAAGAAGCATTTATACAGGCCGGCGTGATTCTGGTGACCACCGATGAACTCATAGTTTATCGGTGGTCGCTAGTTTTTTGGACTGCACTACGCTTACCATCAGGTGTAGTGCAGTCACTTTGCCGTGCTCGGATAAAATAAAACTATAATTTATCGTTTTTACCAAATAAGCATGTTCACCTATGTACCTACAATTTATAAAAGATTTCACGTTTCTTGAACAGATTTAGCGTATAAATTCCTTTTGTTATGCAAGTCGGCATTATACAATGAAGTATTAAATCCCAATAATTTTGAAATCCCAAAAATTCTGCATTTATAAAACCCATTTATATGGAGAGATTGTTTCGTACGACTATACGTTCGACACACCAGAATATCAACTGAACAACAAAGAACTGTCATTTATTTTACAAGGACGTCATAAATAAGCCTTATTTTCAAATAGCATGATACATAATGAAATTTTTCTGTTAAATTCTTACTTAGTTCCATCTATATTGTAATTAATTCTCACATATTATTATCATGATGAACGTGTATATAATATGGGAGTGTATGTGGGCCACCGACATGCCCAATGTTAGGCCCAAAGCCTCACCTGCACGTGGTACACTTTGCTGATTAACGGAGGAGGAAATAACGAAACTTGGTTCCCGTTGCGAGTCATGGAGGTCAGACGGTGGGTCTCAGCACATAATCCAACGTCAAATCATCATCAAATCATGGCATTAAGCCAGGTTAACGCCAAGGAGAAACTGAGATTAACATGTGTATAAAAGCCAGTATTGTATATATACTTGATACTTCTGATTTAGAAATACCTATATATAGGTAGGTATGGTATATGGTATTTAAAAAGATAGATTATTCGACAAAATCATACCACAATATCCCATAAGCTATACGGGCTCAGACGGTTCTACCAACTGTATTGAAACAATATTTGTATGTATTTTGTTGATCGACTCGATTGAAAGTTTGAAATAAAACTAAATAGTTTTATTAAATGGATTTTATAGCGGTTATTTATTAATGTTGATCTCGACGTTTCGAAGACTTTTCAGCCTTCGTGGTCACGGGGTGTACTGAATGTGTGGATTTTCAATAAGTAATATTCGCGTAAACTTAAAAAATCATTACGATTGAAAGTTTGTTCGCACGGATCAAACCGCATGTCCACTAAATTGAACCGTGTGTACTCGCTATTCGATGTTAAATCTAGACATGTATACCCTGGCCCTGTGCCCTTGACATTGCCATCATTAGGTCAGTAATAGTGCATTACATATCGAATGTGACGTCACACGACGCTCGGCCGCCATTCAACGCCGTAATTACTAACAATGCCCATCAATTAGTTTCTCCATCGACTAATGTTACCTATTGCATTGTTATATTCCTAATGTGGTATTCATAGTAAACTAGGTTTTGCGGCTCGGCTCACGTGAATGTCTTTTATTTATAACTTTATTGTATATCACAACAAAAAGTATTGATAATACACAAAAGACATTTAAAAATAATAAAAAGAAGTACAATTGGCGGCCTTATTGCTAACGGTCTACGGCTAGTGTTTTTCGAGGTCAAAGTAGACTTTAGGACTTAATCCAGATCATGGTGTACAGAATAATCTGTTAACATAAGATTTTCCCCTACCAAAAAGTGCTCAACGCAGCTAAAGAAGTTTTCACTTCAATAATTGTTTATTTCTGATTCAATTTCATTCGATCACACAATCCGTGTGACGTAACGTAATAGTGTCATACAATTTCAAATTTAGAACCAATGTTGACGTGTACGTTCGTAAACAATATGGCGGGTGTCAATAATCGGTCGTGTGCGGGTGTCCGGCCGGTGGCCTTGACCCGGACAATTGGGCGCGACGACCGAATGCGACGCGTCCACTTACTGTACACTGGGACAAATATAACTTTAAAAGTATCAATCTAGATTTGATTTTTAAGTTAGTAACTCATGGCTAAATTAAACAAACTTATGTATATGGATCATCATCAGCCACAAGACGTCCACTGCTGAACATAGGCCTCTCCCAAAGATTTCCAGACCGACCTGTTGGAAGCGGCCTGCATCCAGCGACTTCCTGCAATCTTTATCAGGTCGTCTGTCCACCTTGTAGGTGGACGTCCAACGCTGCGCTTGCCAGTACGTGGCAAAAAAAATGGAGGCGACTTTGTGATTTTTTTGGTTCTGCGAGCTATAACCGATGGGACAGAAAGGTTCTGTATATGGATACTTCATTATAATGTTAAAACGTATAATTATAAGCGAATAAGTTTTACAGAAACATAACACACAAAAATTTTCTCGATAGAAAAAAATCACAAAGTAACCTCCATTTTTTATCTATTTTCGATTTATTTCAAATATGGTGCATATTTTTAAGCCGAAAATTAGATGAATAATACCATTTACGTATGATTCAGAGAGTGGCTTTTTTGATTTTCAAAAATGTTTTGTATATTATGAGATTTTAAAATAAAAAGCATTTTGCATATACGACGTTGACATGAGGGTGATGCAGGACGCGCGGCTGAAATTTTGCTAGCTTTATGCGCCCTCTTAACTAGCTTTTCCTCGCGGCTCCGCCCGCGTGATCTACCCTGTCTCTATACCAATTTTCAACAAAATCCGTTCAGAATTTTCGGTGTGGTTGATGAATATCAAGATTCCTGTTTTAAGAAGAGCATTTAATCGGGATAAAAAATATCCTATCACGCAAGTCAGCTCATACCCTGTCTGTATACCAAATTTCATCAAAATCCGTTCAGTAGTTTCAGCGTGATTGACGGACAAATATCCAAACATCTAAACAAACAAACTTTCACATTTATAATATCAGTGTGATAGTGTGATAACATTTAATGACTTGATTGACTTGACATTGACAAATTAATGACTTTATGACAGCCTCCGCGGCGCAGCGGGCGAGTAGCCGGCTGTGAAGCGAGGGGCCGCGGGTTCGATCCCCGCACCGAGACAAATGTTTGTGTGATCCACAAATATTTGTTTCGTGATCTGGGTGTTGTGAGACCGAGTCTCTCGTAGTTCCTGATACCCACGACACAAGACTCGTATCTTACTGTTTTTTTTTTTTTTTTTTTTTCGATTTGGCGTAGTACGTTGGGTGTATTTATTTATTTTCTTATGTTTACCCGAATATTGCTCATAGAAATAAAACTATAACTTTTGCGATTTGAGTGGCTGAGTATTCATTGGTCGATTTTTAATTTTAACGTATTATTCTATACGGGGAGTGGGAAGTGGTCTGTGGAGACGAAAGTCGCAGGTTCGAAACTAGCAGGGCACGCTCTGATTTTTTTTAAGTTACGTGTGTATTAATTGTTGATTATCGCTTGCGTTGGCGGTGAAGGAAACATTATGAGGAATACTGTATGAGAAGTTGTCCGTAAGAATTATCGAAGGTATATGAAGTCTGCCAACCCGTACTAGGTCAGCGTGATGGGCTAAGGCCTAACTCCTCTCATTCAGTAATTAAGGGCCGTGCCCAGCAGTGGGACATGTATAATACAGGGCTAGTATTGATTTCTTACGTTTACGCGAATGTTATTGAAACAAAACGAATTTAAACGGATTTTATCGCCGTTTTTAATTTTATTTTGGTCTCGACGTTTCGAAGACGCTCTACGAAGTCTGCAGTTGCTGAACATTCAGAGAAAGGCTCCAATAATTATCTCAGATTCGACAAACCACAAATCCTTGCCAAAGAACACCGATTCCTACCTAGGATGATTCGTGAGGCTATTGAAATTAAAAAACATCCAAATTTCAATAGAGAAGATGGTTGGAAGCTAGCACAAGCCTGGGATCCGATTATACATTTAATTAAATCGGAACCCAAAGACCAACTGCCAGACCTCAAGACACTGTGGGCTCTTTCTGCGTAGATCGGACCACTAACAAAATTAAAAAATACAAATTAAATTTTATCAATAATTGTAAACTGAAGGTAGGCACTGTAACATTAACTTTTCTGGACAACCTACACCTCAGTCCACCCCGTGACCACGATGGCTGAAAAGCTTTCGAAACGTCGGGACTAAAATAAAAAAAACGCGATAAAATCCATTTAAAATTGTTTTATTTCAAGGGCTAGTATTATTATAAACTAGCTTTTGCTCGTGGCTCCGCCCGCGTGATCTGCTTTTTCCGGGATAAAAATTATCCTATCACCCAAGTCAGCTCATACCCTGTCTGTATACCAAATTACATCAAAATCCGTTCAGTAGTTTCAGCGTGATTGAAGGACAAACATCTAAACAAACAACCTTTCACATTTAATTTTATAATATTAGTGTGATCACATGTAGGTTACTCAATATAAAGTAAGTTAATTTCTTAATAGACTGCAACGTTATTTAACAATATACTGAACAAAGTAATACCTGTTCCAGACAACAGGTTTACAAAAAGTCTTTCAATATGGGGTCATAATAAAAAATCTCACAAGAAATCCCTTGTAATGTCGTAATATAAACCGCCTTGATTCGGTTTTAACTGGTATAAACTAGTTTGTTATCTGAATTGTACTGGGTTACTGAGGTGAGAATTGCCCTTAGTAATATTTTCACACGAAATTGTGTAACATGTTTATAATAGAACATAGTTTTTTTTTGATAATTTTGATAGTAGTATATTGTTATGTATTTTTTTAAGTGAAACTTCTTTAGAATCGTTGTGATTTGAAAATTTGATGAAACAAAAAAGGCGTCACTAAAGAGGTTAGAAAGAAACAAGATCTTAAGTATGTAGTAAATATATGAAATGTAGTAAATATATGAAATGTAATATTTCGCATTACAATTTTAAATAATTTTTAAGCTTGGTAAAAGTATTATAAAAATAATAAACCTTTTAATTATCCTAATACCTACCACTGATACTCTATTTTTATCTCATTCTCTTGTAGGCTACTTTTTTGAAGTTTTACTTCTGCCGTGTGTGAATTGCACACACACACTTCTTTTTTTTAACTAGATTTTTTTACTTGGTTGAATGACGAGACTAGCAAGGTAAGCCAAAGTAAGGCCTGATGGTAAGCGTCACACCTGCCCATAGACAGAAGTAACACCACACAGAACTTTGAATTAGAAAACACTGTATGACATTAAACTGCGCTCGTCACTCCGACACATAAGATGTTAAGTCTCACAACGCCCAGTAATTTCACTAGCTACAATGTCTTTCAAACCAAAACACAACAGTGCTTACACACTGTTGCATGGCGGCAGAAATAGACAAAGCGGTGGTACCAACCCAGACGGCCTCTCGCATACGAGGGACCTACCACCTTGTGTCACAAGTGTTTACTATCTTTAGAATACCTGTTTCATATTATAAAAGGCACAGGTTTACAAAAACTGAGTCAAGATGCCACCCCAATTTATTTTTTTATTTTCCCACAAGATGTTGATAATCGTAGTTTTATTCGGTCCCGACCGGTTTTACTTGGATTTATTGTATTTTTTCGATGAAAGAGGGATTTAAGAAAGAGTACCGGAT
Organism: Amorpha juglandis; assembly: GCA_949126905.1. Classification (NCBI taxonomy): domain Eukaryota; kingdom Metazoa; phylum Arthropoda; class Insecta; order Lepidoptera; family Sphingidae; genus Amorpha; species Amorpha juglandis. Next base: position 8,474,453 of record OX421389.1, read on the forward strand.
TTTGGGGTTAGAAGTGTCATGTGAATGTTTAAGTAGTTTTTATGAAATAGATACACGTATGTATATTTTTTTATATTTATATTTTCAAACATTCGCACAATACATTTGTAAAATTAATTATAGTAGATTACATTCATATAAAATCCGAAATATTATGTATCTTATTTATTAAATTATTAGATTTTCTGACATTAAATGTCAAAGCTAGAACCTTTTTAGCTAGATCCAATCAAAATAAATTACAGTGCGCTTTAAATTTTCCCATTAGACGGTCCCTGCACATAAATCCATACAAAAGTTTAAAAGCGCTGCGCATCGCTGCAGCGGATTCATGTTACCGTACAATTTCATAACCAGAATAAACAACCCACCTTATTCCTAAGAGAAATTCAAATTTCGAACGCCTCTCGCACCGCCATCTTGCGCAAGACGTCGATACTGAATAACTATGTGCCGCGTATTTTTTTCAAGAACGTCTTAAGTTGCCCATTTTTATGCCACTATAGTCCTTAAGACATGTAGTTAAGTAAGTAAATCGCTCGCGGAAAAATCATCTTGCGTTCCATTTTCCACTCAAGTTTCAGAACGTTGTACATACATTTTCTATTACTCTAAAACTGACTCTAACACCATTGCATACGCGCTACATTTACATAACACAATTCTAGAGTTACGCCGTACAGGAATGAATTTTTAAAACTATAATAACAATGCATGTGGTCAGACTAGTTTCTATCCTTTTCCCCATGGATAGTCGGTGACGGGGAGGAAAGAGACGGTTATACGCCAACGATTGCGTTCAAAAGGGGCGGGAATAGTTAGGATAGTGGAGCAAGTTTGGAAGAAGTTTGGAAGAGGGTAGGTTTTATTGGATTTTATTACATTTGGGTCCATAATGGGACACTGGTTTGTCATTAAATGTTTGAATGTTGGTGAATGTGCCTTTTTGCGATCAAATATTTTTAATTGCGCATTTCAAACAGGAGTATTTTATTGAAAATTAGTTTACAGATTTATAGTTATTTTACTAGCTGTAAACGACGATACGAGTACATAGCTCGCTTAATAATATCAACCCGATGTTAAGTCTCATAAAGCCCAGTAATTTCGCTGGCTGTAATCTTCTCCAAATCGCAACACAACAGTGCTTACATACTTACTTGGCGGCAGAAATAGACAAAGCGGTACTACCAACCCAGACGGCCTCTCACATACGAGGGACCTACCACCTTGTAAACCTACTTGGCCTAGTGGCAGCGTACTAAAGCTAATAAGCTTGAGGTCCTGACTTCAATTCCCATGTCGGTCAATACAAATTTCCATCTAAGTTCGCTCCATATCATATCATGGGACGGTGATAAGTTCGGTTAAATGTGTGTACTAGCTGCATCTCTGCCTACCGTCCTTCCTACCGTCAGGGATAATGGCGTGAACTATTTTTATGACTATATCCTATGACTATGACTATATATATATTTAAGTGATTGTAAAACTTGATAATTGTGCCTTATTAGCAACACTAGCCCTATATTATACATGTCCCACTGCTGGGCACGGGCCTCCTCTACTGAATGAGAGGGATCAGGCCTTAGTCCACCACGCTGGCCTAATGCGGGTTGGTAGACTTCACATACCTTCGAAAAATCTTATCGAGTTCTCAGGTATGCAGGTTTCCTCACGATGTTTCCTTCACCGTTAAAGCAAGCGATAATTAACAATTAATATACACGTGACGTAGAAAAGTCAGAGGTGTATGCTCTTGGGGCTGGTTTTGTGTGGGGGTGGTAGGTCCCTCGTATGCGAGAGGCCGTCTGGGTTAGTACCACCGCTTTGACTATTTCTGCCGCCAAGCACGTGTGTAAGCACTGTTGTATTTCAGTTTGAAGGACATTGAAGCCAGTGAAATTACTGGGCATTATGAGACTAAACGTCTAGTGTCTCAGAGTGACGAGCGTGTAGGGCCTTGTAATTCAAAGTTCTGTGTGGTTTTGCTTCTGTTTATGGGCAGGCGTGGCGCTTACCATCAGGCGAGCGACTTGCTCGTCTCGTCATTCATTAAAAAAAAAGATGCTGATATTTGTCAATAGTGTCGTGTGTATCTCATACGCTCAGTGACCGGCTGACCGCAGCCGCACATCGAATGCCATGGAGTTGTCATTATATTATTAAACATATAATTTTTGTTTCAGTGAAATGAAATAGTTTATTAACCATGTAAGCACTTATGACAAGTTAGTACGTAAACCGGCAAACGAGCAAGTGGGTCACCTGATGGAAAGCGATATCCACCGTCCATGTACGCTCACAATATTAGAAGATCATGGGCGCGTTGCCAACCTTAAGGAAGAGGGATAATTAAAGGATTGGGAAGGGGACAGGGTTTGGGTCCCCAGATATCTCACTCACCGTACAAAACGCAACAGCAAGCCGCTATTTACGTCGGTTTTATGTGAGGCAGTAACTAAAAAAAATAATTAAAATTGATTCATTTAAGAGGAACAGCTCCGTTATATTTCTTCATATTATTAGGACGTAGTTATGCAAAAAGGAACCAACCCACAGTAAGGTAATATAGAGATAATGATTTTGTTTACAAGGTGGACAGACGACCTGATAAAGATCGCAGGAAGTCGCTGGATGCAGGCCGCTTCCAACAGGTCGGTCTGGAAATCTTTGGGGGAGGCCTATGTTCAGCAGTGGACGTCTTGTGGCTGATGATGATGATTTTGTCTTGTTACATTCAATAATTTAAACTTATTTTACCGCGTAGTTTTTTTTTGGAAAATCGAGCATGGAATATATTCCACGTACAATTTTGCAAAAAAAAAATACTGTATTCAAATAAATTTAAATTAATTAATTTAGCAAATCAAAATCAGTATCTTTGATCTCCATTTGACCTTGTGGTGGGTTGATTCCTTTTTGCGTAACTAGGTCCAATTTTCATTAATTTAAAGAAAATTAAAGAAACAGGTGGCGCAGTTGTATTGCGTACGCGGTACGACTGATTTGTTGAGGTCTTGTGTCGAAAAAGAGATATTGGATTTTTCTATCACAAAATGTTAAGGTTTTTATAGCATAAACTGGCAAACGAGCGAGTGGGTCACCTGGTGGTAAGTGATCTCCACTGCCTATGTACGCATACAACACTAGAAGAATCATAGGCGCGCAATCAAAGGTGATAATAAATAGATATTTTGCGAGCATTGATTTTGTATTTTTTAAGTAATTTTTTGAAAAACCCCTAACAGGAGGAACAGGGATACAAAGTTTGTATAAGACAGCATTCATAAATATTTCACGCGGCTGAAGTCGTGTTCAAAAGCTACGAAAATAGAAGAAGCCAGAAAAACTTTCAGAAAGTTCCAAAGTATGTAGTGTTAATGGCGAGTCCACGGCTTTGTTCGAGGTCGTCAGTCAAGCCGCACGTGTCTAGCGTCGAGTGACTGATAGACGACTTTCTCTAGGCATCCGCCTTTCAATGAATAGTTCTTTACACGAAGAAACTGCTATTAATCTACACTTCTACACTGATATTATAAAGAGGAAAGATTTGTATTTTTGTATGTAAACTACTGGACCGATTTGAAAATTCCTTCACCATTAGAATCCTACATTATCCCTGATGAACATAGGCTACTTTTCATCCCGGAAAAAACAAATCACGCGGGAGGAGCCGCGAGGGCAAGCTAGTTAATGATAAACATATTTTTTTATAAGACTGAATGATGAGACGAGCAGGCCACTCGCCTGATGGTAAAAACATCTCCTATCCATAAACAGAAGAAACACCACACAAAACTTTGAATTACAAAGCACTGCATACCACTGAACTGCGCTCGTCACTCCGAGACATAAGATGTTAAGTCTTATAATGCCCAGTAGTTCCACTGGCTTCAATGTACTTCAAACCGAAACACAACAATGCTTACACATTGCTTGGTAGCAGAAATCGACACAGCGGTGGTACCAACCCAGACGGCCTCTCGCATACGAGGGACCTACCACCTTGTAAAGTACCTTGTATTTACCTGCTCGTTTGCCGGATTATGCTTTAAAAATACCATTTAAATAGTTTTAACCTTAAAGCCCTCTTATTAGCTCGTAAGGACTTATGTAGGCGTTAAGAATAGTCGGTAGAGAGTAGCATTTCAGTTGAGCGTAAGATATGTAATAAAAATGAATGATTTGTGTAATAAGTTTTTTTTTGTATAAATATTATTTGACTAACAACGTGGGTTCTCCAGTCTAATCACGGATCTTTAGATTGCCAGCAGTGATTTAAAATTGAATATTCAATTCTAATTTGTCCGTCTTTTTTCCAATTGGTGTATTCATTCAAAAACAATTTCGTTAAATATATTTATAATGGATAATCTATTGGACAACAGATGGCAGTCTTTATTTTTAATTTTCGTCAATAGATGGCGTAATAATAATATTCTATTTGCCAGTAGATGTCACTAATTGGTTAATTTTCGACTAACTAATAAGAAGTCATAACTTTATACTGGTGCAGTTATTTTTATGCATAACATAATAGAATAAAACATTCAAACCATGAATTATATTGCAATGTATTCACTGTATAATGTAGCAGACATTGCTTTTTGAATTTGTGTATGCTTTTAAATCTGCCATTGAATAATAGATGTCGCTACTATGATACGCAACATTTTTTACAGTGAAAAATTGTAAGCAAACGAATTTTGATATAGTTCTTATATTAACTTAGAATAAAGAGTAAATAAGATTTATAATATAAATTGGTTGGTAAGTATCTGACACAAAACGACAATTTAATAGGTAATAAAAAATGCGTGTCCAGATTTATTAAATTTCTTTACTGCATTTTAAAAAAATCCTATGCTGTAGAGCTTCTTGCGGCCTTTTTCAACCGCATCTTGTTAGATGATGGTTGTACAAACCTCTTCCCGATTACCGTACGTGTCTACTAGAGCTTGGCATCAAGTCCTTTTGTATTTAATATTTTACTTGATGACTCGACGGCGGATATACAGGAGCAATCACCATGGTTATTCATATAAGCCGATGACGTATCGCTGGACGCTGGTAGATGAAGAAAAGTAGCGCCTAATAACTTGACACTGGCATAATGTATAACAGATGCCATATAAAAAAAAAAGTAGCGCCTAGGGTGAATTTGTGGAACCACTTTCCATTTTTCCATTGTTTGAAATCAGCGGACTATAACTAAACGTGTCGAAGACCGAGTACATGGCCTGTGTGGGTAGATTCGAATATAATAATAATAATCTTTATTTACGTAAAGGTACAACAGTTACAAATCATTAGGTAAATATATGTGTTTAAAGAACATCAAGATTACTCTAAGTAGTTAATAGATAACATGGTTGTACAGTGACATCAAGTGATAGTACCATTGCCTCCTAAACTGAGTAAAATACTCGTATCTTAGGGGAATAATATTCTAATATGGAACGAACTGGCCATGAATACTTTATAAAACGTCTGCACTGCACTATTTCAGTGACATCGAAGTCGACGTAACGTACTACGGAGGATGCCTAAGTTCCAGCGTTTAAGAAAGAAATCGGACCGAGGCACTAACGTGATTACGTCGATGTCGAAAAACTACATTTTAAACTATTTTTATTTCTACTAGCCCTGTGTTATATACGTCCCGCTGCTGGGCACGGGCCTCCTCGACATTTTAGAAGGATTAGGCATTTTAAACTGCGAATATAAAAATAACATTTAAATTATCTTTATTCCTACGCGAAATATAAGATTTTATATATGTATGGCCTTTACTTAGAATTCCAAATTTCAAATTTGAACAAGATGGTTTTGAGACTTATTTGAATCAAAATTTAAGACTTCCACTACCAAGGTCTCGCGTATGTGAATTTGAGAGTTGAGACCTGGATCCCATTAAGCTGCTCTATTGCCTCATCTGTTGGTAAGCAGGAATAAAGCATGGGTGGGTGAGATAGACAATTTTTAGTCATCGGGCGTACTGTCTTTAAATCTGGCCCACCCCAGAGCAAAATTCTTCCTCCGCCCTAGGGTTCGAAAGTCTTTGGTCAAAGCATAAATAACGAAAGAAAACTATGATATTATTCTATTGTATTAGAATAATATCATAAATATGTATGCACAAATTAGGCTTTCTAAATGCTTGTTGGAATTAATGGGATATATTTTCCAATAAGTTTATTACTTAGTAGCAGGTCCACACGGTTCTATTTTATTTGATCAACCGACTTGAATATACAAAAGTTATTGTTAGTATTTTTTTATCTATCAATTGAAAGTCTGTTCAGACGATTCAATAACTAGAATCGAAACGTGAACCTGCTATAATTAATATTATTGTGAAGTAAGAGTGCTGTTATAAAAGAGTTAGTGTTAGTGCGTGACGGAGATAAGAGACCGCGACACGCAATTCTTGTTTTTTTTATAGCATAAGCCTGCAACCGAGCAAGTGGGTCACCTGATGGTAAGTAATCTCCACCGTTCATGTACGCCCACACTACTTTCTAATCAGTAAGTAGTTCTTCAGAATCATAAGCGCGTTGCCGACCTTAAAGGGAAGGGATAATTAGGGGATTGGGAAGTGGAGAGGAATTTGGGCCTCCAGATATCTCATTTATCGTATGAAATGCAATAGCAAGCCATTACTTTACGTCGGTTTTCTGTGAGACAATGGTAACGCCCGGTCGAGCCGGCCAATTCGTGCTGTAAATAAAACTCTGCACTCCTTAACACCGCACTTTTGTACTGGACTTGTCATTTGGTGTCATCAGTATAACAGTTGAATTGAAAGCGCGTAAAGTGCTCACCCGAAAGTCCGATGACGCTGTAAACAGTCGACTCGCGTCAGGCTAGCAGCATAGCGTCCATATACAAAAAAAGCGTGTTAAAAAAGACGTTTTAGAGCTAATTAATGTACCTTTACTGAAGTTTTTAGGCCGACATAGTGTTTGCAACCGACAACAATCACTAGTTATGTTTTTATTACCTTAACCACAATATAATATGGCTGACTAATAAATAACAATAATAATAGTCTATGAGTTATTACATTTTAAAATAAATTATTATTTATTATTCAAAATACAGTGAAACCTGGATAAATGGGCCCTTGACATGTGAGAAACTTTTGTCATTGATAATTACAATGAGGTCCCGACACTTTTGCATTGAAATACCTGTTACTGGGAATTTTCAAACCTTTGTAACTAGGACTTGATTTCTTAGATTTTTTCGATGTTTACCTCTATAATTGGAATTTTGTAACTCAATAGCCCGTATAACTGGGACAATTCATCAGATGTAGACAAGTTATGACGCGTTTGTTTTGAGAAGGAATTAAACTCATGGTGGGACCCTCTATAAATAAGACAACTGTCATGTTAACCTGCCTATTTGGGAAACTGGGTAAATAAAGTTCTATAAGTTCCGTTCAGATCCTACTTATATTGTACTTTCAATGTACGTATTGTAAATAATACGTCATTATTTTAATTAAATCATAGATATTTGATTTCAAATATTAAATCTCAAAGTCTAACCCTAAATCAATCAATGCCTTGATAAACCATAACAATTATGCAGAACATTAACCCTAAATTGGCGACCCTCTTTTTCCCACGCGCTGACCGCTGTCCGGTAGCGTCTCGGTACTTTCAACCCTTCGATGATAACTTGTCCAATACGTGGATATTCTTGAAAAACCTGTTTCTGTTCTCACACTGGACACTGGCCTTCTTCGAACCGTCTTCATTTTTTAATCGACAGTTGAAGGGTTGAGTGTTAAAATAAAGTTTTTAAATTTAGAATCTGGATTTGAAATTGTGTTCGATTTTATTTTAAAAACTCAAATGTGCGAAATAACAAAGTGAAACAAAAATGTTATGGCGTTATAAGTTTTAACAGTGTGTATTGTGTTTTTTATAAAAGTGCGATGTTTAAAACAATAATATAGAATTAATTTAATCGTGCAACGCTGGAATTAAAGCTAAGTATCTAAACTCCACATGATTTTTTTGTATAAATTAGCTTTTTCTCGCAGTTCTCGTGCGTAAACTAAAGTAAAAACTCCTAATCACGTAATATTTAAAAGTTTAAGTACCAGTTTCTGAGTATATTGGGTAAACCTGTAACCGTGCAAAGCGCGGCTGATGCAAATCGGTCGAATGCAAAAAACACCGGGAAACAAATAGATTGGTATTCAAAATATGGTATACCTTCAAATATTACGCGATTAAGACCTGTTTTTAATATATAAACATGTATGTATATGTGCACATGTATGTGTATATAATATGTATACACATTATGAAAGTCTAAGTTGTAGTATCTTGACAAATCGAGCCAATTAAGGGTCCTTTATTTTTTTTATGCGGAGTCGGTTTGCACCGCATGTCACTTTATTAACAATACATAAAAAAAATAGTTACGCCTAAAAAAATAATTTAGTTTCCTACCTCAAAACCACTGCAACCCTTTTTGTAATTATCTATACTAATATAATAAAGCTGTAGAGTTTGATTGTTTGTTTGTTTGTTTGAACGCGCTAATCTCAGGAACTACTGGTTCGAATTGAAAAAATCTTTTTGTGTTGGATAGTCCATTTATCGAGGAAGGCTTTAGGCTAATATAACATTACGCTGCGACCATTAGAAGCGAAGCATCAGTGAAAAATATTGCAAAAACGAGGAAAATTATTCATATTTGAAGGATTCCGTTGCTAAGCTACCCAAATCTATACTAATATTATAAAGCTGTAGAGGTTGATTGTTTGTTTGTTTGTTCACGCGGGCGGAGCCGCGAGCAAAAGCTAGTGGGTATATATGGACAGTAGATATAGCTTACTATTAGGTTACATAGTAGTTACTAGCCGCTTCAGTTATAAATCAAATCTATCCCACATTTTTTTATTTTTATTTGATTGAATGACGAGACGAGCAAAGCGCTCGCCTGATGGTGAGCGACGCCTGCCCATAACCAGAAACAACACCACACAGAACTTTGAATTACAAAGCACTGCATGGCACTGAACTGCGCTCGTCACCTCGAGACATAAGATGTTAAGTCTAATAATGCCCAGTAACTTACCGGCTTCAGTGTCCTTCAAACCGAAACAAGAGGTAATTCTTACCTCTACTTTCACCCTACTAAAGTAAGGAGGTTGCTTTTTTAACTCGTACCTGTGTAAGAAGAAGTGAGAGGTTAGAGGTCGGAGGCGGTGTCGCATAAATCCTCTCGCTTCACCGGCGGAACCTAATGAAACGACGTGCATTTTCTACAGCCGGCGGCATCACTCAGCCTCTTCGTGACGAATAGAGGCGCAACGTCACACTATTAGGAGTTTTAGGGAATATTTGCATGAAAGTTTTTTTCAAATCAAATCATTTATTGAATCAATAAAATGTCAAACATCATTTATATTCAGTCAAATTTTAACTCTATCGCCATTTCGGAATGCTGATTCGTTAAAGAAGAACGGGTTAGAAACTCTAACGTTTTATAACATAGACCGGTAAATAAGAAAGTGTACCCAAAGTGTAGTAACGTAATTCTATTACACGGTAACAGGCGTTATGGCTGAAATTAGTTTATGTTGAAATAAAACTAATTTAAACGTATTTTATCGCGTTTTTCTTTATTTTGGTCTATGTTTCGAAAGCCCTCCCCTTGACCACGCAGGCTAAAAAGCTTACGAAACGTCGGGACCAAATTTAAAATAAGAACCCGCTATAAAGTCCGTTTAAATTAGTTTTATTTCAATGTGTAATATTCGCGTAAAAGTAAGAAATCATTAACAACAAGCAACAGTGTGTAACCAATGTTGTGTTTTGATTTGAAGGACATTGAAGCCAGTGAAACTACTAGACATTATGAGACTTAACATCTTGTCTCGGGGTGACAAGCGCAGTTCAGTGTCATGCAGTGCTTTGTAATTCAAAGTTCTGTGTGGTGTTGCATTTGTGCATGCGTGGCGCTTACCATAAGGCAAGCGCCTTGCTCGTCTCGTCATTCAATCAAATAAAAAAGTATTGACAACTTTCGTGGCGCAGTAAGCGAGTATCCGACTGATAAATGAGACGCCGCTATTCGATCTGCACACCTCAATGAATGTATGTGTGATCCACAAATATATCGGAGCTGCTGTTATCGGACCAGGATTAAGAGTGTGAGATCAGAACTAGGTGTCGTCGTTGGGTGTATTTATTTCTCATTAATTTATGGACGGTCTGGAAATCTTTGGGGGAGGCCTATGTTCAGTAGTGGACGTCGTGTGGCTGATGATGATGATGATGAAGGTATATTTTTATTTTTGTTGGATGACATTGTATTATTTCTTGTTGTTGTAAATCATTAGCTAGCTTGATTCAAAAGGCTCGCACTCAGTCGCGCTTGTGTCTTAAAGTTTCCGGGAGATCTGAAAAAAGCAATTAAATATTATAGTCAAACATATAATGCAATCAAGATAAACAATTGCTGTCATTAACACGCTTTTATTAGCTTCATACATAATATGTTTGTATGTAACGGAAACTTTGAACATGATTTTGACCTCCTTCAAAACGTCGGATTAAATCCAAATTTGGCAAACTTTTCAAGGACCGATGACAATTCAATATAAAAAATAATTACATACATTTTTTTTCTAAAAAATGAAAAATAAATAATAGTTTAAAAAAACTAACAAAACACGCTTTTATAGAAAATCCAACAAAAAATTTGAAAATATACGTATCCTTGAAAACAATGAAATCTAGACTCTAATTCAATATTTGGTAATACTTTGAGTTGAAATAAAACTAACTTAAACAGATTTTATCGCGGTTTTTTATTTTAATTTTGGTGTCGAGACGTTTCGAAAGCTTTTCAGCGTTCGTGGTCACGAGGTGTGACTAAATTATATTAGGTAAGCAAATTTAATCAGAGATGGTGAGAACTTATACAAAAACCTGAAACGCGTAGTTACGTCACTCTCCACTACGGTCCAAGTAAGCCAAGTGCTACAGAAAACAAATTACGAATCATCTGCCCCCGCAGCCCGCGAAGACGCCCCCCCCCCGCTCCCTCCGCTCACCTCACCTTACACCCCTCCCCCGCGTCTAGCCAAATGACTCAGTTAGAGCTAAATTGCTCTAGCGGTGTGTACGGTACTGCCAACATTTCCGTTCAGTTTGAATTTCTTAGCCGAAATATTGCCGTTTTAATTAAATCTTCACGATTTATTGTATCAAATCGATTCTTATTCGATTGAGTATCGATTTGGGAATGTGATTAATTCAATTATGTTGTGTATAGTAAGCCTATGATTTTGAGTTTTAGAATTTGGAACATCATCTTATTATTGATACATTATTAATTATTGTAATTCAATGAAACAGACTTAAAATAAATATTCATTTTAAATTTCGAACATCATTCGTAATTTTAGTAATAATTTATCCCGTTAAAATTTAACGCTTAAGTATCGGAGTAATGAACACAGTGCAGTACCATGCAGTACTTTACTCTTAAAATTCTGACTGGTATAGCTTTTATTTACGGGCAGGAGTAGTGCTTAATATCAGACGAGCGACCTGCTCGTCTCGTCATTCAGATGAATAACAAAAAAGTACTTGAATTGCGGCATAACTATTTAGGTAGTTCAAATTACATGCAATTAGAAGACACTTTTTTTTACAAAAAAAAATTTAAATGAGAATTAAAAAAAATAAAGTAATTGAGTAGAATTTACAAGCGTAAGTAAACAACACACAGTAAACACAAAACCGTACACTAACTCACTGTCGCGAAATCTTCGTCTTAGTATTTCTTCGGCGTCATTAGGAGCCAGGACGCCCATTCCGAGGCCCATTTAGATAAAACGTCACAGATTTGAACGAAGATTCCGCGTACAATCCCCCCTCCCCTCCCCGCATCCCCTTCAGCCCTCACCCCGCGCGTAATGATGCGGAGATTTCCACTCGCTAACCTGTAGGGTGAAAATGGTATGCTCTAATTGTTTTTCATTTTGTGTTAATTGATCTTGGTGCTCAAGATTTTGAATTGTTTGAATGTTGGTACCTATGTCTTCTGAACTTTGTAGGGAACGCTTATGTTGTTTATGGTATAATTGTACGCAGTGGATTTGGTCTCTTGGCAGCCCTAGGTCCCAGGCCGTGTAGCCAGTACTATATTTTTCTCAGCACTATTTCTTGTTCCATCAGTGAATTTTTTGTCACGATTGGCCGACCCTAAAATCTGTCGGCCCTAATTAGCTTAGCTCTTTTAAACTATTCAACGGATTTTAACGCAGCAATAGATATAGTGATTCATGAGGAAGGTTTATATGTATAATACATACATATTATAGTACAGAAAAGCCGAAAAATTCAAAGATTTGAATGTGATGTCGTAACAAACATATTTTTTCCCGTGCGAAGTCGGCGCGGATCGCTAGTCCTACTAATATTATAAACGCGAAAGTTTGTAAGTATGGATGGATGTTTGTTACTCTTTCACGTAAAAACTACTGAATGGATTTTAATGAAACTTTACAATAATATAGCTTGTACATCAGAATAAGACATAGGCTAATTTTTATCCCGGACAAAGCAGATAACGCGGGCGGAGCCGCGAGCAAAAGCTAGTTAGTATATAATAATTTGAATTTTAATCGACGGTTGGTGCAATCTACACTTAAAGTAGGGCTGTGATACGTGTGCACCAAATTCGAAGAAGAAACCTCTCGATTCGCGGAACATCGTAATTATAAACATGCAGTTTATAACAGCATTTAATTAATGCTCATTGCTCAGGTGTAATGAAATTGCAACCATAGAGTTGATGACGTGCTTTCGAGCTGCGGAATGTATTTTTAACCATAATTAAAGCCTCGTTTTGATGGATTTTATTCAATTTTATCGCTTGAAATTAACGAGAAAATAACAGATTTTTTTACCGAGTTTGGGTTTGAGTAAGGTATGGCGATAGGCCACATCACATCATGGGACGGAAATAAGTTCGGCGAAATGTGGGTGGTTACACCACTGCCTAGCCGTTTGAGGTTACAGGTATGAGTATATCTTCTTTACATAGTATAAAATGAAGTCGCTTCCGCTGTCTGTTCGGTTGGATCTTTTAAACTGTTCAACGAATTTTAATGCAGTTTTCAATTGCAATTATAGAGTAATTCATGAGGAAGGTTTATATGTATAACACATACATATTATAGTACAGAAAAGCCGAAAAATTTAAAGATTTGTAATGTGATATCGTAACAAACATATTTTTACCCGTGCGAAGCCGGCGCGGGTCGCTAGTTGTACATATCATCATCATCATCATCATCATCAGCCACAAGACGTCCACTGCTGAACATAGGCCTCCCCCAAAGATTTCCAGACCGACCTGTTGGAACCGGCCTGCATCCAGCGACTTTCTGCGACCTTTATCAGGTCGTCTGTCCACCTTGTAGGTGGACGTCCAATGCTGCGCTTGCCAGTACGTAGTTATATACGTATTTGTACATATACACATGCGTAATTATGTTTATCGTAATATTTAACGTTGCTAATTTTGCAGTCATGTCAGTTCAATATCAGTGACTATGATGAAGACTTTTAGCAGCGATAGCTCAGCGGGGAGTGGTATGGACTGTCGAGACGAAAGTCGCAGGTTCGAAACCAGCCCCAAGAGCATACACCACTGACTTTTCTAAGTTACGTGTATATTAATTGTTAATTATCGCTTGCTTTAACGGTGAAGGAAACATCGTGAGGAAACCTGCATAACCGAGAACTCGATAAGATTTTTCGAAGGTATGTGAAGTCTACCAATCCGCATTAGGCCAGCGTCGTGGACTAAGGCCTAATCCCTCTCATTCAGTAGAGGAGGCCCGTGCCCAGCAGTGCTGTATAGTACAGGGCAGTAAAATGATGAAAATAACAACACATAGAGAAATGAGACAACTCACTAAAATAAAACAAAATGGCGTACAAAAGCAGGTTCCCTTATCTTGAGACATTCCGTCCCGAGCGGCTCCCGCACTTTTATAATGCATAAGGGCGGGGGTGGTTTGCATTTCTGAATACCCTTATATGTATATTTTCGGAGGAAAGTTTAGGGGTGATTGCGTTAAGAAATGTTCAGTTACGATTTAATGTTTGCGGTTAAATGTTTAAATAGTTAATAAAATGTCCAAGTTCAAGTCAGACTTGTGTATCGATGGTTCTGTGAAAAAATATTAAATTTTTTGTTTAGTTTGTTAATATAAAACATTTTGATAATTTATCTTTAAAAAAAGTGGATTAAAAGACCAATTGATGGCGTGGCGTAGGCCTCAAGAGAATTTAAAAGCCTAAAAAATAAGAAATTTTGAGTCGGTGTTATTTCAATTTAATGGTCAATTATAGCTAGAAAAACAATAAAAAAAATGATATTTTTATTTAGGCTTTTTAGTTGTTTTGAGTCGTCTTTTTTTGGTATGGTTTTTATTTTGAAAGATTCATGAAAATCGGTGCATAAATGACGACATTTTATTCTTTCATCTCTGATTTCAGTCTGTTATGAGTAGAATATCTACTTCAAATTTAAATGAGACCTTAATGGAAATATTAATAGTAAACCTTTGAATTAGCTTTAGCGACACTACTAGCTTTTGCTGTTAGCTCGTCTACCCGTATGCCAAATGTTATCAAAATCCGTTCAGCCGCTAAGGTGTGAATGATTAACAAATCAATTTAAACCATCTAGCCTTTCACTATATGATGATCAACTTGTAGTAATATCTATCTATCTAATTAACAGTAAAACCTTAGACTGCAATCAGTATTCATTTAAATAAAATATATAAGTTATGTATGTATGGAGACTAATATTAAATGTTCCGAGCACATCTCTCATTACGTCGCGTCGCGTTCAAAAACTTCGTTCCCTTTTCAATTCGTTTAATACCAACTAAACGCACACACTTGCGTTTCAGAACGCGACCAACCCGCCTCGCAAAAACACCTCCCCGCGCCTTGGGGCAATTCTTCAAAGGGTGAAAAAACCCCGCACACCCCAGCCCTCTTCACACCCCTTGCCCCCACGCGACCCGCCTTAGCGATTCTTGGGTTAAAAAAGGGGGTGGATACTTAGCAACGAACTATGGATGCAGAGGGGATTGATTTTTGCCCGGTGTCGTTTTCGAATGAGTTTGAATTTAGAATACTAACTGTTAGTTTGTCATTGGTTAGTGTTGTTGACGTTGTTTTTTTCGATATAATAGAATCTTAGATTTTTATTTTTTGAGTTTGTGGAATCGTATTATTAATGGCCAGTATTGAATAACCTTTTTAAATTTTTTCTTCTTCATTGGTTTAAATTACCTCTTTGGGTGGTATAGAGTTGTGTTGAGTATTAAAATAAGTTAATATTAACACTTGGTAGTTCGGTTTATTATGGTGCAAGTATTATTAGTTTATTTTTGTTAACCTATTTTTCCTAGTCTAGGTATGTACACATTTATATTGTCCTGAGCTTTGTTAAAATTTATTAAAATTCCTGTGCATTGAAATATGTTGTTGTACTAATAATAATTGCAAATGGAGCACATTTGTATTTAGAAATTTCATGAAATTATTTGATAACGTCGATTACAACTAGGCATTGTTTAATAAAAATTGCGATGGTGCATTGCAAGGGTTCAAATATCAAACTGCCACAAATATTTACACGACCTATTTAAAACCTTCATTACTGTAAGTCTTTAGCGGTAAACAATCGATT
The DNA here is from genome assembly GCA_949126905.1 of Amorpha juglandis. Classification (NCBI taxonomy): domain Eukaryota; kingdom Metazoa; phylum Arthropoda; class Insecta; order Lepidoptera; family Sphingidae; genus Amorpha; species Amorpha juglandis. Next base: position 8,490,215 of record OX421389.1, read on the forward strand.
TGGAATAGCAAGTTGAGAATGTATTGATGAACAGAGCAGAGCAGTTTTATGAATACAGGATTTTTAAATTTATTTCTAGAAAAAATACATACAACTTACTTTAATCCCTATATTCTATATCTAGCATTTGCTCGCTGCTCCGCCCGCTTGAAATTCTGCACCGTTATATTATCGATATCGCCGATGCTCATCAGGGATAATGTAGGATTCGAATGGAGAAATAATTTTTCAAATCGGTCCAGTAGTTTCAGACCCTATTCTATGCAAACAAACAAACAAATCTTTCCGCTTTATAATATTAGTTTATATTTATAATAGTATAAAATGTAGCATTCAGAACGTTGATAGGTTCATAATATAATGTGGTGTAGTAATGTCCTTCGGTCCACATTTTGAATTTCGAATATCAGTTCAATTATTCGATTGAGGCCAGTAATATTTACGCTCTGTATTTGTGTTCAAAAGTATTTTTGTCGTTGGTTTTAAGTTTTGTACAAATGCTTAAGATGTTTAGTTGACGTTTGTTTTTTCTTTGGGGTAGGCCTATGTTCAGCCGGGGACGTCCTGTGGCTGATGATGATGATGATAGAAATATAGCAGAATAATGAGTAGTAAAACGATTTTTGTTACTTACCACATTTTTATAGCGGTTTAATCAAGGTCGAAAGAAGAGCTAATGGAGCCTAGTTTACGTACGTAGCTTCATTTTTGCGGGTGCAAAATCATTAGCGAACATCTTAGGATAGTTTTATAGGGTCACTTTTACGTGTGGCATGCCCACAGCTTCAGATTAAGGTCAATAATTTATACCAGCGTTATATTATACACATCCCACTGCTGGGAACTGCCTCCTGTATTGAATGAGAGGGGTTAGGCTTTAGTCCACCACGCTGGCCTAATGCGGGTGGATAGACTTCACGTACATTTGAAATTCTTATGTAGAGCTACTCAGATATGCAGGTTTCTTCACGATTTTTCCTTCACCGTTAAAGCAAGCGACGATTAATAATGATGTATACGTAATTTAGAAAAGTCAGAGGTGCATGCTCTGGGGCTGGTTTCGAATCTGCGACTTTTGTCTCGACAGCCCGTACCACTCCCCGCTGAGCTATCGCTGCTTTAATTAAGTTCAAATAGCGCTATTAATAGTGTTCCAATTATTGAACAGAGTTACGTATTTAAGTACATTTAATCCTGCAACAGATTTCTTTGTGTTTTTGTAATATAATTTTATATAAACAGCTTTATATCCTCTAAAAATAAGTTTTTAACTATTCATCCAAACTAAAACCATTAACGTAGAGCACACAAAAATCCATTAACCATCGACCGGAAACATTTAAAACGGGTTGATATTATAAGTTTTTACCGAAAAACGGCTAAAGTTCGACCCTTGTCCACTAAAAAGCTTATCCGAAAAACCTTACCCGAACTATGTAACTATAAAACTACACACACTAATAAAAATCACCCCGACACTCGTACACATGCAAAAAACGTTAACTAGTCCCCCCCTCCCGCGCTCCGCGTCCCGCCCCGCGATTTCAGTCCCCCGCCCCTCTCTCAACGGGACGCGGGGTGGGCCTTCATTAGTGTTGCCAATTGGACTTTTTAAAATAGAGGGACATGTATGAATTTAGCCCATCAAGGATGCAAAAGGCGGGATGCTAAAAATGCGTGAACGCATTTTCAATGGTAGAAATGTTTAGAGCTTGTTTTAAAGCATCTACTACATGACGTCGATGACATTGTCCTCAATGTCAGAGGTCTATTGGCGTCAATCAGGCAATATAGTGGGAGATTACAGGAGTCTATGATTGCACCCGGAAGATGCTGATGAGAAGTAATAATCCAGGAATGTTCCTCCCTGAGAAAGTATTGGTTTGGTTTTGCATATGGCAACTAGTGATCCCATCACTAAAAATATTTTAAAATAAAAATAAGTTTCACAACAACCTTGTATCTGCAGCCCGTTCATTTTGCAACAATCACTAAGTCCTCTTTTCCGGGGAATGTTTTATATTACCGAACCAAAATTGCATATTTAGATGAGAAAGCGGGCCTTTTCGCGCCTCACTGAGGGTGCTGGCGGAACGTGTTTTGGAAGAGCTAAAAAGCGGGACGTCCCGCCAAAACCGAGACGTCTAGCAACACTAACCTTCATATCCTTGCAGAAATTTTGTTTACTTCTCTCTCGGCAAGGAACCAGGAATCCGGGATGGAGGAAGCGTTTGAAATAGGAACGCGAGATTGGTATTGTGATTTTAGCATGGATTTTTATATAAATTGGTTTTTACCTGTGTGGAACAACATTAGCGGGAATGTTAATTATATTTTATTTACAAATAAATTGAATTAAAGGACCATTATGTAGTTTAGTGGATTTTTTGTTTTTATTATTTACGATATTCTTTCAAAAACAATAATTAGGTAATTTGTCTTTTAATACATTACATTCAATAATATATCTTTGCATTACATTTGTTAGTTTTATTTCTATTCCTTAGATTTATAGAATAATTTAATAGAGTTCATAACTTATTTGTATCAGAACTACAGATGAGAACTAAAACTAATATGTACGTAGGTTTTTTTATTCTATCACTCTTCTGCATTTTATCATATTTCATATTATCAAAATAATTGTAAAGTTAACTTAGTACCGTTTGCTGCGATCATTCCAGAAGCCGTGATATGAAAACTCGTGCCTCGAATGCGGCGCGCTCAATTCAAACTTGAATTTAAACGTAGAACGGCGTCCCAAGTTTCCGAATTTGAAATTTAAACCGACTTGGCGCGAATTAAATACAATATGGCGGCCGAGATGGGCAGCAGCCGGTGTGCAATAAAATTGAAAAACGTTTGCTATTTCTGAATTCATACCATTTAAGAAGATCAATAAGGATTGATTGATGTAGGTATCTATTTCGGTTTAAGAGTGGGAAAAACGTAAATGACGTATTACGTATATATGTTTAAAATTCTTTGTAGAGTGCTGTAACAATGTTGTGAATAATTGTTGTATCTTACTCTTGATATATTACTTAGATTATTAATTATAGACATTGAAGGAGTTCCGCATCCTGTTTAAATTATTTCCTTTTTTAACATCATCAATTTCATCTAAGTTAAATTTATTTTACTCGAAATTTATTTACAACTATAACCTCCCCTATACGTGTCTCATGTCAATAAAACACCTTCTTGCATTTAATTAAAGACACAATATAAGCAGTAGTTCTCATTACTAAAGACGTAAATAAATATATTTGTTGAAAGTGTGAAATTAAAGCGGAATGGAAGGCGCACCTGCGACGCGACGGCGACAAAGAGAAATTTTCATGTTACAACTTACTTGTAATTAACAAAATACATCCACAACTTGTAACTGGATTTAAATAGTCGTGGTGTTGGGGTGAAATGGGGTTGGGATTGTCGATAACATTTTGTAAGTCATAATTTCTTTTATAGTATTAAAAAAGATGCAGAGAATTATAAATAGGTATTTGTAAAAACATATTTCCTAGAGATTGACAGTATTTTATTTGATCATTAATTAGGTTTTGATGAAAAAGTATAACTTTACATAGTTTACTAACTTTAATTATTCGGGTAGCCAATGACGTATGATAGAGGCCATTAAATGTTTATAAAAATTTGCCTTCCTGTCAGAAAATATCGATCCTTGCACGGCATCATATTATGTAGAATCAATTTAGGAAATCTTGAGAATACAAACCTATTATACTTTAAAATTCAATTCAATGACCCTTAAATCATATTTAGTCACTAGACATGTTTATGCAACGTCAAATCGTATGAAAATTTGGTATTACATGTTTATTGGTTAAATACTATTATGGATTGTTGTGCAAGTCGGCCTAAGATTAAATTACATGTATTTTGATATAAATACCCTATCCAGCAAAATTGTAGTGATTATTAATCGACAACTTAAAGAAATGCCCATCTCTAGGTTCCATACAAAGAGACACTAAGAAATTATGTATTCCCCTTAGCGTAGTTTCGGTTCAACTTTATTGAATTTGTTCGCTCCACCCGCGCCCGTAGTGGGTACGTCGCGAGGATGCAGCACTTTTGTCAGGTGTTCGTGATCCGAATGCCACGTCTGCCGCTAATTTCGTTCGTTACCGACCGTTGTAACTTTCGTCTCGCCGCCGCCATCTTGCCTTCTCCACGTTCCACTTTTGAATTTCAATTTCGTGTAGTCTGATTGTCTCATTTTTTAATTTGGAATGTTGTCTATTGTTATATTTTTTATTCTGATGTCGTATTCGGTTGATCAGCCTGCCTGTTGATGTCAAATGTCGATGGTTGCAATTGAAGAAAATTCGAAGAAACCTATGGAGTTAAACAACACTGTATGCCGAATTATTATGGAGCTGATGCTGTATAGGATCGGTGGTATAAAGCAATACTCGATACCTCCACCACTTTACTCACCTAAGTGATGAACCCCCGTATTCACAAACATTACTATGAGGTGTCATAGTGTCCATGAACGCAGTGTCGATTTCTGTACACGTGATTGATCTGTTTTTGGCGCTAAATACAAACGGACCAATCACGTATACAGAAATCGACACTTAGCAAAGTGCTCACTTAAGTGGCGTTTGTCAATACGGGCGTTAGTGGTTATCATAATGCTAAGGAAGTCTTTTAGCATTTTGATAACCAATTGTACATGGATGAGCTTATATTAAGAAAATCTCTTAATTACTATTCATGGTATTTATGGTACTCTGATTGGTTTTTGAGTTCGATCAGTGAGCTCAGCACATATTGGAGCGGTATTTTATCATCATCATCATCAGCCACAAGACGTCCACTGCTGAATATAGGCCTCCCCCAAAGATGTCAAGACCGACCTGTTGGAAGCGGCCTGCATCCAGTATTTTATTTTATTGGTATTTTATCAACTTATTATTATTATAGCAAACGAGCAATGGCTCGCCTGATGATGAGTGATGTCCACCGCTAATGAACGCCCACAATAACAGAAAAAACTTGGACCGGTTGCCGATCGGTTTAAGGAAAAGGAAAATTAAGGGATTGGGTAGAACGTACGATACACAGCAGCAAGCCGGTATTTTTCGTTGGTTGTCTGTGAGACGGTGGTAACAATTCGGTCGCGTCGGCCCATTCATACTGTAGACAAAACCGTCTACAGCATGACTCTACTACTCATAAACATATTACAAGTACATCGTACATAAATTCCGGGGAAACACATTTTTGACTCCGTTTAAACAGTCAGTATAAAAGATAAAGGTACATAAAATAAAGATGTATAATTAACGTCTTAAGTGAAGCCACATCGCGACACGGCTGTAACTCAGTGAGGTCTTGTTATTTATTACCACCTCCTTCGAGGCGCGGCACTCTTATCGCGAACTATTTAACTGTTATATTAATATCCGACAATTGAATTTCCACTTCATTCGTTCGAATTGCCTGTTTGTCATTGGAATTAGCCCTTTTGTTGGGGGAAATCTGTATTGCACGATCGTTGTATTAAAATGTTGCTATTATAAAATTGCGATGCCAAATGCATTGATGTTTTAAGGATTTTTTACCCAAAGGGCACGGATTGCAATATTGGTTATTTTAATTTTAGCTTATTAGTTTTTTTATCATTTTTTTTGTTAAGTAATATGTGGTAAGTGCGGCGGGAAAAAAATGAAGGGTGTGTGTACGCACGTATTGGTGCGCGAATATACCTAGTTATTTCATTGGCTTTCATGCTTCAAACACTACAATTCTGCTTGGGGCAGAAATGCAAAGCGGTGGTACCAACCCAGACGCATATGAGGGACCTACCATCTAATCAAAATGAATTCCAAATTTGAAAATCATATTAATTCGAATCTCGCAAAAAGCCGGCTCGTTACAAAACACAACTAGTAAATAAGTAAAAATTCCGCCAACTACAGTAATCTGGGAACGTCCGGGCCGCGGCCCTGCGAAAATATAAATTGGGATTCATATATTTGGAGTGCGGGGTGCGGCGGGTGAGGAGGTGCGGGGGGTGGCAAGTGTTTTGAAAAGTAGTTCCACCCTTAATTCCTTTAGTTTTAGTGCCTTTTTGGATGTTTTTGGCTCGTTTCTGTACGGGCTTATTTTATAAGGGTCGATGTTTGGTTAGGCGAACCTTTTTTACCCGTCGGGGTAGTTTTAGTAGTCTGTTGTAAAATTGCGAGAATTACGTTCGTTGTGAAGTTTTCTGTGTTTTGCGTTTGTTTATCGGATTCGACGCGCTGTTTCCGATTTTATATAGTTTTGTACAGTAATAGCGTTTTGTTTTAGTGTTGGGCAGTATGCCGTGGGTGTTGTTGAGAGCTGTTGTTAGTAAAGTAATCATATTTTATTTTAATTATTTCTTATGTTTACGCGGATATGACATATTGAAATAAAACTAATTTAAACGGATTTTATCGCGGTTTTTATTTTGTGTGTTAAGAACTGTAAGAACGTTCGAAATTTATATTATATCTGTTCTAGATTTTTGTAGAGTCGGAGTTCCACATTTGAATTGACATCATAGTTTATTTAGTATTATGTAATCTAATAATTTTGACTTCACGTTTGGAATTGCCATAGTCTATGGGCGCAAGCGACCGCTTGCCATAAGGCGAGCTGCATGTTCGACTGTCCAATGCAATGAAAAATATTAACACCAATACATTTTTTAGTTTGTCGTGTAAAAATAAAGTTAATTAACATACAAGGCTAGTTAAAAACCTCTATGTAACAGACGGTTTCTCAGCAAAAAAATAATTAAACAACCTCAAAATGAAGTTGAAAAATTGATTAAAGCGCCGGCGACCGCGCGACCTGCTGAGAGAGGGGAGGTTAGTGCCACCTCCGCGGAAACGTCAAAGTTTCGCGAAGGGGGTTCGGGAGGGAGCTGGGGCGGTACGCGGAGGCGACTAGCCGAGCGGGCAAAAATGAACCGCGAGCACTCTGAAGACAGATCTGTGCAACTTTGTATTTGCAATGGCGGCGGGCTTCTTTCTGCCGGAGCATGTTGAATTTAAATTTCGAACGGATTTCGTTCTCTTTGGTTTGGAAGTAAACGATTTGAATTTCGAATTTTAACGTCATCTTTTTTTAAACACGCAAAGAATTGTGAAGCAATCTACTTTGATTTAATTGTTATGCATCTCAATTTTATTTCAATATTAACCGATAATTCCCTTTTGGTGTGTGTTTTAAGAATTCATAAATGAAGTGACACCCTATTTATCCAAGACCAGCTTGTACATAATCTTCGTCAAAGTCAAAGTGGAATAATGCTTGTTAATAGCCCAACACATACAATTACGATATCGTATCGCAAGTCTTGAGCGAAACCCGAGAACAAATTACAATAGCTTAATCTCCTATCATTTTGCCTTTAAGAATATACGGATATTTATTAGGAACTACGATTTTCTTAGGATCTTCTTATAAAAATAAACTTTGTGTCTTAGAATACCTGACAAAAATGTATCCATTTTATATTTATTATTTAGCCGATTAAGCTTGGTTCCAGTTTGCTACAACAATATTCGTAAAAAAAAGAAATTTGTTTGGAAATGATGTAGAACAAAATAGAAAAATTGCAATGAGTGTTTAATTCGAAATTTAAATTGTATGTACAAATGATACCTACTGGCTGCTTGTAATCCGAACACAATCTTGTAGTGTTCCAAATTCAAATGAGCGTGACATCTGCATAATATCGTCACACGCCTTGTTGGAGTTCGTCTCGTGTGAGGGTTGACGTTTAATTGTTTGAGTTTTATTAAAAGAATATTGTTTGAATGTTGGTATCTAAATGAGGTGTTCTTATTTTAAAATATAGTTTTTGAGTTTTAGCGGAAATTCAGAAAGTGCGGTCGACCCCTTATTTAAATGCATGGTACTGGAAGGAGTTGACACCAAAATTTCCACAAGACATTGAACGGCACCACGGAGGCTATCCTTATTGTAGTGTTGACCGACAATAACTTGTATCGTCCCCAACATTTGATATGATATATTACATGTTACCCGTTCATTCTACATGTTCTATATTCAATATAATTGACTTATTTAACAATAAAAAAAATATTATTACAAGACAATCTTATTATACCGTAATTCATGACCTAGATATTTTAAAAGCTAGTATGTAGTACATAGTGTATGTAAGTGGCGCGGCGAGCGAGACGGCACGGGCGAAACTCTTGAAACAAAGGAAGGTAATTGAAAATTCTATCAAAACTTGCGTCGAACGAAGCCAACGACGTTCGCCCGACACCGGCTCAGAGTAGGGATGTGCTACGGTGATAGAGATTTGAGAGTGAAGTATATTGGACTAGGTGTTCTGTTACTGGCAGGTGCTTGTTAAGGATGGGTTAGTTAGGTTAGACTGTCTTTTCGTTCGCCTTAATGATAAGACCAAGTAGTTTGCATGATGGCAAGCTCCACGTTCGTCCATAAGCAGTGGTAGCACCACTCAGAACGTTAAATTACAAAGTACCATAATGGAACTGCACTGCGCTTGTTACCGTAAGATGTTGTCTCATAATACACAGTAATTTCGTTGACATGAATGTGCTTACACACTGCTCCTTGGCGGCATAATTAGATAAAGTGGTAGTACCTACCTAGAGCCCGGAAAAGGCATTGTATTATAAAATATATTATTCATCTTCCAAAATAGTTTACCTTTATATGGCCGCGGACACCCTGTATTTCCAGTAAAGTAAAACCTAAGAAATCGTCCCAGCACTACGGTGCGCCGAATGAAACGACTCGAAGTTAAGCCCCGTCTTGCCTCTTGTTTGACAATCATAAGTTGATGGCTCCATTATTTTGCCTGCGTCTTATTCCAAGTTTGAATTCCGAACGTTGGATATGGTAATTTCGTGTTAGTGGCTGAATATTTTGAATTTGGAACTTGGAACTTGAATTTGGAAAATGCAGTAGCGGCGACGTTGGTGACGGCAGATTATGTTTCTTCTTTATAGGGTTAAAATAAGTCTTTCAAAAAGGTTGGGAATATACTTTATCAAATAACTTGTATATAAATTTATTCCATTTTTAATTGTGTTGTGTTGGCACCGATGTGCGACTTTGTTTCGCACTTGACCGGTTTTTATGACATTCATAAATGGATCACATACCATCAAGCGACCCACTTGCTTGGAATGGGACATACATATCTCACTGTACGAAACGTAACAGCTAGCTGTTTTTGTTTGACAGTAGTATGACACGGTGAAGCCGACTCAATAATGCTGTAGATAGAACTGTCTGAAAATAAAAGAAAAAAATCTTAAGTATCTATAATGCACATAATTTCTAATTGTACGTGCGAGGGTGGTGCGTTCATAACAAACGGGGCATATCTCAAGCAGCGACACAACCGTTTGCCGCGGCCTGAAGCTAATTTAAATTTCTATTAAAACTTGCTGCCCGCGCCCCGCGCTCCGTGCACTGTCAAAGGCAATCACAATGTTTTATGTACACAATCACACGTCTTTCAATAACAATTGCCACTGCGCCACTGCGCCCGAGGTCTACGGTGTTCCATTTTTGAATTATTAACATTTGTCTATGGTCGCGAAGGATGCAGGGGGCGTCTGGTTTTGTTTTGCATAGAGTATTTTATTTTTTAATCGAAGTTCAGAAACAAAGAGGTTCTCAATTCGTCTGTATAATAATTTATACTTTTTATGTATGTCCATGCCTAAATGCTAAATGTGGACCGATTTAGATTATTCTTTTTGTATTCGATTGTATTTCCTTTGGTGATGGTCCCGTCTTCATTTGAAGAAATAAACTGCAAAATATGTGTTTACGAAAAATATTAAGTCACCTTAAAAATTCTAAAAATAAAAAGCTAAAATAAAACTAAATAACATGAGTCGGTGGCTTAATAGTCAATGATTGATATCATTTTATATTTTTGTTTTATTTTTAGTTAAAACGTTTTTATCTTCCTTTGTGTTCCAATTTCAAAAAAAATATTGGTTACTGAGTAAATCACTATACAGAGTCATACATATCTATATATATATATAATAAAAATGTAACGGGTCGCTGTCTGTACATGGAAGATATATGAGAAAAAATATTATAAGGGACCTTTATCAACGCAATAGTACCCCATACAAGGATTTTTAGAATTTTTGTCTGTTTGTCAGTTTGTTTGTGCGTTTGTGCACGATGATCTCAGAAACGGCTTACCCGATATAGACGTAGTTTTCACTAATATATTATGATAAGCTTCACATAACATTAAGCGTTTGTTTCATGTCAATCGGTTCATAAATAAAAAAAATATGCCAATTTAAAGATATCGGTAATATAACGGTGCAGAACTTCACGCGGCCGGAGCAGCGAGCGAATGCTAGTACATAATAAAATCGCTTTGCAGTATAGGGTCGTAAATATAAATACGAAACCTATCTTATTAACACGCTTTTTAAAAAAAATTAAAGTGGCTATAATCTGTCGCAATGTAATTTAATATTAAAATGGCTGAATATTCTATAAGCAGATGATACGTGGTAAAACTGAGCGATGCCAGGAGGTTAGCTAGTGTTAAATTATTAAGTGTTTCTGAGTTTAGTACCGTACTAGGTCAGGCTTATAAAAATGCTATTATATTAGTTTTTAGTGAAGCATATACGTCATTGCGGAAAGGTAAATTATGATCATTATGTACAGTACTCTTTATTGTAAAAGGTTTTTTTTTACATTTTTAAATATAAGTTACAAACTAAACATTTAAATATATAAAAAAAACATTACCCTCCAATGGCGAGGCCTAGGACCCAAGCCACCGGCGGTTAGGACCCAAGAGAGAGAAACCTCATCATTATTATTATTATCATAATTTATTTTACGCCTTAATTACCGAATCGCTAGGTTTGTACATATAAGGTTCAATAATTTCCCGCCAATGGTATTTTTATTACATACCAAGGCTCAGTTCACTTATGGCATTTAAAAAGTCATAGAAATACATACAAATAGATTGAAGACACATTAAATATTAGTCAATCTGGGAATCCACGATGGACTGTTTATGGTCTAACGAAAGTCGGAAAATATAAGCATAAGCTCACGTCTCTATCGCTAAAGGGGTAGGCATAGGTGCAATTAGTGGTGCATCCACGTTTCGCCCCGTTGCTATAGATGCAAGTCTATAGCAATCATCATCATCATCATCATCAGCCACAAGACGTCCACTGCTGAACATAGGCCTATGTCTATAACAATACTGAGCACTAATTCCAAATCCGTGCAACTTAATTGTGATATTTTGTATTAACAATTCAAATATAAATTACGATTGACTGATCTTGGATTGACCTTCAGATCTATCTCAGGACTTCAAGGTTTCATAGCCTTGGTAGGACTAATGAGGCGAATATTGTCGTAAACACTTGATATAGGCACTTTTCTGCCGCCAAGCAAAAGTGTGTAAGCACTGTTGTGTTTCGTTTTGAAGGACATTGAAGTCAGTGAAATTACTGGGCATTGTGAGACTTAACATCTTATGTCTCGGGATGACGAGCGCAGTTCAGTGCCATGCAGTGCTTTGTAATTCAAAGTTCTGTGTGGTGTTGCTTCTGTTTATGGGCAGGCGTGGCGCTTACCATCAGGCGAGCGCCGTGCTCGTATCGTCATTCAATGAAATATAAAAAAAGAAATACACCCAACAGTCACACACATAGTCCTAACCCCACAGTAAGATACGAGTCTTGTGTCGTGGGTATCAGGAACTACGAGATACTTCCGGTCTCACAACACCCAGACCCCGAAACAAATATTTGTGGATCACACAAACATTTGTCTCAGTGAGGGGATCGAACCCGCGGCCTCTCGCTTCACAGCCGGCTACTCGCCCGCTGCGCCACGGAGGCTGTCAAATGCATTTTTTTTATTTCGCGTCACTTTGATCTTATTGGTGTTATAAGTTGCCTCAAACACTTAACCGCAAGTCAACGCTTGATAAGTCACTGCGTCAAAACACTAACAAACTTTTTGCAAGGCAAATTGGCTTTCGAGACTCAAATAGTAAATTGAATTTTGTCAAACTCAAAGTGTATGAGCGTCTCGTAGAATTCAAATTTAGTTTTAATGAGTTTTCTTTAAACAAACCTTTCGTCTGATAACTTCTTAGAAATTCTGATAGACATGTTATCGAGATTGTTTTCTTAATATTTTAGAACAATACAACAGAGAGAATAGAGTTTAAGGGGTCTTATGAAATTAAATGGAAGCAGCTATAGCTCAGCGGAGAGTGGTACGGACTATCGAGACGAAAGTCGCAGGTTCGAAACCTGCCTCAAAAGCATATACCTCTGACTTTTCTAATTTACGTGTATATTAATTGTTAATTATCGCTTGCTTTAACGGCGAAGGAAACATCGTGAGGGAACCTGCATACCTGAGAACTCTATAAGATTTTTCGAAGGTATGTGAAGTCTGCCAACCCGCATTAGGCCAGCGTGGTGGACTAAGGCCTAACCCCTCTCATTCAGTAGAGGAGGCCCGTGCCCAGCAGTGGGATATGTATAATATAGGGCTAGTAAAAAAAATGAAATTAGACGTAAAAATTAATTACTTTCTTTAAATTTTAGAACATGAAGGATGAATAGAATGGACAGGCTCCGTGGCGCAGTGGGTAGGTAGCAGGCTGCGATGTAAAGGGTCGTGTGTTTGATTCCCGCACTGAGACAAATGTTTGTGAGATTAAAAATGTTTCGGGTCTGGGTGTTGTGGTACCGCAAGTCACTTGTAGTTGCTGATACCCACAACACAGGTTAAACCTAGTGTGCGGTCAGAATTATGTGTGTGACTGTTGAGTGTATTTATTTAAGGGGTCAAAAGAAACGAAAATTAGATATTATGACACAGGTAAACGGAATTATTTATATATTTACACTTCAAGGTGTATAAGGATGTCTTAGACATTTGGTCCATAACCTTAATTTAACTTTGAGGCCTTTTTTTATTTGATTGAATGACGAGACGAACAAGGCGCTCGCCTGCTGGTAAGCGCCACGCCTGCCCATAAACAGAAGCAACACCGCATAGAACGTTGAATTACAAAGCACTGCATGGCATTAATTGCGCTCGACAGACATAAGATGTTAAGTCTCATAATGCCCAGTAATTTCACTGGCTTTAATGTCCTTCAAACCGAAACACAACCGTGCTTACACACTGTTGCTTGGTGGCAGAAAGAGACAAAGCGGTGGTACCCAGACGGCCTCTCGCATACAAGGGACCACCTTATAGTCTTTTAGTTATTACAGTAAGGTCTGATACGGTACTATACGTCTAAGTACACCTATACGACCGTAGAATAATACAAACATGTAGCAAATTATTTAAACTCATATTTTGCCAAGGCCTCAACTTCATTAAAATATATTATTTACTATTAAATAAATAATGTTGCCAGTTAATAAAACAAATAACGCCGGCATAAATCCACCCGTAACCCTCCACAAGACATTCGCGTTTACCCCTACTTTCGCACTTATATCTCGAGCCGGGTACGATGTACCCCATCCGGTAACTTTTCACCCCACCAAGACGCGGAATATTTACATAAATTTACAAATTTCGCTTTACGAAATAAAATAGTACAGGGTTGTCGGGCACGTGGAATTTGTATGGTATTATTAAAGGGGTAAATATAATATAAGTTTGTTGTATTGGGGTAGAAATTTACTCTGATTTGACTTGAAATGAGAATACATTTTTATTTGGATAATGCAAAATGGTTTGGCTGAATGGTTTTTTAAAGATTTTTTATTGGTGAACGTTTATTTTTTTATGCTCAAGATCGGGCGAAGTGGAAGCGTTTAAGTCGGAAGGCGGACCCTGGCACTAAGCCGGGATAACGCTAGGTAGAAAGAAAGTTTATTGGCTGTTTTAATTTGGGGTAAAACGGCTGTGCAATGAAAGTATTATAAAATGCAGAATTTCCAAAAGCGAATCCTTGCAATGTTTTAAAATATATACCACAACAATGATACGAATATAATATAACCATTATTTTATATTAAAAGTAATTTATAGTAATCCTAAGCCGGTAATATTTATTTTTTAATTTTCCTTGTATGTGGTCAATAGCAACATCGAACATCGTTATTAAGCAGCCAAATAACGATGTTCCATGAGACAGCATGGGATAACTTATTAAGATTCAAGATTTCGTACTCAGTTCATCATGATTTTCGATTTTAACAAACATTTTTAGACAATAATTCGGTTTGTCTTAATGTAATGAATACCAGCCCTATCGGCAACATAGTTGAAGCGCGCCCGCCTCCCCGCGTAGTTGCGGGGGGCGGGAGGGGTGAGTGGAGGGGGTGCGTGCCGTTTTTCATGTTTAATTTTAACTTTGCAAAACTGGCGTTTTAATAAACGCCCGACCGTCTTCACCGTACTGAATTTTATGCTCCGCTACCAACCTTTTGGCGTTTTCAAATGAGAATTTCGCTTTAATGTCACACTGGAGACGCGATCCGCGGTAAAGTTTTATTGTATATAAATTAGTTTTTGCGTCGTTTCAGTGGTGGGTGTATTTTTTATTTTTAATAACGGTAATTTATGTTTTAATCGAACATTTTGTCACCATAAGACGGGTTGAATCTCTTTTCCTCTTCAAGAAACTGTTAAAAAAACACTATCTCACTTTATAAGTTACATATATTTATTATACATATATGTTTATATGTTATATGTATATATTTTATTTATTTATTTTTACACGTTTCTCTGTTTATATTGTGCACCATCGTTTTTAAATATTATATTGTTTCGCTCCATACTATGGTTGTCTGGCAGAAATCGCTTAAAGCGATAAGACCGCCCATTGTACACTTCTAGGTTAAGTTTTTGGTATATTTGTTTTTTTTTTCCTCTCTGTGTGTGCAATAAAGTATTATTATTATTATTTTGTTTTTTAGTTCGTTTTGATGGAATATCAAAGGGGTAAATTGTAATATAGCCCAAATCCCTCTCCCCTTCCCAATCCCTAATTATCCCTTTCCTTTAAGGTCGGCAACGCGTCCATGATTCTTCTGGTATGGTGGGCGTACATGAGTGGTGGAGATGACTTACCATCAGTGACCCACTCGCTCGTTTGCCGGCCTATGCTATAAAAATAAATTTTGAATAGCAGACGGCAGATGCTGGAAATAGTATGCTGACGGTTCGTCAAACTTATTTCGATAGGTGGCGACACTTTGTCGGCACTAATTCCTGTCATTTTATACTGATTTCTTTTTATCCCTGCATGGCAAAGTGTCTGCACTTGACTTGATATTAAGTACAGTGTATTTGAAATAATATTTAATGAAATAAATTAGACCATTAAGGCATATATAAAAAGAAACATAAAATAATATTCGACCGTCAAGAGATATTGCGTTCCTCGATGGTCGGCAGAATTACACCGGCCTGAATTTACTAGATAGGTATATACTGGTTTACTAGATATATACGCGTTGAACGCGACATGTCTGGACGAGATATTATAGTGGGTTTTTCACCGTGTGAATAATGATCGCTATCCAGTTGGATAAAATATGATCAGGTACCCTCCCACGCGAAGAAATTTTCTCTAAATAGTTCTCAACTTAACTAGTCTAGAATTCATTTTATATATTATATAATAAATAAATAAAATAAATACATCCAACAGTCACATACATAGTCCTGACTCCACACTAAGATACGAGTCTTGTGTCGTGGGTATCAGGAACTACGACAGACTTTCGGTCTCACAACACCCAGACCCCGAAACAAATATTTGGGGATCACACAAACATTTCATCTCGCTTCACAGTCGGCTACTCGCCCACTGTGCCTGTCAAAATATAAAATAAATCATATTTATTTTATTTTATCCCGTAAGGGGAACAGTACATAAACTTATAGTTCTAATTCGCTTTATATTATTCTTATATTTTAATTGTTATTATGGATATAAAAAGTTTTCCAGTGTATTCACTTTGCCGTGCCAGGATAAAAAATCTACATAAAAGATAGTGTAACCCTCGTTTTTGGTTCAAATGTTAAAGCAAGAATGCAGTTATGATTTACTAGTTAGTAGATCCTTCGTATGCGAGAGGCTGTCTTGGTTAGAACCACCACTTTTTCTACCTCTGTCGGAAAGCAGCTATGAGTAAGCACTGTTTTGTATAGGTTTAAAAGGTCTTGGAGCTATTAAAATGATTGGACATTATGAGACTTAACATCTTATGTTTCCGGGTGCGGAGTGGAGTCCAAGGTCATGCAGTGCTTCGTGTTTGCTTTCTTATAGAAAGCACTGCGCTAAACACTAGGCGAAAAAAGTAATTTCAAAAGGATTTTGTACTACATTAAAGTTCTCTTAAAGTCAAATTTCTCTTAGTCCTAACTCCTAATAAACATTAATATCTCAAAGAAAATCTCGAAACATAAGATAAGACGCACCCCAAAAGGCGAAACACATAACAATTAAAATAACTAAATACAATAATACCATTGGCCTACGTTTCGAGCTAAGCCGGCTGCCGTAAAACAACCAACTGAATATTAAAACCGGTGGCACAACCAACGAACGCCATTAAAATGCGTAATTGCTGGATTAGAACACCCAAGATTCCTCTATTTGCCTCTCTGCCCTCCCGGACGAACTCCTCCGGAGCGCCATAGTCTGTGAACATCACGTACAGTTTGACTAACAAAGCATTCAGTTTAATAAAATGCGATGGGGTAAAACGCTACTCTGTACCCCGTCCAAGATGGCGCGTGTTCCTATTTTGAACTTTGATTCGTACACGACGTGCCTTACATACGTCATGAGCAGAGGTCTCAAGATTAGGCGATTTACGTCGGCTTTTTCGTATTTCGAACGCACGTGAATCGCGTTTGCGTTTTATGTTTCGCACGAGTACGGAACGCGCTTTTGAATTTAAATGGAATTAAAGCCAGCTTTAATTCACATGTGATTTAAATGTGGAACGTGGTCTCATTAATTGTGTATAAGAATGCGTATAAAGGAACGGCGAAATAAATACAAGCGGGTAACTTTATTGCCTTTTGTGTACCTATTTGTACATATTTTCAAATTATTACTGTACAATATATTGAGGTTTAAAAATTGCGTAAACATTTTTATGAAAACCACGTCTTCTATACAAATACCTAGTTCTTCATCATTTAATAGGTATTTGATAAAAAGATAAACCATAACTTTAGTTGAACGGCAGATTAGTAGAATATGAGAAAAAATGCTTGAACCAACTAAAACATTCATAAAAGGGGTTGTAAAAACTTTTCACCCCTACCCGGCTTGGTGTGGGGCAAACACCCCTCTACATCTATAAATCTATATGACGTCACTAAGAAAACGGCGCGCGATCGTCTTCGTATACCCGTCTTGTTCTTTCGCGCACTTTTTTCACAATAGAAAAGAGATAGCCGATGTCTTAGTAGCATAGAAGAGAGAGGCGCGTTTGTCGTTTCACCGCGCTTTACAATGGAGAAAAGACGATAGAAATTAAATAATACTTTGTCGTTTAAATTGAAAAGTGGGGTCGGTGGGTGGTTAGTTTGGAAAATTTTAGGGGGGGTTAGAGGTAAAAAGGTATTGATTTTAGACGGAGATTAGAAGCGCCAGTCCTTTGTAGTGTTTTGTTATATTTTGCGGTAAAGTATCGTTCGGTCGCTGGGTCGAAACGTGGCGGATTATGGCTGATGACTCAGTGATAATGGCCGCACTAATCTATGCACATTACGGCATTGTTGGCGCGGGTTACATTTATGTTCTTTTATACTTTATTGATATTTTCGTATTTAAGGAGAGGGTAAGGCGTCCTTTATAAGGACTAAGTAGTGCAGATCATGTAATGGGCTATATTGATTAGATTTGAATCATTCGATTATTATGAGACTTAACATTTTATGTCTCGGGGTGACGAGCGCAGTTCAGTGCCATGCAGTGCTTTATAATTCATATTTCTGTGTGGTGTTGCTTATGTTTATGGGTAGGCGTAACGCTTACCATCAGGCGAGCACCTTGCTCGTCTCATCATTTAGTTAAATTTAAATAAAGAAATACATATATTATACAAGTTGTAAATACGTATTGCGATTTCAATAGAGTTTTTAGTAAGTAAGTAAGTTTAGTAAGTTATCTCCACCGTTCATGGACATCCACAATACCCGAAGAACCACGTTGCCAATCTTAAAGGAAAGGAATGCTTGAAGAATCATATTAACCATACGAAACGCAAAGACAAGCTGCTTATTTACGTCGGTTTTCTGTAGATCAGGGGTTACTACCCAATCTAGCCGGAACATTCATGCTGTAGACAAAACTGTCTACCGTTGTGGTTTACCACTTGAAACCATTTCAGAGTTATATTATTAATAATTATATTCATTTATTGTTGCAGGTTCTGGAGAATCGAACAAACTCTTCGAAAAATGGATTGATCGACAATTAACTTTTTGAATGCGTATTGTTGTTATAAACGGCTCATTTTAACAAAATCTAATGGAATACGCAGTTTTTTTTTGTTATTTTTTTTGATAAAATGACGAGACGAGCAAGGCGCTCGCTTGCTGGTAAGCACCATGCCTGCCTATAAACAGAAGTAACACCACACATAACTTTGAATTACTAAACACTGCATGGCACTGAATTGCGCTCGTCATCCCGAGACATAAGATGTTAAGTCTCATAATGCCCAGTAATTTCAACGTCCTTCAAACCGAAACACACACTGTTGCTTGGCGGCAGAAATAGATAAAGCGGTGGTACCAACCCAGACGGCCTCTCGAATACGAGGGACCTACCGCTTTGTTGTTATGTTTAATATCCTCAGTATATTTATGAGCTGCTCATAGCCAGTTAAACTCACGAAAAGGTAAACGATTAGCGAGTTGAGCAACTCCTGGCGAGGTCAGTCTATGGATGGGTAATCACTTACTGGTATTTCAACTTAGCGTCTTCCTGCTCCAAATGTGCAGTCGTTAAGCCAAGTCAGTAGGTTGGCTACTAACTCTTCGATATAGGATAGGAAGTGGTAGGCCCCTCGTGTGCGGGAAGCCGTCTGGGTTGTTTTTTTTATAGAATAGGCCGGTAAACGAGCAAGTGGGTAACCTGATGGTAAGTGATCTCCACCGCCCATGTACGTTCACCACCAGTCCACCACAACTCCTCTGGGGCATTTCTTACCTGAACATATTTGCTATAATTATTATACTAATTAACCCAAACGTAATAAAATTAGCAGTAGAAAATAAAAATAACAGAAAATTATAATTGTTTTAAATTCCTAACGCAACTATAAAAATACACTGAAAAGGTCAAACGAAAAGAGAAAATCCGAATGAAAAATGAACGCTACGTTATAAAGTTTCATTTGCGATGATATTCATGCGCTACGAAATTCGTAGCAAATTTCGCTACGAGTTTGTGTAACTTTTTTATTTTACATCGCATAGCAAAACACTGGAGCGGTGCGATTGTTATAGTTTTGTATTAAATTTTAACGTTACTCGTGCACGCGGCTGTGCTCACTTTTTAATCGAATAGTTGTCCTAGAGACCGGCCATTGGGGTAATAAAGTTAGGGGTAAAATGTGCCTTAAATTACATAAAGTTGGGGTAGAAACAGGTTTTTATTAATTTCAATATTTTTAGAGACTATTTTTAACTTATAATATGCGGAATAATGTCTATCTTGAAATTAGACAAGATTGGAGTCGCGGATATTATTTTAAGACATAAAAGAGTGAAAGACGACATAAGGTGCGAGATAAGTTACTACCTGCAGTCCGGCAAACTATTTTACGTGTATTGTAAATAAATAATTAAGTAATTACACCCAAAAATCACACAGGAAAGATTTGTATTTTTATATGTAACGAATAAATTTAAAAACTACTGGACCGATTTCAAAAATTCTTTTGCCGTTAAAAAGCTACATTATCACTGAGTAACATAGCCTACTTTTATCCAGGAAAAATCAGATCACGCGGGCGGAGCCGCGAGGAAAAGCTAGTAATGAATCTGCAGTTATTCAGACATCCGCGCCGAATCAATCACTCGAGAGAAAAATAATACATAATCTAATGTTGCAACAGCTCTGTATTCTTTTTATTATCACATTGTTGTATTTTCAAAAAATTTAAAGATATTATAGGGCGTTATTTATAAACTTTTATAGGCATTGTATTCGTCTCTTTCTAGCCACTTTATTAATCGCGTTGACAGATAAAGACAAAAGAGTGCTAAACTAATCAATGCTTAAGTAACCTTTTTAATATAACATTAATCGTAAGACTGTATTATGTACTATATAAAGAGCTATTATTTTTATCACCAAAATCATAAACAACCCCGAACGCACCCTATTTCTAAACTATCGCATTCAAGTTTCAAAAGACATCCCTTATCAATACCGTTATCATTCTTCGGTGGAATAAAATCGGCAATACAAAAGCCTGGGGTGGAATTTACCCCACGAAGGCCGGGCAAATAAGCCATTAAAAGCGTTGCGACGGTACTGAGCTATAAAATCTCTGTTTCTTACCCCCTTCCGGCCACCCGGGGGGTGCAAACCTCCCCAGCCTTCACGATAAACTGCTTTTATGCCATTCCGTAGTATAATTAAAATGGCTTGCCGTTTTCTACTAAGATAAAAGAGCTAAGATCCAGTGGGGTGGGGTGGGCTTTGTTATGAAAGTGATATTCGATTTTCTGTGACTTTGTACGTAATTACCTATTATGTACGCAGCCTTATAATAATGGTAAGTTTGACAAAGCCGTCTATAAATATATTATTTGAAGCACGTGCACGAAGTTTTGAAAATATGAATATTTATTAAATAAATTCGTTAATGTTTTTCGTTTTTAAATCACACAATGTGTCCTTTAATGTGAATATAAATGTAATTAGAATCAGTTATTATTTAAGATGTAGATATAATATTATATTATGTATTTAAAGGTAAAAAAAGCTTTTATATTATTAAAACAATACAAATACTTATAATCATAGTTTTTTTTATATTTAAAAATTTAAAAATAATCTTTTAAAATAAAAAGTAAGTATTACTATAGACTATTATTGGTTAGTTTATGGTATTACTCATTATTATATATTTTTTCATTGCATAGGCCGGCAAACGAGCGAGTGAGTCACCTAATGGTAAGTGATCTCCACCGCCCATGTACACCCACAATACCAGAAGAATCATGGGCGCGTTGCCGACTTTAAAGGAAAGGGATGATGAAGGGATTGGGAAGGGGAGGGGGATTTGGCCCTCCGGAAATCTCACTCACCGTACGAAACGCAGCAGCAAGCCGCTACTTTACGTCGGTTTTCTGTGAGACAGTGGTAAGGACCCGGTCGAGCCTATAAATGCTGTAGACAAAACTGTCTACAGCGTGGCTCTACTACTCATAATATTATTATGGTCATTATCAAAGTAAAAGGAATAATCAATAATTCCAAATTCAAAACTGTGACGATCTCCTTTAGTTTATGGTATTGATTATGAATAAATCAGTCTGTCACTCACCTAGCTTTTCATTGACATCTCATTGGCGACGAGAAATAAAATTAAATTTATTTTAGAGCTATCACGCGTTTTAGAGCAGTTCTTTTGGTTGCTAATATGCCGATCGGTTAATTGGAACTTTTTGATTTGGCGTCAAAATAGTAGTTCGTTGGTCGGCATAGTTATGTATATTGGTCGACATAGTTATGTACATTGGTCGGCATAGTTATGTACATTGGTCGGCATAGTTTTGTACATTGGTCGGCATAGTTATGTACATTGGTCGGCATAGTTATATACATTGGTTGGCATAATTTTGTTATGAATAAATCAGTCTGTCACTCACCTAGCTTTTTATTGACATCTCATTAATGAGATGTCAATGAAAAGCTAGGTGAGTGACAGACTGATTTATTCATAATTCAAACAATAGACCAAAGGAGATCGTCACATTTCTCCCCTTTAAGTCAACTACTTATTACAATTTTCTTTAAACAACTAACAATCTTAATGTAACAAGACATTTTAAAACATAAATCGAAAACTAATGCTGGAACTGAAAGAAAGCTCGTCAAGCCCGATGAAACGCACGCAGTGCACGAGCTGATACGCCAGCCGGAGGTTGAGATAGGATGACTCTGGTGCACGCCACTCAAGACGACGGCACCGTCTCTGATGGTTCACTCTGTACAAGTGTCCTTAGTACACCACCACTCCCGCTGGATGCGTCCACACACGCTACACCTTCGACGCTATTATCCTGAATCTGCACCGTCTGTGGTAGCCACGCCGCTCATACAAGTTAACAAGTATTTATTTCTGTTACACATGGAGATGATCTGATCGGCATGCCTACGCCACTCAACTCCACTGTCTAAATCTACCCTGTAACAGACAGGCTTGATTCTTCTAATAATTTTGGTTTCAGCCCACTTCACACGCTACACCTTCGACGCTATTATCCTGAATCTGCACCGTCTGTGGTAGCCACGCCGCTCATACAAGTTAACAAGTATTTATTTCTGTTACACATGGAGATGATCTGATCGGCATGCCTACGCCACTCAACTCCACTGTCTAAATCTACCCTGTAACAGACAGGCTTGATTCTTCTAATAATTTTGGTTTCAGCCCACTTATCTCCTCCCACAGAAAAGGACAGCACATCCTCTTACTATTCGTAGAGATACAACTACCACCTATGTCAACCTCAAACTCAATATGTTTTTATCAACCCATGTTCCATGTTGAACATATTATGTTATCTTATTTAATTTATAACACTATCAACCGAGTTGTCGCCTACAAAATTATGCCGACCAATATACATAACTATGCCGACCAATATACATAACTATGCCGACCAATGTACATAACCATGCCGACCAATGTACATAACTATGCCGACCAATGTACATAACTATGCCGACCAATGTACATAACTATGCCGACCAATGTCCCCCTTTTGACACATCAGTTGCAGATGCCCTCTTTGGTCGCATTCGTCGCAATTGTAACCTTAAAAACGACACCTAAATGGATTGTGCGCCTTGCCAGCATAGGTCTGCAGCCTCTGAGCCGCCCGTAAGGTCGTAGTAGTAGTAGATTTAGATAGTGGAGTTGAATGGCGTAGGCATGCCGATCAGATCAACTCCATGTGTAACAGAAATAAATACTCGTTAACTCGTTTGAGCGGCGCGGCTACCACAGAGGGTGCATATTCCGGGGTTGATAATGGAGGTAAAGGTGTAGCGTGTGTGGACGCATCCAGCGGGAGTGGCGGTGTACAAAGCACACTTGTACTGAGTGAACCATCAGAGAAGGTGCCGTCGCCACGCGCCCGGTTTGAGTGGCGTGCACCAGAGCCATCGCCACCTCCGGTGGGCGCATCAACTTTCGTGCGTTTTATCGAGCTAAACAAGCTTTCTTTCATTCCCAGCATTAGTTGGTTGTAGTGTTTATTTTCTATGGTTAAATGTTTTGTTACTTAAAGATTATAGGTTTTTTAAAGATTGTAATAAGTGGTAGACTTAAAGGGGAGAAATGTGACGATCTCCTTTAGTTTATGGTATTGATTATGAATAAATCAGTCTGTCACTCACCTAGCTTTTCATTGACATCTCAAAAACAAGTTTTGTACATTCCGAATAGAAACGCAGCGACTTGCAGCGCAGTCAACTGGTTCCGACATTCGAACTCCGAAGGGTTGGATCCGGTTCCTCCATAGACAAACGCTATTCTATTGATTACGTTCTAAAACTTGACTATATGTGATCCAGTTTTAAATTTGAAAATGGAATTCCAGTTTTACTGGATTTATACACACGTGTCCGAGTTCAAAATGTATTTTTCGGTATAAAAGCTCCCTGTACGATTGTTAACCTGTTTATATTTGAATATTTTTATACAGTTTTTAGTTTTTTAATTCAACTTTTACACAATAGTATCAAATGAATTCCAGTTTTTATAATGTAAAGACGTATAAAGGATAGTAAAAATAATGAAACAACTGTTCATTACGAAAGCATAATTTTAATAGATTTAATAAAGAACGTAGTTCATTTTATTTTAGAGGTATGTTAGATTTTAAATGCCTATGGTCCATATCGACGACCCAAAATATATATTTATTCTGGACTATTCCATAGTAAAAATATGGAGAAATAATAATAATAAATAGATTTAGTGTAATTGCCGAGTGTATTTTGATGATGCTATGTATGTACCTATGTATACATTAGTTGATACTGATTTCTATATATGTTTCTTTTACTTTTGTACTGACTTGTTATAAGCGCTATTTCAATTGCCTACAAGATTAATAAACGATTTGAATTTGAATTTAATGTTTTTAAAAATAATGTACCTACATATTAATATCTCCGCCAAATGTCGTCCGAATTTGATGATCATAATATTTGTATTTGTATTCGATAGAGTTTACACCGATAATAGGTTTTTATACATTTTGTAAAGATCACCAGAAACACCACGCGACTTTTTTTAAAGTTTCTTTCAAAAAGTCAGTTTCTTAAAAAACTAAACAACTATTGAATATTGCGGAGCTATATAACTATTTTAAAATAACTAGGTCATACGTGTGGAGTATACAAAGGGTGTTAATTAAAGCCGTGATCAAAGAACGGCTACGAGTATAGTTATTGTGCTGACTTCCTGCTAACGCGTCCTTGCATAAAGACGCAATTACATTTCTTAAGGCACGTTTCGAGATACGTGACCGATGCACGGAGTCCATGACCGATACACGGAATCCGGGGTCATTCGCGTGACTCAGTCAGTCAGGCGATAGCTATAAGGCTGCGGACTCGAAGTCAGCGGCAAGCGGCGGCGGCGCGGGTGCGGCGCGTTCAAATGCATAGATTTAAAGGGACCCGGTCTCGAAAGCAGCGGCGCGGCGCGGTCGCGAGGAGCGACGTACGAGCGGCGCGCGCCAGTCGAGCGGCGTCTGCGCGTCTGCATTGACGTAGTGCTGTGTATTTTCAAAAATGCCCGCCGACGTGGTGGAGCAAATTATTTCAATGATTTTTTATATGGAACATCATATTCACATTAATTTCGTTCGCGAACAGACACTAATTTCTAATAGTACAACACTACGCCACTCTAGCGCCGCGCTATCTGCTCGCTGGCTTCGAGACCGGATCTCCGCCGCTCCCGTGTCGCCGCCGCCGCCGCCCTGCACCCGCTGACTTCCAGTCCGCGGCCTCAGTCTGCTTTGTATGAAATTGTATGGAAGCGGTAGCGCAAGCGCGTTTCGGTCGCATGAAACCTGAATAGTTGCATACAAACCGAGCAATTTGTTGTCGTCATGAGTCGTGGTTCGTTTATTCGTCAGTAGACTCAATACAAAAAATTTGAATAAGAAATAAAAAAAATATATTGCTATTATGAGACATACAACATACATAATGCAATGCGTTTAAAACATTTAACCTAAAATTGAAACTATACAATTGTATAAGATGTTCTTCTGATTGACATTGCCGGTTTTAATTTTTTATACAATTTTACTATGCTTCTAAAAATGAAATTATAAACAGATATAAATGAAATAAACTGCTTCTACATATTAGTAACATCACATATTATGATAACTGTTTTTATTTAAAAAAAATATTTTAAATTTCTTACCTACCGATAGTCGTATTAATATTTACCAAGTAAAACTTTTTACCTACTGTAAATTTACACTTACAGCGCCATCCAGCCACACCCACCACGTTCCGCCATCTTGAAGGAAAACACAAAGATGCTGAATGGAGAAATTTTCTTGTGTAATTTTCACGCTTTTCCGCTCCAACCTCCCTTCTCCCCTCCTTTATTCCCCTCTACGCCCTCAGGCAATTTGAACCCTGTCTAATATAACGAGAGCTCTGATCTTTGAAACTTCGCGGAAAATTCCACTGCATTCTACATCGTGTAGGGGTCAAGTTATTTTGGTAAAGTAATTTTGTTTGTAGTTATTTTAGAATCACGCGAGTGTAAATTTTTAATTGATTTATAATTAATTGTAATAGTAATTTTATGTAAAATGTAATTAATATTTTATGTTTGGTGGTCTGGAGACGAAATGTAAATTATAAAAGTTTTGTATTATTCATTTAAATTATACCCTAGGCCTATATAAATAAAAAATAGCATTAAGAAATTAAGCTTTACGTCCCATATACCAGAAAATGATACATAAAAGCGTGGTCAAATCTAAGAAACGTATACGATATAAGTAATTCGGAATTGTAAATTAAATTCGGAATTGTGTATTTTAGATGCGGAATTTCCTTTTCTTTCTTTCTGGCGTTATCCTGGCTTAATGCTTTCGTACACCTTCGTACTAAGACGCCTCCACATTACCCAACCTTGAGTATCCTTTGTAAGACCATTGGCTCTAAAGTCACCCTTTAACACGTCACCAGCGCTTCTTAGGCCGTCTGCAGGATCATACTACGATATGGCTCAGGCATTTACGAATCGAATTTTCTCATTACAAATATTTCCTTAACCCCATAACCTAGCACCTAATACATCACTTTTCTCACATCTCCCCCTCACCCCACCAATCCCCCCCTCGCCCTCTTCCCCTCGGAGTCCTACAACGCTGCACGTACGCGAGCGCCGCGGGCGGTTCAAACCTACAAGAAAATTAGTTATTAAAATTTCACTGACGCTCCAAAATTTATCTCAGGCGCGGTGTAGCGCGGCCGAATAGTTTTGATAGTTATTGTTACGTAATTCATCGTTTTATGGTATACGATTTTAGTATAATCTGCTAATTTATATACAAATAAATGCTCATGACCTTATCTTCAAGGGTCACCTGCCTACACCCTTTGAAGATAAGGTCATGAGCATTTATTTGTATATAAGGCAGAGGTGCAATTTTTATACTCAAGGTTTGCTGAGCATATTCGCGTCCCAAAAAGTAATAACGGGCGAGCCTATCGCCATCCCGGGTGTGTCTCACTGTATGATAAGGTTTTGACGAGATGATGAGACGAGCAAGGCTCTCGCCTGATGGTAAGCGCCACGACTGCCCATAAACAGAAGCAACACCACACAGAGCTTTAAATTACAGAACACTGCATGACACTGAACTGCGCTTGTCACCCCGAGACATAAGATGTTAAGTCTCATAATGCCCAGTAGTTTTATTGGCTTCAATGTCCTTCAAACCGAAACACAACAATGCTTACGCACTGTTGCTTGGCGGCAGAAATAGACAAATCGGTTATACCAACCCAGACGGCCTCTCGCATACGAAGGACCTACCACCTATATTATAAAGAAATCCGATTTCCAATGCCTTTTTAACCTGCAACTATGGCATACCACTACCTGCATCCTAGGTATAAAAGTTTTAAGAAAATTAATGCCTATTTATGAATATTTACAAAGAAAAGATCACAATTTCAATAGACATACCATCTGCTTCTGAACATCTTGACTTAAAATTTCATAATGATAATAAAAAGATAACAATAGAAAAAATAAATCAAAATTCTCTAAACGGTCGACTGTTATATCCCTTGGTCACTTCGACCCTCAAGAAATTCAAATTAAAAATTGACCAGTGTGGGAAAAGAAACAAGTTTTACAAGAAACCGCTATACTTGTTGCTTTAAAAACGGGTTTTATCATTATAATGAGGGTCGTCGCGACCCCAAGACACCGGACAGTGGTCAGCGCGTGGGAAAAGATTTGTGTAAGGGTTAACTTTGAATTACTTCGCTACGGAATATTATTACTTTAATGCTTATTATTTAACGAAAACAAAAAAAAATAATGATGAATATTTTAAAAATCAAAAAAATATACTTTAATTAAATAGGTATGTATATTTAAAATAATGCATTTAGAACAACTACATAGTCTCAAAGTTATTATTTCTTATTATTTGTGATATAATAATTTGTTTATTAGTAATTTCTGTATGATAATACTAATAATCCAGTGTCAGATCATGCTATGGTTTGAAAATCTATGTTTTATGTCGTATTATTTCTGTTTATGGGCACGTGTGGCGCTTACGATCGGGTGAGAAACCCTTTCATGAGTGCCATCAACATCTTAGGTCTACAGCCAACCTCGTGATGGTGGTGCACTCTGCTTAATGGCTGAAACATGGGTGAAACTTGGTTCCCTTTATGGGTTGTGGGGGTCAGACGATGGCTCGCCCCCCGTACCTAACACCTGAAGGCACATCCTGGCATTAAGTCAGGATAAGGCCAAGCAAAGAGAAGGTAATTATATTGACCTAGACATCCTAAATTACCCGTATCAAGTATCAAAATGATTCGGTCGCAGTACATAACGAAGACGCTGTTAAAGTTTTCCGTGCTACTTTCGCGGCTCTGCAGAAAGTTGTGCCGGGGCTCATTACTGGAAGAGCGCGGGAATTTTACATTATACGAAAAAACGCGGCGTTTTGTTTTAAATTAGGAATAATCGAAGTACATACTTTGCCAAATTAGTTTATTTACGAGAATCTTCATCCGAAAATAGGTATTCAGGTATTTATTTTGCAATTATTGATTTTAAATGCGTAATCATTAGAGCTTGATTGTCCGTTACGGAAACGCGAATTACAGGAAGAATCACCATATCTAGTTTATCACAATATAAAATGATAGTGAGCGTATATACAATTTCAGAAATATCATTTCATATCATTGATCATGGTAGCTCCTATTTCTTTGAGTATGAAGATTGCTGCAAGAGTGTGTTAGAAATAATTATTTAATCTGGTCGAAAAACAAGCTTATTTTCTTTTCTTTATATCAGGTGTTGTCCCGATCTAGTGCTAAGGTCCGTCTTTCTATGTAGACGTCTTTTACTTGGTTTTGACTCCTACGTAGTCAAACTAAACCTACCACAAAAAATCTCTATGACATTGTCTCGATATAAAATGCATATCAAAGCTAATATCAATTAGTAGTAATCAAGCGAAATTCTTTGCAGACATTAACACCTCGGAAAAACGCAATTGAAACGCGCGGCGAAATAAACGCAGCGTTTCCCCAATCCATTAGACAGGGCCTCTAACATCCTTCGCCTCGGTACCCCGAGGCGTTTATATAATATCTAACAGATAAGTTCCCAGTTACATAGGCGTGTATTGACAGCTTTAATATTTATTAGCAGCCCTTTGTTATCAGCAATCTAATGTACTTGTTTTCACTACTTATGTATACATTTATAATTGAGTTTTGATAATTAATGTACTACATTCTGTATAAGACGTTCGCCGGGTGGATATTTTTGTACTCGCCGGTAGTAGGATATTCATATCCGTCCGGATAATAACTACCATACAGATGTCAAAAACCTAATAATAAATAATAAGCTAATGATAGTTTAAACACCTTTAAAAACCTTTTAAAATCTAAGACGTGTTTAATGTAATGGCAGGAATATCCAAACCACGTATTTAATGCTTCTTGCTTTTAAATTTTTTTTTAGTTAATTTAGGTTCAATGTTAGCCCATATTATTGTTAGATTTAGTTCAACTATTGTTTTTTTTTTACTACGAAGCTGTGTATTTTGAATGCTGTGTACAGTAAATAGACGCCAGATTTATGTCATGTCCTTTATGAGTGTAACTCTATGTAAAATATAGTCTGTAGTCTGTATCTGTACCAATAAATAAATAAACCTGCCATGGTAACTCTCACAAGTAAGCCGGTCGCAGGTGCCTGAGCCAGATCGTACCAGGGGTACGATCCCGTGGACGGCCCAAGAAGCGTTGGCTTCACGTATTGGAGGGAGACATGAGAGCCAATGGTCTCACTATAGAGGATGCTCAAGATCGGGCGAAGTGGAGGCGTTTAAGTAGGAAGGCGGACCCTGGCACTAAGCCGGGATAACGCAAGGCAGAAAGAAAGAAAGAAAGGTGACTCTCACTAGTGGAAGGTCTCCATAACAGGAATGGTACGAGGTTGAAGAGAAAAAGACATGAAGATCAAGGTGAGTGGATAGGGCAGCGTTGAGTTTAAGAGGTTAAAGGATGGAACTAGTCGTAACTTATACTAAACTAAGTAATACGCTGATGGTGGGATATTCATATCCGCCCGGATAGCGACCACCGTACACATGGTGTTAAAACCTGCCATAGTGACTCTCACGCCATGTGTAGATCGCGTTCTAGCATCAGCCAGTGTATATCCGGTTCTCCCGAGGGGCTTGTTACAGGACTTGATTGTTGCTTGAAGCGAGTATAGGGATACATCTTTGTATCCCTGTGCTTACATCCATTGTCCGCCTGTCCTCTCGCAGTCTCCTCGATTTTCTTCTTCTTCTGGTGACCACCGATAAACTCATTTTACGTCGGTGGTCGCTAGTTTTTATTGGACTGCACTGCGATTACCATCAGGTGTAGTGCAGTCACTTTGCCGTGCATGAATAAAACATTTCATGATTTTTTTCAAAAATATAAACTTTAAATAAAATATAAACTGTAAAGTTTATTATATGTCACTTAGATATTTTTGACTTTGAAATTAGATATAAACATATAGACTAATTCATAGTGTTTTTGACAAGATTATTTAGAGAAGCCGGATATAATTATGTTGTATGGAGTCTTCGCCATTGGTAATTCTATCAAAACAGCTGTAATTTTTAAATGGCAATAGATTTCCCCAAACGTAGCTAAGGACTATATCGATTAAATCCGCTTTTAAATGTGTCCTGTATTAAGTACTTATAATAATAATAATACACCCAAAAGTCACACACATAGTCCTGACTCCACACTAGGTTAAACCTGTATCGTGGGTATCAGAAACTACGAGGGACTTGCGGTCCCATAACGCGCAGACCCAAAACAAATATTAGTGGATCACAGACATTTGTTTCGGTGCGGGAATCAAACCCACGGCACCTCGCCCGCTGCGCCATCGAGGCTATATAAAACGCATTCAAATCGGTCCATTAGTTTAGTTCTTACTACGCCATAGATGGATACAGACAGACAGACAAACGAAGGGGTCAAATTTATACACCCCGTTTTTGTCAGGGGTTAAAAATGATCCATAATTCAATCACCTAACAATCGACAGCTCTCCTCCGGTCCGTCACGTCTCCCCTCCTTCCATTTCTCACCTACCCCTCCACCAGTCCCCCCCCGTACCCCGGTACCCGCTAACGCCCCATTTATCCACATTAATATAACTTGAGTCGTGATAAATTGCCAGCGAACCCGGCGCGGCCTACGTTTTCTTAGACGAATTTTGCTAACGTTCACAGGGTGTTTTGTTTAAATAAATATAATAGTTTTATAGTTTTTAAAAGTGTAAGTCGAATGGAGACCATCTGAGCCTTTAGATCTTGATCAATATTAATATATTCAGTATTAACGTACCTACTATATTAGAAACACCTGCGTTTAATATTGCACTAAATATATAAGTAAAGCAGCGATAGCTCAGCGGGGATTGGTACGGACTGTTGAGACGCAAGTCGCAGGTTCGAAACCAGCCCTAAGAGCATACACCTCTGACTTTTCTAAGTTACGTGTATATTAATTGTTAATTATCGCTAGCTTTAACGGTGAAGGAAAAATCGTGAGGAAATCTGCATACCTGAGAACTCGATAAGATTTTTCGAAGGTATGTGAAGTCTACTAACTCGCATTAGGCCAGCGTGGTGGACTAAGGCCTAACTCCTCTCATTCAGTAGAGGAGGCCCGTGCCCAGCAGTGGGACATGTATAATACAGGGCTAGTAAAAAAAAGTATATAAGTAACTGCCTCTAATAAGGTGCACCCAACCTTGATTTAGCACTTTCGTGTAAAATAAACATAACTGTTTAATTTCCTCGATGTTTTATTAAAACATTTAAAACTTCAAAACGGCTGATCAAGTCTTCTTCAAGAATATCTAACAACCATTTCAGTTAAACGAGCTTGTAATATGCGTCATCTTCTACTATGTGTCTTCTATTAACTTCTACTTTGTGTGTTTAACATGCTGTAAACAGTTGTGTCTTCAGCATAAATAGACCAGCTCAACCAAGTTGTTACCACTTTCTCGATGTTGCTTTTCATATGGTGAGTGAGATATCTGGAGGTTCAAACCGCCCCTCCCTTGCCTTTAAAGTTGGTAACACGTCCATGTTTATTTTGAGATTATGAGTATTCCATTCTTCTTTTTTTCATTATACCATCAGGAGAATTGCTCGTTTCGAGACATATACTATAAAAAATGTGCCGTTGTTAAACGAAAAAATTAGAAATTAATTTTGTAAGATATACTTTTGGCATCAGCCTGTACATAATTTTCTCAGGCGAGTAATTAACGACGAAGGAGGCCTTTTCACTGGCAAAAAACCTTCACGTCGTGGGCACGCTTTTGTGATGTGTGTGTGTGTGTGTATGTACTCGTGTATGTGTGTGTTGGATTAAGAAAGGAAAATGTCAAAGTGAATTGAATATCGGATTTATGGACGTGTGGTCGTGTCACCACGACGGGTGTCTTGGATTCGATTCCGTTTTGTAATTTTCTTATAATCGTATGTACAATCTTCTTGCCATAAAATAATTTACGGGAAACCGAAGTTCAGTTCCTCCAATGAGTTTGGGCAATGATCAAGGTGGGGCAATGCGGCAATGTTCGTCTTTAAAAAAAAATCCAATTTTATCTATTATAAGATTAGATTTTTTAGCTACTTCTTTTTCTCTTGAGTAGTTAATGAGAGACTAAACACATATAACACAAACACAAATACAAAAATTAAAAGTGTCAACATTCGATAAAATGTTGTGTTTCGGGTTGAAGGACATTGAAGCAGTGAAATTACTGGGCACTGTGAGACTTAAAATTATATATCTGTAAGTTCGGTGTGGTGTTACTTCTGTTTATGGTCAAGCGTAACGCTTACCATCAGCCGCGCGACCTGCTCGTCTTGTCATCAAGTAAATAAATAATAATGAATACAAAATTACATTTACTTACCCTAAGATACAGGGCCGTCTTCAAAACTCTTATAAGTGCGAATAATTACGCGGGGGGCGTCGCTGGGGGGCTACGGGGGCAGCAGGGGGGCGAGGAGGCGTTCGTTAGCGAGCCCTAATGCCGGCACACATTAATCATTCCTTTCATAAAGAGTGGGGCCCGTAGATAAATAAGTGTAGTATGTGTTTTCTTAGGGTACCCTTCTTGAGAAAGCGATGGCATTAATATGGACATACCACATTCACATCAATTATAAGGTGGTAGGTCCCTTGTATGCGAGAGGACGTCTGGGTTGGTACCACTCGTTATATCACTTGTTAATACTTGTTATTATTCCGCAACGGTAGAACATATTATATAAAAAATCAGTCATCTACCTTAATAAGTTAAGGTTAGATAGAGGCAAAAATAGAAAAAAATAGAGCGTTAATTTGAAAGTCATCGTACTTACAGACACGTACTAGTACAAGCATTAAAATTATTTCACACATTTAGCGAACAGACACGGTCCAATGACAATTATCAGTGTAAATTCACAGTATTTTTCCACTTCGAGTCTTCACGTGTTTGTATAAATGGTACTCGAAATATAAGGACAGTCGCCACAGATGGACAAACATAGAGGCTTAGAAATAGAGTTCCGTTGCCACGCTTTATGTAGGCAACCCTAAAAACTATAGACCACAAGTTCAATACTACTTCAATAAAAAGTCACTGCAATAATTTAGCTACCAAAGTAAATTCCATTTCCAACACCTCCCTAACCTTCTATCTGATTAATTTCGTTGCGGGACAAAGACATTTAGGCATTCCCAGAGACTCGCCGAGCTTCACTGCTCGGTGTCAACAAAATGCGTGCCACTGTTGATCCTGGTGCACAGGAGTTACAGTGGCGGGTGTGTGGGCGGGATAGTCTACCAAAGTAAATAAAACTTTACAAAAATATTCCTATGTCGCATCCACACAACTCTCAAACGTATTTCCTGAGCGTAGCAAGGCGGCGCTGCCACATAATTATTCATCTTAAATTGCACATGTACAGTACAGTATAGTACAGTGTAACGGAACGGCGCGTGTGTGCCAAATTATAAGAAAACTCGCACACCGTGGCACGTTTTAATTATAATTTGCACAGTGTACGGTTGGCTATAGCACAACGATTGCGACTAACTCATTAACAGTTGATTGTTGTTCTCGAAATTCCAAAAAAATAGATTATAACTTTTTGATAAATCTTCTTTATTGAAATAAAACTAATTTAAATGGATTTTATCGCGGTTTTTTATTAATTTTGATCCCGACATTGCGATGACTTTCAGCCTTCGTGGTCACGGGGTGGAGTTTTTTTTATTGCATAGGCCGGCAAACGATCAAGTGGGTCACCTGATGGTAAGTGATCTCCACCGCCCATATACGCCCACCACCATAAGAATCATGGGCGCGTTGCCGACCTTAAAGGAATAGGATAATTAGGGATTGGGAAGGGGAGGGGATTTGGGCTTCCGGATATCTCACTCACCGTACGAAATGCAGCAGCAAGCCGCTACTTTACGTCGGTTTTCTGTGAGACAGTGGTAACGATCCGGTCGAGCCAGTCCATTCATGCTGTAGACAAAACTGTCTACAGCGAGGCTCTACCACTCAAAAAACTGGAGTCCACCCCAATAATAAAAAAACCGCGAGAAAATCCGTTTAAATTAGTTTTATTTCAATGAGTAATATTCGCATAAACGTAAGAAATCAATCTACGTTACATAGTATAATATGAAATCGCTGTCTGTTCGCTTAGATCTTTTAAACTATTCAAAGGATTTTAATGCAATTTTCAGCAATAGATAGAGTGATTAATGTGGAAGGTTTATATGTATATCACGCTATGATCTATGGGAACAGGGCAGTAACATGCAAGTAAAACCCTGACGGACAGCTAGTTATGATTAATCATATATTTGTGTTGTATTACAAGTTATTTTAGACATATACATTCACGCCTGTAATCCCTGAAGGGGTAGGCAGAGGTGTAACCAGTACACCCACATTTCGCCGAGCGTATCTCCGTCCCATGATGTGATAGGGGGCGAGCCTATCGCTATACCGGGCACAATTCCAGACTCCGGGCCGATATTGAGCATATCGTGATAGTAAAACCTAATACGCGACCCGGGGATCGAAACCGAGACCTCAGTATATAGTATATAACAGTAGTAATGTTACCAACCTTATTTTAAGTCAGGCCTTTTACCAAACGTCCCTAACGGACTTTTTGCACACCAACCGATTCCTATACCACAAATTAAGACGGGTTTTTGTGCGCATATTCTCCTAACTCGTCTTATATTTAAATAATGTTAATACGGTGTTTGTTTTACCCCAAAAACTTGCGCGCCCCGCCGAGCAATATTTCTTCATTCCCCCCTCTTTTCCCGAGCGCCCCACCCCACCAGGGGGAGGGGGTTAAGCCCCACATTTTAATTAAATCTCGCGCCGAACACGGGCAAGTAAAAGATGTTTTGGTATTTCTTTGTGTGGCAGGTGGGTGAACGCCATTTTCTTTCGCTAATTTCCCTATGTTTGTATCGATTTTGTGTGAAGGCTACAGGGTTTTATTATCTTGGTAAGAGGTTTGGTTGTGAATGTTTAATAGGAACAACCATACCTACCCCTATTGGAAACAGGCGAGTCTATATATGTAAATGGGAACTATTTTTTTTGAGCGGTATTTGGAGATTAACATATTTTTTTATTTCATTGAATGCCGAGACGTGCAAGGCGCTCGCCTGATGGTAAGCGCCACGCCTGCCCATAAACAGAAGCAACGCCGCACAGAACTTTGAATTACAAAGCACCGCATGGCACTGAACTGCACTCGTCATCCCAAGACATATTTTAAGTCTCATGATACCTAGTAATTTCACTGGCTTCAATGTCCATCAAACTGTAACACTAGACTTTTGCTTGGGGACAGAAATAGCCAAAGCGGTGGTACCAACCCAGACGGTCTCTCGCACACGATGGACCTACCACCTTGTATCTTACCTTCGTGGTTTCCTCTATCACGACTCGGAACTAAAAAGTTCGCAAAATCTTACTTCAATCGAACCATTATGCTGTGGAATAGTTTGTCGGCACAAGTGTGCCCTCCTTCCTATAATGGAGTCATGTGTGAAGAAGCAATTAGGCAGGCTGGCGTCAATTCCTCTTTATTTGTAACCATAGGTATACAGAAAGGTTTTAAAAAAATATACATGTAGGAGCTCCATGTTCTACCAATGGAATTGGTGTACAAACAGTTTTAATAAAGTTTAGACTTTACACAATAGAAAGATGAATTAATTAAATACAGTAGAAATATTATATACACTTTATAATAGGTACACTTTATAATTTATCAATTTTATCATTCAAAAATCTCTCAACTGAGTAATATGTCTTATCTATTAAAAATGAAATCAATTTGCGTTTAAAAATACGGATATCCTGGTCATTTCTTATACATTTTCGCAGTCTCTTGTCTAAGCCGCGCATCTCAAAACGTACCTTAACTGTCCATGATGACGTGTTCAATATCAAAAGTCACAAGGAGTTAAACTCACAAACGCTTAAATTCCCATTCCATTTTTTATTCCTTAACAACCCTCACACAAAAAATCGTCCAAAAACTCCCATAAACAAGCGGAGAGTCCCTTAACACAAATTGGGAGCTATCCATCTTTTTTCAGTGGTTAAAAGCGTACGTCGGGTGAACCGCAGGAACAAGCGTTAAATGAAGTTAAGCGGTGTAAAAAACGCCCGTGTTGCGATTAGCCGACGATCAGCGCTGCGTCCGGTGGAAAAAACAAAGGATTAAATAGAATGGAGATGGACTTATTGAAAATGTGGACTGATTTATTATTTCTGCCGCCAAGCAATAGTGTTTGTTTTGAAAGACATTAAAGCCAGTTAAATTACTGGGCATTATGAGACTTAACATCATATGTCTCGGGGCAACGAGCTCAGTTCAGTGCCATGCAGTGCTTTGTAATTCAAAGTTCTGTGTGGTGTTGCTTCTGTATATGGGCAGGCGTAGCGCTTACCATCAGGCGTGCGCCTTGCTCGTCTCCTCATACAATTGAATAAATAAAAAACGAGGTTTGGTAAACAGTTGTACTGTAATAGAACTGTACAGATTTGTGAGACATTATATTATATAAGCAGCTTATACCTTTTTTTGGCATAGAAAGAAAGAAAAGGTGTAGGCAAGTAGGTCACTTGATGGTCAGTGATCTTCACTGCCCATGAATATCCACTATACTAGAAGAATCCTGAACGCGTGCTGATCTTAAAGGGAAGGAGGTATTTGGGCCTCCCGATATTTTACCCTATGGAAGAGCTTTAAAAATTCCAACTAGAAATTCATAATATTATTACGATATGTTCCAATAATCATAATAGGTTTGCATAATATATGGTTAACTTGAATTTCAGTCATCATCACTATTTTTTTGTCAGTGGTAGAGCCACGCTGTAGACAGTTTTGTCTTCAGCAAGAATGGGCGGCCTTTGTCGGCCTATGCTAATAAAATAATGGTCGTAGTGTCTTTATGTAAATAATTGTGCAAATAACACATATCTATTTTATATGTAAGATTTATTTTATTCACTTTATTTTTCACACTTCATACTACATTTATTTCTTCTGTGTATTTTGTAGTGTATTAATTATAGATAGTCCTGAATAAATAGAAAAATAGTCTGGAATCAATCCAATTGGATTAAGAACATGTTAAAAAGCCGTCTCCACATTCATCCACGCCAATTGGATGTTTTTACAATAAATCACGGAGTAAGTGTTGGCCATTTAAAAATCCATTCCCTTCCTCTCTCGCCTGCGTAATGAAGACTCCACAGGGAGTGCAGGAGTTCAGGACTTTTTTACAACATGTTTTAATTTGCCGC
The DNA here is from genome assembly GCA_949126905.1 of Amorpha juglandis. Lineage (NCBI taxonomy): Eukaryota > Metazoa > Arthropoda > Insecta > Lepidoptera > Sphingidae > Amorpha > Amorpha juglandis. The sequence continues at coordinate 8,528,197 of OX421389.1, forward strand.
GTTTAGAGGTTTTTAAAATGGCCGATGGGGGCGTTTTTGCCTGATTTTCCGGTGTTATTTAGAGATTATGAAGTAATAAGTGCTTGCGAATCTGACCGTGCCAAAAATAAAAAGTAGAGAAAGAAGAAAACATTTAATGGTGCTACAATATGGAAACAAAAATAACATATAGCTAAGGTGTTAGCGCCGATGTTACGGTTTGAAGGACATTGAGTGAAATTACTGGGAATTATAAGACTTAACAGCTTATGTCTCGGTGTGACTAGCACTGTATGCAAGTCTTATGCCATGCAGTGCTTTGCAATTTACCTTTAAGGAGTAAAAAGGAGGGGGATTTTGAACCTTGCACATAACTTACTTGTTCGGTAACTAAAATACTGTACCTCAAAGTGGTATAGCCCCGTAGACAGTGCTCTCTACAATATGAATGAGCGGGCTCGACCGGGTTGTTACCACTATCTCACAGAAAACTGACGTGAAGTAGCATTTTGCTGTTGCATTTCGGACGGTGAGCGAGCTATCCGAAAACCCAAATCTCCTCTACCAATAACTTAATCATCCCTTTCCTTGAAGGTCGGCAACGCGTCCATGATTGTTCAGGTGTTGTGGATGTTCATGGCGATGGAGATCACTTACCTACCATCCGGTGATCCATTTGCTTACAATTTTTTATTATAGATAATCGTTTTTTTTTACAATTTTCAGTGTTTTTATGGATTGCTCTTTGATAAGCGCCATCTCTTATCCAAGATTTTATTTTTGTAAATCTTGGATATTCATACTTACAAGACCTTCGAAGAAATACGATAGCATTCATCATTCATTTATCATAAAAAGTGAAGATATTACAAATAATATATTATAAATAAATAAATATCTATATAAATATTGATTGCATTGTTTTTTTATGTACCTGTTGTAAATTTAAAAAAAACAATGCAATTAACAATGCAGTAGTGTTTTCACAAAAACAGTTTTTATTTTACTTCATACATAAAGTTACAATTTATTGATATCAATATTTGATACAACACATTAACTAGTTTTCTTTCAAGCAAAATGAGTTTTGAAGCTTAATGTATATTCTATTAGCTACTAGATGGCGTATACAACGAAAGTGAATGACGCTTAAACGATTAAATTATTTCAACTTCACATACATCGTCAATTTACATAAAAATATTTTTTAACGTAATTGTATTTTTTTGTTATAACAAAATAAAGAAAGATAATATTATTTACATTTAATAGTTTTAACTATTCACCAATAGATAGCACTAATACCAACTGCCACACTATTTTAGTTCCCACTAATTCCGCACAACAGTGGCGCTGTAGAAAAAAATCCAATAAGACTCAAATGAAAACAAAAGCTCTGACCCAAATCCAATAAGGGTTGTCAAAAATCCTCATTTAACTGTAACAAAAGAGAAAAAAACACGCTCCCTACCCATCTCACTTACGAGCCAATGAAGCGAGCAAATAAGCGAAAAATCCGCTTCACTGTGGAAAAAAAGATGAATTGGAAAAAAGGGAGGTGGGGCTCGAAAAAATGCGTCACTCGATGCTCAGTCGCGCGGCGTGTAATTGCAAAAGGTCGGGAAAAATACTCGTTTGTGTTACACACGAAGCACCTACGACGTGTTCCGTACACTGCCTTTATTAGGTTTTTATTTTAAGGCGAATTTTCCGAGATGTTTTGTTTAAAATAAAAATAATAAACATAAAATAATTCATTATCAAGTAGCTGATTAGATAGCATATTTCTATTATTTATGTATTTGCATTTTATTGTGCTATGTGTTAAATAATAAATGTATTACTAACATAGTTGTTTTAAGGAATTTTGTAGACTAACTCTATGGGCCTCGAAGCCTGAAAATAAAACTTATAAATAAATAAATTAAGAGACTGTTTTCCAGCACTATGTATCCCTCATTTCATAGTTATTTCAGTTAAAGAGTAAGTACATCATATAAATTTCTGATATTAAAATGTTAAGTTCAAGATCACACATTTAATATCAATATTATGTTCGCTTGATGATATAAATTATTGATCTTAGTCATTTTATTTTAACCAAATACAAACCAATTCAATATTACATTTTCTAAACAGCCCACGGGCCTCTAAATAAAAAATAACGTAGAAAGCGATGTGGAAATGAAACCGGCATTGAATTCCCATCGAGAAGGGAAAGTAACGTGTCCGCGCGGGATCCGTGACGAGCGGATTACATTCAATACGTTATGTTTATTCTGATAACACGATTTTCAATTCGGAAAGATATTAAAAGCTTTGTAAAATGGCTAGCTCACAAGTCACGCTATACTTAGTCAGTTTTGCTAACATTAATGGGCCAGCTCAACCGGGGTGTTAACTATACTGGACGTGATGTTAAGAACAGTGCAATTTAAATAATCCGACCTACGGCAGAATAGTGCTGGCCTGCATTGGCTGACCCGAAACGCAACTTGCTTGAATAAGGCATTTTTGAAGCGAAACTTCTTAAGAATCGTTGTGATTTGAAAATTTGATGAAACGAAAAAGGTTGGTCACTAAAGAGGTTTGAAAGAAACAAGATCTCAAGTATGTAAATATATGAAATATAATATTTCGCATTAAAATTTTAAATAATTTTTAAGCTTGTTAAAAGTGTTATAAAAATAATAAACCTTTTAACTATCCTAATACCACTGATACTCTATTTTTATCTCATTCTCTTGTAGGCTACTTATCTGAAGTTTCACTTCAGCCGTGTGTGAATTGCACACACACACACTTTTTTTTTTTTTATAGCATAGGCCGGCAAACGAGCAAGTGAGTCACCTGGTGATTTCCACCGCACATTTACCCCCACAATACCAGAAGAATGGTAAGCGCGTTGCGATCTTAAAGGAAAGAAAGATATCAGAAAGGGATAATTAAGGGATTGGGAAGGGGAGATAATTTCACAAACGCAGCAGCAAGCTGCTACTTCACGTCGGTTTTTTATAAGACAGAGGTAACGACCCGGTCGAGCCGCCCCATTCATGGTGTAGATGAAACTGTCTACAGCGTGTCTCTCATACAAGAAATGCATTATGTTTGGTTTTTCAACATGTATGTATAACGGTGCTTGCTATCGAGTCAGGAAATATCTATTCACCTAAAAAATCTATTATAAAATTCTACACGTACAGAACAATAAATCATTGCTAGAAATAGTTATATATGAATAAAGCTGCTTATAATACTATGTATAGTTTTATTTTTATTCGTTTCAAAATTATTTTTGCTTTCTACTACTTGATGCTAGATGGCGCTAACACACAAATGTAACGTAAATTCAAGCCACTTTATTGGGATACAGATTTATTGTATGAACACGTAAAATTTTACAAATAGACTCATAGTTGTTCTATCTAACTTACTTATTGATATGTTTTTATAATAATAATATTTTTTTATTATTCGAATCAGAATTTAAATTAAAAAACTTAGTTTAAGCTACTCACCACAAGATGGCGACTAGGGAGTATCTTAGTACATAATATTTAAGTCACTCGCATAAGCTTATGTCTGTATCATTGAGGAGATAGGCAGAGGTATTATTAGTGCACCCGCGGTTCGGAACACATGATTTCGTACTATGATAAGATATTCTCAGCGTATCGTCATAAATTAAACATAAATTCCACTTCCGTGCAAGTCACGTGTGTTTTTCGAATCGTCAAAATTCATACAAAATATATTAATTACCCCAGGATAGATCTCAGGTCCCCACTGATTTTACACAAATCCAAGCTACTCCCACGATTTGAGAGTTCACAATTCAATTACCAAGCAGTTTATTAATTAATCACTACTACTTTACTCCTTGATTTATTATAAAATGCTATAGACCTTTATCTAAGTAAGTAACCACTTTAATATAGAAGAGTAATACAGTATGAACCCCAAAAACATCCCAGATAATATTAATCCATTCTAAAATAAAACACACATCGATAAACACGCAAAAAATGTTTCCGTAACCGCTCAGATGGAACTAACAGCGTGGCCAGACAGTTCATAAAAACAAATTAAATTTAATAAACCGCGCAACATTTTTATATACCTGGAAAATTTAGAAAACTCCGGCCCGTCGTCCGTCGCTCGTCGCTCGTCGGCCGGAAAATGAAAAGTCCGGAAAATAATTAACGCACCGCTCCGACTCTACGTTTCCATTAATATTAAAAACTTTAATGAAAAAAATATTAAAAGGATACCGCACACGCGAAAATTTTATCCTTTTTTCCATTAGACGTATCCTCGGGAGTATAGAAGGGCGTGGAGTCGCACATTTCTTTATTTGAATTTAAAGGATTTTTTTATTACATACATACAAATATACGCACTCATACCTGTAATCCCCAAAGGGGTAGGCAGAGGTATCTCTTTTACATCGATTGATGTGGGAAAAATTTAAATAAGTACCTTATCGGTGGTATAAAATTGAATGACATTTATAGACAGCTGCAATTTTTACAAAAACAAACGCTGACTAGCATACGATCCATATTATTTACAAGATGGTAAAACTAATGGGTAAACTAAGGGGTGGACCGTGACCACGAAGACTGAAAAGCTTTCGAAACGTCAGAATCAATATTAATAACAAAACCGCGATAAAAGCCGTTTAAATTACTTTTATTTCAATGCGTAATATTCGCGTAAACAAAAGTAACCATTATGATGGTAAAAGTTTCAAACGAATTATATTCGCGTTGCATGCGAGCATAGTTAACCTATTTATGACGCTCTCAGTTATCTATCGAGAACTTTATATTGGCCTTAAATGACGAGCCGAGCAGTTGACTCGCGCGATTATAAACGCCTGTCTAAAAACAGAAGCAACACCACACAGAATGCTGAATTATAAAGCACCGGATCGCACTGGACTGCGCTCGTCACCCCGAATTTCAATGTTTTCGATGCCCTCCAAACCTAACACAACAGCGCTTACACTCTCCATGGCAACATTACTATTTGAAGCTGTAGTGAAAATTTTTATTTTGTCAAGCGACAAAAAAAAAATAAACCACATGTCGACTCCATATCACAAGTTTCCTTCGTGAAAAATGATTAGGTACAGTCAACTTCAAAATTACTTGTTACGGGCACCCCTTTTAAGGCGCTCGCCGAGAGAAAACGCGACGAGCAAGCTTTCAGGCATATATCGTAAGATGTCTCTTGTTTATAAGGGAAAAATGAATATATTATAAAAGGTGTTGATATTTTTATTACTACATACTAAATCATACTACATTTCTTAAGTAAAAGGTATTTTAAAAAAAACTAATAGGGCTGCAGTTTGTTATAGCTGTCAAAATCTTATAAGACTTGATCAGATTGAGTTGGTTTAAAGAATTGGTAATATATACATGTTACAGAAAGGTTTTTTTTTATTTGATTGAATGATGAGACAAGCCAGGCGCTCACCTGATGGTAAGCGCCACGCCTGCCTATAAACAGAACAGTTCAGTGCCATGCAGTGCTTTGTATTTCAAAGTTCTGTGTGGTGTTGCTTCTGTTTATAGGCAGGCGTTGCGCTTACCATCCGGCGAGCGCCTTGTTCGTCTCGTCATTCAAACAAATAAAAAAACATATTTCCCACATACCGCTTAACACACCGACTGTACATCGGGTACTTTTTCTTTCCATCGCAAAAATAAATATTTTAATCCGTGGGTGTAACTTCGGATCCTCTCTTCCAATTACAGGGAGGGCTCGGACCCTTGGAGGGATGCCTTTACCGACCGTAAGTCGGAGTGTATTTGCTTTTTTATTTTGCGTCGCTATGGGATATTGTACTCCTTTGTTGGGTTTAGGTATGCGTTTATAAAAGCAGTTTTGTAATTATCCTACTAATATTATAAACGCGAATGTTTATGGATGTATGATTGGATGTATGTTTGTTACTCTTTCACGTAAAAACTACTGAATGGATTTTAATGAAACTTTACAATAATATAGCTTATACATCAGAATAAGACATAGGCTACTTTTTATCCCGGGAAAGGAGATCACGCGGGCGGAGCCGCGAGCAAAAACTAGTTTAATAATGATACTAGCCCTGTATTATACACGTCCCACTGCTGGGCACAGGCCTCCTCTACTGAATGAGAGGGGTTAGGCCTTAGTCCACCTCGCTGGCCTAATGCGGGTTGGCAGACTTCACAATTTTTGTTTACTAGTTCTGTATTATACATGCCCCACTGCTGGGCACGGGCCTCCTCTACTGAATGAGAGCGGTTAGGCCTTAGTCCACCACACTGGCCTAATGCGGGTTGGCAGACTTCACATTTTTTTTACTAGCCCTGTATTATATACGTCCCACTGCTGTGCACGGGCCTCCTCTACTGAATGAGAGGGATTAGGCTTTAGTCCACCACGCTGGCCTAATGCGGGTTGGCAGACTTCACATACCTTCGAAAAATCTTATAGAGTTCTCAGGTATGCAGGTTTCCTCACGATGTTTCCTTCGTTGTTAAAGCAAGCGATAATTAACAATTAATATACACGTAACTAAGAAAAGTCAGTGGTGTATGCTCTTGGGGCTGGTTTGGAATCTGCGACTTTCGCCTCGACAGTACGTACCACTTCCCACAGAGCTATCGCTGCTTATAATTTATGTAGGTAAAAAGCCGTCAAGAATTGGTAAGAAGACTGCCTCGGTGGCGTAGTTGTAATGCTGTTCTACTGTACGTGAAGTTTCGGGTTCGAACCTCGGGTCGGGTAAAATTGTGATTGGGTTTTTCTATCAATGCTTAGTATCGGTCCGGAGTCTCGTATTGTGTCCAATATGGCGATAGGCTCGCACCCTATCCCATCATGGGACGGAAATACACACGGTTCCGAGGTTTACATGCGTGAAAACGTATCTTGAATAATTATCTTAAAACGTATGAAAGAAAACTATATTTTCTGTATTTTCTGTATTTCTGTAAAAGAACCCATTTCCAAAATAAATGTAAATAACTCAATTATTACGCATCCAAAAGAAATAGCTGAATCTTTTAATAACTTTTTTATCGATCAGATACAAGCAGTACCAAGAAAAAAAATCAATAATACAGTTACAGCTATGCCTAAATTTAATATTACAAAATCACTTTTCATGCCACCGTCAATTCCCCAAGATATAATTAGGATTATAAACAAACTAAAAAATAAAAAAAGTTTTGGCTATGATGGAATTACAACAAAAGTTGTAAAATATGTTGCAAATATTATCGCTCCACCTGTAAGTCATATTATAAATATAAGCATAAGTAGTGGCATCTTTCCGGATAAGCTTAAAACGGTAATTATAAAACCATTGCATAAAAAAAACAACAAAGAAGACATGTCTAACTACAGACCAGTAGCTCTAATTCCAATTTTTTCCAAGATAATTGAAAAATATATATATGAATCAGTTTACAAGTTTTTAACTATCAATGATATTCTATGTGAAGAGCAAAAAGGTTTTAGAAAAGACAGAAATATTAATATGGCTTTATATGATCTATTAAAAAATATTATGATAAGTGTAGACAGTAAAATACCAATATGTGCATTACTTACTGACATGACAAAAGCTTTTGATTACGTGAGACATGACATACTCTTGCAAAAACTTAATATCCATGGTATCAGAGGAAACATTTTAAACCTAATAAAATCATATCTGAGTGAACGTAAACAATATACAGAAATAAGGAGAATATGTTTAAAAACTAGATGTGAGTACATATATCTTTCCGAACATAGAGAAATTAAATACGGTGTACCGCAAGGGAGTGTTCTAGGGCCACTATTATTCCTCCTATATATAAATGACTTGCCGCGTCATACTCAGCATCCAATGATATTATTTGCTGATGATAGTACGGCTATAATAAAATGTACTAATAAAGAATTTTACGAACAGGATATCAATGATACTTTGAAAACTATCATAAACTGGCTCGATACAAATAATTTAATTATAAATTTGCAAAAAACAAAAGTAATGCATTTTTACCAACGACTAAAATATAGTGACAAGTATAACATCCTTTACAATGGGCAAAAAGTTGATAAAACTAACATATCCAGGTTTCTAGGAATAATGATTGATGATAAGCTGACATGGAAACCGCATGCTGATGATGTATGTACTAAACTTAGTAGATCTTCGTATGTACTATATAATCTCGCAAAAAAGGTTGACAAACACACACTTCTGATAGCTTACCATGGGATAGTTGCTCCAGCATTGAGATATGGAGTAATATTCTGGGGCAATTGTAACGAAAGGGAAAGAATTTTCAAGGCCCAAAAACGCTGTATAAGATCTATGTTTGGTCTCAAAACCGTAGATTCCTGCGCTCCTATTTTCAAGTCGAATAAATTACTTACCTTTCCATCGTTGTACATATTAGAAACAGCAATATTTGTCAACACTAACTTAAAATTGTTTACTTCAATAGCTGACATGCGATCCCGCCCAGAATACATAAGATCTCAGTATAAAAATTTACTCCACACAGGCAGTTTTAAAACAGCATTGCTAAAGAAAAGCATTTTATCTATGGGTCCAATAATATATAATAAAATACCAGATTGTTTAAAGAATCAACCCGCTCGTATATTTAAAAACAGGCTGACAGGATTATTATTAGACAAGTGTTATTACTCTGTAAAAGATTTTTTGAATGATGATATTTATTTATTATAACAGGACAGTATTAATTATTAAAGGTGAATGAATATAGCTATAATAAATAAAATATTTGAAATATAATATATTTGAAATAATTGTTATGTAATGAAAATATATTGTAATATTATAATGTTTGACATAGTAGATTTAATTAATAAGTGATTGTATCAAGTAATCTAAATAATAAGATTAATTTTGCACGCCACCTGGCAGAATGTACCGGAACTACATGTTATGTTAACACCTTATTATTGTACCTACATTTTATGCAAATAAACTATTCTGATTCTGATTCTGATTCTGATTCTGTATTCTTTTCAGTAACTCATTTATGATTCATAGAAACACTAAAGTATGAAAGTTTAATTATAATTTATATTTTATTAAAATATATTATATTATACAACATTATTATTTTATGGTTATCGTCTACAACTTACTTAAGCGGAGAAACCATGAGGTTTTGGGTTCAAATACCGGGGCGGGCATTGATTATAATTATTGTGAGATTTAACACCTTATGTCTCTGGGTGAGGAGCTCAGTTCATGTTTAGTAATACGAAGTTCTGTGTAGTATTACTTCTGTTCATGGTCAGGCGTGGCGTTTACCATCAGGCGAGCGACCTACTCGTCTTGTCATAATACTCCTTGCCTTGACTAATATTGCCTTGGCAGACATGAATTAGTCGCGTTGAAATATTCATAAACGTTACGTTATAAAATATGTTTAAACGGAACATAATACCTTCAATGACAAAACCTTAAAATCTCTCATAACACAATCCCATACAAAAATTATTCACTCACAAACCAAACGACAAAAACTCTGTAACCCCACCTCTCAATACACCCCCCTTTTCCCACCCCCGTCCTAATTTTTGCAAAGGCCTCGATTTTCTTTCACCTCCGAATTTTATGTAATGTGCCTTTTGAAGATTGTTGAAAGGATTTCACACACGAACGGATATAATCTGTTTGGATTAAAAAAATATTATTGAGCGACGAAAATATAAATAATAATATCAGCTCTTGAGAGGGTACCTAAAATGCCCCCCGTGCCCAGCAGTGGGACGTGCATATTACAGGGCTAGTATTATTATTAACTAGCTTTTCCACGCGGCTCCGCACGCGTGATCTGCTTTTTCCAGGAAAAAAAGTAACCTATGTTATTTAGTAATAATGTAGCTTTCTAACGGCTAAAGAATTTTTGAAATCGGGCCAGTAGTTTTTAAGTTTATTCGTTGCATACAAAAATACAAGCGTAGTGCAGTTCAAAAAACCAGCGACCACCGGACATAATGAGTTTATCGGTGGGTCACCAGTCATGCCGGCCTGTATAAATGCTTCTTCCCTCTTCGGAGAGGGAAGAAGCCAACCATCAAGTCATGTCGCAAGCCCTTCGAGAAAACGGGATATACACTGACTGATCCTGGAACGTGATCCACACAAGGCGTGTGAATCACTATGGCAGGTTTTTACACCACGTGTACCATCGCTATCCGGGCGGATATGAATATCCTACATAACTCCATCTATTTTTATACAAAAACTCAAAGTTCAAACTGATTCCATTTTATAGAGTCTTATAATCTCTATATGGGGTAGGTAGAGACGTAAATTGCGGCGCGTGTGCAGGAGACAGGGTGGGAAGAGGGAGTATATTTTTGTGATAAGGCAGATTTATAGAAACGAATCTTGCGCGCCGGAGGCCTGCGGTGTCTGCCCCCGAATACGGGGCGATGAAGCATGGAGAGGGATTTTTTTTTAATTACACTAAACAGTGATAACACACAGCCTTGAACATAGTGTAAGATATTGTTTTGTGTGGTGGGTATTAGGAACTACGAGAGACTTTTGGTCTCACAACACCCAGACCTGAAACAATATGTATTCCCTCCTTCCTATAATATGGGGTCCTTTAAACAGACTGTGAAGAAGCAGTTAGGCAGACCGGCATGATCTTGCCGACCACCGATAGACACACTGGTTATCGTTGGTCGACACTATTCCTGGATTGCGCTACACTTACCATTAGGTGTGGCGTAGTCATTTTGCCGAGCTAGGAAAAAAAAAACAAATATTTGTAGAGCGGCCAAATATTTATGTCGGTGTGGGTTCGAACTCGCGGTCTCTCGTTTCACTACTACTTGTCCACTGCTCCACGGAGGCTGACAAAATCAGTGAATTTGATATAAATAAAATTGTTTATATATCAAGTGTTATAAACATTCGAAGTAAAATAGAAAAAGATCTGTAACTTTTGAATGGCTGATTACGTATAAACTGTCCCCGAAGGGAACCTAGAACTAATGCACTCATGGTTTGCTTTGCATTTCCGTCTTATGATGTAATAGGTGATGCACCTATAGTATATCGGGCACGAATTCCAATCCCCGGTGTCATATCACATCGATAATTGAAATTCATTTTGTGATTACTCGACTGGTCTGGTCTTAATTAGTAACTACTACTGGATTTTTCTGGAGTAATGTGGCGATTTGCAATAACAGTATCAAAAAAAAATATTTGAGTGATAGAGCCACGCTGTAGCCACTTTTGTCTATAGCATGAGTAGGGCTGTATGACCAGTAGTACCACTATCTCACAGAAAAGTGACGTGAACAACAACCTGCCACAGGTTGCTATAAAAAAAAAAAAAAAAGGTTGTTGTTATATTTCGTAAGGTATGTTAGATTTCTGGAGGACCAAATCCTCCCCTCGCCTTTCTGTTCGTGGAGGTCGGCCTCACCCATAATTCTTCTGGTATTGTGGGTGTCTATAAGTGGTAAAACCTTACCATTTTAATTACTTGATTGTTTGTCAGCTGCTGCTATAAAAATGCATAAAATCCATCTCCATACACTCTAACCATTTCCCATCCCTTTGTCTTGCCGCGCGCGCACTCCGTATTTTTTCCCCATTACATTTTCATTTTATTTCATATTTCTCCTTTGGGGGGTGTATAAGGGGATGTTTGGGGCGCGGGGGAGGGAGGAGATAATAAAATTTTTCCCTCTTCGGCCCGTCGCCTTTATTTATGGGCTGAGTTAAGGGCGAATATGTTTTTCTACATATTTCGTAATGAGCCAAATTATTGGGGGTTGTTTTTCGTGATTGTCGGGGATTTTTCATTTTTTTCCACCCTCTTTTTCTTTTTTGTGAATGTTCGTTGCTGATAAGTGTCGTGTTTCAATGCTTTTTTGCTGTTTCGGTTCATTGTTAATTTTTGTTATGAGTTTAGATTGTGTATTTTTTTATGTCCTATTTCTTTATTGTGGATTCAAGATTCGTCGGTTATTGTAATAAACATAGTCCACATTATTTAAAAGATTTTTTTAGGTACAGCTATCATATGTATTTTATTTTTATTTGATTGAATGACGAAACGAGCAAGGCGCTCGCCTGATGTTAAGCGCCATGCCTGCCCATAAACAGAAGCAACACCACACAGAACTACAAAGCACTGCATGGTCCTGAACTGCGCTCGACACTGCGAGACATAACATGTTAATTCTCACAATGCCCAGTAATTACACTGGCTTCAATGTCCTTCAAACCGAAACACAACAGTGCTTACACACTGTTGCTTGGCGGCAGAAGTAGACAAAGCGGTGGTACCAACCCAGACGGCCTCTCCCATACGAGGGACCTACCACCTTGTATTTTTACTTCATACTCCGCTGTCAGTTCTTAATCAAATTAATATAGGACCACATCGCAGTTAAAATCTATCGAATGAAATTTTTCAATAAAATCGGCAGACGATTGGCAGTGAAATCGTAAACCAAGTAAAATAAGGGGCGATAGCTCAGCGAGGAAAGATATGAACTGTCGATACAAAGGTTGCAGGTTCAAGGCCAGTTTCAAGGTCATGCACAACACATACGTAATTTAGATAAGTCAGAGCTTTTCTAAGTTACGTGTGTTGTTAATATCGCTTGCTTTAACGGTGAAGGAAACATTGTGAGGAAACCTGCTTACCTGAGAAATCTGCATAAGAATTTCGAAAGTGTGTGAAGTGAAGTGAAGTAGGTACTAACCCTCATAAGCCAGCGTGGTGGAATAATGCCTAGCCTCCTTTATAATGGTCTAAGATCCCGGGGAACATTGACCTTCACCCATCTGTTTACCGGATGAAAATAATATCTTAGGGTATAAAATGTGTTGCTGAACACATACCAATAAGGTTGCCTAATTTTATACCCTAAAATATTATTTTCATCTGTAAACAGATGGGTGAAGGTCAATGTTCCCCGGGATCTTATATTATAAGTAGGAAGGCCTGTGCCTAGCAATGGGACAATATAGTATTGGTCTGGTATAATAATTACTAGAAAGTACGCACTTGCGACCGTAAATGCTGTAGGGTTAGGTAGAGGTGTAACAAGTAAATAATAATAAATAAATATATCCAACAGTCACGCACATAGTCCTAACCCCACAGTAAGATACGAGTCTCGTGTCGTGGTTATCAGGAACTACGAGGGACTTGCGGTCCCACAACACCCAGACCCCGAAACAAATATTATTATATTATGTGAATCACACAAACATTAGTCTCGGTGCGGGAATCGAACCCGCGGCCTCTTGTTTCGCAGGCGGCTACTCGCCCACTGCGCCACGGGTCTCTAACCGATTGAGCACAGCTAATATTGCCTATACATGTAACATCGCGTTATTTAGGAAAAATCTTAAAATAAATTTTCGGTACCGTATTATAACACCATTTCAAGTAATTTCTATTAACATAAAGATTATTTCAAACCACTCGCACAACACAAAAAAACGAAGAACATTCAAACAAAACATTAAGGGTGAAAATTACTCAGCTTAAAAAGCATTAATAACCGTTCCTTACCCCCCACCCCATCCGCCGTCGTCCTTCGTTCATTAAAACTGTAGAAAAACACCTCCGGGGTGGGCGACCCACCCGCCCAGGAGGGGGTGGCTCTCCCTCGGGCACTCTAAAGAATAAGAAATATGGATCAATAAAGAAATTGCTCTGTGCCCAATGGAGGCACCGGCTAGCACACTCACACAAGCGCATCACGCAGGGGTGATTGTGTGTGTGCGTGTGTAACCGCATGGATTTTTTACGATTCGGGATTTTACGATGCCATTCAGAAGGTGATTTTGATTTTGGAATGTTTTGTGGTGATTTTTAGTGGTGAATAAAAATTATTGTTTTTGTAGTTAGTTTTTAAACTAATACACATACGACCTTTTTAAATTTATTTAAAAGGAATACGATTATTTTAATATATAAACTAATATACAGATTATACAAAAATACATTAATTATGTAGGCATTTTTAAATATACTTTATAAACCCTATAAATAGGTACCCAAATATTTTTTATTAGTAATATCTCCTCTCTCATATTAGGAAAAGGGTAATTAGAGATAGGGAAGAAAGGGGGATTTGGGCCTCCAGACATTGCTCAATCACCGTACGAAACGCAGCAGCTGCTCTTTTACGCTGGTTCTCGGCGAGACAGTAGTAACAACCCGGTCGAGCCATTCATGCTGCAGACAACGCTGTACACATTGACAATCACTTTGACAGATCTACATATAAGTCATGTTGCTGTACCCAGATAAGTCAATAAACTTTGTTGACAATAATAAGTAATATCCTTGAACTTTATTATTCCTCAGAGTTGCCAATTAAAATGATTTCTGTACTCAGCAACGGACCGATTTGGAAAATTGTTTCACCATTAGAATCCTACATTATCCCTGATGAACATAGGCTACTTTTATCCCGAAAAAGCAGATCACGCGGACGGACCCGCGAGGAAAAGCTAGTTGAATATATACTGGCTCATCCCGGAAGGCCACTCTGAAACGAGCACGTGACGACCACTATAGCGGGTTTTTCAGCATGTACGGTGGTCGCTATCCAGTCGAGTACAATATCAGATACCCTCGCACCAGCAAAATCCTTCAAGTAGTTTTTCTTTTTTTCTTTATAGCATAGGACGGCAAACGAGCAAGTGGGTCACCTGATGGTAAGTGATCTCCACCGCCCATATACGCCCACCACCAGAAGAATCATGGGCGCGTTGCTGACCTTAAAGGAAAGGGATAATTAGGGATTGGGAAGGGGAGGGGATTTGAGCTTCCGGATATCTCACTCACCGTACGAAACACAGCAGCAAGCCGCTACTTTACGTCGGTTTTCTGTGAGACAGTGGTAACGACCCGGTCGAGCCAGCCCATTCATGCTGTAGACAAAACTGTCTACAGCGTGGCTCTACCACTCTAAGTTTAGAGTTACTAAGCGAATACACAAACGACTTTGTCTTTCTAGTCTATTACAAGGAAAGCTCATAAACCTGTACAAATTACAAAACAAAGCCCCTGTGCCAAAACAAAAAGCAAAAATACGGGTTGATATCTCGTTGCAACATTAAAACGAGATAAAAGCTAGTTGTTGGCAAAAAACATAAATTTGCCGAACATATCTAGGGCGGCAGGGGGGTTGGGAGCGGGCGCGCGGGTACGATGTACCGCACTATCAACTTTAGGGTTGAGTTATTGTTTATTGTTTGCCATTTATGTGGTTTTCTTATTTTAATTCTATTTTTGAATGTTTTTCTTTTTTATTGTCTAAGTTTCAGTTATTTGGAGTGGATATGTGGTAGAGTGGTAGAGCCACGCTTTAGACAGTTTTGTCTGCAGCATGAATGGGCTGGCTCGACCGGGTTGTTACCACTGTCTCACAGAAAACCGACGTAAAGTAGCGGCTTGCTGCTGCGTTTCGTACGGTGAGTGAGATATCCGGAAGCCCAAATCCCCTCCCCTTCCCAATACCTAATTATCCCTTTCCATTAAGGTCGGCAACGCGCCCATGATTCTTCTGGTGGTGGGCGTACATGGGCGGTGGAGATCACTTACCATCAGTTGACCCACATGCTCGTTTGCCGACCTATTCTATAAATTAAAAAAAAATATGTATCTGGTCATTATTTCTAGCGTGTCACTTTTTAATTATATTATTTTTGTTATTGAATAAAGGAAACTGTTATAATGGAACTGGCTAGAAAAAGTCAAAGCACATATTTGGGACGTGTTCGGAATATGAATGTAATTGACTGACTTGAGGTTTGATAGAAAATAGACCATGGTCCAGTCATTTTAGGAAGTTTACCTCGGAATCCGAGATACCCGGCTGTAAGTCTGTAAATAGTTGTATATTGACACTCTAAAAGTTGTCTCAAAACCTACATATGGTAGGGTGTGCGCAACTATTAAATTTCAAGGTCAAAGGTCACAAAAATCGCTTATTTTGTAAATATCTCATTTCCTATGGGTTTTTTGCTATTTGTATCCATTATCAATATTGTAGAATACAAAATTTTCTACAAGTTTTGTTTAAAACTTTTTTTCATACGGTGAACCGTTTTCGAGATAGAGGGCGGAGAGCGCGCGAACACAAGTCCGTCATTTTGAAAGTTACATGAACGAAATTTTGTATTTCGGTTATTGACGTAAAATAAATAAATACGTGTTTCAGGAATTTTCGAAATTTTATTTAATAAGGGATGAAAAAGGGGGTGAAAGTAAATGTGAAACTGAGTTTGTTTGTTACGCTTTCACGCCTAAATCACTGAACCGATTTTGATGAATTTATCTACAGAGACAGATGGAGCCCTGCAGACGGTTACAGGCTACTTTTATCCCGGAAAATGCTGTTCACGCGGGCGGAGCCGCGAGCAAAAGCTAGTATAACATGATAGTTAATAAAAATTGACAAATATTTATAATCATTGATTTATCGATAGTTCATCAACTATATATGGCGCGTTTTCGACCGGAGGCACCGTTTCACCTGAAGTGATCCTGTGACCGCGCGCTCTCCGCCCTCTATCTCGAAAACGGTTCACCGTATGAAAAAAAGTTTTAAACAAAATTTGTAGAGAATTTTGTATTCTACAATATTGATAATGAATACAAATAGCAAAAACCCCATAGGAAGTGAGATATTTACAAAAAAAGCGCAAAAAAACGATTTTTGTGACCTTTGACTGAAATTTAATAGTTGCGCACACCCTACCATATGTAGGTTTTGAGACAACTTTTAGGGTGTCAATATACAAGTATTTACAGACTTACAGCCGGGTATCTCGAATTCCGAGATTCTTACCTAATTTAAGCTAAAATGACTGCACTACCACCGATTTTTAATTTCATAGTAACAATGATCAAATGATGTCAATACTACTTTTCAATATCCCCATCAGTATGTATTGGAAAGTATTTTTGAATGAAAATACAATAGTGACAGCACAATTTTCGAATACGCTGTTGAAAATAGCTGTTAGCTGTATAAGACGAATAAAATATTACATTTGGTGACGTGATTCGAAATGTTTACTGTAATTAGCGACGTCCACAATTCGATTCCCAGTTCCAGCGATGATTTTTGTCTGAAAAATGACTAGATTTCCAAAAGTTTGTTTTACTCTAATTTTTTTGAGATTGTCATTAAAAAAAGATAAGTCTTAGTAAATCCTTTTTTATAAGACATACGTGGACAATTATTGTTTTGTTTTCAATTTCAAACTTTACCTCGTGGGGGAGACAAAGTCTCCATTAAAATGTAGTTAAACAATAAATAACAACCCCACCATCCATCTTACAAAACAATACCCAACCCATCCCTTAAAATTTCTTAAGGCTTTTTGCATCATTTACGTCGGTCCTTAATGACCAGTATAACTTGACCTCCTATTTTGTTAACTTCTTACTGTATGTATTGGTTTTTTAAAAGATTTAGATGGTCGGGAGGTCAGGTTATGTTGGTAGGAATATGCTGACATGGAGCGTGCCGTGACGTCATCAAGAGATAGGCTTCTTAAAAGAATGATAGTCATTTTGTATGGATAATGATCCGGGAAGTATAATGTATGCGAGGCTTATTTTATAGCACAAGCTGGCATACGAGCAAGTGGGTCACCTGATGGTAAGTGATCTCTATCGCCCATGAACATCCACAACACCAAAAGAGCTTGTTTCCATTCCATTGCGGGCATATATTACAATCTCAGGTAATTCACATGTGGTTGCGATTGCCCGACCTGGATATTGAATGTAGGACGCATTCAATATTGAGGTATGAATACGGGGCCAAGACATAAATAAATACACCCAACAGTCATACACATAGTCCTGACCCCACAGTAGGATACGAGTCTAAGAGAGCAATGATGAATATATTTTTAATGCTTTACTTTTTTGGAAATTTCACTTCTACCCATAGATCCACGTGTTTACGTTCTAAATATAATACTTTTGTGCTAAACCCCTTTATAAATAAAGATGTAGGTATAGCTGATTCAATACTGGGCGCTCCCACAATGGGGCTGAGCTGAAGAAATATGTAAAACGGTGCTACGGAACCCGCGGCGACGGCCTGCAGGACCGCACTCCGACACTCAAATAGGAAGAGAAGTTATTTTTTAAATTATATTACAAACTTTTTAGAAAATTTAATGCTGGCCACATAAAATATTTAATAGTTTTAAATATGAAAAGGAAGAGATAAGAAACCAGAGAATACATACATAATATGTTTCCATATTTAATATTTTTAAATATGGAAACAGTACTCTCTGGTTCTGTTTTTGTATCTTTATAGTTGTCACTTGTTTAATATTTTTCTTGCCGTTTTATTCTCTGAAATATAAATTTATTTATTATATGAGAATCATATAATTGAAATAAAACTAATTGAAACGCATTTTATCGCGGTTTTTTATTAATTACGGCTTTGGGTTCCGATTTTATTAAGTGTATAATCGGATCCCAGGCTTGTGCTAGTTTCCAACTATATTCTCTATTGAAATTCGGATGGTTTTTTATTTCAATAGCCTCACGAATCATCCTAGGTAGGAGCCAAAGAACACTGATTCCTACTTCTATTCCCTGTCGGCATCGCGTCCGTGATTCTTCTGGTATTGTGCCCACAATATATGGGTGGGTTCTTCTTTTTTATTTAAGGCTTTCGCATTATTATGGATTTTGCCAGTGTCAAGTACTCTATTCTCAAGTTATTTTTATAAGAACGATGAAACACGGGTGCGGTCGATTTCAAAGTCTTGACGAAGTTTTGGTGTTAACTCCTTTCAGTAAGATGCTTAATTGACTTATTTCAATGTTTCCATACACTGTTCATTACCGTCAATGTTTATTGAACAAATCCACACCATTTTATACAACAAACACAACTCTAAAATAGTTTATGAAATAAATTAAAATAAGCTATGAACTGCACTGTCAGAATTCGCGCCAAAATGGCGGGAATTCTGGCCTCATATGGGTGGGTTCATTCACAGTTCATGGTGGAGATCTTGTACCATAAATCGACTAACTTGCTAGTTTTCCAGCCCTTGCTCTAAAAGAAAATCCATCTTCAAACTTATAACTCAAGATGGCACCCGCCACCCATTTTTTATTAAGCTTATAAAACCTTGTATCCCCAAGTCCGCACCCCGAGACGCTGTCCGTGCCGGGTGGGGGGACGCCGGGGTTGGGGAGGGGAGGCGTCCGACACAGCGCTCCTTTTTACGTTCCGCGCCTTCGCAGGGCTGCTCAACTGTTTCTTAACTTTGTGCATATACATTATATGCATTATAAACGGCTTTTTATATTTTTAATTTATATTGATGTCGACTTATTTTCGTGTCGTAGAATGGAGTAAGTTTTTTAAGACATTACTATGCAGTATCCCGTATGCGAGAAGCCGTCTGGGTTGGTGCTGTCAATTTATCTGTGTGTAAACACTGTTGTCGCTTTGAAGGACATTCTGGCCGGTGATATTACTGGGCATCATAAGACTTAACATCGTATGTCTTGGAGTGACGACCGCAGTTGAGTACCATGCAGTGCTTTGTAATTAGTTCTGTGTAGTGTTGTTTTGTTTATGGGCAGGCGTGGTTCATACCACCAGGTGAAAAACCTGCTCGTTTCTTCATTCAAGCTCTTTTTTCTGCCTGGTGCTATCCCGGCTTAATGTCTCCCCTTCCATCATGATTTGAAGGTAATAGGTAGGTATTATATGGGACAGTCCTTCATCTGACCCCCATAACCCGCAACATGAACCAAGTTTCGCCATTTCCTCGTCCGTTTGTCAGCAAAGTGTATCACGCGCAGATAACGTTGGCTTGGGGCCTAAGATGTGACTGACCCATTTATACTCCAAGTTTCGTCAATCAATGTTATAAAAAACATATGGGTTTTCAGGGCGTTGCTGGGCTATATAACCACAATCTACAGTGATGGACTTATACACCTAATGCCTTACCCATAATCTTTTTTTATCATTGCTTAGTTTAACACTGTTTTCGTCTCTTTCTAGCCACTTTATAAATTGCGTTGACAGAGAAAGACAAAAGAGTGTATAATTAATCAATGCTTAAGTCACGTTTAAAAGTAAGGCCCAAAATTTAAAACAATTACATAACCTAACCAAATGTTTAACATCCCTGCCACAAGAAGGTGTGAGCTGCGCGTCGCCTCAAGAATGCTACAATTTTCCCGAGTTTTCCATTTCTCGGCGACCCTCCCCCTCCCCCTGCCTCCAGACTCCCTCCTGTGAATAGCGACATTGTTTTATACTATAGTAGTTGTACCTCGCGGTTCCACCGTAGACATGTTACTGCCCTGCTCCCATGGTTTAAAGCGTGATATACATATAAACCTTCCGCGAATGATCTAACTGGTGGTGAAATGCAATATTGTGAATACCGGCATAGCTAGTTTATAAAAATAATGATCCACATTTAGAAAATAATTTTAAATTAAGTTGACGTGGCACTGCTCGTTAGCACAAAACAAAACACCACACAAAATGGCGTCTCATTATTTTTACACGTCAAAAATAACAAAATTAAAAACTCATCGTTGCGCTCGCGTAAAATAATTAATTTCCTCCATTCGGGCTCCGACAGTCCGTACGACGCAACAAATCTCTTCTCCTCCTAAGAAATATAAAAATTATTACCAGAAAAGCCTATATCCGTCCCTGTAATCAAAATATATTTTGAATCTTATACCTAAAGACACAAAACACAAATTAACACCTTCAAACACTTTTTACACTTATTTTATCATCTACTTCATAATGATATAACCATTTTACCACCAATCAATAAGAGAACTTAGTTTCTATAAAATAAGGTTTAAATTCCAATAAACAAATCAAGAACTTACGTCATTTTTCTACGTAGAGTCGTATACAGGCTGTTTCCAAAGGAGTGTTGGCGAAAATCTCCAAGTGTTGGTGCCCCCCCGTTCAGTTCTTTGCTGTGTTAATTTACATTTTAAATTGCACTTACATAGCCGGGTGGCGAGTTGGGCCGCTTTAACTGGTCCTGCCACGGGAGGGAGTTTGGAGCGGCCTGTATATAAGATGGATGGATCAAATTGTTTTGTAGTCAAGTTGGATTGAGAGTTTTAATACACCCTGTATAATTTATCTTTTGGGATCGTTAGATTATCTTAGGGAAATAAATCGACCGTGTGATGTTGGGTGATTCTCCGTTTTGGCGAAAAACCTTTTTCCGGCGGTATTGCATTTTGCTAAAAACACTTACACACTAAAAGCGTGTTGCTAATTAATACTCATGAACCGAACTTGAAGTCGCAACATTTAATTTAGTGCTTAAACAAATCATAAACAAAGATTTTTATCAAAATAGCACGTAAATCGTCATTCACCTCCGTTTCCAAACATATATCAGTAACAGTTTCAGTGTCGTGATTTATACAAGCGACTGAATAAAAAATATATAACGATATTTTTAAACCATTGAATAACATATCTTCTTAAAATAAAATAATAATGTGAAATTTATTAAATAAAACTATGTTTTTTTCTTGCCTAAAATTTTGTCACAAGCAAAACGTCATTAATCGCATCCAAGTTGTCCAATAGGGTATTTATCAAAGTTAAACATGAAATTTATATGTGACGCAACCCACCCCTCCCGTGATGCATACGGTACCCGTGACCGATACGCCGAAGGAGATACACGCGTTATTTTTGCCAAAATTTAGCCAACATTTTCAGTTCTCCGGAATTTGTCACAAAATTTGTCATTTGTTTCATCAAACTTATCTAGATAATGTGTAATGCACTGTTGTTCAATAAGAAATTATTTTATTATACTATCATGATTAAGTCTTTACGCGAAAATCTTTACTTGCAATCTCGTTTTATAAACATGTCTCAACAATTCTAAGTAAAATCCGTCATTATTCGCTACGTCATTTGTGGCAAAATTGTTGTTACTCCTAATGACCCATGTTGAACAAAATGACTGTACGTAAAGAAATAATTATTTTCATAGACACATATTCTAATAACCGTTTGTGAGATCCTTATTGAGGTGAAGTAAACAACAAAAATAATCATTTAAATGATTTTTATTACAAATTTGTACCATTATAATTTAAAAAAAATTACGTTTTGAAAGATTTGAAGAATTTGAAAGATTATTTATTCACAATTTAAAAATGGTACAGGACTCGTATTTATTGCATGCTGGCATGCCCTCTTTTATCCGTTCTTAGTATAATGGTTAACGATTGAGCCATAATTATGGTAAATAGAAATTATTATTGTATTTTTTCTTTTTCTTTCTAGACGATTTTGTATTTGTTTTGTATATGTTTGATTTATAAGATTGTGCACCAATACCAGGTAATCCAAAAACTCAAAGAGAATTAAATGTAATTGAAGCACTGATTCATGTAGATTTTTCAGAAAATTACTCTCTGAAATTTTCAAAAGTGCTTTCGATGCATTTTGATGCAAATCGCCAGCAGGTATCCATCATTGTTATTTATACTCATATTTTTCAACTGGAAGCGTGTCTCCAACGTCGTTTTTTACAGTTAGTAAATGTCTTCGCTATGATGTTCCTGCTATTTGGGCACATTTAGATCCACTCATAGAAGAAGTTAAGGCATTGAATCCTTTCATAGATACAATGCATTGTTTATCAGATTCACCTTTGTTACAATATAGGAACAAAAGTATGTTTTACGTAATTAGCCAATTAGGGTTTAACCACGAGCTTAGCAGAATCACGTGGAACTATTCAGAAGCAGGCCACGGCAAAGGTGCCCCTGGTGGTGTAGGTGCGACTGTCAAAAGGACAGCCGATCAAATGGTTAACTTTGGTTGGGATGTCGGGTCGTTCAAACAATTTTATGAATAGATTGAAAACTAAGTAAACATAATAGTAAAAAATGTTGAAGAAAAGGATATTTTAAACAAAGAAAAACTGAACCCGTTTAATTTAAAACCATTCAAAGGCACCTTGTCTGTTTATCAGGTTTTATAGGATAAATTTGTGAACAGGACGATTTTGAGAAGTATGAGTAGCTTTCTGTGTGACTTTTTTGAAATATGTGTACATGGAAAGCATCTTGGGTCGATAATTAACATACCAGATTCAAAAAAAGAAAAAAAATATCCAGAAATAGTGCTTCTTACTAGTCAGGTTAATCCAAAGGTCAAAATTCTACCTGATATCAATGTCACCTATCTGATTACTTCATCAACACTTCAAAAATGGCGTTAGGCGTAATACCTTGTCTTATACCGAACACCCCTTCTTAAAAACACACAATCTTTTATAAGAGCAACTACCACACTCACAAACGTGAATTAACGTTGATTGTCAAGTAATTTCTTAGATTACGATTATTTCTACACTCAGAGACAGTTACTGCTTTACCAGCCACTGAGTATACAAATAATCATAATTGACGTCTCTGAGAAATAACTGAATTTTAAAATATTACTAATAAATACTTAAGCTTAATTGACGTTTCTGATGATGAAAGATAGTTTTAATTTTTAAAATTGTAACAGATACGATGTAATTTTGAGTCGTAATCGTTTTGCATGGTGCGTTTGATTATTTCAGTTTTCTGAAAATTCAATAACAATGTATATCATCACTGTATGGAGCTGCTCGGTCTGATTAGGTCAGCATATTAATTGTTTAATTAAAGAAAAAACGGAATGGACAATATTGGGCATATGGGTGTTTCTTGGAAAAATGTTATTTTTGACAGGTTTTATGATTTTTTGTAAAACCCCTGAATATTCTTTTTTTTTGCGGCTAGGTAAATTGTACACACTATTCTCAACAAAATAATATAAAGGGCCCATAAAACGTTCTTTTATTTTACGAGATAATCTAGTCGAAAGAAATTGACATGTTGAGGATAATGACGTACACCTCCGATGAATGATGGATTTTGGTGATGATAATGACTCTATGTTACACAGAATGAGAAAAAGACTTAATTGTAATATAAAAAATAAACATTTATTAAAAACTTAAATTTTTGGCATTATCATAATTATATATAATCACAATACAATTACAGAAAATAACAAAATGAGTCTTTTGTGTCGTGATTTTGGATTAATTATTTTTAGCAAGTTTTTTTACTATACATTTTTATTTCGATTTTTATTTTTATTTTTGTCCATTCCGTTTACTCTTTAATTAAACAATTAGTACTGACTTAATCACACCGAGAGCAGTTCCATACAGTGATGACATACATTGTTATTGAATTTTTAGAAAACTTGAATAATCAAATGCAATATGCAAAACGATTAAAACTCAAAATTACATATTGACAGATGCGTGTCAATATTTTAAAAATCAAACTGACTTCCGTCTTAGAAATGTCAATTAAGCTTAAGTATTTATTAGTAATATTTTAAAAATCAAATATGTCTCAGATACGTCAATTATGATTATTTGTATACTCAGTAGTTGAGGATAAAGCAGTAACTAGCTCTGAGTGTAGAAATAATCGTATTCTAAGAAATTACTTGACAATCAACGTTAATTCACGTTTGTGAGTGTGTATAGTTTGTCTTATAAAAGATTGTGTATTTTTAACGGTTGTGTTCGGTACACACATTATTAAGAACACGGTGTTACGTCTAAGGCCATTTTTCAAGTGTTGATGAAGTACTGAGATGGGTAACATTGATATCAGATAGGATTTTGACCTTTGGGTTAACCTGACGAGTAAGAGGCACTATTTCTGGATCAATATTTTCTTTTTTTGAAACTGGTATGTTAATTATCGACCCGAGATGCTTTCCATGTACACATATTTCATTAACATCACACAGAAAGCAACTCATGCTTCTTAAAATCGTCCTGGGCACAAATTTATCCCATAAAACCTGATATACAGAAAAAGTGCCTTTGAATGGTTTTAAATTAAACGGGATCAGTTTTTCTTTGCTTAAAATATCCTTTTCTTCAACTTTTTTTACGATTATGTTTTCTAAGTTTCCAATCAATTCATAAAATTGTTCGAATGACCCGACATCCGAACCAAAGTTAACCATTCGATCGGCTGTCCTTTTGACAGTCGCACCTACACCATCAGGGGCACCTTTTCCGTGGCCAGCTTCTGAATAGTTCCACGTAATTCTGCTAAGCTCGTGGTTAGACCCTAATTGGCTAATTATGTAAAACATACTTTTGTTCCTATATTGTGACGTAGGTGAATCTGATAAAAAATGGATTGTATCTATGAAAGGATTCAATGCCTTAACTTCTTCAATGAGTGGATCTAAATGTGCCCAAATAGCAGGAACATCATGGCGAAGACATTTAGTAACTGTACAAAACGACGTTGGAGACAGGCTTCCAGTTGAAAAATGATGAGTATAAATAACAGCAGTGTGGATTGATACCTGCTGGCGACTTGCACCAAAATGCATCGACTGCACTTCTTCTGAAAATTTTAGAGAGTAATTTTCTGAAAAATCTACGTGGACCAGTGCTTCAAATACATTTAAATTCTCTTTGAGTTTTTGTATTGCCTCGTATTGGTGCACAATGTTATAACTATGTTTATAAAAATATATCAAGTCAGTCTCAAGTTTCACAAGTGCTTCTTTAGGTTTTATTATATTTTTCTGTTTTTCTGTTATTTTCACAATTTTACTTTTACCTTGTTTAGAACTTACAGATTTTCGCACATTTTTCCAAGCAAAAAAAGTGATGTCGCGGTCGTTATTAAACTCCATATAGGTCAAGTATTTTGTTGAGCATATCTCGCAAACTCTTTGTAAGCATTTTGTGTTTCTAATATTGCAACACAATGTAGACAAGACCTCCGCAGAGTTCTTCTCGATTAAAATCTTTGCCTTATTCAGTGCCCCAATCAAAAGTTCCATGTTTAGATGGACAGTACATTGACAAGTGTTTCTGTTGCTTGGCCTTGGATATAAAACCCAAAACGGACGAGATTTGCAAAAGAATGAGTAGCTTACTCGAATGTTAGTTTCTAATATAAATTGTTTGTATAAATCTGTCAAATTTGCAGTCAAATATCTTTTCTGCATCCTTCTTTTATTTCTCGTGATGTATTCTTTTTTTCCGGCACCAATTATACTATTTTTGTCATCGTTATAAAAACTGGTTATGGTATTAATTTTGTGTTGCCGCGCTTGGCTCACAAAAGAAACTTGCGTTACGAGGGAATCGGGCTCCAACTCATCGTTGTCATCGTTCACCACTTGATCAGCTTCATTAACTACCTTAAGCTTCTTTCTCAGGTAATTTATGCACTTACGCTGTGATTCGTTTTTTTTTTTCAAAAATGTTATTATCCTTTTCATTTGTTGTAAGTGCTTTTGTGTTCTGTATCGATGTTTCCTTAGAGCTGCACGAACTGCTAAGCAACCGCGGTGCATAGGATCGTCGTCGTCGAATAAAGAGACGGTATCATCGACAGCGTCCATTGACTCCGCTTCAATCTGAACAGTCTCTAAAATGCACTTCTTTGTCTCATTTTCTTTCTTCCTCTGCCTGTAGTTTTTAGAATTTTCCCTCCACTTCTTCCGTTGTTCGCGCTGGCTACGGGGAGTCTTGTCTACAATACTGGTTACCTTTTTGTTTTCCTTTCTTTTTAAATAAGCTGCTCTCCTTTTTTCTTTTTCCAATGCAAGTAATTCTGGATCATTCTTAATCTCGTTATAACGACGTCTTTTACATAATCTTTGTTGAGCTAATCTGTGTTCTTTGGATTTCTTTGGTTTGGGCATTTTTAGTCCTACAAACAATAAAAAGGTTTATGAGAAAGGGTTATTTATGAATTTAGTAAATTAAAGACGACAAGTCGACATCATCGAAGAAACATTGAAACACAAATGACCTGATAGCTAAACCATCAGAAACAGACAGATCAGAAAGGTAAGGTTTAGTTCTATATTTTAAATCATTACCGTTATTCCTATAGTAAACTGTTTAGACACGAAATTAACACATCTAGGTTATGCATTATTGTGGAAGAATCTGAAGAAGAATCTTTTAGTGAGAAAAGAACATAAATCAGCAAGAAGTTTTTTTTGACTCACCTCTAATTGTAGGTAATACAAAAATAAAATATCTGTCTGTCTGAGATCAATTGAGACAACTCCAGACTTACGACGATCTCGGCGAACACATACAACCAATTTTTAACTCTTCCACAAATACAAAATCGTCTAGAAAGAAAAAAATAAAAATTACAAAAATGATTTCTATTTAGCATAATTATGGCTCAATCGTTAATCTTCATACCAAGAACGGATATAAGAGTGCATACCAGCATGCAATAAATACTAGTCCTGTACCATTTTTAAATTGAGAATTTTTCAAATTGTCGTTAATTTTGGGATAGTTTTTAAATTATAATGATAATGATTTTGCTTGGGGGAGGATACTTGTATCCGACCGGATAGCGACCACCGTACACTGGTGATAAAACCTGCCATAGTGGCCCACCTTATGTGGGTCGCGTTCCAGGGTCAGCCAGTGTATATCCGGTTCTCCCAAAGGGGCTTGCCCCCTGATCCTAACCCTTTTCCTATCCCTTTTTCCTTCCCCTCCCCCTTGGCCCTATGGCAGGCCGGCATGATCTTGCCTACCTACGATGGACACATTGTTTATCGTTGGTCGACATTATTCTTGGATTGCGCTACACTTACCATCAGGTGTAGCGTAGTCACTTTGCCGAGCAAGGATAAAAAAAAAGTTTGTAATAAAAAAACATTTAAGTGATTACTTTTGTTGTTTACTTCACCTCACTAAAGATCTCACAAATAGTTATTAAAATATGTATCTATGAAAATCATTCTTAGCAACATACAATCATTCATAGCTTTACGTACAGTCATTTTGTTCAACATGTGTCATTAAGAGTAACAACAATTTTGCCACGAATGACGTAGCGAATAATGACGGATTTCACTTAGACCTGTTGAGACATGTTTATAAAACGAGATTTGAAGTAAAGATTCTGGCGTAAAAACTTAATCATGATAGTATTATAAAATAATTTCTTATTGAACAACAGTGCATTACATATTATCTAGATAAGTTTGATGAAACAAATGATAAATTTTGTGACAAATTTCGGAGAACTGTAAATTTTGTCTTACCTTGGCAAAAATAACACGTGTATCTCCTTCGGCGTATCGGCCACGACTACCGTACGCATCGCGGGAGGGGCGGGTTGCGTCACATACGAATTTCATGTTAAACTTTGATAGATACCCTATTCGACAACTTTGATGCGATTAATGATGTTTTTCTTGTGACAAAATTTTAGGCAAGAAAAAAATATAGTTTTATTTAATTAATTTCATATTATTATTTTATTTTAAAAAGAGACGTTATTCAATGATTTAAAAATATCGTTATATATTTTTTATTCAGTCGCTTGTATAAATCACGACACTGAAACTGTTCTGATATATGTTTGGAAACGGAGGTGAATGACGATTTTTGTGCTATTTTGTTAAAATTCTTTGTTTTATGACTTGTTTAAGCAGATATTGAATGTTGCGACTTCAAGTTTGGTTCATGAGAATTAATTAGCAACACGCTTTTAGTCTGTAAGTGTTTTTAGCAAAATACAATACAACCGGAAAAAGGTTTTTCGCCAAAACGGAGAAACACCCATATAGGCAAAGTTGTGGCAAAGTGTACTGTTAGTATTTTGTAGTTGATTTCGAAATGAAAATGTATAGTAAAGAAACTTGCTAATGTAACGCGACGTACGCGCACCGGGCCGAAAGGCTCGTGTCCAGATCCTAAGTTAATTTCCGCGTCCCGCCAACCCTTCCGCCGCAAGGCCGCGCCGGGAGGATCACGCCACCGCTCGCCGGTCGAGCGAAAGCATTAGAAAGTGTGTCCACGCACATCAATTCGGCGATTCCGCGACCGCGACCCGCGCCCCACGTTGGGCGCCACTATAACTGTCCACTACGGGGCGGTTACTAAACAAAACTCACGTCACGTACAAAATGTTTTTATTATAAAAATACATTGATATTAAGGCTCAACTTATATATATTTGACGACCGTAGTAGGCAAAAGAGCGCGAGTCGCGAGATCGGCGGATTGATGTGCGTGGACGCACTTTCTAATGCTCTCGCGCGGCTGGCGAAAGGTGGCGTGATCCTCCCGGCGCGGTACTGGGGAGGGAGGGTTGGCGGGACCCGGGAATACGGAGCTGGACACGACCCTTTCGGCCCGGCGCGCGGGCGTCGCGTTACACTAATAATAATAATTAACCTAAAATCGGGAGACAAAATACTTATTTTGTTATTTTCTGTAATTGTATTGTGATTATATATAATTATGATAATGCCAAAAATTTAAGTTTTTAATTAATGTTAATTTTTTTGGGTCGATTTTGATCTTTTTCTCATTCTGTGTAACATAAAGTCATTATCATCACCAAAATTATCATTCATCGGAGGTGTACGTCATTATCCTCAACATGTCAATTTCTTTCGATTAGATTATCTCGTAAAATAAAAGAAAGTTTTATGTGCCCTTTATATTATTTTGTTGACAATAGTGTGTACAATTTACCTAGCCGCAAAAAAAAAGAATTTTCAGGGGTTTTACAAAAAATCATAAAACCTGTCAAAAATAACATTTTTCCGCGAAACACCCTGTTGTCTAATCGACATCGATGGAGAAGTCAAGGGGGGGAGGGGGTAACTTGCACAGTATAAATAAACAGTAACATTAAACTATTTTTTTGGAGACATATTTGTTCCGATATTTATATTCCATTGTGACTTTTTTATTTTAACGTATCATATTTGGTTTAGTAGCATTTATTTAGGGGGGTGAAACAGGCGCTGAATCTTAACACTTTTAATGCATCCATAAGAATTATTACACATTTTTGTTTATTTATAATTCCTCATTGTATACTGGAAGTACCAGTATAAAAACATTATAAGCATATTAGTGAATTGAACCCAAACGGTCGTTTAATACATTGGTCAAAATCATCTCAATTTACATAATTAAATATGTCCACACATTGTTTATCACAATCTATGTTTATTGCAGAAATCCTCACCACTTATACAGGGTTATTTTTAAAACACCAGCAACCTCGCAGGGGTAGATTCCTAAGGTTATAAGCTACTACTTTTGTTCTACGACTTTTGATAATTTGTTAGATTTTATTTTCATACAAAAATAAGTATTCATTTAATTTCCGTCTTGAATTTTACCTACACGCATGAAGCGTGGGGCAGCGGGCTAGCGTTGAAGGTCATCGCCCGAGCCAGCTGAGCGGCTTCTTTGAGTCGCGCGCTTACGCCGAACGCTACGAAGAAAAATACGACACAACAAAAACTTGTAAAATCATTTTTTTTAAAATATATTGAGTTATATACAAACTCGTAGAACAAAAGTTGTTCCGTATGGGGTCAGCTATCTGGTCCTGCGAGGTTGCTGGTGTTTTAAAATTAACCCTGTATACAACAAACACAACTTTAAACTAGTTTAGGAAATAAATTAAAATAAAAAATGAACCGAACTACCAAATTCCCGCCAAAATTCCAAAAACAGGTAGTTAGTTATAGTTGTTTTGTTACACCAAAATTTGAAATTCGAACCCTACATTATTCTTTTCGTTTATAAATCATCTAATAAAATCGAAAGTAAGATAAAAAATTCAACAGCTGCTTAAAGATTTGTGTAAAGCAAATCGGAAGCAATATACAAATACTTTACTTTTTTACTAATATCGATACAAAATAACTTTTCTTTTCTAAACTGTCATGGCGACACATGTTCATAACCTGTCAAAAACTTTCAGTGGAATATGAACCGTATTATAAAGGCGTAAAGTTGAATTTGAAAGCGTATTATTTTGTGAGAAATTGTGGATAATTTTGTGATAGCCATGTCCGGGAAGAGCGCATTTTAAAATTCAATAAGTTTGACTCACAATAAATAAACTTTCGACGCCTTGTTAACGCGCCATAGACTATAATATACAAAGGTTAATGTAAATTATTGCTATTAAGTATTTTGCCTACGAATCATTTAGATTATGAGCAACTTAAAAAGGAGGTTCTGCATTCAATCCGTACTTAAGTATGCCTGCGATCATTTTAGAAATCAATTGAGTAAAGCTGATGAAATAATCGAATTAACCTATACAATGACTGAACACATAATAATACCTCAGTACCTTGGCAGTACATCAAGGTGGTATGTCTCTCTTATGCGAGAGGCCGTCTGGGTTGGTACTACCGCTATGTCTATTTCTGCCGCAAAGCAACAGTATGTAAAGAAAGATGGCTGTTAGGTGCGATTAAATATAGTTCTCTCATAGTTCATACCTTTCATCATCATCATCATCAGCCACAGGAGGTCCACTGCTGAACATGCCTGCCTCTGAACTGAACTGCCTCCCCTAAAGATTTCCAGATCGACCTGTTGGAAGCGGCCTGCATCCAGCGACTTCCTGCGACCTTTATCAGGTCATCTGTCTACCTTGTAGGTGGACGTCTAACGCTGCGCTTGCCAGTACGTGGCCTCCATTCTAGAACCTTAGTTTATTAGTGGTTAAATATTACCTGAATATTGTGCAACTGGATTTAATAATTATTAGCGTCATGTCTGTTTATTTAATCTGTGCGGTAAAGGCGTGGACCACACGTCGCGGCCGCGCGGCTCGCGACATGTGTCGGCAGTCGCGGTGTTTCGGTGTTTTATGCCGCAACTGCCCACCACCTGTTGCCGCCTTTTTTATCTTTCACACAAGATCCGATAGTGTATCGATATGTTTATGACGTTCTGATTTTAAACGATTGCGTTTTGTTACTAATTATTTGTTTCCTTTGACAAAGTGTTCGATATTTGAATAATGATTTTTTAGGATGCGTTTTATTATAGCTTGTCATGTTTGGATCCCTTTTAACAATTTAAGATTTTTTGTTTGCTTATTCATGCGTGCTAGGCTTCTGCTTTTGTTAGGATTATCTGTGTAGCTCGTTAGTAAAGGGATACAAACATCTGTTATAACATATTTTACGTGTTTTAGAAAGCAACATTGTCGTATCCTTACCCTTTTTAATACATTAGCTTTTGCCCGCAGCTACGCTCTTACGCCTAGTCCCTGAAGGGTTAGGCAGAGGTCTAAACAAGTACCCACATTTCGCCAAACCTACTTCCATTATCTGAGGGGCAAACCTATGACCACTCCGCGCACAATTCCGGTCTCTGGACGGGTACTGGGCATTTTGTAACAGAAAAACTCAATATCAATTTTAGCCGACCCAGGAATCGAACTCAAGACCTCAGCAATACACATAACAACTGCGTTACCGAGACAGAAATATTGTCCAAAATTAATATCACATGTAAGATCATGTAATCAATATACCACATTGTTATGGAAAGCAATTGTAATTCAAAAGTAATAAAAAATATCTCGAGCCGTAAAGTACGCGATAATGAACATTAGCAACAGTACGTAGAACTCTACCTGACTCTATCAGTGGTAGCGAAATAGCGGGTGAACTATTTGTAACGCAAATTTTTAGTGTGACGGGCGCGGCGGCCGGATATCCGTCGCGGAGTTAACAATTCCTCTCGCCGGATAACCGGTGTAAATCTTACGTTTGAACCGGTGTACGTATGGAGGCGGGAGTGGATTGCGACAGTACTTGTTTCTTTTTATTCGTGACGCTCTTGACAGAGCGGTCGTGGTCATCATTTTGGTGCCTTTTCATTGTTGGCTGATGACATGGCTTGCCTCACGATCTCCCGCCATCTCTGTCTGTTCGCCGACATCCTGATGCTCTCATGCATTGGGCCCCCCAATGCAGACTTGATTTGGTCAGTCCATCGCATGAAAGTACTTGTTTAGACGAATATAATTTATAAGATCTTAAGTACGTAGGTAGTATAATTGCTGGGCATTATGGCTATGCATCATATCTTGGGGTGATGAGTCCAATGCGAGGCACTTCATATTTCGTAATTCTGATTGGTGTTGTTTCTGTTTATAGACAGACATATAATTGATAAATAATTGGTGATAAGTGATGATGAAATAGAAAAGTTGAATCCGCCAAAGTCCTTTCCAGACAGCTAACCATAAGTCCACGGGATATATCGGGATCGTTTAGGTTAATAATTGTATTTGGATATATTTTATATTATACAACTTGAATAACGTGGCAAGATCGCCCAGGACTAGGAATTACAAAGTACTATATAGTATTAGACCGCGCTCGTCAGCCGCACACATGAAATATTAGGTCTTATGATGTCCAGTATTGTTTAATGGTTTCAATATCCTTCACAACGGAATACACGAGTGCTTATGCGCTGCTGCTCGCAAATAGCTAATATCCATTTTGTAATACAAAATCACATGTTATTCAGTTCCTTAGACGAGAATATTACAAAACATACAACTAATGCCAATTTGTTCTCCATCGGTGCCGCATATCACAGGAAGGCGGTAATAATTCGCCGGTGTTTTCGCGAATTCTTCCCGTCGTGGCCGCACCACGCTCGCGCCACGTCCGCGCCACGCTTGTGCCACTTCCTACACGTAACACGGCACGTGGCATCCGGCGCCTTATCTACCGCCATCTATAATGACGCTAATTTGTCACCGTGGCCGACATTACGAGAAATTCAAAATTGGAGTGCGAAAAATTAAATTTGTACTACTTCTTCTTCTTTTCATTTATGGCTTTCGCAGTATTATGCATTTAGCCAGTGTCAAGTACCTATAATTTATTCTCAAGTAATTTTTACAAGAACGATGAAACACGGGTGCGGTCGATTTGAAGGTCTTGTCGGAGTTTTGGTGTTAACTCCTTTCAGTACGATTCTTAATTTACTTATTTCAATGTTTCCATACACTGTTCATCACCGTCAATGTTTATTAAACAAATCCACACCATATTTTCATTTTATACAACAAACATAACTCTAAACTAGTTTATGAAATAAATTAAAATAAGCGATGAACTGCACTGTCAGAATTCCCGCCAAAACTCAATTCAGATTTTATTTAGAATTTCGGAATTATAATAATTTCAATTATATTCATTAGTCCTGATGATACTTCAGTGACATTATATTTTTTCACCATTATAACTTTGAAGTACAAACACTATCGCTCGAAACAATTCCAAACTAAAAATGTCTATGAATAGATTATTTTAATCGCAAAACATCTGTCCGGGGTCCTTTTGACCCGGACACAATAGACCCGTAAGAAAGGGTCACTTCTGGCTATAACCGGATCTCGCCGCCTTGTTCCGCACTCTACCGGTTCGCACCGGTGATGGGGCATATGCTTTCGTAAAAATATGGGACATTAATATTTTTGGGTGTAACATATGCCATGTTTTGCGTCCTGACCCGAACTACCCGGTCCAGAGGTTTGAACGTATGTCTTTTTTAATTCTGGGTCCGTAAATACTAGGGGTATATAAGGTAAGTATTTTGTAAGGTAATATTTTGGAGTAATTCAATTACAGCTTAATTATAATGGCTTTATATTTTATTGAAATATATGTTAATATCGCCTCATTAGTCTAGTGGTCGTATACTGAGACTGATCCGTGAGGTCTTGAGTTTTATTCTCAGGTCGGGCAATCACAATTAGGGTTTGAATTTCCGATTCGAAATATTGCTCGGGGATGGAATTTGTGCTCGGTGTGGCGATAGGTCCGTCTTCTATCACATCATGAGACGGAAATAAGTCGGACGGAGTCATATAAGGGACATTTGTTAAGTCTCAGAATGCCCAGTAATTTGACTGGCTTCAAGCCGAAACACAGCAGTGCTTACACACTGTTGCTTTGTGGCAGAAATGCACAAACATCTTAGGTAGTTAATATGAATTAAAATTAAATGAAATCTTCCGTCGTCTACCTGATGGTCACCCTTGTCAACTGACCGCCGTTTTCACAATAGCTATCGATTATTAACATTAAAAAAGCAACAATAGCGGACATATGGTCATTGGCCACAATGGCCCGTACCCGGTGACGGGTTTTAATTCTAGTCACGTTTTCACTTACGTTACTGACCATATGCCGCGGAAGGGTTAAATGGTCACGTCTCGTCTAGCTTATTGATTTTTTGTTTGTTTTATTAATATTATAAAGCATTTATGGATATTTGGGGATGGTTGGAGACTTTATTGTGTTTGTGCATTTGT
Organism: Amorpha juglandis; assembly: GCA_949126905.1. Taxonomy (NCBI): domain Eukaryota; kingdom Metazoa; phylum Arthropoda; class Insecta; order Lepidoptera; family Sphingidae; genus Amorpha; species Amorpha juglandis. The sequence goes on from OX421389.1 coordinate 8,563,461, forward strand.
GTTTTGGAATGATTTAAAGAGAATGCATCTTCTGTCTTTCTGTTACCCTGGTACTAATTCAGGATAACGTTAAAGAAATAAACAAATTATTATTTTTTTACGAAAAATATTCTAAAAAAAAGATTTTTAATTTTCAAAATTATTCTTTTTTTCTGGCATTATCCCGACTTCGTCCATGTTCCTATTTAAACGCTTCTTCAAACTTCTTCGCCAAAAACTTCATCCGATCTTGCGCATTCTATGTAGTAAGACCATTAGCTATCTTCTCTCACGTTATGTTGTAGAATTATAATAATAAGTCGATAATAACATGGGCTTTTCTATTGTTACTAAGTTTTAACGTTTAACTTTACTTTATTTATTTTTTTATTTATCTGGTACGGCGTAACAACTAAACGTCCAAAAATCCCATCTCCTCCCAACTGTACCATTTTATTTTTCTCGATTATTATTTAAACTACCACAATTTTGCATGTAATATAAAATATCAGCAAAATAGATCCACGAATAGCAAGCGAGGTCGAATGCTAATATAATTCGGTACCAGTCGACAATTTATAAAATAATCGATAAAAACCGACATCTTTCCTTTGATTGAAATTTTATAGAGCGTTCGCGTGATCGAGGGCAGGCCTTGCTTGTTATACACGGGGATGGAGTTAGCTAAAGTAAAATAAATAAATACACCCAACAGTCACACACATAGTCCTGACCCCACAGTAAGATACGAGTCTTGTGTCGTGAGTATCAGGAACTACGAGAGACTTTCGCTCTCACAACACCCAGACCCCGAAACAAATAAATGTGGATCACACAAATATGTATTTGTCTCGGTGCGGGGATCGAACCCGCGGCCTCTCGCTTCACAGCCGGCTACTCGCCCGCTGCGCCACGGAGGCTGTCGAGTAGAAAGTATAAATTATTTTAATAATAGTAGTAGAATTCATCAGCATCATCAGCCACAGGACGTCTACTGCTGAACATAGGCCTCCCCCAAAGATTTCCAGACCGACTTGTTGGAAGCGGCCTGCATCCAGCGACTTCCTGTGACCTTTATCAGGTCGTCTATCCATCTTGTAGGCGGTCGCCCAACGCTGCGCTTGCCAGTACGTGGCCTCCATTCCAGAACCTTTCTGTCCCATCGGTTATCGGTTCTGCGAGCTATGTGGCCTGCCCAATGCCACTTGCGCTTGCTAATCCGCTGGGCTGTGTCAAGAAAAAAAATTGTTTATTGCCCAGAAATTATATTATAAGTTTTTAGCTAAAAATTTACTTCATAGTAATTCAAAAATCCACCTAATACGGCTCTGTCGTAGCTGGAAAATGTGCAAGGGCATATAAGTAATAACAGAGTACGGTTCTTATAAATAGTTAACTATACTGGTTCTTTCATCCTGAATATTGCCTACTAGTTGGCTTTGTGCCATTGGTTGTCAAAACTAAGGGAAAAGAAAGAAAGATAATTTATTAGTCACAGATCACATAATTTTGTAGTAAAAATCATTGATGGTTTTGGCATTTGCGCGTGGCATACATAGGTAAAAACAGAAGCAACACCATACTTCGAATTATGAAGTACTGTATGGCACTGGACTGCGCTCGTCATCCCGACACATAGGTTGTAGTCTTGTAATGACTGAAATAAAAAAAAACAATATAAAGCGCGTGATTTTACATCCTTGTACTATACATATATTTGTTTGTATTTAATTACACTCACGTAATATATTGGTTAGAAAACGTAGAAAATAGAATTTAGGTGTTTCTCAAAAAGTTTGTGATTCGTTGGCAAAGATACTATAAAGATTTATAACTTAGTCGATTAGGTCACAAAATGTTATCGCTAATCTGATGGTTACATAAAGGTCAAATACCTTTGTGGCAATTGTGAAGGGTTTAATGTAAAAAAAAAACTATATTATGTACTGTCCCATTACTGGGCAAAAGCTTCCTCTAGTTATGAGTGGGGTTAGGGCTTAGTCTACCACACTAGCCTAATGCGGGTTAGATTAAAAATACCTCAATTAATATAAAAAAATGTAAAATAATATGCTCTTTTTTTTTTTTTGTAAATCAAATATTTTTTAAATTAATTTATCTTATTTTCATTCCCAACATTACGCACTCAATCAACCGTGACGAGGATTAAAAAATAAAATGTAAAAAGATTTAGGCGCAAATAACGATAAACTTTTTTATTATAAAATGATAATACATTTTTGAATTAGGAAACCGTTGCGCATACAATTGTTTTGTCCAAAACCTGTTCCGGTGACAGCTGCATAGACCCAAAGGACAAGAAAGGGTCAGCAAAACTAGATTGACCAGTAGCATGAAAAGAATACAATAAGCTCCAAATGACCCTCGGCCTGCCGGTCATTCTGACCCGATACGTCCAGAACCGGTGGGTGAAGGGTTAGAAATTATTATTTATTAGAAGTAATTGCAATGGTCAGTTTAGTGTTAGATTCTGTTTGAGAATGTTGGTGTGGTGAGAGTGCATTAATATAGTGATTTTATTTTCAGAATTCCGAGATTTTTGCTGGCAGTCTTATTAAATGGAGGTAATGTGGTGGTTCTAAATTTGAAATTGACTGACCATAGAGGAATAATACTCTCATATAGTGCCTTCGTGTTTCAAGAACAAGTCACGTTCAAGATAACGTCGAGGAATGCAATGTCTCTTACCGGTCAACATTATATTTACACATTTTGACAGCCTCCGTGGCGTAGTAGGTGAGTAGCCGGCTGCGAAACGAGAGACCGCGGGTTCGTTCCCGTCACCGAGACAAATGTTTTTGAGACACAGATATTACTTTCGGGGTCTGGGTGTTGTGAGTCCGAAAGCCTCTCGTAGTTCCTGATACCCACGACGCAAGACTCGTGTCTTACTGTGGGGTCAGGACTATGTGTGTGACCGTTGGGTGTATTTATATTTGGACAGCACTGTAATTATTCAGGTGTGTCCCTTAGCCCTGTTATAACAAAAACAAGGATCTGTCGAAGCAGACATCCCAACCCGCGGGGCGCACCCCGCCGATTTTTGGAAGTTCCGTGTAAGATTCATTTATAATTATCGCTCGCTTTAACGTTGAAAAAATAGTACTCGAATATTCTCTATAAGAATTTCGAAGATATGTGAAGTTTATCAATCCGCATTAGTCAAGCGTGGTGGAGTCCTTACTCCAAGCCACTAACCTAACTCCACTTATGAGTAGAGGAGGCCCGCGCCCAGCATAGCATTCATAGCCAAGCAGCAAAGTATTATTCTAGTTGCCAGCCAGTTGCTCTTTCTTTCTTTCTATATAACACCGGGCTAATATTATTATTATGGCTTATTAAACCACCACTTATAAGAATTCCACCTCACATCTCTAAAAAACAATATGTCTCCAAAACCCCATATAATATAAATTCCCACGCCTAACAAGATCGGGCGTAAAAAGAAACAGGAATAAATGTTTTTTTTCCGTTCATTTCGATAAAAAAAACCTTCAATTATCACCTCCCCATTCTCCTCAGCAAATAGAATTAGGCGTGAATTAAATTAACCCGGGCATTAACGTGGATAATACCCGGTTCTTTTTTCCCGGCTTTTTAACCGGCTATCCGGCCGCCTACTACCCGTCAATTTTGGAGGGAAACGTGTGTTTTGTACGTTTTTTCTTTTTTATTGAATGGTTTTGATGTGTGACTTTCGTTATTTTTAAATGTTAGTAATTTTTTGTCTTTTGTTTTATAACTTTATTACGTATAATACAATCTACTAGGTGGTGGGTCCATCATATGTATGATTTGTCTCTATCTGACGTCAAGCAATAGTGTGTAAGCACTGTTGTGTTTCGGTTTGACGGACATTGAAGCCAGTGAAATTATTGGGCATTATGGGATTTAACATCCTTAATCTCGGGGTGATGAGCGCAGTCCAATACCATAAAATGCTTTGTAATTCAACATTCTGTTTGGTGTGCAGGCGTGGCGCTTACCATCAGACGAGCATCCTGCTCGTATCGTCATTCAGACGAAAACTAAATCGTCTGAAATAAAATCTGTTATACATAATGATTTCTTACGTTTACGCGAATGTTACTCATTGAAATAAAATTAATTTAAACGGATTTTATCGCGGTTTTTTATTTTAATTATGGTTCCAATGTCCACCCCGTGACCCCGTAGGTTGCAAAGCTTTTTTAACATCGGGACCAAAATTTAAATAAAAAACCGCGATAAAATCCGTTTAAATTAGTTTCATTTCAATCTGTTACACATTTTCTTAGGTAAATAATCAAAAACAAGGGGATGGTCGATTGTTAAATTTTAAAGTGCACGGGAAGTTGTACCGTTCATGTGGCAATTATACTGGGTTATTCGTCTTAAACAGTTTGGGGGATCCACCACGGACTTATGGACTGTGGAACCGCCGTGAAGATGTTATTTTTTCTTATTTCATTGAATGACGAGACGAGCAAGGCGCTGTCTTGATGGTAATCGCCACGCCTGTCCATAAACAGAAGCAACACCACGCAGAACTTTGAATTACAAAGCACTGAACTGCGCTCGTCACCCTGAGACATGAGATGTTAAGACTCATAACGCCCAGTATTTTTTTAAACTTAAACTAACTAATGACTACGAAAACCATTAAGTAAACATAGTATACCGGATAGCAACCACCGTGGACCGCGTTCCAGGATCAGCCAGTGTATATCCGGTTCTCCCGAAGAAGTACGGTGGTAGCTATCCGGGGGGATATGAATATCTTACCACCATATATTTATTGAATCAATAAAATATATAAATTATTTAGATTCCGTCAAAAACTCGATTATTCCGTTTGGAGGATTTTTTCGCTCGAGAAGAACGAGCAAGAAACGTTGCTCTTTTAATACTAGTTTATAATTATTACTGATACTGAGAGCAAAGGTTTTACTATATTTAATTGAAAATAGAGCAGCTGAATGTGATCGGACATAACAACAATAGATTGCTATGATCCCGGCTATAGTTAGTTTATCCAAATACATATTTGCCTTTCTTAAAACTGAACCCAGGCCTTCATAGATATTAGAAAGAAAGAAAGAAAATACATTAAATACGTTAAAGATTCACGTCGGGTGCTCCTCGTTTCAGTAACCTAGACAGAAAAAAATAAGTGCAGAAATTTAAATATGCTCATAATACAAAGTAATTTGCCACATCCTGCAACAATAATTCCTTGGGCAAGGGTTTAAGAAAAGGGGGTCTTTAAAACGTCAAAAGAAGGCGAAATTACCCGAAGGGTGAATCAACCCCCTTAATTATATCTTTTAATGTAAATGACGGAGTGCATTTTTACCACCCCCCAGTACATAATGTCTATTAGGGGAAGAAAAGAGGGTTGCTTTTTAGGGAGTTTTCAAATTCAATATATTTTATTTATGTTTTTTACTTTTGTAAGTTTAGAATATTCCAGCATTGATAGATAAAACATCAAATAAATTGTACATAAGTAGTTACGACTTGGCTTATTTTTAAATCAGTATTTTTGTAAAATAACTTCAATGCGATTATTTTTATTCTGTAATGATAAAATGACTACAAGCCAGACGATGGTAATCACAGTGCAACGTTGTTCTAATATAGCATCAACCGCCGAGAGACAGTTCGTCCTTCAAACGTCGATAGAGTTATGCCGGCTGAAATATAAAATAATAAATAATTGGTGGAGAAATCGATGTACATACATAAAAAGCAAAAATTGCCGCGTTGAATTGAACTTCCTCCTTTTTAGTCGGTTAAAAATAATATACAACCAAATATAAAATCATCGCGCTGTCAATATACATGGACGAGCGTTTGCCAAATTGGGATTTCATAAATTAGTACCGTAATGCTTCATCTCTCAATTAATATTTAAACGGACATTATGAAACAAGACATTATTATTTTAGAATAGTAGAGCCACGCTGTAGACAGTTTTGTCTACAGCATGAATGGGCTGGCTCGACCGGATCGTTACCACTGTCTCACAGAAAACCGACGTAAAGTAGTGGCTTGCTGCTGCGTTTCGTACGGTGAGTGAGATAACCGGAAGCCCAAATCCCCTCCCCTTCTCAATCCCTAATTACCCCTTTCCTTTAAGATCGGCAACGCGCCCATGCCTCTTCTGGTGATGGGCGTACATGGGTGGTGGAGATCACTTACCATCAGGTGACCCACTTGCTCGTTTGCCGGACTATGCTATAAAAAAAAAAAAAAAAAAGAAACTAGACCTTAAGAAATTATTAAAATAGCGATCATGCTTATATATTTCTTTATGATTTCATGGAATGTCTAGCCTAAATACACTTACAAAATGTCTAAAAACATCCAAAATATTAGGAACGATATAAACCTATTTTTTGTCATCCGTTCACTGCGCCATTATTTTTTTCCTTCAACAATAATTTTGAAAGCATAATTAATCGCCCGGGTGGCGCCCGCCTTAATTGAATCTCTTACCCCACCTCCCCTTGGTCCCCCAGGAAAAACAACCCTTTCTTATTTTTCCACTCTTTCCCCCTCGCAAGACGATAAATCCTTCGTAGAGACAGCGGGGAGATAACTTACAAACACAACGAAACAAATTCTTAAATAAAATAAATCCATAGTGCTCAGTATATAGAGTTCAAATTGGCATAGACAATTAAATATAAGCGCAAAGACAAGATTTTTAGTACGGAACAAGAAAAAGCCTCTGCGATTCGTCATTGGAATTCCGCGGGCGAGTTACGGTGCGCTTCCATTTTCAAAGGGCAATTTTGAATTTGGAATCGATTTTTTCGCGCCCTTACGTGCTGTATTCTCATTAGCGGGGTCAGGCTTTCGTAAAACCGGCTTAGCTCAATAAAATACGTTGTCGTAAGATGTTTTGGCAATTATGAACCATTTGTAACTCAAATAATTATGCTACATTTAGTAATACCTCTTTTCTTGAACTGAAGGGTTTTCGACATAATGATAATTATTAAATTATAATAATCGTTACTGGATTTGCATTATTTTTTCTTAATAATTCCTAAACGAAATGGCAAAGGAAACTAAATCATAAGATCCAATTTTTGTGTTGTACTTTTTGATCAACGAGCGCATACGCCAGGTAATTACGTATATTTGACCAAACATACAGATTAAACTTTCTTGACAAAATTATAGATAATTAAGCACACGTAACACACATTGACCTAAATATAACGTTTCGAATCAAAACAAGAATCTTGTACGTTGACCCAATAGCGAATGTGAAGGTTAAAGACCTTCAGCACATTAGTGATCTATTTGTATCTTTAAACAAAGTCAATAGAGTTGAATATCGCATGAAACGATCCTAACATATGTTTAGAGTAAATTCCCGCCTCAATTAAACACACGTTAAGTTTTGATTATGACGCGTGTGAAGTTTTCATTGATGTGTTGAAAGAAGTAGTTGTGTTATAATGATTTCTTACGATTACGCGAATGTTACACATTGAAATAAGACTAATTTAAACGGATTTTATCGCGGGTTCTTTTATTTTAATTTGAATTTCGAAACGTCGGGACCGAAATTTATAGAAATCGCGATAAAATCCGTTTAAATTACTTTTATTTCTAAGTAGTTGTGTTGTGTGTATTTTCATGTTGTATGTAAAATTATTTTTACATGAAGTCTGAGAAATTTCAAGTTTGCAGTGGACACTTGTTTTTTTTTACCCCGTATGTTATACGTGTCATTAAGTGGCGATGATCGTTGATTGTTAGGCTAGCCGTATAATTATTGTTTCTCATAACTGAAACAGAAAAAACGTCCATTAATAATACTTTTTCTCAGCCTTGTTTCACGTAGGCATGATAAAATAGAGCCTACGCATTATCTGTAAACGTAGATTAAAAGTATTGTATATGTACAAAGGAGATATTTTTAGAGCACAAGTTAAGCATTGAAAGTTTTTTAACACTGTATATAATATGACTAACTCTATAGCATGAAAATTATTAAATTGAAGATTAAATGGTTATTGGAAATTATATTTGGTAAATAACTAACTTAAAGAAATCATCATCATATTTTATGTTTCTGCATATGATAATGAATTTAAAGGTATTTTTACTTTTTTATCATAATATATGTATGAAGGCAGAAACCTAAACGATCTGATACTAAGCGAGCCGCCAGGCAATCAAATTATCTCCTAACAATATTTATGTTTTCTAAATTTCTTACGTTATGTGAATCGAGGCGATGGGTAATGACGACATAAGATTGTATCAGGCCGAAAATAATTATGCAACAAAAAATCTTAATTTAGAACTTCTAAAACAATTGCTAGTAGCGACTGCCGTTCGAATTTCAAAAAGCAATTTAAATTTGGAACGTAATCGAACGCCGCGCTACCAACAAAGCGCCCCGCGCCAAATCTTAGCCCCCACCTCGATCTATCTACTGAAGGTACGGCATACTTTTATTCTTGAGGGGCCAGCCCGTCCACCCCATTTAAAAGAAGCCATCTTGGGATTGGGTACCGTGGGGTGCTCCCCCGGTGGGTGGGGGCGAACACGCGGAGGGGGCGAGAGGCGAGCGCGGGCCGGGAGGGGCGGACCACTTTTCTCTCGGCGAAGTGTTGTTTTAATTCTACCAAATATCTTTTCGTGAATACCTCAGTGGAACTTCAGATATAATTTTCTTGGGTAATATTTATACGTTTTAGGTGTAAACTCGGAGGAGTTTCTATAAGCGAATTTTGTAGAATAAGCCTTTCTGATAATTGTACGTACCTACGCTAATTACGTTTGTGGGGATTAGTGAAGGGTTGTTCAAATATAACTGTTACGTCTGAATTTCTATACTCACATATATAATCTTACGACTGTATCTCCGAAGAGGTAGGCATAGATGCAACTAGTGTACCCACGGTTCACCGAAGTCATTTCCATCCTATGATGTGATGTGGGCAAACCTACCGTCTTCCATATTTTCGTTGGTTATTTTCATATTATTGTAATAGAAAATTTTAATATGCACAGGTCTAATAAAAAAAATCATCGACCGATAACAAACATTTAAGTAACACAAATCGGTGACAAAAACTGTTCCTGTAGGCTGTCTGTTTTCCCAGTTTTGTCAACTAATTATACAGAAAATTTAAAAAAGAACCTAATTCATCAATATCTTTAAACGGCCAATTTAAATTTCGAACTTAGACTATAAATAATGGAGCGGAATCAAAAAGTTAATTGCCATGCGACATTCGAAATTTTAAACAGCGAATTCGAAATTCGAATTGGTCTCTGCTTTGAAACCCGGCGCCATAGTTGGGCAAAGGAATTCCACTTGGGTCCACTAGCGCCGGTGCGGTCCAGGTAAATTTTAATTTCTATGCAAATGTAAGCTTTCATTCAGGGTTTAATCTACGGGCTTTACCGATGTGACGGTATCAAATCGCGCCCTGAAAACTTAATGAAATCTTCCAACCGCTGTGGCGTCATTTTTTTATCGACTCCCTATTGTTTTGCAACCAGCCAGCCCATCTTTACCAGGACATCTTGCTGCCAGCATTAAAATATATTTTGAGTGGTAGAGCCACGCTGTAAAGAGTTTTGTCTACAGTATGAATGGGCTGTCTCGACCGTTACCACTGCCTCACAGGAAAGCGATATAAAACAGCGATATGTTGTTGCGTTTCGTACGACTGGTATGGTATACAGAGGCTAAAATCCCTCTCCCATCCCAATCCCTTAATTATACCTTTGATTTAAGGTCTGCAACGCGCTCATAGCTCTACGGGTATTGTGGACGTACATGGGCGGTATGTCACATATCACTTACCATCAGGTGACCCACTTGCTCGTCACTTATTTTTATAAGATTAGTGGAATAAACATAACACATTCACGGGGTGGACTGAACCTGACTTACAACGAAGGCTGAAAAGCTTTCGTAACGTCGGGTCCATAATTAAAATAAAAAAAAACCGTAAAAAACCCGTTCAAATTAGTTTTATTTCAATGAGTAACATTCGCGTAAACGTAAGAAATCACTACTTATTAAAGATTTTAAATTATAATCATCCTAGCATATCTGACAACAGCATTTGCCACAAAAAAAAAAAAAAAACAGATGTTGTTACGCCATTACAAACACAATTACACTACAAAGTTTTGTTTAATTCGTTCACGTAACACGGAAACTACACTCGTGTAAACTATAAAAGTGTACGCTGTATTACCGGCAGACATTGTTAAAGTCTAAAAACACTGAAAATATCTGTAAAGTCGATTATAACTCCGCGCCATAATGGCTGAAAGAATCCGTAGCGAATGTGTAGCGACTCCCTTACCACGGGTTCGAGATGTTTAATGCAACTCGAAATTATATCGAATTAGTTTTTATCGTATTTTATGACGCTGAGATAATTGATCTAAGTTATTGTTACAGGTGGCGCTTATCTTGGAAATGAGTTTTGGTGTTATTTTGTGGCTCCTGATTCCTGCTACGTCAAAAGAATATGGTGTGCCGTCGTGACAACAATTATTTTATAATCACTATCTGTGCATTTTTATAAATTAGTTATGTAATTTGGATAAAAGCGGAAGTGTATAATACAATTTTAACTTTCCATTATTCCGCCGTCCGGAGGCTAAATAAATATCCTTAAATAAACTAATGAAATATGGCCGTAACCCAAAAAAAACTTATAAGATGAATATTAATCTTATAGTTCGAGTTGTGTCTAAACACATAAACACATTATCCATATAAGTAAAAAATTAGATTTATATTTTTTTTATTATTAACCTCAATATTTTCCATTCGACAACCAACCGTACGTCCACACTATCAACCGATCTCCAATTATATGTTTTTGTTCGATTCCAATTTCGAAATTCGAAAAACGTTAGTTGCTCTCCGCCGCCGAGCCGAAAAGCCGGCGAGATCACGTATACCGATAACATTACCAAGTTTCCACATTAGAGAAACTTTTATTACACTTATCTCGTGAGCGGGAGCCAGGTACGTACGCAAAAATGTACTTAGCGAAGTGCTGCCGATGACTGATGTGGATCGAACCGTTATCAGTTTAAATTTGGAATTGAGATTCTTTCTTAAAATTGTTTTGTGCCAGTTTCATAAATGTAGTTTTTTTTGAGTGGTAGAGCCACGCTGTAGACAGTTTTGTCTACAGCATGAATGGGCTGGCTCGTCCGGATCGTTACCACTGTCTCACAGAAAACCGACGTAAAGTAGCGGCTTGCTGCTGCGTTTCGTACGGTGAGTGAGATAACCGGAAGCCCAAATCCCCTCCCCTTCCCAATCCCTAATTATCCCTTTCCTTTAAGGTCGGCAACGCTCCCATGACTCTTCTGGTGGTGGGCGTACATGGGCGGTGGAGATCACTTACCATCAGGTGCTCGGTTGCCGGCCTATGCTATAAAAAAAAAAAAAAATTAGATGTCAAATTTTTTTTTTTTAAATTTATATTAAAAAATGGGGTCTTTTATTTACATATTATTATTATTTGCACTTTTATCTGATTTTTTTATTTGTCTTATTGGGTTTCATATTTTTTTATATTCTTTTTTACTTTTAATGAATGTAAGATTTTTTATTGGGTTTTTAATTTTATATCTTCGATTTTGTATAATACCGTGTAAATTGTTGTATTAATAATAAAATGATACCTATTTATAAAATCTTATTTCTTTGTAGTTCCTGTAAGACTTATTAAACCTTATTTACAGAACATAATTACCTATAATTAATAGCGTAAAGATGTTCTAGAATAAAACAGAACACACTGGAAGTTTTGAAGAATTTGTCCAGATCGACCGGGTTGTTACCGCTGTCTCACAGAAAATCGACGTAAAGTAGCAGCTTGCTGTTGCGTTTCGTGCGGTGTGTACGAAATTCGGAGGCCTAAATCCTCCTCTTCCCAATCCCTTGATTACCTCTTTCCTTTAAGGTCGGCAATGCAAACATGTTTCTTCTGGTATTGTGGGTGTTCATGGGCAGTGGAGATCATTCACCATCAGGTGATCCACATGTACAATTATCGGCCTTTGCTATAAAAATAGTTGGATCCTGAGAAACGGCTAATGCACACTTAAACTTAATTGACGTGTCTGTTAGTGGAAGTAAAACTTACTGGACTATTAAGGAACGATGCTGAGATTTTGCAAAAAAAATGTTCTTTGACAGTGTTATCTAAGACTATGCTGGACTATGTACATACAATCTATGTATAGCGGCAATCAGAACAAATGTCCGAAGCGGAGTACGATGGGGATGGGGGTGTGAGGTGGTCCGCAGGGGTTGGGCGGGGGGTGAGTTTACGACAATGCCTATAAGAAAGCAGGCGCTGTGTTATAAAATTTGCATTCGGCGGGTTTATGCAGGCGGGGGCGGTTTTGTATGGAAATGGATTATGGGATTTTTTTTATCTTCGATATATTATATAAAGCATAAGTATAAAGTATAAGTTTCAGTTCAGAGTATCAGTTCGGGCGAGTAGCCGGCTGTGAAGCGAGAGGCCGCGGGTTCGATCCCCGTACCGAGACAAAGGTTTGTGTGATCCAGAAATATTTGTTTCGGGGTCTGGGTGTTGTGAGAGCGAAAGTCTCTCGTAGTTCCTGATACCCACGACACAAGACTGGTATCTTACTCTGGGGTCAGGACTATGTGTGTGACTGTTGGGTGTATTTATTATTATATGTATTACGAAAGTTACCGACATAGCCCCACGGATTAGCACGATGAAGTGGCAGTGGACAGGCCACATAGCTCGCAGAACCGATAACCGACGCAGAAAAGGCAGAAAGGTTCTTGAATGGAGGCTATTGGCAAGCGCAGCGTTGGACGTCCGCCTACAAGGTGGACAGACGACCTGATAAAGGTCGCAGGAAGTCGCTGGATGCAGGCCACTTCCAACAGGTCGGTCTGGAAATCTTTGGGGGAGGCCTATGTTCAGCAGTGGACGTCCTGTGGCTGATGATGATGATATATATGGTAGAATAATTAGATTATTTCCCCAGAGGAGTTGCGTCAGGCAGGCGTCCGGGCGTAAAAAATACAAGCCGAAGTTTCTGTAACATGTGTTAGAAACATGATGCGCCGACCCCACTGTGAGTGGGATAAGGGCAGGTGGGAGAAGAAGATTTTCGTGGTAGAATTAAAGTGTTTGTGCCTACACCCGCGTGAATGTGTTTTTCCAGCATATTTTATTTTTATGTAAGAAGAGGGCAAACGGGCAGGAAGCTCGCCTGATGGCAAGTGGTCACCGCCGCCCATGAACACCTGCAACACCGGTAATGACCTGGTCAAGCCAGCTGATTCATTCATTCATGGGTGGCGCTAGTACTCAAAACCTACTCACGTTACATCTATGCCAACCCCTTCGCTGTTGTAGACATTAATTTAAAATAGAATACATACTATTTCTGTTTGTAAAACTTTTAACATTTAATTACAACTAAAAATACACGTTAAGCAGCGAGAAGCGGTCTCCACAGCTGTTTGCCTAAGAGGGGGGTGTCCAACCTCTCGGGCGGAGGAAGGGGGGAGGCGAGACTAACAGGAAAAAGGAGGGTTGCAAAATTTCCATTTTCTTACGTCTTTCGTACTTTGCAGCAGTTTTTGATTAACGGATGGCCGGGGGCGAAATTTCATTATGTATTCATCATACTTATTTATTCTACGCCCTCCCCCTACCCCCCCGGGCCATAATGAAGGCATTGTAAAAGTTTCTCATCGATTGACATTCAATCGTCCCGTACTTGGGCACAGTTTGTAGAAATCCGAGTTCAAAGAGAAGTTTTTTTTTGAAGATGTATTTTTTCACTTTGGCGGTGTCTGTGTTTTTTGATAATTTAAACTTGGAATTAAGACATAGAATTTCAATAGAGTGAATAAAAGTCAGGTCAGATCGAGGTCAAACGAAAATTTGCTGATACCCTCCCGTATTTGATATTTTAGTACCCTCTGATATTTTAGTAGTGGGGTCAGGGCTACGTGTGTGACTGTTGGGTGTAGTATATTTATGTATGTGATTTGAAAGAAAGATGGGAGGGTACCTGATACCTGTACCCGACTGGATAGCGACCACCGTACACATGGTGAAATACCCACCATAATGGCTCGTTCAAGCGAGTGGCTTTCCAGGATCAGCCAGTGAATATGCAGTAAGTTCAGGCGGTTTGGACTGCACAGTAATATAGGTTCAGTGTAGTCATTTTGCAGTGCAAAAGTAAAAAAAAAAAATTGATGTATCGGGTGAGAGCTTTAGATGAGGATCTATGTGGCCTACCACAAGATGGTATGTCGTGTTAGTTTTTTTTAGTTACCACCGATTATTTTATATATAAAGTAAATGCAATTAAACATTGTCCGAGATTTGAATTATGTCTGTTTTTTTTATATTACCTTAAATGACAAAACAAGGAAGTCCCTCGTATGCGAGAGGCCGTCTGGGTTGGTACCACCGTTTTGTGTACTTCTGCTGCAAAGCCACAGTGTGTAAGCACTGTTGTGTTTCGGTTTGAAGGACATTGAAGCTAGTGAAGTTATTGGGCATTATGAGACTTAACGTCTTATGTCTCGGGGTGACGAGCGCAGTTCAGTGCAGGGCTTTATAACTCAAAGTTCTGTGTGGTGGTTGCTTCTGTTGCGAAGCGGTGGGTTCGATTCCTGCATTGAGGCAAACGTAGGTATTATATATGATCCACAAATATTTGCTTCGCGTCTGGGTGTTGAGGGATCGCAAGTCCCTCGTAGTTCCTAATACACGACACAGGTTAACCTAGTGTGGGGTCAAGACTGAGTGTGTGACTGTTGGGTGTATTTTTTTTATTTTATTTTAATGGTGCACAGTACAAATTGAATTTATCGATCGAATACATTATTTTTTCTAATCTTCTTTATGTTGCAGTGGAGGAAAGAAGAGCGTAGAGCACTTACAATATTTTGACGACGCCTTTGTAGAGATATGCACCTCCACCTAATGTCTAGACTAGCGATTCCTAAAGTGGGTTCTGTAGAAAAGTCACTAGGGTTCCGATAATTAGTTACATTGAATGGCGGCGAATGTCTTGTTCGGATTCACAAATATCCGACCATATTAAAAATAAACTTATATACGGATTAAATGATTCTTATATGTTTGCTCATTTAACGTAGAGTAATGATCATTAATGAGGATTATTGAGACGAAAGTCGCAGGTTCGAAACCAGCCCCGAGAGCATGCACATCTGATTCTTCTAAGTTACGTGTGTATTAATAATCGCTTAGTTTAGCGGTTTAGACATCATGAAGAAACCTGCATGATTGAGAAGTTATAATAATTGGATGCAAATATGCAATAACATTTCAACCCACGTCAAATAAAGATTGAAATGACAATTTTATGTTGCTAAATTCATGAACTTAAATCAATAATTTAAAGTTCTATTTTCCATAATTGTTCGTGAAAAATGTTTAATTTACGTGTTTTTTTTGTAAAATAAGGAATTTAACCAGAATGACACTAGAATTATGCTGGCCTGTATACATACTTCTTCACACTTCGAACAGGGAAGAAGCCAATGGAGGGGTCTACAGGGTCAGGCGGATGACCAATATAAGCACAGGAATACAAGGATGTACCCATATACCCGCTCCAACCAACCATTAAATCCTGTCGCAAGCCCCTTGGGAGAACCAGATATACACTGATTGATCCTGGAACGCGATCCACACAAGGCATGTCGGTCACTATGGCAAGTTTTAGCACTATGTGTACGGTGGTCGCTACAGGGCGGATATGAATATCCTACCACCAGCGATGACCCATTTGGTAATTTATAGTGATATATTTAATTGAACTGTTGTAATTCCAATTAAATGTTGTAATAATAAATAAAAAAATCCTTGCTTAATAACAATTTTAAGTACTCTTTTTATTTGATTGATTGACGAGACGAGCAAGGCGTTCGCCTGATCGTAAGCGCAATGCCTGCCAATAAACAGAAGCAACACCACACAGAACTTTGAATTACAAAGCAATGAGTGGCACTGAACTGCGCTCGTCACCCCGAGACATAAGATGTTAAGCCTCATAATGCCCAGTAATTTCACTAGCTTCAATGTCCTTCAAACCGAAACACAACAGTGCTTACACACTGTTGCTTGGCGGCAGAAATAGATAAAGCGGTGTTACCAATATAATTTAACTTTAGGTTTAAAATTAGATAAAATTAACAAATATAATGTAACCTTATGATATGATGTACCTAAGCCTTTTATGCTTTCATTATTAATTGTAAACTAGTTTTGAAAAGAGCAACGTTAGTTTCTTGCCCGTTCTTCCTTAGCGAAACAGCCTTCCGAACTGGCGGTAGAGTTTTGATGGAATCTAAATAATGTAGGTATTGTAACATTTATAGATAAAGTATGGCGAATGGCTCGCTACTATCACATGATGGGACGGAAATTAGGTTGGCGAAACGTGGCTGTACGCACCAGTTGCACTTCTGCCTACCCATTCGGGGATACAGACGTGGGCTTATGAGTACGCCAACATAAATGATTTAGCGAACGCGCTTTAGCAATATTTAGGAATTAGTACGAATATGCAGTGAACGAGCAAGTCACCCAGTTCCGGTCAGAAACTCAAGAGATAAATAAAGAATCTAACGTTGTAACAGGTTTGTATACATCATCATCAGCAAATATACTTATATTCAAGATATCCGAAGCTATCAGAAGCAAATAATCTATCACAATACTGTAAATATTGTCCGCCTTTATACATGTTTTGTATATTAAGTTTAAATAAATAAATAAATAAAATAAATTTTAATTATTTGAAATATTAGTAATGCTATTCGCCAACAGATGGCTATAGTGATAAACGAAAGGCTAAATTAATTTACATAGCGCAAATACTTATAAAATAAAACATTCCAATAAATCAATATACAAAAATATTTAGCACAGAATAATTAATATTACTAATTATTTACTACTCATTATTTTGTGTATGTGAAACAATATTTTTATTTAAGCTTCCTAGATGGCGCTGTAGCCAAAGTTGTGTATGTTCCGTTTAAAATGTAATCTAGATGGCAGCACCGGGCGGGATGACACGAGCAAGTCGCTCGCCTGCTGGTAAGCGCCATCACGCCTGCCCACACACAGAGGCAACACCACACAGAATTTTGAATTACAAATCACTGCATAGCACTGGACTGCACTCTTCACCCGGAGACATATGATGTTAAGTCTCATAATCCCCAGTAATTTCATTAGCTTCAATGTCCTTCAAACTGAAACACAACAGTGCTTGCACACTGTTGCTTCGCAGCAGATAGGCAAAGCGGTGGTACTTATTGGCTGTTGACAGCCTCTTAGAAAAATCTTGTATAGGTAAAAAAGAAATTATAAAAGAAGGATTGCAATTATGATGTAAGCAACAGCATGGAATGTTTGCTTTGATAAAATTATTAAATACACGGTTCGTTCTAATAATCAATTTCTGTGTTACATAATTCGTGTGTATTGGGCGTAGGAATTTCTAAATGGAACTAATCAGCATGGTTTAGATTCCTGTAAACCATTGCCTTTTCGGTGGCTTTTCATTAAATAATGCAGGCCGTGTGTTTAGTAAGGGGATTCTATCAAAATATCAATGATATTGGAATTTAAATTATCTTTTACTAGCTAGCTGTCGTGGTTTCACCTGCATGTTATTGCTCTTCTTACTGCCCTGCTGTGATATACATATAAACCTTCCTCATGGATCACTAGTTATTGCTGAAAACTGCATTAAAATCTGTTGAATAGTTTAAAAGACCTAAGCGAACAGACAGCGGAAGCGACTTCATTTTATAATATGTAAAGATATGAATAAAAATTAAATGCTGTTCATTGCTAAGGGCATCACTTGAAAACCGCCTGAATGATTTGGCTTATTATTATTCTTTTTATTGTTCGTAATAATCCAAATTATGGAAAGAAAAGTTCGAACAGCTGCACTGTAATAATTTTAAACTAGTGAAAAATTTAATGAAAACTAGTGTGTAAGTGGATTTTGGTATCTTTAGGTTAGCAGCGATCTGTCCTAACTTTTTTTTTCTGATGGTAAGCGTAGTGCAATCCAAAAAACCAGCGACCACCAACAAACAATGAGTTTATCGGTGGTCCCCAGAGTCATGCCGGCCTGTATAAATGTTTCTTCCCTCTTCGGACAGGAAAGCAGCAAATCGAGGGGCCTGCGAAAGAATATGCTGATGACTGATGCAAGCACAGGAATACAAGGATGTACCCCTATACCCGCCCCAATCAACCATCAAGTCATGTCGCAAGCCCTCGAGAGAACCGGATATACACTAGCTCTATGGTAGAGTTTCTTTGGCACCCCATGGGTACGGAACTCTAATAGCTCTTCTTGTAAAAAAAATCTTGCAAAATTATAAAATTGCCGCATTCGCCTCACCATCATCAAAGATCATTAAATCAAAACACCACGTGCAAAATGACATTGTGACCATTTCATTTTAATTTCATGCCAAATTAATTTCAACACACGTTCGAAGATTGCTTTTTATTTTGGATTTATTTGTAGTGAAAAGTGACAAAGACGATGCAATGGTGCTGGCATGGGCAATATTTGGGTTTGTTTTGATGTGTTACATTGATCAGGCTCAGTTCGAAAGTATGTATGTTTATATTATTTAAATACTAGCGTTTCTCCCCAGGGGGTATGAGGCAGGCGGCCGATCGTAAAAATTACAAGCCAAATCTTTCTATAACATAATGTGTTAAAAAGCATATTGCGCCGATCCCACTACCAGTAGGGCAGGTGGAAGTAGGAGACTAGCTTTCCTTGCGGCTCCGCCCGCATCAATGTCTTTTTCTAGCCTATGACCTAAGTCAGGTCCATATTTCACCCAAATAGTCCAAGTAGCGCTTATAGTGGCCCTGACGTCGATGTCACCAGAGTCATTCAGTTCAGATCCTATGTATTTAAACTACCTAATCACTTTTCACGGTAACTTCGTTCCCTATCCACTTACTATTCGGATCCTTACACCAGCAGGCCATTATCTTCGCCTTTTTATATTAGTATTAATTTTGAATTTATTCTAAACAGAATACGATTTGATTCTGATTCCGATAAAAAGCGTATCACATTCAAAAAACGCAATAGACGCGGCAAAAAGAAGTCGATATCTAAATAAAAGTAAAAAGGATGAATATGTCAGACTTGACATAGAACATTACGAGGAGCCTACAGAATTGCCAGATATCGACAACTTTGATTACGCAAAAGATCGAGACAACTTTAAAAGAGATTTGTATGACTACGAATCTAATTATGGTGACGATAAAATTGTCGGTGGGATAGAAGTCGAGGTCAATTTGTATCCTTACCATGCTGCTTATGGGACGAATTGTGGTGGAGCTATCATTGATAAAAAATGGGTAATTACTGCCGGCCATTGTGGGTGAGTAGTTACCTTACGATTTTAATTTCTATCGTACGCGCCTAACGTTTAACAAAATCTGTGCAGTTCTTTAATTTTTATTTGGATCTCTGAATCTAGTTACTCGTTCTAGATGTTATAAAAACTGATTATAAAATAAAGTGGAAAAATAAGAATACATTCTTATTGTATTAAATTACTATATAATTCCTTCTACAAACTGATTTTTCACCACAAAGTGTCCCAAAAGGAGGTTAAGCAAACTACCGGTAAAATCACGAGCTAGATCCAAAAGCTTACGTCACTCTGTTCAAATTAATCGCCTAACTGCTTATGTAACAGAGCTAAATTCCACAGCAAAAAACCCTACATCCGAGTAGGCTCCAAATATCTGAACCAAGGCAAGAAGATCATGGTGAAAAAGAACCACATCCATCCAATGTGGTCAGCGAAGCACAAGGACCACCCTTTTGACTATGATTTCCAACTCCTGGAACTGGCTGAGCCACTGAAGTTTGATGACAACGTCCAGCCTATAAAGGTGGCTCATATCGAAGATATGGTTATTGGGAAGGTCGTTACTGTTACTGGCTGGGGAAATACGGAGGAGAATGTAAGTAGAAATGTTACCTCCTTGGGCTCGCTCATAAGCTAAGAAGATCTTGGATTGAAGTCCGTCTTCCAGCAATACTCATTTTGTGTCTAAAATTTTTGATCAGTCACGAGTTGCTCGGGACTGGAATATATGCCCGAAATGGTGATAATAAGCTCGGCGATACGTGGTCGTACTATTAGAATTATCTCAGCCTACATCTTCGGGGGTACATGAGTGAGCATATGTTGGGCTTCTCTGTGGAGTCGATATGCTTAGTAGGAGAAGCTTCTCAGTTCTTGACATCTGTGTTTTTTATGTGTGTTTCTTGATATATCCGTTGAATGTAGTCCGAATTTCATAATTATATTTTAGTACTCAATGGGTTTTCCCCTTAGGGTAATCCCACAAAAAAAAATGTTAAGACTTATGTTGATGTTTTTGAACGTACTAAATAAATGCAATATTAATTGTCTATTTTTTTACGTCTCTCTTCTCTCTGCTCGCCATGGTCTGTGCTACACAATTTAAAATTCGACCGATATTATTTACTATATTTTTTTATTTTTCGTCCAAAACTCTGCAGTCTAATGATGGAGTATGAGGACAAATGGGGAAGTCCCCAACTGTTATGAGGCTACGCACCACGATGTTGAATTTTGAAATTTTTAAGTTAAAGTTACTTTAGCTTAAAGATTGCAGCTTTCTTTTTCAGCTTAAGTTAAAATTTACATATTTACTTCTCTTCAGGGTCCATACTCTCACCTCCTCCGAGCAGTAAGAGTTCCGATAATATCCAAGCAACACTGCCAAAACGTACCGTTCCCGTACTTCCGAGGAAGCCTGACTCCAAGGATGTTCTGCGCTGGCTACTCTGAAGGGAAGAAAGATGCTTGTCAGGTAAAGTAACAATATCGCTGGTGGTAGGATATTAATATCTGCCCGGATAGCGACCACCGTATGTACACATGGTCTTAAAACCTGCCATAGTGACCCATACACCTTGTGTGGATCGCGTTCCAGGATCAGCCAGTGTATATCCGGTTCTCCCGAGGGGCTTGCGACATGACTTGATGGTTGTTTGGGGCGGGTATAGGGGTACATTGTATACACTTTTTTTGGATCGCACTGCGCTTACCATCAGGTGTAGTGCAATCACTTTACTGTGCCCGGATAAAAAAAATCTTGGATTTTTTTTTTACTACGATCTTAATGACGTGATACAGTAAGTAGTTGTCTAGGATCGGACAAAAGGAACTGATTCCTATATTATGATATTAGGCAGATATGAAAATAAATAAAGGATGAGACAGCCGCCTTGGCCCAGTGAGCGAATAGCCGATGGTGAAACGTAAGGCCACGGGTTCGATACCCGCACCGTTTAATTCGGGTCTGAGTATTGTGAAACCGAAAACTTCTCGTAGTTCCTGATACGCACGTCACAAGATAATCATATCTCACTGTAGAGAGATTATTATTATTTAGTAAAGGCCCAAATACACCTAGCCGTTGGTTTAAGCCTAATCCTGATTGGTGTCATACAATGGATAAGTTTTATCATTGATCTAGTCGAATTTTACGCTTTTCTTGAACAAGAAGGTTTTGAGTTAGATGCTCAGCTTTAGTAACTGTTGTTTAAGTTTTTGAAATATGAGATCATACAGACTTAACATAAAATTAAGCATTATCTCAATACTTCTCAGCACGCTTCACCGACTTCAAGTCTGGAATAAAGGTAGGATGACTTGTATCTAATTCTAGGGTGACTCAGGAGGGCCAGCGGTTGCCTACGATCGTCTTCTCGGCATAATCTCCTTCGGCTACGGATGTGCAACTCCTGGCTCTTATGGCGTCTACAGCAAGGTGGCGAAGGTCAGAGCTTGGATACAAGAAGTCACCGGCCTGTCACTAAGCTAATCGTTTTGTATGAGTACAGAATTTTGAATTGTTTTGAGTTTTATTTTTGTTACTATGAGGTGGAGAAACGAGTATATCGGCGGGATCGTTGGTGTCCGTGACGCTGCTGATAGACTCCTAGGTTGTCGCTTAAGATGGCTTGGTCAATTTTGAAGAATATGTATTGCTTGATTGAATGACGAGACGAGCAAGGTGTTCGCCTGATGGCAAGCGCCACGCCTGCCCACAAACAGAAGTAACACCATACAGATATTGAATTACACAGCACTGAACTGCGCTCGTCACCCCGAGATATAAGATTTTAAGTCTTATAATACCCAGTAATTTCACTGGCTTCAATGTCCTTCAAACGGAAATACATCAGCGCTTAAACACCGTTGCTTGGCGGCAAAAATAGACAAAGCGGTGGTTTTTTAAGTTCACATTCCCTATATTAAGATACTAGCTTTTGCTCGCGGCTCCACCCGCGTGAACAGCACTTTCATCACTTATTTTATCCCCTTGGGGGTAGAATTTATCAAAATACTTTCTTAGCGGATGCCTATCAGTCAGTCAGTTTTATAGTATATCAAACCTTTGAGTTTTATATATTTAGATTAGGAAAAAAATATCATTTTATGCATTTATAGGCCTGTTGTAGTGGGTGGCACGTGCAACCATGGTTAATTTTCATCATTTACGACCATACAATGAATCAATAAAAATAATTGCGTTTTTAATTTCTCACCGCGCTTCGAGACCGATAAGCATACTGTGATGTTAATTCTGTTCCTTTTAATTGAAACACGAGTTATTAATGTGCTCGGGTGAGGATATTTTTTATTAAGTTACCTATCGCCTCATGTTTAGCGTAACGATTTTGTTACCAACTTCAAAAAAGGAGGAGGTTCTCAATTCGACTGTATTTTTTTTGCCCGTGCCTGTGACACTACCGGTCAACTGAAATTGCACCGACTCCAAAGAGAGCTAAAATTGTTATTTTCTACTTTTCGGTATATTTTTTTGAAGTCCGTTTTTAAATTTGTTAAACTTTATTTTATTATATTAAAATACGTACTAACGCCTGTGATCCCTGAAGGGGTAGGCAAAGGTATGTACATCCACATTTCGCCGAACGTATTTCCGTCTCATGATGTGATAGGGGGCGAGCCTATCACCATACCGGGCACAATTCCAGACTCCAGGCTGATACTGAGCATTTCGTGATAGAAAACTTATTATCACTTTATCCGACTCGCGGATCAAACCCGAGACCTCAGCTCATTGTACCGCGTAAGTAATACTGCGTCATCGAGGCATTGTTTGTAGTAGAGGACGATAAGCATATGTGTTATCTGATAGTCCACCCCGTGACCACTTTCAAAGCTTACGAGTCGGGACCAAAGTTAAAATAAAAAAACGCGATAAAATTCGTTTAAATTAGTTTCATTTCAATAATACCAATATTCATATACGCACTCACACCTATAACCCCCGAAGAGGTTGAAAGATATGTACTACTTATACCTCTGTCTACCCAAATCCGAAGACCCAAATCTCCCTTCCAAATACGTATTCTTTTCCTTTTAGTTTATTAATATACTCACAATACTTTTGATATTGAGATATTAATGGGTGGTAAAGGTCACTAAGTACCACAAGGACCCACTTGCTAGTTCGGTTGCTGTTTTATGAATATAACTTAGAAGATTTTTCTTATTTGATTGAATGACGAGACGAACAAGGCGCTCGCCTGACGGTAAGCGCCACGTCTGTCCATAAACAGAAGCAACACTACACAGAACTTTGAATTACAAAGCACTGCATGGCACTGAACTGCGCTCGTCACCCCGAGATGTTAAGTCTCATAATGCCCTGTAATTTCACTTGCTTCAATGTTCTTCAAACCGAAACACAACAATGGCCACACACTGTTGTTTGGCGGCAGAAACAGACAACTCAAACCTTGTAAAGTTCAAGGAATTCGGCTTCCTGTTATCCAGAGGTGTTCAATTATCCTTGGTATTGCATCAAATCTTAACCAAACGAATGAAAGATATTGAAGACAGTGAAATTACTGAGCATTATGAGAATTAGTATCTTATCTTGGGCTGGGTCACGCCGCGTTAAATCCAGCGGTAAAGGAAGCCCACTTGAGTTTGTTTCGCCGGGTCTTCTCAAGGTGGGTCGTTTTGGATCCGGTGGTAGTTTTAAAACACGTGCCGTTTTCGTTAATGCCTATGGTCCATATAGACGACCCCCCAAAATATATGATGATTCTGGACTATTCCATAGTAAAAATATGGAAAAATAATAATTATAAATAGTTTTAGTGTAATTGCCGAGTGTATTTTGATGATGCTATGTATGTATGTATACATTAGTTGATACTGATTTCTATGTAATATAAGTTTCTTTTACTTTTGTACTGACTTGTCATAAGCGCTATTTCAATTGCCTACATGATTAATAAATTATTTCATTTCATTTCATTTCATTATGTGTGACGAGCGACGACGAATGGTGACGAGCGCAGTTCAGTGCTTTGTAATTCAAAGTTCTGTGTAGTGTTGCTTCTGTTTATGGGTAGGCGCTTACCATCAGGCGAGCGCCTTGTTCTTCTCGTCATTCAATGAAGTAAATAAAAAAAATGTGACTATAATGATTTCTTATGATTACGCAAATATTACACATTGAAATAAAACTAATTTATACGGATTGAATCGCGGTTTTTTATTTAATTTTGGTCCTGACATTTCAATAGCTTTCCAGCCTTCGTGATCACAGAATGGACTACGCGTCATTTAAATTGTGACTACCCAACGTATTTTAAAAAGCATTATAGACCTTGAAGTACAAGTAGGTTTTCTAACATTTTTGATTCAGCGATAAGTCGCCGGCGGCCGCATTAGATAGCTAATGTCAGGACACAACCGGTTTATTGCATTCAAACTATCTGACCGTGTAAAACTGTTCGATCGCTGGCATTTTAGAACATTAGAAAATGCCAAGATTGGCTTCGAAGTAATAAGAAGAGATTCTTATTTTGTTTGCGTAACCGAGGCTTGCAAACGAGCAATTGAGTCACTTGATGGTAAGTGATCAGTGTCTACAGCCTTTTTCTTTTTCTAGCCCTGTATTATACATGTCCCACTGCTGGGCACGGGCCTCCTCTACTGAATGAGAGGGGTTAGGCCTTAATCCACCACGCTGGCCTAATGCGGGTTGGCAGACTTCACATACCTTCGAAAAATCTTATCGAGTTCTCAGGTATGCAGGTTTCCTCACGATGTTTCCTTCACAGGCAAAGCAAGCGATAATTAACAATTAATATACACGTAACTTAGAAAAGTCAGAGGTATATGCTCTTGGGGCTGGTTTCGAACCTGCGACTTTCGTCTCGACAGTCCGTACCATTCCCCGCTGAGCTATCGCTGCTTGCCTACAGCCTTATACCGCTTAAATCATACTCACTCATGCCTGTAATCTTCGAAGGGGTAGGTGGAGGTGTAACCGGTTCGCCAACTTATTTGCGCCCCATGATGTGATAGGGGCAAGGCTCAATTCCATACTCCGAGCTGATACTGAGCACATCGTGGTAGAAAAATTAAATATAATTTTTACCTGATCCGAGATCGAACCCGAGACCTCAGCACATCAATCATATCGCGTACGGAATACGCCACCATCATTTAATTACACTATTCCTGGATTGCGCTACACTTACCATCAGGTGTGGCGTAGTCATTCTGCCGAGCCAGGAAAAAAAAAAAAAAAAAAAATCAGACAAATAATTTTTGGATGCCAGGATCTTAGGCGGCCATGGTATCAGCATAAACCAGGCGCCGTACCAAGCGAACTATGGTGACATTTGTGGAGCAGTGCTGGTGCATCGAAAGTGGGCTTTAACAACTGCTCATTGTGGGTTAGTTTGCTTTGTTCCAACTTTGGTAGTTAAGACATTTTGCTCATAGTGATAATGTTTGTCCCGACATTCATGGCGCAGTGGGTTCGGTTGAAGCCAGTGAAATATTGGGTATTATGAGACTTATCATCTTATGTCTCGGGGTGACGAGCGCAGTTCAGTACCATGTAGTGCTTTGTAATTCAAAGTTCTGTGTGGTGTTGCTTCTGTTTATTGACAGTCGTGGCGCTTACCATCAGGCGATCGTCTCGTCATTCAATTAAAATTAAAGGATAATGACAGAAAGAAAGATGGGTCTTAACATTTTATGTCTCAGAATGACGAGCGCAGTTTAGTCTCAAACAATACTTTGTAATCCAATATTCTGTATGATTGCTTATGTGTATGTGCAGGCGTATTTTCCATCAGACAAGCGACCTGCTTATCAGACTAGTAAAACAATCTTCGCTTTTTTCAGCACAGAAGAAACATTCATCCGTGTAGGCAGTAAATATCGTCTCAAGGGTCCAAAGATAAATATAAAACGACATTTAGTGCATCCTAAATACGGCGACAAGCATTCTTTTGACTATGACATTCAACTTCTACTGTTTCGTGCTTTACGTTTTAGTAAATCAGTTAATGCCATAGACATCAGTAATGGAGATTTTGGACATAATGTGTTTGTTACTGGGTGGGGATATGGGTTTGAAAAGGTAAGGATTTTCGGTATATTTGGTTTGTAGGTTAGCTTTTTTTTATAACTTGATTGAATGACGAGACGAGCAACTCGTCTGATGGTAAGCGCCACGCCTGCCCATAAACAGAAGCAACACCACACAGAACTTTGAATCACAAAGCACTGCATGGCACTGAAATCCGAAATTCTTTTAGTATTATAGGCGTACATGGGCGGTGGAGATCACTTACCATCGGGTAACGCACTTGCTATGCCGGTCTTTGCTATTAAAAAAGAACTCAATAGCATAATTTTGCTGATATTGCGTCAGTCGACTATCGATATTATATTAAGATTGCACTGTAGTCTTTGCAAGGATCCAGGATGAAAGTTGTAAATATGTTTCAGGGATATTACAATGATTTACTACAACAAGTTGAACTTCAAATAGTACCAATGGAAGACTGCCAGGTTGTAGAGAATGCCTGGTACAACCACACACTTACTTCTAGAATGTTCTGCGCGGGAGGAGAAGGGGTTGATGCTTGTCAGGTCAGTAGAACATTTATATACGACAGCTTCCGTGGCGCAGCGGGCGAGTAGCCGGCTGTGAAGCGAGAGGCCGTGGGTTCGATTCCCGCACCAAGACATACATTTGTGTGATCCACAAATATTTGTTTCGGGGTCTGGGTGTTGTGAGACCTAAAGTCTCTCGTAGTTTCTGATAGCCACGACACAAGACTCGTATCTTGCTGTGGGGTCAGGACTATGTGTGTGACTGTTGCGTGTATTTATTTATTTATATAAGAACTTCGGTCCCACAGCACCCATACCTGATACAAATATATGTGGATCACACAAACTTTTTGTCAATGCGAGGATTCAACGGCTTCTTGTTTCACAGCCCGCTATTCGCCCGCTGCACCATGGATATTTTATTTATTTATGAAAATGCTGAATGAAACGCTTAAAGTTATGCACTTCGGCAATTATTTTGCAAGTATTATGGTATATTGGACGTCCGCCTACAAGGTGGATAGACGACCTGATAAAGGTCGCAGGAAGTTTGCTGGTGCAAGGATATTCATATCCGTCCGGATAGCGACCACCGTACACATGGTGTTAAAACCTGCCATAGTGATCCACATGCCTTGTGGGGATCGCGTTCTACACGTTACACCTGATGGTAAGTGTAGCGCAATCCAAGAATAGTGTCGACCAACGATAAACAATGTGTCCATCGTAGGTCGGCAAGATCATGCCGGCCTGCCAAAGGACCAAGGGGGAGGGGAAGGACAAAGGGATGGAAAAAGGGTTAGGATCAAGGGGCAAGCCCCCTGGGGAGAACCGGATATACACTGGCTGATCCTGGAACGCGACCCACACAAGGTGGGCCACTATGGCAGGTTTTAGCACCAGTGTACAGTGGTCGCTATCCGGTCGGATACAAGTATCCTCCCACCAGCAGTATCCTCCCACCAGCACTTTCTATTCCAGGGAGACAGTGGAGGAGCAGCGGTATCTTCAGGCCATCTCATCGGCTTATCTTCTTTCGGGTTCGGTTGTGGACGGCGCGTGCCTGGAGTTTACATTAAAGTTACTGAAAATAGTATTCGAAAGTGGATTAAACGCCATGTAGGGGTTTAACGTTTGGATTGACAAATGCTATGCGTGGATTGCATCATTTTATTTTATTGAATTATGAGACGAGCAAGGCGCTCACCTGCGGTCAAGTCGATGGTAAGCGACACGCCTGTCCATAAATTGAGGCAATACTATTCAGCACTTTGAATTACAAAGCACTGCATGGCACTGAACTACGCCCCTCACTCCGAGACATAAGATGTTAAACTTCATAAATCTCATAATGCTCAGTAGTTTCACTGGCTTCATTGTCCTTCAAACCGAAACACAACATTGTTTACACACTGTTGCTTGGCGGCTGAATTAGACAAATGGGTGTTACCAAACCAGACGGCCTCTCGCATACGAGGGACCTACCACCTTGTAAATACACGACATAATCCTCATCATCAGGCCGGTGGAGTCATAAACATCATTAAGTCCCCAAGTCATCAGATAGAAAATCATGTCTGCGCTCAAAATGGTGGAAAATTTGTCGCCTGAGGCTCCTTGGTGTGCACTTCGTTAGTCACTAGTGATATTGAGTGTGTGTGTGTATGTCTGTGTTGCATCAGGTATTTTGTGAAATGTCTGGTTTGAAGAGTGAGTATTTAAATAAACAATAAATGCACCCAACAGTCACATACATAGTCCTGACACCACAGTAAGATACGAATCTTTTGTCATGGGTATCAGGAACTACGAGAGACTTTTGGTCTCATAACACCCAGATGCCGAAACAAATATTAGTGGATCACACAAACATTTGTCTCGGTGCGGGGATCGAACCCGCGGCCTCTCGCTTCACAGCCGGCTATTCGCCCGCTGCGCCACGGAGGCTGTTAAACGATGTGTCTGTGCTGTCACGGTATTGTTACTATTTATTGATGATGGATAAGTTTTGCAGTAGATAAAGATTTCTGATTCAGAAATCTTTATCAATCTACATCAAGCGCCAGACTTCCTTGACGCAGTCCGATTTCCCTGACGCGTTCGCATAAGTTAGGCAGTCACAATTAGTACTTGAGTTTTGGACAAAAAAAAACACACGAGTTGTTGAAATTGGAATTTATGTCCGGTATGGCAATCGCCATATCACATCATGGGATGTTGCATTTTGCAATGTTTTATTGCAGCACTATTTGTTCTACTTATCCCTTCAGGTGTAAGCATATGTGAATGGATTTTAAGATCATCATTCATTATAGACGTTTTATAAAATACCTGACTGTACATTATGTATGCGACTTATTAAAAATTTATTATTTATAGTGTACATACATTTCGGCCTGAACATCCATACTTGTTATTAATTAAGCATTACCTTGGTACATGATTTTAATATTCGGCCATTTAATATGTAACCACATATTTATCATTTCGGTAAAGGAGAATTTCTGGGTTCGATTTTTATTACAAAATATATTACATTACGAGTTAATATTTTCGGTCAACCTTAATTAATAATTGAACATACAAGCTTGTGGTCTGAAGGATTAATGTGTTAGACGAGTGGTAGCGCCACGCTGTAGGCAGTTTTATGTACAGCATAAATGGACCGGCTCGACCGGGTCGTCGCCACCGTCTGACAGGAAACCGACGTAAAGTAGCGGCTTGCTGCTACATTTTGTACGGTTAGTGAGATATCCGGAGGGCCAAATCCCCCTCCCTTCCTAATCCCTTAATTATACCTTCCCTTTAAGGTCGGCGACACGCCTATAATTCTTCTAGTATTGTAGGCGTACATGGGCGGTGGAGATCACTTACCATTAGGTGACCCACTTCCTCGTTTGCAGGTCTATGCTAATAAAGAAAAAACGAAGTACCGAAAAATCCTTAGAGCCTAATTTGAACGTCTACAGCTTTATAAAGTCAATAACTTAGAAAAAAAAATATACTTACGTTTCGTATTGGGGACCATAATTAAAAATATTACACTAAAATTAAATGTTTCTTTTGTATACCGAATATACATAGGCTGATCCTGGAACGCGATCCACACAAGGCGTGTGGATCACTATGGCAGGTTCCATAGGTACCATGTATACAGTGGTCGCTATCCGGGCGGATATGAATATCCTACCACCAGCATAAATATGTAAGACTGTAAATATTACGTAATACAACCTTAAGCAATATATCTCATATTGATTGTCTCTCCTTACATTGGTCCGATATGCTACACAATCAACTCATAAAGGTACCGACAGTGATGAATGGGCACGGTTCAACGACCCCGGTTCATTTGCCCACGTTGGCCGACTGCAGCTCTATCTACTTGTATTTTGGCAAGTCTCGTAGGATTGTTTAATTGCTATGAGATTAATTCATGGTTATTTACTGCTTATAAATTATACTTGAATATTTTACTGTAATTTAAATAAAACCGCTTTGTCCATTTTTGCCGCCAAGCAACAATGTGTAAGCACTGTTGTGTTTCGATTTGTAAGACATTGAAGCCAGTGAAATTGCTGGGTATTATGAGACCTAACATCTTATGTCTCGGAGTGACGAGCGCAGTTCAGTGCCATGCAGTACTTTGTAATTTAAAGTTCTGTGTGGTGTTGTTTCTGTTTGAGTGCAGGCGTGGTGGTTACCATCGGGCGAGCGCCTTGCTCGTCTCGTCATTCAATCAAATAAAGTAAAAAAACCACTTTATCCGTTCGCTAGATGTGAATACATACATAGATGATGTATGAAATAATATCTTTATTTATGTGCTAGTAGCGATAGCTCAGCGGGGAGTGGTACGGACTGCCAGACAATAGTCAGAGGTTCGAAACCAGCCTCAAGGCCATACTGCAGTATTCATTTATCTTCGCGAGATAAACTGCGTATTTAAGAATTTCTACAAACATTTCTAAGGCATGTGAAGTCTACCAAGCCGCATTAGGCCGGCGCGGCGTGATGGAGTATGGCCTAACCCATTCAAAGAGGAGGCCGAGGCCCAGCAGTGGGACTTATATAATGGTATGGTATTAATATTTTATCATGTAGTCTGTCAAACCACGAAAAAAATACTGCGACTGCAAAACAGTCATTCAATTTCGTTTAAAATACACTAAAAGCACTCGCAAAATCCCGTACACGCCGCGTCGATCGAAGAAAATCATCGGGAAAACATTTTTGCAATTTTTCATCCCCCTTCAACCCCCTGCAACCCCCTTATATAACGAAACGGGGGTAAATACCGCCCATATATTCAGTTAATGTAATTATCCCACTTGAATTTTGTATAAAATCCACACATACTTGTCGTAGTGTGCGAGAGTTTATTTTATATATTGACGGGGGGGGTTGGGTGTGTGGGCCCCCCGTGGGGTCGTCATGATGATGCCGAGTCTGCGCAGTTGCTAGACAGAGACGAAAAACCTAGACTGCACTTAAACACTAGTTATTGTGGTCGGTATTGTGCGATTCTATGATGAAATTTGATGGTTCAAATCTATGAAAACGCTTGACTAGTGTTTTCTATATCTTGATGGTATGATGGTAGGATAGGTGGTTTGGTAATTGTAAGTTTGGAGGTTGAGTCTCTGAGGTTACAGATTTGATACTTGGATTGGGAACATTCATCTTTGCGCTTATTGTTTTGGATTCCGTAATGTTTTGACTAGGTATGCAAGAGGCCGTCTGGGTTAGTACCACTGCTCTGTCTATTTCTGCCGCAAAGTGGCAGTATGTATACCAATGTATTCCGGCTTCAAGAACATCAAAGCCATTAAAATTATCGAGTATTATAAGACTTAACATCTTGTCAGGGTGACCAGCGCGAGTGCAGTGATATCCGATGATTTGTGATCCAAAGCTCTGGCAGATGATGCTACTGAATATGAGCAGGCAATTACCTTCAGGTGAATAAAAAAACTTAATTAACCGACTTCAAAAAGGAGGAGGTTCTCAATTCGGCGAGTTTTTTGTATGTATTTTCATCGATTTCTCTGCCAATAATGGACTGATTTTGTTAAAAATTTTATTCGATAGTGCTTAGCTCGCAGCTAGCGATGATTAGCTGCGATGTGGTCCCGTATAACTTGTGTTAAGATGGAATACGTAGTATAAAAATCATAAATTAAAAATAAATTTAACAAAATTTAAAAACCGACTACCAAAAAATAACATTGAAAAGAGACCTAATTAAATTGTTGTTGTTTTGACTTTTCAGTGATCTTTTTTGAATCTGGTTTTTAAGTTTTATGATTACTGGATAGTGTTCGTCACTCCGAGACATAAGTTGTTAATTCTCATAATGCCGAGTAATCTCACTGGCTTCAATGTCCTTCACACAACAGCGCTAACATACTGATGTTTAACAGAAACTACAGTTCAAACCACGATTTTTGGAGTGGTAGAGCCACGCTGTAGACAGTTTGTCTACAGATGAATGGGCCGGCTCGACCGGGTCGTTGCCACTGTCTCACCGAAAACCGACGTAAAATAGCGGTATTCATAACATTGTATGTGTTCATACAAACGAATCGAGACATTATTAATTCTCTCATAATTTTTACATCCGACGAGCATTTTCACGAGCCTTTACGCGCGTTAAAGTGATGTACGGTTAGCAGATATCGTAAAATAAAAATATAATATTCTGAAGCGATTTACCAATTAATAGCCATTTAACAGCCTTCATGGCGCAGCAGGCGAGTAGCCGGCTGTGAAACGAGAGACCGCGGGTTCGATCCCCGCATAAAACAAATGTTTGTGTGATCCATAAATATTTCCTGATACCCACGACACAAGACTCGTGTATCTTACTGTTGGGTCAGGACTGTGTAAAAAAAAATAGATTTTGCTCGTGACTTCGTTCGCGTGAATGGCAGTGGCTGACTATCAACTTGCGACCACCGCCTGATACAACTTAGTCGAAACTTTAAAAAAAAAGTAAGCAAAGCTGATCCTACTGCTGAGCAAAGATCTCCCCCTTCTCCTTTCATTCATCGCGACCCAATGCCAATGTAGATCATTGTGGCTCAAATGCCTCCAGATCGTGTCACCACCACCAGGACGGCCGCGTTTTCGCCGACCTTCAGGTACTTATTCGGTTACTAACTTTGCCCAGCGTTTTGGACGCTTTTGAGTCAGATAACCTGCCCAATCCCACTTGAGATGCGCTGCTTTTCATCTGTTTTGCCCGTTTTTAATTGGATTTCACTGTTTCGGACTCTGTCACTAACCCTTATGGTGTATATTACACTCCATAGATCTTTGGCAAATCTTGAGGCAACACTTTTGGGATTCGGTCAAAGAACAAATCTGAGAATGTTACTACTGCTATAAATGTGAAAGTTTGGATGTTTGTGAATTTGGATGTTGGTTAGTTAATCACGCCTTAACGGCTGAACGGATGAAATTCAGCACAAAGGTAGACCACCTTACCCTACGACAGAAGCTACTTATTATAAAGCCGCTCACGCGCGCGGAGTCGCGGGCATAGCTAGTATAGTATATAAAACATATAGATTACATGCTGACTGTACATTTCGCACAGCGCGTGCAGTTAATAGTAGAATTTTGCGCACACCCTTTAATCTTGTGGATTACTCGATGCGAACCGGGTGAACGAACTATATTAATACGTAACTATGTGTAAACCATAATGGATGACAATGTATACAGACGGCCATTTTACTGTATTATACGTATTTTTGGGTACTTTAATCAGTATCATTAAAGCCTATGTGTTGATTAAAATAGTTACGTATCATATTATGGGACGGAAGTAGGTTTTTTTATTTGATTAACTGACGAGACGAGCAAGGCGCTCGCAGGTTCGAAACCAGCCCCAAGAGCATACACCACTGACTTTTCTATGTTACGTGTATATTCATTGTTAATTATCGCTTACATTAACGGTGAAGGCAACATCGTGAGGAAACCTGCATACCTGAGAACTCGATAAGATTTTTCGAAGGTATGTGAAATCTACCAACCCGCATTAGGCCGGCGTAGTGGACTAAGGCCTAATCCCTCTCATTCAGTAGAGGAAGCCCGTGCCCAGCAGTCGGACTTATATAATACAGCGCTAGTAAAAAAATAATAATAATGTGTAGATGCAGATTCACTTCCCTGAAAGTAATTCTGGCGGCGCCTATGCCTATACCTGTAATCCCTGATTACTGTTCTTTGATAGAGAATAAAGGATGTATGCAAAGTCAGCTGGTATTTCTTTTAACCCATACTCTTATTTTTGGCGAGGGTAACCTAAGGATGGTGTTTAAAACAAAGTATCTCGCAACATAATATTTGTAGAACATAGTTGCAATAAACACAACGTTTGTTCGATAAGTGTTCTTGTCAGAAGAAACTGTAATTTCATCTAGTTAGGTGATAGTTAAACAACATTCTAGAAAAAAACTTAACTAGGGTATTGAAATAACTGTAGAGGTTTTACGGAGTTCTTTTTGAAATGTGTTGAATATTTTTTTGTACTTAATACATGATTATTATGGATTAGATAAAATAAAATGTGTCTCTCTATATTAGTTTTCAATGTTTTTTTTTATTTGAATGAATGAAGAGACGAGCAAGGCGCTTGCCTGATGGTAAGCACCACGCCTGCCCATAAACAGAAGCAACATCACACAGAACTTTGAATTACAAAGCACTGCATGGCACTGAACTGCGCTCGTTACCCCGAGACATAAAGTAACAGTTTGCTGTTGCTATCCGTATGGTAAGTAACATATCCGGAGGCCCAAATTCCTCTCCCCTTCCCAATCCCTCAGGTATGCCTATCCTTTAATGTCGGCAATGCGTTCATGGCTCTTATGGTATTGAGTTCATGAGGAATGGAGATCACTTACCATCGGGTGACCCACTTAATCGTTTGCCGGCCTATGTAATAAAGAAGCTCTTTGTCCGATTATTGCTTAGTGGATTGGAGACAGTCTTCGTGGCGCAGTGGGTGAGTAGGCTGTAAAGCGTGAGGCCGAGGGTTCGATTCTCGCAGTCGAATGTTTGTGTTCCATAAATATTGGTTTCGGGTCTGGGAGTGTATTCTCCCCAGAGGGGTTGACGTCAGGCAGGTGGCCGGTCGTAAAAATTATAAGCCATTTTTTTTTGACATGTCTTAAAAATCATGTTGCACCGACCCCTCTGCCAGCGGCATAAGGGCAGGTAGAAGAAGGAGAGATTGAAGAAGTAAAAAATTACAAACCAAAAAATAATAAAAAAACATTGAAGTACAAGTCAGACTCGAACGAACGAAACCCAAAAATCTAGCATAAAAACAAAAAAGTCGTAAATAGACTTAATGTCAATAATTCATTTATTTTTAAATTTCTTTATTCATCTGAATGAGGAAATGATCAAGTCGCTCGTCTGATGGTAAGCGCCACGTATGCTCATAAATAATATGCCTTTAAATTACAAAACACTGCATGGAACTGAACTGCGTTAATCACATCAAGACATTAATATTAAGGCTCATAATGTCGCAATTTCAGTGGCTTTAATGTCCTTCAAACCGAAACACAATAGTGCTTACAGAATGCTTGGTGGCAGAAAAAAGAAATGCCCACAAAACCTAGATGGCCTCTCGCATACGAAGAACCTACCTTCTAAGAATGAAGCTAGTAGAATGCTCGAAATAAACCAAAGCCTTTGAAATAAACCTAATTTAAACGGTTTTTACAGCGTTTTTTTTAACGGAATGGACTAAGGTGTAGGTTGTGACTACAAACGTCTGGACCAAAATTAAAATAAAAAACCGCGATAAAATCCGTTTAAATTACTGTTATTTCAATTTGTAACATTCGCGACAATGTAAGAAATCATTATCCTAAAGCCAGTTTTTTTTATCCTGGCTCGGCAAAGTGACTACGCTACACCTGATGGTAAGTGTAGCGCAATCCAAGAATAGTGTCGACCATCGATAAACAATGACAATGACTGAAAAAGTATTGAATACTTCAGGGAAATTTAACCAGTCAATCAATTCTGCCACGTACATCAGTATAAATGTACAGTCTTAGCAACAGAAACATCATACTATGGGCGAGTCATTTCACATAAATACAACCATATACGCGAACAGAACTATTGATCCGAACTCATAAACTAGTACAATGAAATTTATAATAAGTAAATAGTTTAACTAAAACTGAAATATCGCGCACACGCACACTGGCACACGGTGTTTAGAACATGTTAGATCACACACACATTAACTGTATATACATGAGGTTTTATAATAAACACGTAAAATCATTATTTGATGATTTCGAGGTGTACGCGAGTCATTGGGTGGGGTTGAAGGGGGTCATGGGAGGCGGGGGCCCCATCCCCCGGATATGGGAGGCCAGCCCGTTGCACCAGCATTGCAACCAGCCGATTTCAGTGTGACCGGTGAGGCTGGTGACGCCGCGTGTTTTCCACCTACGCAACGCGCCAGAAAAAAAGTGACGCGCAAATAAACAAGAAAAAAACAAAACACAACAACAACAACATTAAAAAGAAACTAAACGGCCTAAATCCAAAATATCGAATTCGATAAACCAATTTTTTGGTTCGAAATTCAAAATTTGCGCGCATGCGTCCCGCCCGTCTCCGCAGCCTGCCGTCACATTCAATGGATAGTTTATGCAATAGACGCTATTAATTTTTTCCACACATAATCAAATAGTTTTTAAGTGATTTTTAACCATTAGTATTCAGCAACACTTGAACTCTTACAATAGACTTTTTGAAACCGGTCTCATTTTTACAAACTGTAAACTAGTGTTAAGGCAACTGAGGACGCTTTGCTTGGATCCGTCGTTCCAGGGCTACGCAACATCATCGACCATCCGGGAAAAGCATCCTAACTACCCAGGGAAGAACAGAAGCACCCATGGGAGAGAAGCGCAGCAGGCCACGCTACCACACATGCGGCCAACGATAATTTAAATGCGCCACAAACACAAGCAACTCAAGATTTCGTAACTAAAGGGAATCTAGCACAAAACAAATAAAACTATCGCCATTTGACGATAAAGTAACACGTTTTTTCGCAATAGAACAAGTTTTATGTTTATATCAACCGTTATTACAAGGAAACAATAGAAAAGAGAATTTAAACGTTTGAGTTTTTTGAGTACATTTAAACAACACTGGTTAATTTTGGAATATTTCGATTGATTTACTTTGAGTTTTATATACAAACTCTCTATATATCTAGTGAAAGTAATTTAGTGAAATACTCTGGACCTAAACGTTAAGGCTAAGTGATATTTGGAATTTCGGCAACATAAGTTTTGGAAGTGTTTCGACCAATTTCATCAACCGTTCCAGACTGTATGGAAGATGAAAATAAATTAATTAAAACAAAAATTCTTGTGCCTTAAATTGGCCTTAAATTAATAGTAAAAAGGTAAGATAAAATTACGTCAAAAAGTTACAAAAAGAAATCTAAATTTACCGAGTTTACCTACCTGTTGAAACGACTTCTAGATTTGTTTAATAGTACAAAATTAAAAATAAATTAACGTTAAGACTTAGTTAAATGTTTGCGTTATTTCTATACCTATAACATTTTACATGAGTAAAAAATAACGGGCTTAAGAAGGGCTATACAAACAAGACAATACTGATATACGAAGATAAAAAGAGAAGAGAAGTAACGATTGTACATCGAATAGGATTAAAGAAGAAAGAGATCTTCAATCTACTTACGGATAAGACTCAGAAACACACCAAGAAGAAAATCAAGGTAAGAAATAGTTTGTAAGATAATTGATTTATTTGGGAGGACATGAATTTTTGATGATTTTTATTAAGCATCACCCGCCATTAGACCGAAACAATATCACCACAACGTCTCGCTCGCTCGCACACCAACCCACCGTGAACAGCAAAATCGTTAATAAAACTGGGTGTATCAAAATGTTTTTTGGCTCTATTTTTTCTATTCGACCATCATTCTTTTCATTAACATCGTATTCATAATCTATATGTTATTTTTCATCAAAATCATCACAAAAATATCATTCATCATCGATTTCGTTACTTTGATCTCCAAAAGTACATTGTATACAACACAACATAGTGTGTGGGTAGTATCGAATGCCAAGAATGGGGTAGAAACATTCGCCTCTAACTTTCGTTTTCGCCAAGTCAAGTTCAGGTTTTCCCGATGATTCCGGCGTGAGGTGTACTGCGCATGTCCGAGTCATCACAGTCATTGCCCAGCCAAATTATTGATTGCAGCCATGTTGGAAAACTGCGGGGGTCGGGAGGGGGTGTCATTTACCGACGTGATAGTTTTCACAACGTTCAATTATGTAGGGGGAGTAGGGTGGTTGGGCGGAAAAAATGTATACATCAATATGGCGGATTTCGGCGGATTTTGTATTAAATTCTATCGGTTACGCCCTCATTGCGAAATTTATGGCAGCCAGTTCCGCTGCATTCGATGCTTTTTTTAATTACCGTCCTTTTGAAATATGAGTTGCTTTTAGACTCATTGGTCATGCGTAATTAATGCATGCGAATATTCTGAACGCATACTGCCTGTTGAAAAAATGAAGCGACACATCGAAACGCGAGTTTTACTAATACTTCATTTCGTTCTCTATTAAGTTCGTCTGTAGGTTTTCTTGCATTGAATTAGGAAGAACTTACAGGATCTAAAGAGTATTTCAAATAGTGTTTTTTTTATAATTAAGATATTCTTGGAAACTACACAGTATCTACTATTTTATTTTGATAACGACTTTATTTTAATGTGATATTTTCCGGTTAATCCATATATTGAAGTTTACCAGTCTTTAAGGAATTGCGAAATTACCTTATATTTGCAGTCTTCTAGTTTAACTGGTTGAAGCGTTATGAATAAACAAATTATAACTAGCTTTTATAAGCTGAGTAAATTATAAATCATGAGTTGATGTCAATTAACTTTAATTGATAATTAATGATTACTTCAACGCTAGGTTAGTTAACACCTTATGCTCCGTTACTGAGTATAGAAAATGAAAATGTATTAAATGGTTAATTGAAAATTTAAATATGTTTATTGCTTAGATTAGCAAACGAGCAAGTCGATCGCCTGATGGTAAGATATGTCCATCGCCCATAAACATCCACAATGC
Source organism: Amorpha juglandis (assembly GCA_949126905.1). NCBI lineage: Eukaryota > Metazoa > Arthropoda > Insecta > Lepidoptera > Sphingidae > Amorpha > Amorpha juglandis. The sequence goes on from OX421389.1 coordinate 8,602,683, forward strand.
CAAGAGAATCATGGATGTTTCCCGAAAGAAAAGGAATGGGGATTGGGATGGAGAGTATTTGGGCTTTTGATTTTTATGAGTGCGACAGAAATGTAACTCAAATATTTATAATATTACTGGTACGAAGTTGCATAAACCCGTCTGTACAGATTTTACGCCGCCTCATTACATAGTAAGTTCGCCTTAATTGGTTTTTATTCCTCGCTCCTTGGCTACATGGCTGTATGCAGATTAGAGCAATGTTACTCTTACTTTGTATTTGATTCTATACTTTTTAATTCTAACAGGGTTGCCAGTTTATTTTAGGGTTGTGTATCTTATTTTCTTCGAAACACTATTACTAGGGTTACACCGTCTGTGTCTGTATGTTTGTATGTCTACATGCAGTAATTAGTTTAAGAATAATTTCTGTAGAGTTACTAGATGAGAAGTGCCTCGTATGTGAGAGGCAGGGTTGATACCATCGCTTTGTTTTTTCTGCCGGTAAGCAGCAGTATCTAAAAACATTATAACAGTAAATACTACGCATTATGAGACTTAAAATAATTTATCTCGGGGTGACGAGCGCAGTCCAATGCCATGTAGTGCTTTGTACTTCAATGTTCTGTTTATGCAAGCAACCTGCTCGTTTCGTCATTCAAAAATCACTTCAAACAGTCTAGCAAAATACTGAAGTATATTAATATTTACTGAATACATAGGTTAAATAATTTCAATTTTTATTTCTAAAATAACCTTTAATTATTATAAATGTTTGGATGTTTGTAATTAAGTCACAGCTGAAAGGTTTTAAATAAAATTTGGCACACATGTAGATCATGAATTGGATTAGGACATAGGCTTTACTTTTATCCCGCAAAACGCCGTTCATGCGGGCGGAGCCGCGGTGAAAAGCTAGTATGCTATTAAAAATAACAATGCATAACTGAAAGGTAAAGGGACCTGATAAAAGCCGCAGGGAGTCGCTGGATGCAGGCCGCTTCCAACAGGTCAGTCTGGAAATCTTTGGGGGAGGCGTATGTTCAGCAGTGGACGTCCTGTGGCTGATGATGATGATGATAACTGCAAGTTCGAAAACAATTATTATATTTTAGTACTAGGAAGATTCATCTCTCTTCTACTGTCCGTCCCATAACTAACATCACATCTTTGGTCCTTACATTTCCAAATTCCAGAACAGACAGACGAATCTTAAGAACGCAGAAAGACTTCTAATCAATACACATGTGGCATAATAGCGTTGCTCGGCGTAGTCCATGCGATTCGTTTGATGAAAAAAATAAATGCAATGTTTTGCTCCGACTCCTTATATGGAATCATTAGGCGGTCCTTAGTGCGAATAAAAAATGTCAGCATTAAAGAGTTTAATTATTATTTCATTGATTTACAGCCAAGCATTAATGTAGTATACGGTAGTAGTTGATTTGATGGTTCATAATATTGTGCCTCATTGGACCATGATACTTAACTGGTAGAAGAATGTTGCAGACACTTTTTTATTCAATTTCTTTTTATCAATGATAGGAAATCTATACTTATAAAATAACATGTCCTGACTGACTGACTGATTCATCATCGCCGAGCGCAAACTATCAAGGCTACAAGCATGAAATTCGGACTGTATATTCATTTTGTTATGTAGGCACCCACTAAGAAAGGGGAAATAGGGGATTATAATATGTATGAAAGTCCGTCATTTTGAAAGTTACATAAACAAAATTTTGTATTTCGGTTATTGACGTAAAACAAATAAATACGTGTTTCAGGAATTTTGGAAATTTTAGTTAATAAGAGATGAAAAGGGGGGTGAAAGTTAATGCGAAAGTGAGTTTGTTTGTTATGCTTTCACGCCTAAATCACTAAACCGATTTTGGTGAATTTATTTACAGGGATAGATGGGACCCTGGAAACGGTTACAGGCTACTTTTATCCCGGAAAATGCTGTTCACGCGGGCGGAGCCGCGAGCAAAAGCTAGTAAATCTATATTTGAAATTCAATTCAAGGTTTCGATTACATTATGACAGCTTCCGTGGCGCAGTGGGGCCGATTCCTGTATTTAGACAAATATTTGTGAGATCCACATTCATTTATTTCGGATCTGGGTGTTGTGGGACTGCAAGTCCCTCGTCGTTCCTGACACCCACAATACGGGTTAACCTAGTGTGGGGTCTAGACTACGTGTGTTAATGGTTGGTGCTCTTACCAATGCTATAATCATCACTTCAAAGTGTCCATATTTCTTGAGGTATGGTAGATATTCATGGGCAGTGGAAATCACTTACCATGAGGTGACCCATTGACTAGTTTGCAATCCTCTGCATATATTATGTTGTATGTTATATTCATTGCCCTAATAAAAAATAAAATGTGGTTACTGGATCAGAGATTGAACCCAGAATCTTACGGTCTCTGAGCCTGCCATTAGACCAATGAGGCGCCTTAATCTTTTTATACGACCAAATAAAACGGTTCACACGGAAACACCTTAGTAAACACCATACAAATATCATAACAATTGGCAGCATCCATCCATCGAACCCAGTTCAAGATAATATTTGCATAGACAAGTCAAAAGTCATGCATTCATAGCTTGTTTTGCCTCTCTGGAATGTGAGGTTTGCAATGAAGAATGTATTCGTAGTAAAAACCTAGTGTTAGGTCTAAAACGATACGGTGTGAGTGCTGCTTTACTATCGTAACATTATAATGTGTGTGTGCGCGTGTATGTGTATGTGTATGTGTGTGGGTGTGTGATTCTTCCTGAGTGTCCGAGTCTCTTTTTATGTCTATACTAGCTTTTGCTCGCGGCTCCGCCCACGTAATCAAATAAACAAACCAATAATCAAACTCTACAGCTTTATAATATTAGTATAGATTTGATTTTGATTTGACAACGGAAGCCTTCAAATAATATTATTTTGGTAGCTTAGCAACGGAAGCCTTCAAATATGAATAATTTTCCGCGTTTTTGCAAAATTTTTCACTGATGCTTCGCTTCTAATGGTCGCAGCGTAATGTTATATATCCTAAAGCCTTCCTCGATAAATGGACTATCCAACACAAAAAGAATTTTTCAATTCGAACCAGTAATTCCTGAGATTAGCGCGTTCAAACAAACAAACAAACAAACAAACAATCAAACTCTACAGCTTTATTATTAGTATAGATTAGCTTTTGCTCGCGGCTCCGCCCGCGTGAACAGCATTTATATATTATCATCCCCTATTTTGACCCCTTTGGGGTAGAATTTATCAAAATCCTTTCTTAGCGGATGCCTACGTCATAACATCTAACTGAATGCCAAATTTCAGCCCGATCCCTCCAGTGGTTTGGGCTGTGCGTTGATAGATCACTATGTCAGTCAGTCACCTTTGAGTTTTATATATTTAGATTGTGTATGTAAGTGTATCTGTCAGTGGTTCCATAGTGCCTAAACGAATGGACTGAATGTGATATTTTTTGTGTGAAAGTTATTTAATCAGCATGTTTATTATGATCTAATGTTGGATAAAATCTATTTTGCCACTGAAAATGTTACAAATGTTTTTCTGGTTGACCCGACGTCAACCGTTTAGCCTTTATGTTATAGATAAAACAAACATGTAGAGCAACATACCATCCGTAACACTCTGAACTCGTGTAGCGTCAATTTTCTAACAACGTTAACCGAGGCCGCTAGCATTGAAGAAAAAATCATCTTATTATATTAGCATCATCGTATATCGTGCTATCTGCCACATAACACGTTTTACATACCACCTTGCGGGACCGATTTCACGGGCAACTCATGGGGAATGCCGTTAGGGTCATTGAGGTTTTTATTAGCAAAATGATGGGCAAGTCGCTCGCTTGATGGTAAGCGCCACGCCTGCCCATAAACAGAAGCAACACCACCAAGAACTTTGAGTTATAAAACATTGCATGGCACTGAACTGCGCTCGTCACCTCAATACATTAGATGTTAAGTCTCATAATGCCTGGTAATTAACACCCTGTTGCTTGACGGCAGAAATAGACAAAGCGGTGGTACCAACCCAGACGGCCTCTCGCATACGAAAGACCTACCTTACCGACCTACCTTGTTAAATCCTGTCTTAAGTTAAATCAGAATATACAAAATGTCCGTTATATGAGTGTTGCCGGTATGAAATAAATTACGCGCTTACAGACAATCTGTCTTACAATGTACGGGATTAAAATTATTGATGTGGGATTCGGGTTCGACAGCTACATTTTTAGATTCTTATGATTTGACAGCCTCCGTGGCGCAGTGGCGGAGTAGCCGGCTAAGAAGCCAGAGCCGTGGGTTCGATTCTGATACCAATGTTTGTGTGATCCATAAATATTTGTTTAAGGTCTGGGTGTTGTGGGACTGCATGTATCTCGTAGTTTCTGATATCCACAACTCAGATTAACCTAGTGTGGGGTCAAGATTGTTGGGTGTATCGATTGTGCTAGATTTAACCGGCTGTTTCAAAACAGGGTTTTATTTTAACCCGCGACAAAAAGAGGAGTGTTATAAATTTGAAACGTTTGGCTGTCTGACCGTCTGTCTATGGCATCGTAGCGACTAAACGAATGATTTTAATTCGAATTTCCTATTTAAAAGCAGGTGCAATAAGATTTTTGGCTATGTTTGAAAAACGTCTGTAAAGACATTAAGATTTTTTATCTAGTACTAGATGACCCGGTGAACTTCGTATCACCTACATATATTTTTTGTAAACTGTGGTCAAAACTTAATACAAATGTTTCATTTACATTAAATGCAATTAAGTGAGGTACTGCACCATTGCACGCGAGGTAGCCCGTCGCACATTTAATTGACTTCGACGGCCTAAGTCAGGTTGTCTTCCACCTCCCCCCGGTGAGACAGTCCTGTCCCAGTCCCAGTCCCAGTCCCAGTCCCAGTCCCAGTCCCAGTCCCAGTCCCAGTCCCAGTCCCAGTCCCAGTCCCAGTCCCAGTCCCAGTCCCAGTCCCAGTCCCAGTCCCAGTCCCAGTCCCAGTCCCAGTCCCAGTCCCAGTCCCAGTCCCAGTCCCAGTCCCAGTCCCAGTCCCAGTCCCAGTCCCAGTCCCAGTCCCAGTCCCAGTCCCAGTCCCAGTCCCAGTCCCAGTCCCAGTCCCAGTCCCAGTCCCAGTCCCAGTCCCAGTCCCAGTCCCAGTCCCAGTCCCAGTCCCAGTCCCAGTCCCAGTCCCAGTCCCAGTCCCAGTCCCAGTCCCAGTCCCAGTCCCAGTCCCAGTCCCAGTCCCAGTCCCAGTCCCAGTCCCAGTCCCAGTCCCAGTCCCAGTCCCAGTCCCAGTCCCAGTCCCAGTCCCAGTCCCAGTCCCAGTCCCAGTCCCAGTCCCAGTCCCAGTCCCAGTCCCAGTCCCAGTCCCAGTCCCAGTCCCAGTCCCAGTCCCAGTCCCAGTCCCAGTCCCAGTCCCAGTCCCAGTCCCAGTCCCAGTCCCAGTCCCAGTCCCAGTCCCTGTCTCGGTCCCTGTCCCTGTCTCGGTCCCTGTCCCTGTCTCGGTCCCTGTCTCGGTCCCTGTCCCTGTCCCTGTCCCTGTCCCTGTCCCTGTCCCTGTCCCTGTCCCTGTCCCTGTCCCTGTCCCTGTCCCTGTCCCTGTCCCTGTCCCAGTCCCAGTCCCAGTCCCAGTCGCAGTCGCAGTCGCAGTCGCAGTCGCAGTCGCAGTCCCAGTCCCAGTCGCAGTCGCAGACGCAGTCCCAGTCGCAGTCGCAGTCGCAGTCGCAGTCGCAGTCGCAGTCGCAGTCGCAGGCCCAGTCCCAGTCCCAGGCCCAGTCCCAGTCCCAGTCCCAGTCCCAGTCCCAGTCCCAGTCCCAGTCCCAGTCCCAGTCCCAGTCCCAGTCCCAGTCCCAGTCCCAGTCCCTGTCCCTGTCCCTGTCCCAGTCCCAGTCCCAATCCCAGTCCCAGTCCCAGTCCCAGTCCCAGTCCCAGTCCCAGTCCCAGTCCCAGTCCCAGTCCCAGTCCCAGTCCCAGTCCCAGTCCCAGTCCCAGTCCCAGTCCCAGTCCCAGTCCCAGTCCCAGTCCCAGTCCCAGTCCCAGTCCCAGGCCCAGGCCCAGGCCCAGTCCCAGTCCCAGTCCCAGTCCCAGTCCCAGTCCCAGTCCCAGTCCCAGTCCCAGTCCCAGTCCCAGTCCCAGTCCCTGTCCCTGTCCCTGTCCCTGTCCCTGTCCCTGTCCCTGTCCCTGTCCCTGTCCCTGTCCTGTCCTGTCCTGTTCCTGTTCCAGTCCCTGTGCTGTCCCTGTCCTGTCCTGTCCTGTCCTGTCCCTGCCCTGTCCTGTCCTGTCCCTGTCCCTGTCCCTGTCCCTGTCCCTGTCCCTGTCCCTGTCCCTGTCCCTGTCCCTGTCCTGTCCTGTCCCTGTCCTGTCTAGTATAGCGTGGCGACCCGTCACCACTGCAAGCTTCGCAACGCCAACAATCCGGTTTATACCTGCGCTTATAGATGTTTCACATCAAAAAGACATCAAGTGTTTCATACCCAGGAACAGTTTGTACTGGAAAATTAAGTTGTCGTTTTTAGTGTTTTCCTTTACTTATTATTTATGTTACTCATTTTTTCTCACCGGGTAAACCTTCCCTGAACTTCCACAGATATTTCAAGATCAGAATTAGCCAAATCGGTACATCCAGTCTCGAGTTTTTGCGAGACACACGCACAGCGATTCATTTTTATATATATAGAAGTGTCGGTTTTAATATATTTGATTATTACTATATAATTCTAATAAACAAAGCTTAGTATAGAATAAAATGGCTAGGTGTGTTTTGTCCCCAGAGGCATAGATGTCAGGAGGCAGTCTGCTAAAAACTAAAAGCCAAAATATTTTTGTAATATGTGTAAGCATATTGAAATATAGCTCGGATTTTATCGCGGTTTTTAATTTAATTTTGGTCCCGACTTTCAAAAGCTCTTCAGCCTTGGTGGTCACGGGGTGGATTGAGGTGGTACAAAATAAAAACATAATGCAGAAAGTTTCCAATTCTTTAATCATATATCTTTTAAGGTCAGTGAAGCGCCCATGACTCTTCTAGTATTGTAGGCGTACATGGGTGGTAGAGATCACTTTCCATCAAGTGACTCACTTGCTCGTTTGCTGGCCTACACTATAAAAGAAAACAATTTATAAATACCATTTATATAAAGCCGTAGAATAAATTCACCATTAAACAAATTGAAATAGAGATGTTGTTAAAACCATTAACCCTAAAAAGAAAGCAGTAAATATAAACTAGACACGGAGTTAAAGGGATAAAGCATACAAAATAATTATACTACAATATATCTCGGTAACAGCGAAGATTTCCAGCGTTAGCTGTGTCCTAGAAACGAATGTACGCCCACAGACACCCGAGCATTTCTTTCTATACCTTAATACCTCTATATCTAGCTAAAATTCATAGAGGAATAAGTATAAGAGTCTAGCTTCTAAAAAAGTTTCGGATTTAGTCTATGTAACTGACTTTGCCAGTCCGTTTGATTTTAAACTCTATTCTATGTGACATATAGTATCGTTTGTGTTGATAGTAAAGGTTGTTGCGACGTTTAGTGAAGAGACAACAATCACGGCAGTGCAGGCCAATGCACGGTGCATACAACTAAGTAGTGTTGGGGATCTGTAATAACTGTTTGATACCGCTTTTGAGGAAGCGTTATTTTTTATTATGTTTTCAAATAAACAACCAGTATTCATAGTTCTAATATGCCTTAATCGGACGATAACTTGCACTAGCGATAACCGTTAAGTAAAACTACTAGAAAAGTCATACAAAATATTAGAAAATAAATTATAAAGTCAAAGTCTATATTTTGTCACTGGTAATATTTTATTATGTTTTCAAATAAACAATCATTATTTATAGTTCTAATATGCCTTAATCATATGATATCTTGCACTAGCGATGACAGTTAAGTAATACTGCTAGAAAAGTCATATAAAATAGAAAATAAATTATAAAGTCTATATTTAGATACTTGTAATATTCCTAATGGTTTGAAAAAGCGTTATTTTAACATTATTTTATTTTATTATATTAATTTTCTTTGAATAGTTATCAATTTTATCTGTTTAAAGTATGCAAATTTGGTTGATATTAATATTTAAGTATAAGATAATAATGTTATATGATAGTTATAACATTAAGTTCGACTAGCACAACAATTTATAAGTTATATTAAGCCACTAAACGTGTTTAAGAAAGATTCATAAAGGTATGAAAAGTTGACATTACTCTAACATGTTTGGTGGTTAATTACGATTAAGGACCGTCAAGTAAGTTGGCCTTTTTGACAGTTTATATAAAGCACCTTAAATACCGGTATGCAAAACGTTATTCTAAAGCGTTAAAAGTAGCACCCGTATACCGAATATTCGTTACATAAATAGCAATCGCGTGCGCAAGTTGCATGCCTTCGGCTGTAACCGCTCGATATAGGCTAAAACATATTATTATATGCAAGACGTTTCTTGTACTACGCGAATTCTAGGGTTGCGCGTGTACATTGTTGTTTACGGTTAGTATGGATATTACTTTCCCGGAACTTCTCATATCTCTGATATATTGGTTCCAGCCAGTAATATTTTAGAAACTTTATAAAAGGAATAAAAGGTTTTGAATTTGGAATTGATTTGATTTTGTTTTTCACCGTTAGAGTTATGTCTATGGTGTGTTATTCTTTCTAATATATTTGAATGGAGCTTTTTTAGAATATTATATGTCCGAGTCGATATCTTTATATTTTTCAAAATATTTATAATTTGAATTAGTGATCTATTAGCTAAGATGGAGTCAGTTTGAATCCAAGTATGAGGTAGCCATTTGTATAGTTTACGAACATTTGCGTGGACTGCATGTTCTAACTTATGAGCACTTGTTTATTTATAATGATAAACACATGAAACATTTTGGTGTGTATTTAGAATCATTATTTTAGAATCTATTATACATAATAAACACATTTGACTTGGATATATATTAACTTTGTGCCTTTACGTTTTAAATTAATGACGATTCGATAGCCAAGATTTTGTTGTTTATGTTCTTGATAATTTTTGGTACGTTTGGCTTATAATATCATAGTAGATTGTTTACGAAAATACAATACATTATTAATGTAAGGTAAAAAACATACGATTAAACTGTAAGTTAATGAAGGCTCAGTTTCTTGGACGTTGAAATATTTTCACGCCTTGGAATGCACTACATTTTATTTCTTTTACAAAATAATACGCGGAGTTTATTTTTGTGTCAGGAAACCTGAGTTAATTGATTATATAAATAAAATATGCCCGCTAGTTCGGAAATAAACCACAGCATTTTCTTCTGGTAGAAAAACATAGCTAACATACAGACAATAAATGTCCAAATTTTTTACAGTATTTCTAAAATTATTACCTTGTTGGCATTCGTTTAGCATACTTTAATTATTTTCATACAATTATTTCAATTCAAAATCACAACATTGTAGTTTTCTTCCTAGTATAATTTATAAAACGTATTAGAAACTTGATTTACAAGAGTAAATAAAGTTCCACAAAGATGTGGGAATACACAAATCTTTCCTATAAAAGTGATACTACCTTGATATCTGGTATCAATATCGATTTTCTTTTTTTATTCGGCCAGAGTAAGAGGAATTCGCGTGCATTGTAACAATAAGGCAAGTTCTAAGTTTGCAGCGCAGCCCTACGGCTCGCAGGCAAATATGAACGAATGTAAGTTGACTTAGAATAAGTATGTTCTGCAATCGAGAGTCGGCCAGTGTTAGATCATAATGTGTTGAAACAGCATGTGCGCGCAACACCACAGCATTTACAATGAAAACGGAACGACGGTTTTGTAGAAAAATCTTACAAAATACAGTGATTTAAGCTAATACAATCGATAGTTTAACGCGCGCCATATCGATTTTTAAAAACCACCGTCGCCGCGCCATTGCGTTCCGAATTCAAAAAATGTGACTGCCAGCATTTTTTTAATCTATTTATAGAACTGTGAAAGTTATTATTTTTTTTATTGTGCAATAAAAACTATAAATTAAAAAAAATCAGCCACAGTCGTAGCGTGAAATTAAAAATATACTAAAAAGTTACACAACGGAGGTATTAAAAAGTGTGCGTCATTTCGCAATAGATTTTGGCGCGTGAAAATCGTTCTTTGTCTGTAATATAATATTTATCGAACATTAAGAATAATAAAACAAAAACCCGATTGAAATGTGGTTGAGGACGTTTTGTGAAGTGATGGGACCTATTTGAGGTTAGTTACTATTTTATACTTATAAGTTGGTGTCAAATATAAAAAGACGATACAATTTAATTATTTGTTACGTAAAAGACTAAAGATTTTTTATAGAAAGCTATCGGTATTATATCACATATGAAAAATAAATGTATTAAATCCCTTAAATATTAAAAAAAATATTTATTAATTAACCGAGTGATTGTCTATTTAATTTACAAAGATGCGTATAATGAAGTTTTCTACAAAAAAATAAGTTTAAGCCCATCAAAAGAAATGTCTCGGCGTCCATCGGCCAGTGGCCCGCCTGGGCTCACCTTATTGGCGTGGGAACCACTTTTTTGGGTGGAGTTAGTTGGCGGGAGGCTGTGGCCCCTTCCAAACTTACGGGCCGGTCCAGTCCTAACGGGGTTTTAGCCGCGCGTGGACTTATCAGGTTTCGAGAGGAATTCTTGGGCTTTCGGGAATGATTTGAGCTTTAGGCGTGAAGATAGTTGTAATGGCTTTCACCATAAATATTATATAGCTTTTTTAAATTCCATTTTGTCCAGTAGGAAATTAATTAAGAATATTGGATTAAATTAAGTTTTAAACATGTTAAATATATTTCATAAATAAAATTATGGTTACTAGTATAACATAGTTAAAGATTGATATTTGTCATTAAAATCCTAGTATCCTTAATTGTAAAAAATCGTCCATATTCCGAGAAAATACAATTTTGAGTTTTTTTTTTCAGTCAAACAATAATCAAAGTTTAATTGCTGTAAAATCCTTAACTGCCGAAACCACCTCTGGTCCACAACTTCTCAAACAAGCTTCTTTGTTTTTTATAACTTTATTAAAAAGTACTTTATAGTAAGTTTGTTACAAAAATACCCAAATCAAATTTTCCCAACATAATTTATAATAATAGGAAAGATTTAACCCTTGGTATAGTCTAAAGCGTTAACTCGCGGTGATTTCAGTTATTAACTTTAGCTCAGGGCGTTCGCGTTGAAATCCAGGCGATCGTTCAGTTACTAAGAGCTAACATCTATTTCTGTAACATAAGATTCGCTTTATTACGATTTATGTGATCCAGCCTAAATGCAAAAATATAGGCTGAATATTTTTTATGATATTAACAAAAAAGAAAAATCGGCAAAGTTCTTAATTTAAACTTGGTTTTAAAAAAATAGGATACCGTATTCTTAATTTAAATTACATGTTCCCGCGGAATAGTGATGAGGCGGTATACAATAACTGGCTTAAAATCAAAATTGGAATCTCTACAAAGGGCTTGAAATCTATGACACTAATGAAATAATTTTGTCATTTCTTCTATTAGTGCTGAATTTTCTTGGTTGTACGACCTTCATATCTGTTTGGACATCAAGTTTGAGTTCAAGTATACCACATATACCGGCGCTTGCCACCCCGATCCATATCACATGAGATATTTTATTAACAGTAATTTCATTAGTTTCAATGTCCTTCAAAAGAGAACACAATGCTAATACATTGCCGCTTATCGAAAGAAATAGACAAATCGCTAATACGTACCCAAACGGCCTCTCTCATGCTCTCTCATAAGAAAATTTACTAGATTGCAATCTTTAACTGTACATTTTATGAAGCCTATTCTTATGATAATTAAGTTTAGCCTCAGATATTTCATATTATAATTAGTTAGCATATAATCTTATTAACATTTTAAGACATACAGGTTTAAAAAGCACTACGCGCGGTGGTTCGCCGTTTATTTTCTAAAGTTCCGTTATTCCTTGTTAACATATCTTAACCAAATTTATAAAGAACTACTAGCAGAGTAAACCCTATCTAAAACAAACATAATCACCTATAATAATAATACTAGCCCTATATTATACACATCCCACTGCAGAGCATGGGCCTCCTCTACCTTATGACAGGAATTAGGCCTTATTCCACTACGATGGCCTCGAAATAAAGGTGGTTTTCTCATATCTTCAATATTAAAGTAAAAAGAGCTTTATAGCTACGCCTAACGTAATTACATAATTACATTGACTCACATAATCAATAGGTTCGTAATAGAATAAACTAATAATCACATATTTTCTGTAATTGACAGCCTCCGTGGCGCAGCGGCCAAGTAACCGGCTGTGAAGCGAGAGGCCGCGGGTTCGATCCCCGCACCGAGACAAATGTTTGTGTGATCCACAAGTATTTGTTTCGGGGTCTGGGTGTTGTGAGACTGAAAGTTTCTCGTGGTTCCTGATACCCACGACACAAGACTCGTATCTTCCTGTGGGGTCAGGACTATGTGTGTGACTGTTGGGTGTATTTATTATAATTATATTAATTATGAATCTTTGACATCGTATTATTATAGCCTTACTTCACAAAGCCACGTGTAAATCTTGGAACTTTAATGAATATTTTTAAATGATATTTAGTTAACTGTGTTTAATGTTAAAATATCGAGTTAGCTAATACAATGTCTATACAATTACAGTATCAACTGGGTTCAAATAGAGAAGATTCTGGATTGTTCTGTATGTTTTTTTTATAAGTAAGGTGGTGTGTATTAATTAATTGTTAATTATTGTTTGCTTTACCGGTGAAGGAAACATCGTAAGAAAACCTGCATACCTGACAAGTTCTCTATGAGAATTTTGAAGATATGTCAAGTCTAACCCGCATTAGGCCAGCATTGCGCACTAAAGCCTAACCCCTATCTTTGAGCAGAGGAGGCCCGTGCCCAGCAGTGGGGCATATGTATTGCAAAACTAGTAATATTTTTAAAGAAATTTAATATCTAAGACGCTCGTTAAAATCTTTAGTTAGAATTGACTGCATTCTTGTAGATTTACTCTGTACCAATAAATTATTCTCTTTTGTTAATGTTATTTCACTATAAATCGATAACGACTGTTATAATTTCAAGTATTTTCACAACTCTCAGAAAATAAAAATAGAGTTGTCGATATATTAAGTGTTTGGCCAATAGGTTAGTAAGGAATACCCTACTCCGATTGGTTTTAGTAACAATTCTATATCGATTGGATAAGAAATCCTAGGAACACGACACCCTAGGTCCCAGTGGTCCTATACCTTTCAATTCTGATAGAAATTTATTTCAAAGAGCTTATATGAGGCAATGGCAAAATTTAATTCCTGTTGCTTATTGTGGGCATCAGTCTGCCTTAATCCACCATCGAATCTTGATGGAGGAAGTTGGTCCCTGGCATTAAGCCGGGATAACGCCAGGCAGAAAGAAAGAGAAGCTAACAATAACCGCGTTTATCAAAAATATACGCCGGGTTTTATACTGCTTTGGTGTAAAAATACTGGCTTGAAGATACAAGAGTCAGTCTCATGGACTCTCGCCAACTACAATACAATATAAAACTCTTTATTGTATAACAAATAATTACTTAAAATTATTTAGCGTAGGACTACTTAATGATTATAACTACATTAATGATATTCTCTTACTAATTATTATTATTATAAATTATTTCAAGCAACAGTGTGTAAGCAATGTTGTGTTTCGGTTTGAAGGACATTGAAGCCAGTGCAATTACTGGGCATTATGAGACTTAGCATCTTATATCTCTGGGTGACGAGCGCAGTTCAGTGCCATGCAGTGCTTTGTAATTTAAAGTTCTGTGTGGTGTTGCTTTTGTTTATGGGCATGCGTGGCGCTTACCATCATGCGAGCGCTTTGCTTGTCTCGTCATTTAATAAAAAATTAACTCGTTATTTCCACAGTCTCAATTTAATTTCGTTAAGAATTTGATTTTGTTAGTGATAGAACAATGCTGTAAGCTTCAAAAATTAGACAGTACACGCAGGCAAATGGTACAAAGACATGATTTCTTATTATTAATCCGACTCCAAAAAAGGAGAAGTTCAAAATAGGCTAAATAATATAATATTTATTTAAAAAACAATAACAAGTGTGCAATATCTCATTGTATAATATTATGTAAAGTAGTTGACAATCAATCAATCAATTGAATTTAATTACTGTCAGTCAAATGGTGTCTATTGCAATAATATATTACGCGAGTGTGACGTGCGGCTCTTGAGAAAATTTAATAGAAATGATGATGGCGAAAGAAATGTCTGTGTGATCTGGTAAAATGTTATATGGCCCAAAATTTCATAAATTTTAGGGTGCCTTTCACAAAAGAAGCCTATTGAGCCTCTCAACTTAGCTTACGCCGTTTGTGTTCTACCTTCAAAGGCTCTATCTTTAAAACTATAATAGGTAGCCGACTATATTTCCAATGCACAGTGGAGAGAGGCCGTGGGTTCGATTCGAATGTCCACGAATAGGTATCTGTTTCGAATCTCGATGTTGTGAGACCGCAAGTCCGTCGTAGTTCCTGATACCCACGACATAGGTTAACCTAGTGTGGAGTTAGGACTCTGTGTGACTGGCGGCCGTATTAAATAATAAAATATCATTAGAGTTTCTAAGCTCAATATTATGCGCAAATAATCCTTATATTTTTAAACCCTTAGTTGTACATCTCACAATGCGGTGACATATAAATAAAATATTTTCTCGTTCTGTTTATGCGGAGAGCGGGTAACGAGCCGCCATTGTTTGTCATGTATACAAGTGTCTACTCGCGGACAATTCGGACTTTTTCGATAAAAACTACGTAGCATGTGTCAAGGTATAGCCGATAAATGAGGTAACTTTTTAACTCCCGATGCGAAAGGAGGTGTTGTAACTTTGTAGAATTTATCTGTTTGTATGTGGCAAATCATAAAGTGCAGTATCTTATTTACAAATTTTAAATCCGCCTTGATCTGTTAATTAAATTTTTATATTCTTCGGTTTAATTTTTGTTTGTGTTATATTTTACTCATTTTAGTAATATAATCGTTAAAACAGACGCATAAATGTCAAATTAGATTTCATGGTCGAACTCATCCCTTGTGGGGTAGAATATTGTTGAAAAATCATACGGACCAACTATCACGCTTTCGAATTAAAAAAGAACCACCATAGTCGGATGATATTCGTAGTTATGCTTAAACAATACAAATACAAAGAATATACGCACTGAATTGGACACCTCCCTCGTTTCTTATTTTGATTAAAATAAAATAAATTTGTGATATTGTTATGACGATTGATTATTTTATTATTTATCACATCATGAAAGCAAATAATCGCTGGGAACTGTTGATGCACTAGTCGCAACCCTGCCTACCCCATCGGGGAGACGTGATTACGAATGTCATAATTATACTACAACTAGGCGACCCGTGCGAATACTTCGCACTGATAGTGGTCAGTTACGTCATTTAATAAAGTAATTATGAATTAACAATACAACACATTTGTTGATTATACTGTCAACAGATGGTACTGTTAATTTTTATTATTTTTATTAATAGCGGCGAACATAAGCTTTAAAAATGTGTTTGAATCATTGAATTCGATGAAGAATTATGGAAGTTATGGCGTTCCGACAAAAAACGCCTTTGAGAAATAATATATAGAGATCAAAGATATTTGATTGAATGACGAGACGAGCAAGGCACGCGCCTGATGGTCAGCGCCACGCTTGCCCATAAACAGAAGCAACACCACACAGAACTTTGAATTACAACGCACTGCATGGTACTGAACTGCGCTCATTACCCCGAGACATAAGATGTTAAGTTTTATAATGCCCAGTAACGTCACTGGTTTCAATTTCCTTCAAACCGAAACACAACAATGATCAATGTATAAGTGAAATTACATAAACGCTAGTCCATGCTGTACATGACAGAAAACAAAGTAAAGAACACACTAGAATCATTATTCCGTCGGCATACAGACTTCCTTACAATATTTTCCTTTACCGTTAGAGCGTGGTATGTAAGTGCAATTTTCTAAAGACATGGGATGCGTTCGACTCGTACGAACTTACCTTTAGACCTTTTATGTAAGGCTTTATCTTTTCCTTTGGAGTCAGTTTTGTTTTTCTATTTTAGATTTTTTTATTATAAGGTTTAATTTATTCTGATCTTTTCCTTTCGAAAGTAATATGTTTTGCATCTGCCTCGTTCTAATAAAAAATTAGGAGTTTTTTTATTCAAAAACAGATAGGTCAATTCGACTCCATTTTGTTTCTTTTTTATGTATATTACGCGATATGTCCGCCAAAATGAAATGTATAACGATTTTGATGATTATTTTTGGGTTTACCCTGAATGACTATGATCTCATGTAAGTTTGGTTAAGATTTGATAACGGGGTACAGGGAATAATTTAAATCTCGAGCGATGACATCAAATGCACCTCGATTCAGATTTTGAAGCCGATTTATGAAGTATTGATATATTACTATTTTTTTTTACTAAAAGAGGATAATTATTTTGTTGACATTTATTTCGTCTTATTAAAAAATATTCGATAATTCATAATCACCAATATCTGCCTCGGTGGCGGTTGTATTATTGCGTACGTTGTACAACTGCTGTGCTGAGGTTTCGGGTTCGATCCCTAGTTTGGATGTTGAGCTTTCTATCACTAAATGCTCAGTATCAGCCCGGAGTCTGCAATTGTGTCGGGTATGGCGATATGCTCGACTCCTATCACATCATGGAACGGAAATACGCTTGACGAAATAACAACTTGTTACACCTCTGCCTACCCCTTCAGGGTTTACGGACGTATGTATTTACCGATCTTTTGACGACATACCTAACTTCTATAAAAATACGTCTTCAATATCCAAGTACATAAAACACTAACAATTGACTCATAAAAAAACCATAAAACATCCTCGTGTGCGATATAAAAATAGAAAAATTAAAACCCTAATGAAAAAGTTATGCAAACTCACACACACATTGCACACAATGCACACATACACACGTATGCGTCGGCGCATAGTTACGTAACGCCATTTTAAAGGCAATAAGTTGCCTTGCAATACGTACGGTGAATACACAGGCTCTATGAAGTGTTTCCGTTGTCATACGACAAAAAAAACGCGGACGAAAAAGGCGCGTAGTGATTGCATGGTAAATTTATAAATTAATTTATTAAATAATGATTTCTTACGTTGACGCGAATGTTACGCATTGAAATAAAATGAATTTAAACTGATTTTACAGCGATTTTTTTATTTTGATGTTCTAAATATAAAAATAGGTAGGTATACCACGCTCGCCTAGGGGGGTGGGATAGACTGCACATACCCTTGAAACGCTAATGAAAAACTTCGCAGATATATTGCTTTCCTCACGATGCATCCTTCTTCGTTAAAGCAAGCGATAATTGACAATCAATACACACATACCTAAGAAAAGTCAGAGGTGCATGCTCTTGGGGCTGGTTTCGAACCTGCGATATCAACTCGTCAGTCTTTACGAGTAAGCACTGCGCGGAGTAGTGCTATCGCTGTTTTTACTGCGATTACGGGCCCAAATTCCCCTCCCCTTCCCAATCCCTAATTATCCCTTTCCTTTAAAGTCGGCAACGCGCCCATGATTCTTCTGGTATTGTGGGCGTACATGGGCGGTGGAGACCACTTACCATCAGGTGACCCATTTGCTCGTTTGCCGGCCTATGCTATTAAAAATAATACGCCATTGCACACCACATATGAAAAATATATTTAAGAATTACAATATTTTTTTACGTACAATGGATACAAGACCAAACGGACAGTGTGGCTCAGTTTATACACAAATTTACATACATTTTAATATGACCGGCCTCATAGGCGGAAAAATGTCGTATTTAATATTAGCGGTACAGAGATTTCTAGATAAAAATAGTGTTAATCCTTGATTATACTAGCTCGGTTGAGTAATACTGTGGCTTTTATAAGTACTTCGGTATATAAAATGGTTATATTGATAAAACAGTTCGTTTATTAATTTACAATATGGTAGGTACCTCGTACGCGAGAAGCCGTCTAGGTTGGTACCACCCCTTTGTCTATTTCTGCCGCCAAGCAACAGCGTGTAAGCACTGTTGTATTTCGGTTTGAAGGATATTGAAGCCAGTGAAATTACTGCGCATTACGAGACTTAACATCTTAATAATTTATCTCATTAATCAGCTTTGTAATTCAAAGTTCTGTGTGGTATTCCTTCGGTTTATGTGCTGGCGTGGCGCTTACCATCAGGCGAGCGCCTTGCTCATCTCGTTATTCAATCAAAGAAAAAAAAGTCGATATTCTAGTATTTGCTGGAGGCTCTATCCGCGTGAAAGACATACTTCCATACAACCGTTGATCTCTTATTTTACCCCCTTAAAGGTGAAGTTTCCAAAAAAATCGTTCCTTAGTGGATGCTTGCAACATGAAAGGCATATAATGCCAAGATATCAAGTTAGTAGCCCCAGCGGTTTAGGCTCTGCGTTAATGAATCAGTCAGTCAGGACAAGTAATTAAATAATTATTGATATATGAATATATTTTAAGCTGTAGAGCCACGCTGTAGACAGTTGTCTACAGAATGCATGGCCAGACTTTGCGGAGGAATACAATTGTCTTCTATATTCTTCTTGTGCTTACAATCGGCGGAGCGGCGGCGTAAGAATACAAACCGCTTCCCCTATCCTTCCCGAGGGGGTCGTAAGAGGCGACCGAGGGATCTATGAGCTAACATCCGCTCAGCTGGTGGTAGGATATTACATCCGACCGGATAGCGACCACCGTACACATGGTGTAAAACTTGCCACAGTGACCCACATTCTGTGTGGGTCGCGTTCCAGGATCAGCTAGTGTACATCCGGTTCTTGCGGGGCCTGCGACGTGACATGATGGCTGGCAGGGTCGTGTATGTCGGTCTACTGTCGGATAGAGGTGTATTGATTCGCCGGCCAGGGAGACCTGTAGAAACGGTTGTTCCGCTGGCCGCCCGTGGTACAGTACAGGGGCCCAATCGAGGCTAACCACCTCGAGAGGCTGCCCCACCATGCCACGCATAATCTTGGGTAGGTCCGTCGTGCCGGTTGGTGACCGGATGTGGGGTCCCGGCGGCCTATCCCGGGAGGGTACGGGGGCCCTTCCGTCCGGCGAATCAGTCTGCCTCCGTTCGGCCGTCCTATGACCATGTGCAGGTCACGGTCATCCATCTGTCCTGTCGCAGGTCCCGCAAGCTGCTTCTTCCTCCTTCCTTTCTCATCAACCATGACAGTGCCAAATAAGAGAGCAGGTCCTACAGCGGTGCACAGCCCCACCACCGCGTTCACAATGGGGTTCACTAACATCCGTGGACTCCATTCGAACCTTAGTGCCGTCCACCACCATCTTGAGACGGCCCGGCCTGCAATGCTCTTCCTGACGGAGACGCAGATCTGTCGTCCGGCCGACACGGCATATTTGCACTATCCCGGCTACTTACTTGAAGAGAGCTTCAAGCCAAGGGCCGGGGTATGTTTGTATGTCCGGTCGGACGTCAGCTGTCGCCGTCTGCACTGCATGGAGGATCCTCCCTTTTCCACACTGTGGGTACACGTGGATCTTGGCACTCAGAGCCGGATCTATGTGTGCCTTTACAGATCCCATAACGGGGATGACGAGACAACTCGGCTGTTTAATTATATCAGCCAGGCGACAGACGATGCGCTGGAGCAGTATCCGACAGCGGAACTGGTGGTCTTGGGGGACTTCAACGCGCACCACGAGCTGTGGTTGGGCTCCTCCAAGACTGACCATGCTGGACGTGCTGCTCATGCATTTGCTCTGACTCACGACTTGTCACAACTGGTGAATCAGCCCACCAGAATCCCAGATGTGGCAAGTCACACGCCTTCATTGCTGGACCTTCTGCTGACGAGTCATCCAGCCGGATACAGTGTGTCGGTGGGTGCCCCATTGGGTACCTCCGATCATTGTCTGGTTGGATCCACAGTGCCTGGTGCTGCGCCTCCACCACCTGTAAAGATCAGGCGCAGAATCTGGCACTACTCGTCGGCAGATTGGGATGGCATGCGAGAATATCTTGCATCCATCCCTTGGGGGCAGCGCTGCTTTGAGGGCAACGATCCTTCCGCGAGTGCCGACGCTATTGCCGACGAGATCCGGTTAGGAATGGAATATTACATTCCTTCCTCGGAGGTCGTCGGTGGTGGTCGCGGACGCTCCTGGTTCAATCGCGACTGCGCAGATGCTGTTAGTGAGAAACAGACTGCGTATCGCGATTGGATTAGGGGTCGCGCCATGAAGGATCCCAACATAAGTTCTCTCAAAGCGGCCTATAACCAAGCCACCAAGGCCTGCAAGAAGGCGTACGTCAGAGCGGATGCCCAGCGGATCAACAGGATTGGACGGGCTTTGGCGGATCATCCGACGAGCAGTCGTGCTTATTGGAGTCTTGCCAAAGCCGTCCAATCTAATTTCTGTCGCCCCTCGTTGCCACCGCTGAGATATCCGGATGGATCCCTGGCCCATAGGCCGCAAGAGAAAGCCACTCTTTTGGCAGAACTCTTTGCGGCTAATTCGCGGCTCGAGGTCGGTAATGCACTGCCGCCCACGGTGCCTGATTGCGGATGTTCCATGACGGATGTTCGTATCAGGCATTGTGATGTGCAGCGTGAATTGCAGACCCTCGATGTCCGCAAGGCTAGTGGTCCCGATGGTATCCCAGCGGTGGTTCTTAAAATGTGCGCAGCCGAGTTGTCTCCTGTGCTGACGCGCCTATACCGTTCTTCCTTCTTCTCAGGTATTGTGCCCCAATCTTGGAGAGAGGCCAATGTGCAACCGATCCCAAAGAAAGGTGATCGGTCGGACCCTAACAATTACCGTCCAATCGCCATAACCTCAGTGGTGTGCAAGGTAATGGAGCGGATCATAAACGCACAACTGATCCGCTACCTGGAGGATCACTCGCTGATCAGTGACCGACAGTACGGCTTCCGGTCTAAACGATCAACGGGTGATCTTTTAGCGTACGTGCTACATCGCTGGGGGGAGGCGGTTGACAAGCATGGCGAGGCTCTAGCCGTAAGCCTCGACATTGCTAAGGCATTTGATAGGGTCTGGCACCGTGGTCTTCTCTCCAAGCTTCCGGCATATGGGCTCCCCGACAACCTGTGCACGTGGATCTCCGGCTTTCTGCATGAGCGTAGAATGCGTGTCCTTGTTGAAGGGCATGCTTCACGGCTCATGTCAGTTAATGCTGGAGTCCCACAAGGCTCTGTGCTTTCGCCCACCTTGTTTATTCTGCATATCAATGATATGTTACCACTTGGTAACATCCATTGCTATGCAGATGACAGCACAGTGCATGGGCGTTACTGCAGTAAGCCTCCTGGTTGCCGGGAAGTCACTGAGAGGCAGCGAGAGAATCTTGTCATTGAGCTCAACCGGACCCTGGATCTCATCTCGGAATGGGGTACAAGGAATCTGGTTGAGTTCAATGCCAAGAAAACTCAGGTGTGCGCGTTCACGTGCAAAAAATCCCCGTTCTCTCCCCTCCCCAATCTTCAGGGTATCCCGCTCGCAATGCGGAATAGCCTAAATATCCTGGGCATGGATATTTGCTGCAATCTGAATCCAAGGAACCACATCGAGGGCGTAATATCAGCCACATCGCGCAGGGTCGGAATCCTGAACAAGGTGCGTGGGTATTTTACACCCGGCCAGCTTTACCGCTTATACAAAACGCAAGCAAGGCCGGGTGTGGAGTACTGTTCGCACCTTTGGGACGGTTCCGCCAAGTACCTACTCGATGCCTTGGACGGATTGCAGCGACGGGCTGTCCGCATTGTGAATGATGCAGACGTTACAAGACACTTAGAACCGCTACAATTGCGGAGGGACATTGCCTCTCTGAGCGTCTTGTATCGTTTGTATCACGGCGAGTGCTCTGAAGAACTGTTTGACCTTATCCCATCCTCACCCTTCCTTAACAGAACCACGCGTGCTGGCTTGCGGAGCCACAGCTTCGTGGTTTCCTCCATCTCGGCTCGAACTAAAAAGTTCGCTAAATCTTACTTCTGCCGGACCATTAAGCTGTGGAACAGTTTGCCGGCGCACGTGTTCCCTCCTTCCTATAATATGGGGTCCTTTAAACGGAGTGTGAAGAAGCAGTTAGGCAGGCCGGCATGATCGTGCCGACCAACGATAGACACACTGTTTGTCGTTGGTCGACACTATTCCTGGATTGCGCTACACTTACCATCAGGTGTGGCGTAGTCATTTTGCCGAGCCAGGATAAAAAAAAAAAAAAAAAAAAAAAAAAATCTATACACAGGTATTAATTAATAAATTAATTTCCAAACTTATTCGTAAGTTTAAGTTCATCTGTTTCATTCATAGTTAATAGTGTTTCGTTTTTTTAACATCTTGACTTGACGACTTGTACAACGATCCTTAAATCGTATTTAAATACGATTATGGGTTGTCGTGTAAGTCGCCCTTAATATCGGAAATATCAGGTTAAGTAACTGAAGCTTAAAACCGAATTTAAATCAATCATTTTTAAAATAATTGAAATAAAACTAATTTAAACGGATTTTATCGCGGTTTTTTAATAATTTTGATCCCGACGTTTCGAAGACTTTTCAGCCTTCGTGGTCACGGGGTGGACTGAAATTGATACTTAACTGAACTGAAATTGAGCTGAAATTAATTAAAAATCCGTTTAAATTAGTTTTATTGCAATGAGTAATCTTCGCGTAAACATAATAAATCATTATTTTTTAAATCATTACTACAATGCATGATTGACAATCTTTGTATAATTCGGATACTACTATGTCACGATGATAATTTAATATAGATCTGTCACAAACATTAGGTGATGTTATTATTTTTTTTCTTGAGGAACTGACCACGTTAGGATGGTAGTATATTCGCAAGTACTAATGCATTTAAAAGCAATGGTTACCGAAGTGTACAAGTTTAAATTGTACTGTAGTCCTAGAAAATTCTGACATTTTTTCTTCACAAACTAAATAAATCTGGTGTGCGTATCATACATTGCTAGTATATTATAATGCATAATAAACAAAGGTTACCGAAGTGTACAAGTTTAAATTGTATTGTAGTCCTAGAAAATCGAGATATTTTTTCTCCACAAACCAAATAAATCTGCACCCACACCATCGCTTTTCCACATTTATTATGCAAATATCCCACACAAGCGACACGACATCTACAAACTGTTAGGTGGTTCGTAACCTGAGCGCAAGCTCGCGCATTTTTCTAGATTCTAGACTAACTGTAATACTAGCCGGGACCTATCGATCTAACTGTATACTGAATGCTAAGTTTTGAATAAAAATTAAACGTGTGTACTGCAAGATATGCTACGCTATAAACTTATTTTAATTGTGGATGAATAAAAAATAAATGCAATGGTCCTTTTGTTACGAAATTTTAAGAATTAAATTTGTAATTAAGATAAATTACGTTTAAATCATAAATACCAAGTGAAAATTAAGTTCAAAACTCAAGACGTCATATAGACACGTTTATGATTTTAAAAAGTTAATTTATTTTTATCATTAGGTAAAAGCATTTATATTTTAGACGACAGCTTTCCTGATACGGGTTTTTATTTTATTTAACCATAAAAATTACAAAATTCTGTTACATAATTGACCAAATCTCTGCACTAAGTCTCGGTTGTATCACAGCATTTTTAAAGAATGCTCTAATTATTGATTTATTTTTATATATTTTCGAATAAAGTATCTTTCAGTCCGCACACACTTAACTAGGATATTGGAATAAATCCAAATAAACCCAGTTTAACGTACGTTCGCGTTTACCGACCATTTGCATAATACCAGCGAATCTTGCGAAAATTCGATTTCATAAAATGTGAAAGTGGTATTTATATGGACTTCTTCTATTGCTGTTGCGTTACTGCTAGTCGACATTTACTGTGTTATGTATTTATAATATTAATAGGGCATGTAATAAGGTATACGAAGATAAATCTGATAAGTAGGCCACGCTGTAGACACTATTATCCACACAATATGAATAGGCTGGTCCGATTGGGATGGCACTACTGTCCCACAGAATATTTTTGTAATTTTCAACCGGCTTCAAAAAGAAAGGAGATAGTCAATTAGTTTTTTTTTCATCCCAGCACAGCATAGTGACTACACTAGACCTGCTTTTAAGTACAGTGCAGTCCAAATATAATGTCGTCCCTCAAGTCACTACGTCCCTCGACAGTCGGCAGAAGTTACTGGATATATACTGGCTCACCCCAGAACGCGGCTCATAAATGTAATGTAGTTGCAGTCCAGTCGGGTACGGAAATGATCACTCTCCCACTACCCTTTAAAAAAACACAAGTATTTGTGGATCACACAAATGGTTGTCTCGGTGCGGGGATCGAACCCACAGCCTCTCGCTTCACAGCTTGCTCACGCCACAAAGCTGTCTTAATAAAACAATAGTGGTTGTTATTTGGCAACAAATAGTTAATGTAGTCTCAAAGTATAAGGGAGTCGAGAGTTTACCTGCGATATGGGATCTTATCCACATTCGAGATACAATCGGAATTAAGTCTTTATCTTTTGAGATAAAATCAAGGAATTTAAGCCTTTATACAGTATTTAGTTTTTAAATTTCATTATATGTACTTATGTTTGTGAGTGGTAGTAGCCATTTAGAAAACAATTTTATAATAAAACTAATTTAAACGGATTTTATCATTAGTTTTATTTCAATGTGTAATATTCGCGTAAACATAAAAAATAATTTTTTTTTTTTTAAATTTTCTCCACGTACTACATACAGTCTAACTACGCCTAGTATTTAAAGTTTACACATCATTCTATTGTGGTATTTCCAGTGATCCAGTGTTTTAACTGCCTATCCAAACAGGCCATTGTTCTATGATGTTTTGTAACTCAGTCTTCGATGGTTTACCGTAGATTCTTATCGTAGTAAGCTTAGAGTAGAGAGAAGTCAAAACGAAAGGTTTCGAAAAACCAACGACATCAATTAGAAATTACTGGGCATTAATAAACTTAACATCTTATGACTCGGGGTGACTAGCGCAGCTCAGGGTCATTTTTTTTTATCCTGGCTCGGCAAAATGACTACGCTACACCTGATGGTAAGTGTAGCGCAATCCAAGAATAGTGTCGACCAACGATAAACAATGTGTCCATCGTAGGTCGGCAAGATCATGCCGGCCTGCCAAAGGGCCAAGGGGGAGGGGAAGGAAAAAGGGATGGGAAAAAGTTTAGGATCAGGGAGCAAGCCCTCTGGGGAGAACAAGATATACACTGGCTGACCCTCGAACGCGACCCACACAAGGTGGGCCACTATGGCAGGGTTTAGCACCAGTGTACGGTGGTCGCTATCCGGTCGGATACAAGTATCCTCCCACCAGCAATCATTTCATTTCATTCATCATGCAATGTTTTGTAATTCAAAGTTCTGTGTGGTGTTGTTTATGGGCAGGCGTGGCGCTTACCATCAGGGGAGCCCCTTGCGCGTATCGTCATTCAGTCAAACAAAAAAAAAAAAATTTTTAGACTGATTCGGTAGCGCAGTTGTATTGTCTGTTGACTGCTGGGCTGAGGTCTCGGGTTCGATCCCCGGGTCGGGTAGTGTTATAGGGTTTTTCGTTCCCGAAATGCTCAGTATCGGAGTCTGGAATTCTGCTTGGTATGGCGATAGGCTCGCCCCCTGTCACATCATGGGACAGAAATACGTTCGGTGAAATGTGTGCGGAAACACGCTCTGCCTATCCCTTTGGGTATTACAGGCGTGAGTGCGTATATATGTATGTAGAATAATCATATTTGTTGACATTATTATTTATGAAATTATTATAATACTTTTAATATTGATAACACATAACAGCCATTTTGAATAATCAATCTTAGTTTGATAATTCGAAATTCGAATAGATCCCGGAAATCGACCAATCAAACTAAGTGATTTAGACGCGTGACCCTCAAACAGTGTTCTGATTGGCTCATTTGTGCTATCTATCTGGGGAATCAAACTAAGCTTATTTATTGAAAATGGCCATTACATGCAACCAAAGGATGGAGTTAATGTATTAATAGTATTATAACTATTTTAATAGACTTATGAATTATAATGTTTATTTCATAGTTAAAGGCTGTAGTGACACAGTTAAGACGAGTCACATCACTTTCAACAAAGACAAAAGCTGAAAGGTTTTGGTAGTCAATTCGATTCAAAAGTTGTTCAGACGGTTCAAACAGCATACAATTTAGCAGTTGATCAACTAACATTGAACCGTGTGAATCCGATATCTGAGATTGCCTTGAGCGATAAGGCCGACAACTATTGTCCAATTTTGTTCCTAAATGTTTAAAGAGAATAATGAAGAAAACAATTACAAATAAAGAAATTGAAGATAATTACATTAGAATTATTTTATTTCGATTTGCGTTTTACTAATTTCGGCATTAGCCATATACTACCTATTTCAAATAAATATGTATTCAATACAAATTACCATAAAAATATCCTTTCGTTTTCCTTAATCGTAAAACCATGCTGTTGAAATCATTCAAAACGCATAATGGCCGGCGCTCATTGACGGCATGGCACGGCATGGCACGGCAGGTCATGCTGCGGCATCCCGCGGCGTCCCGTGGCATGCCGTGGCATCCTGCTGAATGCCCAGCCACTCTCTCTCTCTCGCGCACCGCGGCAATCCGTGGAATGAAACGGCATGACACGTCGGGCCGGAGCATCCCGCGGCGCGTCGCGGCATGCCACAGCATCCCGCGGCACGTCGCGGCACTGTGGTATTGAAATAAAGTAACGTGAATTCTAAACTCGTGGCAATAAGATTCAAAATAACTTGATTAGTAATAAAATCCTTTGCCATGCCATGCCGTGCCATGCCGTCTATGAGCGCCGGCCCTAATTATTTAGTTAGAAGAAATCCGATAATTGGACATAGTAACAACACTAATGTAAAATAAATTATTATAGTTAACTAGTGTTTTACAATCTTCAAGTAAATGCTACTTGAATGCAATAACATTTCAACCTACATCAAGCTAAAATTGAGAAATTGATTTTATTTTGCTAAATTCATTAGCTACGAATAGGTGATAATTTGTGTAATTTATAAAAAAGAAATGAAACAAAAATAATAAATAAAAAAAATATTAAATAACCATGTGAATATGCAAAATAAAATATTAAATTATTGATTTTACTTAAGGAATGTGGCAAAATATGATTTTTTTGTAGTTTTAAATAATCCTATTCTAATTTTGAAATTCTGTTGCAATGAACCTTATTTGTCGATTTTCGAATTTGTATTAAAAATAAATAATGGTTTGTCTGTTTCCAAACTCAAAATTTAAAATAAATCAAAAAGAATGACAAACACCTACCTATATCCGTAGAAAGCCTCTCACTCAAGACCATTACCGAAAACATTTCCTTTGCCTTGTAAACATTCATAAAAGCGGAACGTGTGTGCGTCTTTTAGCGATATGCCGGGATGCATCATATAAACTGATGTTTGGCCGCCGTGCCAAAAAACACAAAGGAGGTGCATTTGGATTTAGTCGTCTTGATACTTTAATATATTTTATAGCTGTAGGCTTTGGTGAGTATATGAGCCACATGGTATTTTTTTTTTTTTTTTATCCTGGCTCGGCAAAGTGACTACGCTACACCTGATGGTAAGTGTAACGCAATCCAAGAATAGTGTCAACCAACGATAAACAATGTGTCCATCGTAGGTCGGCAAGATCATGCCGGCCTGCCAAAGGTCCAAAAGGGAGGGGAAGGAAAAAGGGATGGGTAAAGGGTTAGGATCAGGGAGCAAGCCCCCTGGGGAGAACCGGAAATGTATGGATCGCCCACGGACATGCTCAAGTTATATCTCTATATCCGTTTGTTATTCTTCAGTCTGTCCCATATTTAAAGAACTCTCTATCTTCTATACTATTATAATACGTAGTTGAGATTTTAACTGAATGTATTTTGGTTGATTAACATTAAAAAAAGCACAAAAAGTTAATAAACATTGGGGTTGTATGGAATCTTCAGTGTATGAGACAGACAAGTGTAAATGAACTTATTTAGTTTATATACGCTTTTACTCGTAGCTCAACCGCCGTTAAAATATTTTTCTGGAATGAGATGTAACTCTTAACACTATATGAAGTTTTACCTATCTTAATACTGAAACCTGAATCGAAATCAGTTCAGTCGTTTTAATAATGTAGTAGTTTTAATGATGTACATTCAAATTAACAAACAGACAGCAGAGACCCTATCATTTTATTACCTATATAATTATATGTCTAAAACATAGATAGATTACCTCCTGAAAAATCGTTTGTATTTATTTTATATGAATACTATCTATTATTTCAATAGCACCCATAATTAGGCGTTTTGATTATACCTTCACTATCATCATTTCTGTATTACTGAACGTTGTTGTACTTGATAGGTTTAAACATAAATGCATGTACTGCGCATTCTCAAAGCCTTAAGAAATCGCTGCATAACAACTTTTCATAGTTGTCTAATGTTGTCTAATTATTCATAAAAACGCCAGCCGCTTACATTACAGCGAAGATACCGAGAAATAATATTTATTAAAAGAAAACCTGTTTTATTTCTTTGTGCACAACACGCAGAAGATGCAAATATTTTTATTTATTTACGTGCATGTTTATATTCAAGGCAAACTGTTTGTTCTTTATATTTTTATATGACGTATGATGGTCACAGTATTGGTTTTTGGTCGTTATTTGTTAGGTGCAAGGTTTCTCCATATAAGAGTATGTGTAGAGACTTACTTCATAAACATATTGATTTAATTGTTTTACTATTTGTTATAAAATATTTATAACGTTTGATTAAAAAAATGTGACACGTTCAAATATAAAGCTCATAGACTCTGAAAGTATGATGTCAGGATTAAAAAAAGTATGATATTAAATACTAAATACACCCGACAGTGACATACATTGTCCTGACCCCACAATAAGATTCGAGTAATGTGTCGTGAGTACCAAGAACTACGAGAGACTTTCAGCCTCGCAACACTCAGACCCGAAACAAATATTTGTAGATCATACAAACATTTATCCTGATGCGGGGATCGAATCCAAGGCCTTTCATTTTGCAGCCGGATGCTCGCCCACTGCGTACGGAAGCTGTCAAAAATAGCTGTCTTATGTGGTAATTAAGTATGGTTAAATCTTACTTGAATATTGTGACTGACTAACTCATAAAATACAGTTGCAATAATTGTAATTGTTCAAATCCTGAAGTATTAAGAATTCACTAGGGAAAATCCGCACAGAATCTTGAGATCGAATATTATTAAAAACTTAAATCAATCTGAAATCCATTTCTATTCTTTTTATTGACTTGAAAAGAAGGCTCTACATTCAACTCCGTCCGCAATTTTCTAAAAAAAACAATGATCAAATTTTAATGATTCTGTTATTAATAAAACAGAATTGACCTAAAAAGTATCAAAAATAGTCATTCACACTACGTTAGGGATAAAAACTCGAGCAAAAATAGACGGACGAAAAATGAACATTAGCGTATATTTTGAAATCTGCGCCGCGCTCTCTGCCAATAGGCGTCGCGATATCTATGTGTGCGTGGCCTTACACACACGTGGATTATGAGTGAATGGTTTCGGGCTTAGCGTTCTATTCGAATGCATTTAATTATTTTAAATAACCTGTTTTTTATGAACGGTGATATCATATTCATGTATTAGCAAATCATATGATTGTCGCGTGATTTTTCACTTTATTCTGTGATCATGTGCTAATTGAAATAAAACGGATTTTATCGCGGTTTTTTTTTTGTTTTTTTTTTGGTCCCGACGTGTCGAAAGCTTTACAGCCTTCATGGTCACGGGGTGGACTCCGAAAAACCGCAATAAAATCCGTTTTAATTAGTTTTATTTCAATGAGTAACATTCGCGTAAACTTAAGAAATCATCATGTGGAAATGTTTCATTATTGCCAATTTGTAATCATTTTTAATTTTATTTACAGAAACGATAACTGATAAATTCAAAAATCTCCCGACGTCATTAAAAAAAAACCAATAACATTTAAACGTCTGATCAGATCTACGACAAACATCGTAATTAAATATTTGGATAAAGCCAAAATTCAAATTAAAAAAGTATTCAAATTGGTTCATTCATGTAGGCGTTACGGAACTACAGATATATGTGAGATACACGCACACACAGCCAAACAAAGGGGTCAAACTTATACCCACCCTACCACCAGCTGGTACCAAGGTGGTAGGTCCCTAGTATGCGAGAGGCCGTCTGAGGTGATACCACCGCTTTGTCTATTCTGCCTCCAGGCAACAGTTTGTAAGCACTGTTGTGTTTCGGTTTGAAGGACATTGAAGCCAGTGAAATTACTGGGCATTATGAGACTTAACATCTTATGTCTCGGAGTGACGAGCGCAGTTCAGTGCCATGCAATGCTTTATAATTCAAAGTTTTGTTTCTGTCTTCTGTTTATGGGCAGGCGTGGCGTTTACCATCAGGCGAACAAATTGCTCGTCTCGTCGTTCAATTAAATAAAAAAAAAGAGATCATTAAGGTTCCGTTCCAACTGGATTCTATTACTATTACGCACTGTTTTGTCTGTCTGTCCTAAATTTAAAGACCTTTATTTGATCTTTCCTCCCTCAATCCTACTAAATAAGGTTCAAAATACTTCTGACTCTCATTATCTAGTCCTATTAGACATTAATACATCGATTTATCATAATGATTTTGTATGTTTACGCGAATATTGCTCGTTGAATTAAAACTAATTTAAACGGATTTTATCGTGGTATTTTACCGACGTTTCGAATGCTTTTCAGCCTACAGGTAAATTAATAAAAAACCGTTTAAATTACTTATATTTCAATCGATTTATCATTTACAATATCTGATATTCCTTCATCGAAATAATATGTCTGTGAAACAGCAGTTACAAGCGCATCGGTTATGCACCGGCGTTATTTTTAAAGTCCAACCTTGAATTTTAGTTGGTATTTTTGTGCACCCACTGACTGCACTTGGCGCGCATTCGCGACGCGTGAAAAAATAAATAAGAGACGTGGATACAGACGGTTTTTGTTATGCATCTTTGTTGCGCTTTTGAAGATGATTTTTATTTGTTAATACAAAAATAATTGTTGTGGTCCCATTTTTAACATCAATGCATAGTATACAGCGAAGTCTCTGTCTGCGTCTGTCTACATGTTTGTCATATGATGTTAAGTCTCATAATGCCCAGTATTTTTTTTTTAATTACTAAAGACGGCGACTTGGGTGTCGCCTGGCATGGGTGAGTTTTTTTTGCAACAGTCACAAACATAGTCTTGACCCCACAGTAAGATACAAGTCTTGTGTCGTGGGTATCAGGAACTACGAGAGACTTTCGGTCTCACAACACCCAGACCCCGAAACAAATATTTGTCGATCAAACAAACATTTGTCTCGGTGCGGGGATCGAACCTGCGGCCTCTCGCTTCAGAGACGGTTACTCGCCCGCTGCGCCACGGAGGTTGTCATTGGTGAGGTTTATAACCGCAGTGGCTTCTTATCATCAGGCGAGCCATATGCTTGACTGTCTGGGCAGTAGAAAAATACAGTAATTTAGATCAAGAAAAAAATCAGGAAATGCTGGTTGTATGGTTGACCTCCTGTTATTTAAGTCATCATATTTTTATAGCATAGGCCGGCAAATGTCCACCGCCCATGTACGCCCACAATACCAGAAGAATCATGGGCGCGTTGCCGAACTTCAATGAAAGGGATAATTATGGGACGAGGAAGGGGATTTGGGCCTTCGTATATCTCAATCACCGCACGAAACGCAGCAGTAAGGAGCTACTTTACGTCGGTTTTCTGTGAGACAGTGATAAGGCCCTGTCGAGTCAGCCCATTCATAGCCATTGTAGGCAAAACTGACTACAATGTGGCTCTACCACTCATAGTTATCAAGGTCAAAATTATGAGCAACATCAAAAATGGCTTAGCAGTCTCTCTTACCAATACTTACGTAAACAGTTCGATGACTATCATCATGTGGTTCTTTATGTAGAAGTTAATTTTAAATGTCTATCCTTGTGACCTATGATCCCAAACGTGATCACTTAAAGGTCACATTAACTTGAAAAAGCCATTAACAATACTAACAGAATAAATAAAACATTTTTAATCACAATTTGCCAAAATACCTCAGTGCCTGAAGACCAAAGTCTTCGACCAATGTGTGTTACCAGTGATGACATACGGCACTGAGACGTGGCCTCTGAATATGGGCCGTATAAGACGGCTCACAGTCACTCAGCGAGCTATGGAGAGAGCTATGCTCGGTGTTTCTCTACGTGATCAAATCAGAAATGAGGAGATCCGTAGAAGAACGAAAGTCACCGACATAGCCCAGCGGATTAGCAGGCTGAAGTGGCAGTGGGCAGGCCACATAGCTCGCAGAACCGATAACCGATGGGGCAGAAAGGTTCTGGAATGGAGGCCACGTACTGGCAAGCGCAGCGTTGGACGTCCACCTACAAGGTGGACAGACGACCTGATAAAGGTCGCAGGATGTCGCTGGATGCAGGCCGCTTCCAACAGGTCGGTCTGGAAATCTTTGGGGGAGGCCTATGTTCAGCAGTGGACATCTTGTGGCTGATGATGAATCACAATTTTACTTACAAATTGGTTTATTAAATTAGACTCACAAGATGGATTTACACTGTATATCCAAATTCTTAAAACATATCTGCGCGGCATAATTTCGTCACGATTGTTTTTGAAATACCAACTACGAAGAACAAATGTATACTTTATTATGTTGGTATTCCTCATAAGGGAGCCGTGTAATTAGAATGTTATTTCTAATGCAAATATCAACCATAGATTACTTAACACCGAATCACTCGACACGAGCGCATCCATAGACACTAACAACAAAAAAAACATGATTCATCACTACGCTCGCTCCATTGGACGAAAAAAAAACATTATTTATAGCTCGCTGATGTATATCGTTCATATTCATAGAAATAGGAGTGGCTTATGCGCCACGCCTAGACGAGTAAATAAAATTCAAAAATAGAAGAGCTTCCTGCTGATTCCAATTCTAAATTTAAATTTAAAAAATGGCGGGCGTTCCATCCGGCCAGCGCGCGCGGGCGAATTTATACATAAAACTGCATCGCGCGCATTACCCGATCTAAACATTAAAAATAGAACGCGCTAGGGTTTAGGCCTGCGACAAACTGAGTGTTTTACAGTCGAGCAAACAACTATAAAGGATGCAAAATTATTGCAGGTACTTGATATTGCGTTGCTCCGTGCTCTTCTTGAGTCGATGTATAGAAAGGTGTTTTTATTGGTAGTCCTATTGGATGTAATGTAATTAAGAAATATATACTTAGTGTAAGATAGAAATAAACCTAGAAAAAAACGTTTGCTAAAGGCAGGAAATACTCATTACAGATATTACGCGAGGATATGGTTATCCGTAAGATGCGATATGGTTGAAAACATGGAAATAAAGATGGCATAAAGAGTTTATTGCCACTCTTAAAATAAGTAGGTGTTAGAAGACAAATTTTATAGAAAATAATAATAAAATACAGTGTCGCTATAAAACAAGTTAGTACACAATCGTAAAAAATGTATGATTTTCTATAATAATACTAGATGACCCGGTGAACTTCGTATCACCTACATATATTTGTTTAAAATGTGGTCAAAACTTGATACAAATGTTTCATTTACATTAAATGCAATTACGTAAGGTACTGCACCATTGCACGTGAGGTAGCCCGTCGCATATTTAATTGACTTCGACGACCTAAGTCAGGTCGTCTTCCACCTCCCCCCGGTGGGACAGTCCTGTCCCTGTCCTGTCCTGTCCTGTCCCTGTCCTGTCCCTGTCCCTGTCCTGTCCCTGTCCCTGTCCCTGTCCCTGTCCTGTCCTGTCCTGTCCTGTCCCTGTCCTGTCCTGTCCCTGTCCTGTCCTGTCCTGTCCTGTCCTGTCCTGTCCTGTCCCTGTCCCTGTCCTGTCCCTGTCCCTGCCCCTGCCCCTGCCCCTGCCCCTGCCCCTGTCCCTGTCCCTGTCCCTGTCCCTGTCCCTGTCCCTGTCCCTGTCCCTGTCCCTGTCCCTGTCCCTGTCCCTGTCCCTGTCCCTGTCCCTGTCCCTGTCCCTGTCCCTGTCCCTGTCCCTGTCCCTGTCCCTGTCCCTGTCCCTGTCCCTGTCCCTGTCCCTGTCCCTGTCCCTGTCCCTGTCCCTGTCCCTGTCCCTGTCCCTGTCCCTGTCCCTGTCCCTGTCCCTGTCCCTGTCCCTGTCCCTGTCCCTGTCCCTGTCCCTGTCCCTGTCCCTGTCCCTGTCCCTGTCCCTGTCCCTGTCCCTGTCCCTGTCCCTGTCCCTGTCCCTGTCCCTGTCCCTGTCCCTGTCCCTGTCCCTGTCCCTGTCCCTGTCCCTGTCCCTGTCCCTGTCCCTGTCCCTGTCCCTGTCCCTGTCCCTGTCCCTGTCCCTGTCCCTGTCCCTGTCCCTGTCCCTGTCCCTGTCCCTGTCCCTGTCCCTGTCCCTGTCCCTGTCCCTGTCCCTGTCCCTGTCCCTGTCCCTGTCCCTGTCCCTGTCCCTGTCCCTGTCCCTGTCCCTGTCCCTGTCCCTGTCCCTGTCCCTGTCCCTGTCCCTGTCCCTGTCCCTGTCCCTGTCCCTGTCCCTGTCCCTGTCCCTGTCCCTGTCCCTGTCCCTGTCCCTGTCCCTGTCCCTGTCCCTGTCCCTGTCCCTGTCCCTGTCCCTGTCCCTGTCCCTGTCCCTGTCCCTGTCCCTGTCCCTGTCCCTGTCCCTGTCCCTGTCCCTGTCCTGTCCTGTCCTGTCCTGTCCTGTCCTGTCCTGTCCTGTCCTGTCCTGTCCTGTCCTGTCCCGTCCCTGTCCCGTCCCTGTCCCGGCCTGTCCCGTCCTGTCCAAATCGGTACAGCCAGTCTCGAGTTTTGGCGAGACACACGCACAGAGCGATTCAATGTAAAACATTCCAAAATCAACAACTACTAATAAATTAAAAATTAATAAAAAAAACATTGTCCAGCGGACAAAATTGTGAATCTAAACCATTCTCAGATCCCCTTGAACACACACAAAAAATTTCATCAAAATCGGTCCAGTCGTTTAAGAGAAGTTCAGGAACATACACACTCACAGAAGAATTATATATATAAAGATATTTATTTGGTCGCAAAATATGTTCTCTAAGTAAAAATAAATTCCTCCTTGCCAATTCCGCAACTCACTCGATAAAATAAACATTTTGAAAACCCATTTGTATTATAAACACACCCGTCACTGATCTAAATAAATATATAAATTCACTATATAAATGAGCGTTTAAACAATTCTGACGATTGCAGCGTGTCACCCGCTAGCTTATATTCAGCCTTACGAACGCCAGATTGCCTTCTTTCAGCCAGTTAAAATAAACATTCGCGATATTTCCCAGCTCTTTCGAATGCATTCTGTGGATATACATCACTATTGCTATTGCGTTGTACGTCACTAGCCGTTATTGAAATAGGGAATTTATCGATATGTCTTAGTTAGTGGACTTTCATATCAATCACGTCTTTCCCACGTATTATTGAAAGATGTAAGTTATTTTTTATATTTGTACAAATGTTAGATGGTCTAGTACGGGGATCCCCGAATGAGTCGATATCGACCCCCAGGAGTTATGAGTTATATATAAGGAAAACCGCAAAGTTTTTAAATTGGTAAGTATTTTGTATCAATAGGAAAAAAAACTAGAGATAGGATTTTTGAAGTATAGCCAACTTACTAAATAAAGTAGTTAATTTTGGAAAATGGGGCTCTTGGCCAAATTAGTTAAGGAATCCCTGGTCTTGTAGATTTAACGTGTCTAATTATTTTTTTTTAACGAGCACGGAAAGTGACTTAAACAGTGCATCTGTTGGTAAGTGCAGTATAGCTAAAATATAATGTCGAGTGCCGAGCGACTTTATGTCCCTCGATAGTAGTCCGAATTACATTGGCTTAAAGTAACCGGTGATACATTGACTAACTCCGGAGAAGCGTACTCACAGAGGCGAGCCATTTTAGTGTGATTTTCACCATTTGTACAGTGGTTGCTATCCAGTCACAAATATCGGTAACAAGCACTTTCCAAGTACTAAGATTCAAAATTGATCGATTGAAACACATATGTCTTATTATTTTTTATAAATAATACGGGTTAATCAAAACGACGTCTAAAAACGACATTCTTGTCATCAGTCGCAATATATTTGACGGCCACAAACTGAGTAATGAGTGGTAAAATTACCCTCAAAGTATGGTTTCAAACTTTGCTTTTGCTTTGCTTTGTATCATAGAATTTTTCACTACTGGGCAAAGATCTCTCTCTTTCCACTTACCTCGATAATGTATTAGAATCTAATGCTACAACAGAATGATTAAAATACATTCAGATCATTCATTTCAGCATCTTTTTCTGGGCCGGCCACGTAACACCGACCGTCGTAGAAGTATCATAGACAAATAAAATCTAGCCATTTTCCGAAAATCCTCAAACACTTACCGTAACGTGTGCGCGCTAGTTATAGTGTTGTGTATACACGGAGCTAATGCAACTCGTAATTTATAAAGAAATGTTTACACTGTTCACCGTTTGATCTTCTATTGGCGTGTGCACTCCGCCTATACGTGGTTTGGTTTTTCATTGGATGTTAGTAGTTTTCCATAGTACCCGCAAATGTCTTTTTTATTGCGATTTCAAATGTCTACATTTTTGTAATCCAGGTACGGAAAAGTTTCTATACTATACCTGATGTTAAGTACAGTGCAGTGCAAATATATTGTTGTATTGAGACATTGCGTGACAAAATTGACAGTGTCAGTAATTTAAAATTTTAATCTTATTATTTTAATACAAAATTAGATTTCGAACGATTTATTGCTTTGTTTTTTTTTTCGGGTGAAAGATAATAATTTAATCAAGATACTTCTTGGTTATGTTTGAAGAATACTGTTCAGCCTGAGTTATTATTTACAAATGTTTTTCTGATTGTAGTCAGGGGCATTTTTTATACATTTTTTATTTGATTGAATAACGAAACGAGCAAGGCGCTCTCCTGTTGCAAGCGTCACGCCTGCACATAATGCCCAGTAATTTCACTGGATTCAATGTCCTTCAAACCGAAACACAACAGTGTTACACACTGTTGCTTGGCGGTAGAAATAGACAAAGCGGCGGTACCAACTTAGATGGCTTCCCGCATACGGGGGACCTACCGACTTGTAAATGCTTTTAGTGGTTAGGTTAATCTTACTAATATGTTAACAATGAGACGAGACGGTCGTTCGCATACAAGAGAACTGCCACCTATAACCATTTTGTTTTCGTAACATAAAAATTTCCCTCAGACAAGCTACAATAATATTATAAAGAGGAACGATTTCTATTTTGTAAATAACGAATAAACTTAAAAACTACTGGACCGATTTGAAAAAATCCATTAGAATCCTACATTATCCCTGATGAACGTAGGCTACTTTTTATCCCGGAAAAAGCAGATCACGCGGGTGGAGCCGCGAGGAAAATCTATAGTAGACCTAAAGTATAATATTCTCTTAAATTTCAGATTTTTTTCCATTAATCTAATATCCAGGTAATATCAGGACATATAGATAAGTCCTAAATACCGGCTAGACGCGAGTCACGAGAGCTATTAGTCGGTGCGTAGGCGCAGCATCCAGCGTTTTAACTTTTGCAGAAGTGATTTGTAACTCAAGCAGTTATTTATTGATGTTTTAGATTTTAGAGTTGTTTATGTGGTGTATAATAGTTAGAACATTTTCTACGACTTTGCTTGTAAAACAAAAAATAATGGCGTTTTTCATAAATATTTGTTTTGCAGTTGATTTTTAATTCACTTACAATTGTTTAAATTTTTAAGTTCACGAAAATCTTCTTTAATCCTTAATCTTAATGAAAATGTGTCCTTATTTCCGTAAGGCAAAAGAAGAATAGGAGAAAGATAATAAATTAAAAACAAATTTATAAATAATATTAAAAAAGTAAAAAAAAATCACTCTATCTTGAAATATTGAAAGATCAAAGTCCGTTACTATAGACTATTTGAACGGCATTTTAATACTGTGTTATGACTAGATTTTGCTTGCACTTCGGTTAGATATAGGTACTTATTTAAAAGATTTGATTATAAATCTCTTTGACTAATAACTCGTTTTGTAAAACTATCATTATGTGAATTATCACGTCTTTGCCATTACCTAATTTATAATACACTAGCTTTTCCTCGTGGCTCCGCCCGCGTGATCTGCTTTTTCTGGGATAAAAAGTAGCCTATGGTACTCAGTGATCACGTAGCTTTCTAACGGCAAAAGAATTTTTGAAATCGGTCCATTTTTTCTTTTCTGTTTTTAAGTTTATTCGTTACGTACAAATATACAAATCTTTTCTCTTTATAATATTAGTAAAACATAATTTCCCTCAATAATATTTCAAAATCCCCGTAAAGAGTAAGTTCGCCTTAAATTACCACTACACCATTATCTCGGTATATCTAAAGGCAAGAAATACTCAGTTCTATTTACAATTTACATCGCAGCTTCGAATTTATACTACATATAAAATAAACAGCCCCTTTGTATTTTAAATCGGGCAATATTTTTCTATTAGTACCTATTGAGCGCGCTTACGTTAAAAACAAAATGGCGTCTAACGCCTAATAATGCCATTGTCTAGAACCGGTAGAATTTTGGTTGCAAAACTTGCGCCCGCGCACACTGACTCACGCGCATGCTGACACAGTAGAGTAGGATGCAGTAGATCATAGTGATTACACAGTTTTGGAACAGTTGTTTCTTTTATTGGATGGATTGTTACTTTGTTTAGAGTTTTGTGACAGATTTTTGGAAAATTAATATATTTATGTGTTATTTAATATGTAAATAAGTTTGAGATTGTAATTTTATTTGTACTTACATTTTGTTTATAATCTTAATCTACATTTTCAAATTTTCTGTCACTAAATATGGGTCAATTACATTTTTTTGTGTTTATTCATGGAGTATAATCTACATACAAAATTTAGTAAATATAATCTCTAGTTATTGCTATATAAATCTTAATAAAACAAACTTAAATTATAGGTATTACAAGCCAATGATAATTTCCAATAATTTGGAAGTTTATATATAAATTAAGTTTGAGATTATTAACAAATATAAATTATTTTAAAAAGCCAATACACAATAATTTTCAATAAATCATACATAACCATAATAAAAGCAAACACAAATTCTTAAATTTGTATCAAATAACGTAAATAGCATCAAATCATTAACCATGCAATACTCGCACATTAAATAGTTATTTCATACATCTAATCATGACGAAGTTACCCAACTGCTTCGACATGGTCTGTGCACGAGGTGGGCTGGGGGGAGGTAGGCCGAGCCATGCGGTGAACGGTGGTCGCTAGAAAAAACTTACGTCATCACTACATGCTGGATTGATTCTTATTGTGTTGCAATAAGGTTTCAATTTAGGGTGGACATGTTCTAGGATTTTAATGATGGTAGGAATTAGTAGGGTTTTAATTAATGTGTATTGGATATAATATATCCTCGGATTTTGTACATTTGTATGTAATAATATGTGTTTTCCATATATGACTTTTTTATTAATTTGAGGTATAAGAATTATTATTATTTTTTAAGTTGACTAATATCATAATATTGATTTTAAAATTGATTAATCTTATTACAAATATTATTAATAGAAAAATATTAAATAAATAGGTAGAATGAAAAAGGTTATCTTTTTTTATTTTAGAGTCCGACAAACGAATAAGCGGGTCACCTGATGGTAAGTGTTCTCCACCGTCCATGAACATACCTAATACTAACGGTATCATGAATACGTGGAGACCCTTAAATGCAAGGGTCAATTTAGGATTTGGGTCTCCAGATATCTCTCTCACCGTTATTCTTGTAAAAATATATGGACTATTCATCATCATCATCATCATCAGCCACAGGACGTCCACTGCTGAACATAAGCCTCCCACAAAAATTTCCAGACCGACCTGTTGGAAGCGGCCTGCATCCAGCGACTTCCTGCGACCTTT
This sequence comes from Amorpha juglandis, assembly GCA_949126905.1. NCBI lineage: Eukaryota > Metazoa > Arthropoda > Insecta > Lepidoptera > Sphingidae > Amorpha > Amorpha juglandis. The sequence goes on from OX421389.1 coordinate 8,643,017, forward strand.
ATCAGGTCGTCTGTCCACCTTGTAGGTGGACGTCCAACGCTGCGCTTGCCAGTACGTGGCCTCCATTCCAGAACCTTTCTGCCCCATCGGTTATCGGTTCTGCGAGCTATGTGGCCTGCCCACTGCCACTTCAGCTTGCTAATCCGCTGAGCTATGTCGGTGACTTTCGTTCTTCTATGGAACTCTTCTTGTCTGATTTGATCATTATGGACTTTTAGAATGTATAAATACAAACAATAATAATAGAGTCGGTATTATAAATTTTTACATTATAAATAGATTACAGCCTCCGTGGCGCAGCGGGCGGGTAGCCGGCTGTGAAGCGAGAGGCCGCGGGTTCGATTCCCGTACCGAGACCGATGTTTGTGTGATCCACAAATATTTGTTTCGAGGTCTGGGTGTTGTGAGACCGAAAGTCTCTCGTAGTTCCTGATACCCACGACACAAGACTCGTATCTTAATGTGGGGTCAGGACTATGTATGTGACTGTTGGGTGTATTTATTATTATAAATTAACCGTAGGATACGAGTTAACAACACTTTTATAATGTTAACGATTTGAAATTACTTTGAATTAATAACTGCTATTACAATTGACATTTACCAATATTTATCTGCGATTCCAACAAATATCGATACCAGCTATAACCATAATGATTATTTTTAAATGCCAATTAAATGTTTTATAGCATAGGCATGCAAACGAGCTAGTGGGTCACCTGATGGTAAGTTATCTCTTTCGTCATAAAAATCCACAATAGCATTGTCATGGATGCGTTGCCTAGCTGGCAAATAATAATTGTGGGACTGGGACGGGGAAGGGGATTTAACTCCCTGGATATCTCACTTAACGTATGAAACGCAGTAGCAAGCCGCTACTTTACGTCGGATTTTGAGAGACAGTGGTAACGACTCGGTCGAGCCGGCCCATTCATGCTGTAGAAAAAACTGTCTACAGCGTGGTGCTAATACTCATAATTCCATCATGAAATGATATGTCATAGGATTATCGCACTGTATTATTCCGGGTAAATCACATCACATTCCGAAAAAATCACAAACGTATACCTCATACAGAATCAAACGTACGATTAAATGATTTACAAGGATACGCTATCACAAAACCCGTCCCTTGTGAAACGGCTATATGCAATAAAGATCTATAATCTATGAATCACGGTACCCCAAGTGTACTGGAAGGATATTTTGACAGCCTCCGTGGAGCAGCGGGCGAGTAGCCGGCTGTGAAGCGAGAGGCCGCGGGTTCGATCCCCGCACCGAGAAAAATGTTTGTGTGATCCACGAATTTTTGTTTCGGGGTCTGGGTGTTGTGAGACCGAAAGTCTCTCATAGTTCCTGAGACCCACGATACAAGACTCGTATCTTACTGTGGGGTCAGGACTATGTATGTATGTGACTGTTGGGTGTATATGTATTAACAAAAACTAAAAGGTAGTTCTAGATAATTTAGGTCGCGTAACAAATGTAAGAAAAACAAAATTTACAATGTGGTAGGTCCTTCGTATGCGAGAGGCCGTCTGGGTTAGTACCACCGCTTTGTCTATTTCTGCCGCAAAAGAATTGAGTGTAAGCACTGTTGTGTTTCGAATTGCAGGACATTGAAGGCAGTGAAATTACTGGGCATTGTGAGATTTAACATCTTATGTCTCGGGGTGACGAGCGCAGTTCAGTGCTTTATAATTCAAAGTTCTGAGTGGTGTTGCTTCTGTTTATGGGCAGGCGTGACGCTTACCATCAGGCGAGTGATTGGCTCGTCTTGTCATTCGATTAAATTAAAAAGCTGTATGAACTCACAGTGCAATAACTTAATTATTAGATGGTAGGTATCTCGTATTCGAAGAAATCTGGGTTGGTATCGCCGTTTTGTCTATTTCTGCCCTAGCAGCACTGCTGTGTTTTAGCTTGAAGGAAATGAAATCATTCGGCACTATGAGACTCAACAACCGCGATAAAATCCGTTTAAATTAGTTTTATATCAATGAGATGTAATTTGGCAAACAAATTACTTACACAAGAGACTTTTTTTTATTTAATTGACGAGACGAGCAAGGCGCTCGACTGATGGTAAGCGCCACGCCTGCCGATAAACAGAAGCAACACAACACAGAGCTTTGAATTACAAAGCACTGCATGGCACTGAACTGCGCTCGTCACTCCGAGACATAAGATGTTAAGTCTCATATTGGCCAGTAATTTCACTGGCATCAACCATCCTTTAAATCGAAACACAACAGTGCTTACACACAGTTGCTTGGTGGCAGAAATAGACAGCGCGGTGGTACCAACCCAGACGGCCTCTCGCATACGAGGGCCCTACCTTGTTACACAAGACTTGGAAACTAGATTATTTTATAAAGTTTTATAATACTGTTGAGGCGGGTAATACGATATGTCAGAAAAAACAGGTTGCGCGAGGCGAGGCACCGGACACGGCCCGCTTGTTCCAACACAATGTTATTATATTTCTTTTGATATGCACTTACGTAATGAAGAATTATTTTTCCCGGCATCCGAGATCTTTAAATAATAATAAATACACCCAACAGTCACATACATAGTCCTGACCCCACAGTAAGATACGAGTCTTGTGTCGTGGGTATCAGGAACTACGAGAGACTTTCGCACACCCAGACCCCGAAACAAATATTTGTGGATCACACAAACATTTCGAACCCGCGGGCTCTCGCTTCACAGCCAGCTACTCGCCCTCTGCGCCACGGAAACTGTCGGTAAAAAAAAACATAAATGTTGTGTAATTGTCGAATTTCTACGGTTTTAATATACATGACATGTATGCAATAATTATACAATTAGATACCTATTTATATTTTTTTCTATAAATTTAAATTTTATATCACTGTCCAGTTTATTCAATGTCGCTTAAATATTTTTGATTTTCAAGCGTCCATATGTAAACTCCTAGAAAAAAACCTTTATCAATGTAAAATAAATCACCATTTTCCCGTTCAAAGTTCTACATCGAGGTCCAACAACGTAATTCCTTTTAACTACGCCCCTTAATGTTAACAAGGATTGGTCTGAAGCGATGAGGACTGACTTTTTATGGGAGCAATACGTTTGAGCTATTGCTCACTAAATCGTTAGACTAATTGGAACTATGACTGAATCCAGCTTATTAGAAATTACTAGAAAATCTATTTTGATAGATAAATAATTAGCATTTTTTTTTACAAAATCTGAGCGCAATGTTTAATACGGAAGATGCCTTGTAGTTTTAAAAAAACACAACCCAAATAAGAAACTTTTATAATATTAGAGAAACTTTTATATTATTCAGATATATTTTATATAACAGACAAAATGTTGAATTCAAAATTTACTTTACACACGAATTTTTCATATTACATAGTTTAAAAGCATTGTTCAATAACAGGCGTGTCAAATCAAAAGCGTTGACCACGCTTCTAGATACTCAATTTTGACTTGAAATGAGATTTGACAGGCGATTATTTAATTTCGACATTGATCAGACTTTCAGAATGCGGGTGTAAGTCTTATAATGCCCAGTAGTAAATGGCACAAATATCAAAAACCCTCAAAATCTTATAACAATGTTCCTTCCTAGCCTTCTACCCGTGTGATAATACTGGGAATCTAGACTTCTAATCGGGGTGTACCTAGATTTCCTTGAATTAAAAAACTTGTTATACTTTAACTATACAACTTTATAGCTCTCGATCTAATTTAGTGCGTAGAGCAAAACCTAAGCTGGTACACCCGTAGTGTTCCTAGGGCTTAATAATTACACTATAAATATGCCAAGAAAAAGCACCAATTAAAACACCGCAACACTGAATCAGCGGTCAGACATTTTCATTAGATTCTGATGAAATATTACAGATTATATTGGTAATGATGTAAAGAAAGAAAGAAAAATTAAAGAATTCATATTAAATTTTATACATTTTAATAAATTACAATTATAGTGATCTTTGTATGGATAAATAGTATTATCATTTCAAAATAAAATTGTTACATTTTTAAAGATACATTAGATATATTATGGTTGATATAATTTATCGAAAAATAAAAATAAAAGGTTTTTCTATTTATCAAAAATAATAATTCATTCATGGATATCCACAGGCTTATTGTATTTTTTTTCTTATTATGTAATTTAGGAGACTATATTATTTTGATTTATATCTATACCCGTACCAAACACGATAATAAAAAATATATTTTCTTTAGTAAGAGAATAAAAATGACCGCAACATAGCAACACTATAATAATTACTTTTATACGACGGACGATATTTTTACGACGTTAATAAATACCTTCAAACCATAGATAATAAGAATACTATTATGACCGCAAAAAAAAAAAACTCAAAAGGCGCGCTCATAAACTCAAAACAGGAAGAAAATTTCCCGCCACGCTAGCGCCTCTGGCGGCAACGCTCGCAACTAGTCGATGCAGCGCCAACGACCGGCGAACTCTTTCCGCGCGCGCTTTCTTTTCGCGCGTCCCTTTCCCGCGCGCGCGCACCCGAGCCTTTTTTGGTGCTAGAGCGAGACGCAAATAAAAAAATGGACGAACGCACATGTGCGCGGGCGTACCTTTTTCGTCTTGTTTTTCGCAGTTCATTCGCCTCGGATATATTCGCGTCGGCTACGTTTTTGCTAGATTTTTTTCGTTCGCTTTTTTCTTTTTTTTGCAAGCTCCGTGTGTGTTCGTTGGGCTAGGTCGCGTGCGTGGGTCGTTAATTTATTTTTCTCGGTCTATCTCAGGATGGTTTTCTAATGCCGTCGAGATTTTATGATCCCTTTTTAGATTCTAATGCTGGATGGGATAAAGTTTTTGTTATTCTTGACTAATAGTAATTCCAGCGCACGCGCACCTTGAGTTCAGAGTTCTTTTATGTATTACCGATGGAATATTGCGTTTAGAAATTTATAAGAAATGTTAAAGCGTTGATTTTCGATTTGTAACTTGGCAGAAGGACGCATTACACCGACGTTTCCGCGAACTTGTCGCATTGTGGCCTGTTTTGTTAAATTTTATGGTTGTTTTGAATTTAAATTTATTTATAAGTAATGATATATTATGCTACTATGTTATAGGGATTAGTATCTTAAATATAATAGATTTTTTATAGCAGAGGCCATCAAACGATAAAATAGGTCACATGATGGTAAGTGATATCCACCGCCCATGAACATCCATAATACCAGAGGAATCATGGATGCGTTGCCGACCGTAAAGGGATAATTAAGGAATTGGGAATTGCACTCTTCGTACGAAACGCAACAGCAAGCTACTATTTCACGTCGATTTTCTGTGGGTCAATGGTAACGACCCAGTCGAGCCGGACCATTCATGATGTAGAAAAAATCATCTATAGCGTGACTCTACCATTTACAAAATTTATAGACTAAAATAGAAGAAAAAAATAAAAAAGACAAGAGGGAAGATGGATTGACTGTGTTTGATGATACATATAGGGAAGGGCTGAATACTATATAGGTGGTAAGAAGTAATAGTTGAGAATAAATAAATAAATAACAGTCACGTACATAGTCCTGACCCCACAGTACGATATGGGTCCTTGTGTCCTGGATATAACTACTACGGGAGACTTTTGGTATCACAACACCCAAACCCCGACACAAATATTTATAACTAGCTTTTGCTCGCGGCTCCGCCCACGTGATCAAACAAACAAACAAACAATCAAACTCTACAGCTTTATAATATTAGTATAGATTTGGGTAGCTTAGCAACGGAAGCCTTCAAATAATATTATTTTGGTAGCTTAGCAACGGAAGCCTTCAAATATGAATAATTTTCCCCGTTTTTGCAACATTTTTCACTGATGCTTCGCTTCTAATGGTCGCAGCGTAATGTTATATATCCTAAAGCCTTCCTCGATAAATGGACTATCCAACACAAAAAGAATTTTTCAATTCGAACCGGTAATTCCTGAGATTAGCGCGTTCAAACAAACAAACAAACAAACAAACAAACAAACAATCAAACAATCAAACTCTACAGCTTTATTATTAGTATAGATAAAATATTGCATTTATATTTTACTTAAATTACGCTTCCGATGTTCGCGTCAACTTCGCGTCATCAGTCACGTGCGTCAATGCCAGCACGTTTGAACGTTCGTATAATGCACTATCTAAGTCTATGGCAGACCGTTCGATGGTTGCTTTACTGACGATGTAAGGCGTCGACAGATGACCTTGTCACTGAAGTTTGACGGGATAATCGAAAATCTGCTTTCAGAATAAGGACTCCTAATAAGCGAACAGACAGCGGAAGCGACTTCATTTTATACTAGGTATGTAAAGATTTCTGAAATTACTGCCGACTCTACATATTATGAATATTTTTAATTATTATTTTTGGAGGTACAGCAAAGTTCGTAGTTAATTCTTATTGCCGTACAATATATCAAATTATTTTTATCCACGGAGTCGAATACATCTTTCACAAGTTCTCAGTTCACCGCTAACAGGACCACCTGCTCTGTAAAATGAAATAAATATGAATAAAATTTATTGTAATTTTTACTAGCTATTTTGCTTTTTATTTTGTACTAGCACGACTTCACCTGCGAGAATATCTATTTCCATCATAGATCACGATATGATGGAAGCGAGCCCAAACCATACCAGGCGCAAATTCAAATCCCGGAAAATTCACGTGTGCCTTTTCGATTCAAAAACTCAGACACAAATTGTAATTTTTCGACCTGGTAATTGAAGCTGGAACATCACAGTTCTCAGCTTTAGTAATTTGCCACTAGACCAATGAGGTTATCATCATCATCATCTTCTTCAGCCACAAGACGTCCACTGCTGAACATAGGCCTCCCCCAAAAATTTCCAGACCGACCTGTTGGAAGCGGCTTGCATCCAGCGACTTCCTGCGATCTTTATCAGGTCGTCTGTCCACCTTGTAGGTGAACGTTCAACGCTGCACTTGCCAGTACGTGGCCTCCATTCCAGATCCTTTCTGTCCCATCGGTTATCGGTTCTGCGAGCTATGTGGCCTGCCCACTGCCACTTCAGCCTGCTAATCCGCTGAGCTATGTCGGTGACTTTCGTTCTTCTACGGATCTCCTCATTTCTGATTTGATCACGATTGAGGTAATCATCAATGAGATAATAATTATTTTACAATATAAAAGATTATAGTTTCCGATTTAAACTTAACTACCGTTAGTTCTCATATTTTATGGAATATCATTAACATTTAGTATAACAACGGGCCCTTAAAAGTTAATTTCATCACGAGGAAGTTAAGGAATCAGTTTAATTAAACGAGTCAATTAATAAAGGAATTTTCTAATCAAAGTGCGCAGTAAAAAGATTTATCTATACTGCGCATGCGCTCGAGACTCTGCCGTTAGCGATCTAGTGCTGCGTCTATAACGGTGTCGATAATAAATTAGTACCTTTAAATTATTGTATAGCTTATGTTTTTTTAAACCCCCCATTATAAAGGTGGTAGGTCCCTCGTAAGCTAGAGGCCGGCTGGGTTGATACCACCGCTTTGTCTATTTCTGCCGCCAAGCAACAGGGTAAACACTGTTGTGTTTCGGTTTGAAGGACATTGAAGCCAGTGAAATTACTGGGCATTATGGGACTTAACATCTTATGTCTAGGGATGACGAGCGCAGTTCAGTGTCATGCAGTGTTTTGTAATTCAAAGTTCTATGTGGTGTTGCTTCTGTTTATGGGCATACTAATGCATAAAATTCAATCTTCATCATCATCATCATCATCATCAGCCACAAGACGTCCACTGCTGAACATAGGCCTCTCCCAAAGATTTCCAGACCGACCTGTTGGAAGCGGCCTCCATCCAGCGACTTCCTGCGATCTTTATCAGGTCGTCTGTCCACCTTGTAGGTGGACGTCCAACGCTGCGCTTGCCAGTACGTGGCCTCCATTCCAGAACCTTTCTGTCCCATCGGTTATCGGTTCTGCGAGCTATGTGGCCTGCCCATTGCCACTTGAGCTTGCTAATCCGCTGAGCTATGTCGGTGACTTTCGTTCTTCTACGGATCTCCTCATTTCTGATTTGATCACGCAGAGAAACACCGAGCATAGCTCTCTCCATAGCTCGCTGAGTGACTGTGAGCCGTCTTATACGGCCCATATTTAGAGGCCACGTCTCAGTGCCGTATGTCATCACTGGTAACACACATTGATCGATTAACAATTAATTAATTAACACAAATTCAATCTTAGCAATCAGTAATCTCAGATGCTGACGATTTATTTCATGCATTTGTTTATTTTTTTACGTGATATAATGAAAATCTTTGAAAACGCAGCAATTACTTGTTTTCACTTGTATTATTCATATATCGAGACGTGAGTTTATTCAACGCATCGTCATTAGTTATCGATACTATCACAGCCCCATCACTATTACACGTCCAATGCAAGTTGTAAGGATTTGCGGTTACTTTTTAATCGTACTAATATTATGCACACAACATTAATGTAAATATGTGAGCCGTTCTATTATTTTGTTATGATTGCTCAGCATTCTTGTGAGGTGGTAGGTCCCTCGTATGCGAGCCTGGGTTAGTACTACCACTTTGTCTATTTCTGCCGCCAAATAGCAGTGTGTATAAACTTACTAGTTTCGGTTTGTAGGGTATTGAAGCCTGTGAAATTGGGGCATTATAAGATTTAACGTCTTATGTTTCGGAGTGACGAGCGCAGTTCAATGCTATGCAGTGCTTTGTGATTCAAGGTTCTGTGTGGTGTTGCTTCTGTTTAAACGAGCAAGGCGCTCGCCTGATGGTAAGCGCCACGCCTGCCCATAAACAAAACAACACCACACAGAACATTGAATTGAAGCACTGCATGGTACTGAACTGCGCTCGTCATCCTGAGACATAAGGCCCGGTGGTTACGCCGCTGATGTTACTGTATATACAGGGGTTAAAAAGCGCGAGTGTACGCGGATAGATTTGCGAAGTTATTTTACCATTGGCTGGTAGAAGAGTAAGTGCGTCATTTGATGGTAAGTGACCACCATGAACATACACAATACTAGAAGAATCATCGGTGCACTGCCGGCCGGTTTTGCTGTTGACTGTACTCGATAGCCTGAAAATTATAAACACCATATAAATAAATACACCCAACAGTCACCCACTGTCCTGATCTCACCAGATTAACCTGTATCGTTGGTGTCACGAGCTACGTGGGACTTGCGACTTATTCCCATAATGCCCAGACCCAAAGCAAATTTGCTGGTGGGAGAATACTTGTATCCGACCGGATAGTGACCACCCTACACCGGTGCTAAAACCTGCCATAGTGGCCCACCTTGTGTGGGTCGCGTTCCAGGGTCAGCCAGTGTATATCCGGTTCTCCCCAGGGGGCTTGCCCCCTGATCCTAACCCTTTTCCCATCCCTTTTCCTTCCCCTCCCCCTTGGCCCTTTGGCAGGCCGGCATGATCTTGCTGACCTACGATGGACACATTGTTCGTCGTTGGTCGACACTATTCATGGATTGCGCTACACTTACCATCAGGTGTAGCGTAGTCACTTTGCCGAGCCAGGTTAAAAAAAAGAAAACATTTGTTTCGGCACGGGAATCGAATCTGTGGCCTTTCGTTTCACTGCCAAAATACACCATGTTACGAGCTGACCAAACTCGTGAAGTTTTTGAGTGGTAGAGCCACGCTGTAGATATTTTTGTCTACAGTATGGATGGGTCGGCTCGACCGGGCCGCTATTACTGTCTCACAGAAAACCGAGCTAAATTAGCGGCTTGCTGCTGCGTTTCATAGGTATAGTGGGTGAGATAACGGGAGGCCCAAATCCCCCTATCCAATCCCTTAATTATACCATTCGTAAAAGGTCGGCAACGATTTTTGTATTGTGGGCGTACATGGGCGGTGGAGATCACTTACCATCAGGTGACCCATGTGCCGATGATTGCTCGTTTGCCTGCCTATGCTATAAAAAAACTGACTAGTTAAGGTAAACTACGAAATAGCTAATGTGGCGAATTGTGCTCAGACCCTGATTAAGGATTCGAATGTAGGGTACTGTATAATTATTATATCAGCTAGGATGCAATGGATGATGCAGGAAAATAAGGTTTGTGTTAACCGTGGTGTATTTGATACCTGACCGGGGCAAATTATTGTGTTATATGCAAATATTCTGGGGTTTTATAGGAGCGAAGACCCTTGTAACTTTTAACCGCTTACAAAATAAAAGATTCTCAGTTCGATGAGTTTTTTAATATCACAATTTTTATTTTTAAAGCTCACAAGAGTATGAGTGTCTGTTCGAAATCCTTGTTGCGCTAGTCCGATTCGCCCTTGACCATTTTTTATGTTATTAGACCTATAAAAGATCTTCTAAAAATATGGTTTATTTATGTAGTTATATCACTGATGTAATTTACATACTTTCGGAAAGATGTTTCCATTAATATTGAGAAAAAAAATAGGGATTGAAATTTAAGAATTATGTATTATAGCACTGAATTAGTTGATTCTTCGATTTTATTTAAGCTGTACATTTTATAATATCGCCACCTCTTTAAATATAAACAAGGGATTTCCAGAATAAATAAATCAGTAAAACATACAATTAAAATATCATTACTCACCCAACAAAAAACGATTCTCTTATAAGTCGCGTGCACAAAATTGTCCAATCATATTTTCCAACAACGCTAAATGCGCAGACACGATTTCGTTTACAAACAATTTTGTACGTACATGTGTGTGTTTCGAACACGGTATGACACGGTGCACGCGTCGCGGACAGATAGAAGTAGTCCTTTATCTAGACTCGTACAAAGAAACTCTATGATATAAGTATTTATAAGTATAAAACTCATAGTGGAGAGCGTACGATAAGGTCCCTGTTTGTTTATAAGATGTTCCGTATTTATAGTGTGGAGAAAACAGCAATTCAATTAATAATAACACTTAATAATATTAAAAAATAATACGTGTCGTAATCCTTCCAATAGTTATCCAATCCACTGACACCTCACCGCAGTAAACCAGTATACATTTTCGTTTATCGCTACACTGTCAATTAAATTAATAATACTAAATACCATGTGACAAATTTTCCCCTCTAAATATTTCTAAACTTTTTAGTTAGATGGGTTTTGGCCCTTTTAAGTTTGTTACAGAAACTCTGTTAGAGTCATGTGTACATAATTTTCTTTGCTCACATCTAAAAGCATGCATATCGCAATGAAAATGTCCGGATGGATATGGTTACACTCGGCCTGGCTTTATACGGCACCAGGCGTTTTCGATGCACGTGACAATTCAGATAACCCACGAGGGCATCAGCGAGAATGGTTTTGTCACGTTTTTAGAAAGTCGCCGCTGCAAATATCGTCTTTAAAACACGATTCAACTTGTTTTAATTGATATTGTATTAGCTTTATTAATTGAAATAAATTGTTACTAATTATGTACAACATTCACTTAAAATTTACAAACAAATATTTAAAAATGTTGTTGTATGTTTATCTTTCAATGATTGATTATTCGATGTTCTGTATCTTTTCGACCTATTTTCATTATCATCATCAGCCACAGGACGTCCACTGCTGAACATAGGCCTCCCCCAAAGATTTCCAGACCGACCTGTTGGAAGCAGCCTGCATCCAGCGACTTCCTGCGATCTTTATCAGGTCGTCTGTCCACCTTATAGGCGGACGTCCAACGCTGCGCTTGCCAGTACGTGGCCTCTATTCCAGAACCTTTTTTTACCAAATCAAAATAAATTGTATCTTAATATTTTTTTTAGCTTCATTACATACAAAGCCCTTTTTACGTTAAGATCTAGTTTTAATATAATTTAATAAAGATGACTTGAAAATTGATGTACTACATTTGTATAAGTTAAATAGTTTTTCTACTTATAATAATTATGAATACACTCTATGGATGAGAGCCCTAACACACACAGTAGTTAAATAATACGCAGTATAATATGTAATTATGACATAAAAGTTAATAATTAATGTTTATTGTGTTTTAAATACTCAGTCCGCACTATAGATTCGACTCGAGAGCTTTTTTTCCCGCGCGCCATTGCGGGGTTATCGCGGAAAAGTGCAGAATTTTTCAAAATTTTATCTACTTCGTGTAACGTGGCACGCACACACGCACAGATAGGGAGGAGCATGCGACGCTTTGAGTCGAGTGGTTCGTAATCAATCGATTTCGTTTAGTAAATCAGACTAATTGTATTTGGTGGAATATCGATCACGCTTTTATTTAACTTTGATGCTTTTTTCGGAATTTGTCAGTACCTCGAATATACCTCGAGTTCAGTGCGTTTGTCTTTATTTGATTTGACTTTACTTTATCTTTGTGCTTTCACTTATTTCGTTAATATTATTTTTTATATTTTCAATTAACTTAAGGCAAGACTCACGTCTCAAAATTAACACAGATTACAATAGCTAATAATTTAATTTTTCTAATAGGAATTACAGTTTGATCTCATTAGAATTTTGTTCTTGCAGCTTCTAATAAGATTTTTTTAAGGCCAAGTGTATAGAGCCCTGTGGAGATATAATTTCTTTTTTTATTAGCTTGAATGACGAACCGCATAAGTCCCTCGACTAATGATAAGCGCCACGCCTGCCCATATACAGAAGCAGCACCAATGAGACCTTCAAATTATGAAGGACGAGTATTGCATGGCACTGGACTGCGCTCGTCATCCCAAGACATAAGATGTTAAGCCTCATAATACAGTAATTTCACTGGCTTCAACGTCCTTCAAGCCGAAATACAGCAGTGCTTCTACGCTGCTTTCGGGTAGCAGAAAATAGACAAAACGGTGGTACCAATCCCAACAGCCTCTCGCATATGAAAGACCTGCCCCCTAGTCTCTCAATTAAAATCCAGTTTGTGTAGAGAAAAGACAAACTATTTTTTAAAAGAACATGACCTCGCGCTCTTTCTTCAAGGGGTAAGCAGAACTACTTTACTTTTTCCTAGATTATCAGTTTTCTATTCACTTTAATTCAATTATTTTTAATAGGACGCGAACAGTAATCTATTTCTAGCATACTTAGAAAAAAGCCTAAGTATGTATCGATCAATTTAAAAATTATTATTTTTTAAATATAGACAATACTCATAGGCTTAGTTTATAGGTATTAGGAAATCAAACAAATAGCTTGAATATGAACAATTATTTTTTAAAAATCTTACGCAATAGACTAAAATCTTAATTAAGTCTTTAAGTATTTCACCCCATCACTAACAAATAAACTAGACCAAGGAACTGCGCGTACACTCCTAAGTGGCTTAACGCGAAATTAATCGCATTTTATAATTTATTTTACTCCAATAATATTAAAGTTGAACATTGAATGAAGGCGAGTGGTTATTGCAACGTGTAAGAACGTGCTATAATGCATTTTTTCGTTAGAAAAAAGATAATAATGCTGTGTGTTTTAAATGGAAATTTTATAAGACGACGCGGAGCGGGGCGGTTGTTTTTTCATACAGACGAGGTAAAAACTTTCCGCTATTACGTAATATGTTTTTTTATTATTTTTTTAAAAATTGTTTAGTATTTTTTATTTGAAACTCAAGTGTTATGAGGCAGTGTACAATGCAGGTTTTTTAAGAACGTGTATTTTTTTACGTAGCTTTTAGTGTCATGTTATTTAGAGAGACGTGGTAAAATAAGTATAAACGAATTAAAATCCTAAAAACTGAATAGACAAACACGTGTTAAAGATTTTTTTGTGTTAATGCGTATTCTGACGCAGGTTCTGATAGAAATATTTTTTTGGACTTTGGACTCTACGTTGAAAATTTGTAATAAATATAATTTATCTCATTTATCTTATTAGACGATGTTATGTATTAATAAGAAGTTTTATTTAACAAATTTGTAACCATAAATAAAATTCCAATAAGAATATTATGTAATTAACCTATTCACCGCCAGATGTCGTGTCAGTTTATTAATTGAGTTTAAAATATTAATTGATATATTTTGTGCTTTCATTTTAAATGTAATAACTATTTTTTCTCTTTAGTATTGTACTCCAATCTAAAGCTATTTCGGATAGAAAAGAGATAAGAATTACTAGCCCAAACTTTAGATTATACAAACTAAAGATTATAAATGTGGATAGCACCAATCGTCAGTTAAGGTTAAACCAGTGGTGAAGGGGAAACATATCGAAAGGGAAGCCGATGTTAGTTAATTACAGACGATTTAAATTTAGAAGAATATAAATTTAATAATAAATAAAGAATATAATTACGAAGATATAAATTTTTCGATTACCTAATTACGTCAATAATATGTATAATTAAATTATAGCTCACTGTAATTCATATTTTATTTGTGACAAATTTATAAAGGGAAGCCGAATGAGATAGTGTATGTAGCCTACGTCATTAAAAGTTCATGTAATTATTTACGTTATTTAAAGATTGTACTATTTGTTTTTAGGAATATAGAAATAAATCATCTTATGTCTCGGGATGACGAGCGCAGTTCAGTGCCATGCAGTGCTTTGTAATTCAAAGTTCTGTGTGTTGTTGCTTCTGTTCATGGGCAGGCGTGGTACTTACTATTAGGCGAGGGCGATATGTGGATGTACAGGTTATACCTCTACCTACCCCTTCGGGGATTACAGGCGTGAGTGCTTCACAATGTAGCGGAATATTCATTTCTATTTTTATTTGAAAGCGTTTCTCAAAATATTTTATGTTCCTGACTTATTCTAAAAAAGTATTCCATAAAAATATCAGTAGTTGTTAGAAACAAGTTGTAAATAAAAAACGAGTATTGACTATTGCCCCTAAAATTTACTTTGCTATGTGATAAAAAAAACCGTACATAAAAAACGATACCCTGTCGTGTTAACGTCCAAAAAATTATTTAAATATAATTTGACAGCCAAAGCAATGTTATTATAATGGCAACAAAAAATTCACCCCATAGAAAAAACTAAGCCAACCCTACGGTTGCCGGTGTCACACAAAAGAAACAAAAAGAAAAAAGTAGGCCGGCACGCGCACCACCAATTAACTCGGTTTTTTCTCGAACACCGTTTAAACAATTTTGATTTTTTTCTTTTTCATTGGTGCAGCCTAATGTCAGGGGTCGTTTTTGTGCCAGTCTTTTTTTTATTTCTAAACAGAACGTGTCAATTCTGCCACGTGGGTTTTTTTATTGGTTGTACCGTTTAACACGGCGCTTTGACACGTGATATTTGAGTGGGGTGGGCTTTTTTTTCTAATTTTTTGTTCGATTTTTAAATGTTTGCTTAAGCGGCCACTGTTTAACGGTCAATTTGTTGAGTGTATCGGGGCATTGGTTTTGTGGTTTACGGGTTTTGACGTCTGGTGTGGGAATTAAATATTTTTTGTCTATGAGTACTATTTTTGAATGAGAATTAATTAGTTTATGTATTAATTTTTACCCGTGCGAAGCCGGCGCGGGTCGCTAGTTAATAATATTCTTATTATTATATATGTTATACACGGATTTTAGTATGTTTACACTTGTTTAAGACTGTTTAGGCCTATGCTTTACAACTAGCCTGATTTTAACCTTCATAAATCCTTAAACTTTTTACGAAATTCTAATGACATTTCAACAATTCAGAGGCTCTGTGGCGTAGCGGGCAAGTAGCCGTGAAAATAGAGGCCGCAGGTTCAATCCTCACACTGAAATATATGTTTGTGTGATCCACGAATATTTGTTCCGCAGTCTGGGTGTTGTGAGACCGAAAGTCGAGAGACTTTTTCTGATACCTACGACACAAGATTTAATCGTACTGCGGGGTTAAGACTATGTGTGTGTGACTGTTGTCACACACATATATTGCAATATATATAATATAATATGTTACAATTCTCAAGCTTTCGAAATCGAAAAAATCTCTCATCCGGATTTTTTGTAATGAAATTTAAGTTGAGCTATTCTTAAAATCTTGGGCTCGACATTTCTCGTAGGTGAGCCGATCGCTTGATACATCAAAAATTATCGAAATTTTACAGTAGAGAACAGACTCGAGCTGCTGAATCGAGTAGATTATTTAGAGGGAAAGAATTGCTTCGCTGGTCTAAGCCCTCGGGTTATCACTTAACAGCTTACTCACACAATCACTAGATAAAATGATTATTACGATAAGCGATTGTTTTAGTTGTCTATCAGAGCATAATAAAATGAGAAAGGAAAAGATAATAAGATTGGTAAAAGTGAAGCGGGTCCCTTGTTCTTCTGAATATTCTACAGTAAAAATTGTCTAATTAAAAAAAACGGATGTCCAATGCGTACAGTACTTATCGATCACACAAACAGACAAGAGTCGCTTGTGTACGCAGCGGCGACGCGACGTTGTATCGTCACGGCATAGTACCATCAATTATTGTGCGCTCCCGAGCTGGTTATAGTGGAGAAGGATTTTTGTTAATTGACATGATGCCCACATAAAAATAATAATGCTGATGCGGTTCGATCAGTGACGGACGTAAAAAGTCCTAATTTCTTTTCGAAAAGGCTTAAGGTATTACGCAACAATTTTATTTATTTTTTTTTATATTGCTGTAGTATAAAAATATGTAAAATTAACGATAATAGAAATACACCTTTTTAAAAACGCTGTTCTATTATTTTCTATTATAATAGTTTTTCTATATAGAGGGATTCATTTTAGTAGTGGTCATTTCACATATACTCATGCCTGTTTCCCATAGGGTTGGCAGAGTCAACGAATTTCCACTGGCTACGATCCTTGCACATCTCTATATTATTTTTATAATGGTTATTTATTTTATTTTATACTCTGTGTGCATTTCTGACTTTCGTTGCTTCGTTGCGAATTACAGCATAGCGGTCCAGCATATCTATACTATTCAAAAGATAAAGCCCTTTAATGTTGGATACATAGATGTTATATTATTACATTTAGTAAAAGAGTCCCAAAAGGGTGATAAACCTTTAAAGTTTGGCATCATAAAAATCTATTAGCATGATATATATTTAAATATTATAAAACATTACCCATTTATACATTTTTCAATTTTAATTTGATTACTACAATTTGTAATAACACACTTGTCTACATCTAAACTAATATTATAAAGAAGAAAGATTTGTATTTTTATATGTAACGAATAAACTTAAAAACTACTAAACCGATTTCAAAAATTCTTTTGCCGTTATAGAGCTACATTATCACTGAGTAACATACGCTACTTTTAATCCCGGAAAAAGCAGATCACGCGGACGGAGTCGTGAGGAAAAGACATTAAAAATAAAGCATTATTTATAAAAGCTATTTATATTTTTCGAAGGTATGTGAAGTTTGCCAACCCGCATTAGGCCAGCGTGGTGGACTAAGGCCTGATCCCTCTCATTCAGTAGAGGAGGCCCGTGCCCAGCAGTAGGACGAATATAATATATAGGGCTAATAAAAAAATATATATAAAAGCAGTTTCCACACTTAACAGCGGTAACCCTTCACCGGTTCTTCCAAAAATGATTAAAAATAGGTCGCGGTGCGTGAGCGGCCTGTCGGTCGTTATGACCCTCGATTAGAACTTTTTACTCCGACAAAACATTTCTCGGGTATTTTTTACCCTTTTACATTTGATGTATAACTACAATTTCGTGACTTCCGCGGCAATTTTGTTGTAATCTAGCATTTTGAGTGAGAGTGCTTCAGTGAATTTTAGAATTAAGAAAGAAAGAAAATACGTTTATTACGGTATCTCACACTAATAATAGTAATGACCTACTACAATAATATAATATATGGCGACAAAATTACAAAATTAAGCAATTAGGTACATAGTTAAATGCAATCTAAAGAAACTAATCAATAGTTTTATAGTGATCACAATTTTTATGGCGAGCTGTACGCTCAATATATGTCTGTATCCTCGAAGGGATCGGCAGATATCCATCTTGTGAACCCACGATTTTCAGAGTTTAATTCCATAATCTTATACGTGATGAGCCTATCGTTAAACCGGGCACATATTTAAATCCTAGGCAACATACTTGTGTGCGTTCGGGCCCTTGTTTCGTGTCTGGGTGTTGAAGGACCGTAAGTCCCTCGTAGTTCCTGATACCCACGATACAGGTTAACCTAGTGTGGAGTCAGGACTATGTGTGTGACTGTTAGGTGTATTGTTATTGTTTCCAAATCAAAATCCACAATCTCCTTGGGATTTCAAACCGGGATCTCACTGGTTTCGAATTCTGTCTATGATCCCACTAGACCTATGCGGCAATATATTTGTGCACAATTTTTATTCTTTACCTCTATTACAGAAAGCTATTTACAAGGTAGTATGCGAGAGGCCGTCTGGGTTGGTACCACCGCTTTGTCTATTTCTGCCGCCAAGCAACAGTGTATACGCACTGTTGTGTTTCGGTTTAAAGGACACTGAAGCCAGTGCAATTACTAGGCATTATGAGACTTAACATCGTATGTCTCGGAGTGACGAGAGTAGTTCAGTGCCATGCAGTGCTTTGTAATTCAAAGTTCTGTGTGGTGCTGCTTCTGTTTATGGGCAGGCGTGATTACCATCAAGCGAGCGCCTTGATCGTCTTGTCATTCAATCAAATAAAAAAGAAAAAAAAAACCTGAATTACTACCTATACCTTTTCGGTTGTATTGACTCAACACACTTTCCCCGCTCTTTATTGATTGGACAATATGATATCCGTTTTAATTACAATGCTTTTGAATATTTTATGGTGGAATGATTTGAGTGGTTTTGCTTCTATTTTGACAAGAAATGGTACTTTTTGACAATATGATAACAATAATTCAAGAGTTATTTCCGATGGCATTCATTACTTAGTTCAATAATTAATTGACTTTATTTTGATAGCGTACTGAGTTTAACTATGATATGTCTCTTTAAACGAAGCTTAAAAAATATTCCTTCAACGGTAGGCAGCGGCTTGGCTGTGCCCCTGGCATTGCCGATGTCCATGAGCGGCGCGGCGGTAACCGCTTACCATCAGGCGGGCCGCTTGCTCGTCTACCTATCAAGGCAATAAAAAAAAAGTATGGGAGTCGTGGGTTCGATTTACAGGTCAAACGGTGTTCTGTGAATGTAACGAATAAACTTAAAAACTACAGGACCGATTTCAACAATTCTTTCACCATTAGGGATAATGTAGGATACATTATCCCTGATGACCATATGCTACTTTTGATCCACGAAAAAGCAGATCACGCGGACAGAGCCGCGAGGAAAAGCTAGTTTAAAAATAAAATCTGTAACTACTCGGCGTACACGTCGCTAATTAAAATAGGATTTGTTATACAGCTCTTTTTAACGACCGAATGACACACAAGACAGATACAGAGTTAGTTAAAAGTGAAAGTTAAACAAACATCCGGTTGTTTTTCGACTAATGAGTCACAAAAAGATAAATCTGCAAATTGGCAGCGGAGTTTTTATCCAGGCATGTTGTATGACAATTTAGATTATAAAGTATAAACTTTACTTAACTTTATTTTTATTAAACTACTTAAGGAAAAGCTTTGTTCTCTGTAATTACAGCTGGTGGTAGGATATTCATATCCGCCCGGATAGTGACCAGCGTAGACATGTGTTAAAACCTGCCATAGTAACCCACACACCTTGTGTGGATCGCGATCCAGGATCAGCCAGTGTATATCCGGTTCTTCCGAGGGACTTGCGATATGACTTGATGGTTGGTTGGGGCGGGAATAGGGGTACATCCTTATCCCTCTGCCTGGATCGGTCATCCGCCTGTCCTGTCGCAGGCCTCTCAATTTGCATTTCCCTCTCCAAAGAGGGAGAAGCATTTATACAGGCCGGCATGATTCTGGTGACCGTCGCTGAACTCATTGTTTGTTGGTGGTCGCTAGTTTTTTTTATGGTATTCCACTATAAGTGATACTACTTACCTTTCTGCCTGGCATTATCCCGAATGAATACCAGGGTCCGACTTGTTCTCATAATTTGAATTTGGTATTATGTGGGACGACTTGCCATCTAATTCTCACAACCCGGAATTGGATCCAAGTTTCACCACCTACAGAGGAGGTTGGCCTAAGATGTTAATGGCCCACATACACTATTAGTTCTATTGTAATATTATTCTCTAACTAGGAATGTATTACCAAGGTTCTAATCCCTGTTCGCCTAGCATGAGCCCATCATATATCAGTTCGAGACTTCAGTAAACGTTTTAATTAAATTCTCAGTATTCTATTCCAATCATATGGGAGGAAGAAAATAATAAAAATATCTAGATTGCCTTCAATAGTCACACCAAATATCGTATCAAAAATCATCTAAAAAACAATACCATCTATTCATCAAAAACAAGTTTCACAAGATAAAGCATCTTTCAACAATCAGTTCCGAATTAAAAAAAACTATGAAAGGGCCCATTTGACCCTTCACGAATTATGCAAATTCACCGTTGATGGAATACCTTTACAAGGGTTTTAATAATGACAACTTTTTGTTTTTTCCTCACGAGCAAAAAATAGTTTGTCAAACCGGTACTGTCTATGCGACCCATTGTTTAACCCTATGCGAAAGTTTCGTAGATTGCAAGATAAAAGAGTTTTGTTTCAATAGTTGAATGTTCAGGTTCGAACGTGAGAAAGTGTTCGGTGTCTTGAGTTTGGAAGGGTTATTTTTTTCTTTTTTGTTTTGTCTTTTGGAACTTATTGTGGCCAGTTCAAAAGTTAATTTTATTAAAGTATTATTATGAAGTAGTTCAGTATTTTTCTTTATATTTTTTTACATAAAAAGGATAAATAAGGGATAATTAAGGGATTGGGAAGGGGAGGGGGATTAGGGCCTCCGGATATCTCTCACCGTACGAAACGCAGCAGCGAGCCTCTACTTTACATCGGTTTTCGGCCGGCCCGCTCATGCTGTAGACAAAACTGTCTAAATCGTGGCTCTACCACTCAGACTCATGTCAGTTCTTTTTTATTTTAAGGTTCCTACAATTAACTATGTAGGTAAATTGATCAAGTCGTAATTTTGTTGACTGACTCCAATTCACACTTGTTGTTTTCACTATCAATCAACATTTAAAAATGAATTCAATTTACACTATTAAAATACAAAAAAAATAAATGCTAAAAATCTCTAATATAGACTAAACTCTACTCCCGAAAGCGTTATAAAAGTCTGACAATTTATTTATCCGATCTAATTATTTCATTCGAATCGTACATGTGCCGCCATTTCGCATGTGTCCATCAGTTGATATGTGGTGTGTGATATTGCACGGCGGATATTATGTAAGTTAATATAAAAGTGTAACAATGAACTGAGCAGCTGGTTCGGCCGGCGCGGCGCTGCGTGCCCGGCCCGCCGGCAATGTACGCGACTCACATCCTTGTTAACATTATCTAATATATAAAATTCTCGTGTCGCGGTGTTTGTGGTTAAACTCCTCCGAAACGGCTTGACCGATTCTCATGAAATTTTGTGTGCATATTGGGTATGTCTGAGAATCGGACAACATCTATTTTTCATCCCCCTAAATGTTAAGGGTAGTCCACCCATAAATTATTATTTTTAATTTTTAGATAAATTTTATTTTTTTATGATACAGCATTAAAAAATATATACAACCCTAAATTTTTATCACCAACCCCTAATTTTTAATAGCCATTTTAGTAATTTAATCATTTTTCATTTAGGCTACTTTTATCCCGGAAAAAGCAGATCACGCGGGCGGAGCCGCGAGGGACAGCTAGTAATTCTTATATAACGGTATTGGGTTATGGATTTCAAGCCCCAATTACACAATCAAGTAAACGTTGTCAAATAATTTATGACAGGAAAATATTAAATTATCGCGTTGTCAATACAGTATGCAAAATTCGTACTTTGTAGATTGTCTGTATTTTATCTGGCGGTTAACATTTAAATTGAATATTATGAATAATGATTTCTTACGTTTACGCAAATGTTACACATTGAAATAAAACTAATTTAAACCGATTTTATTCCGTTTTATTAAATTTATATAATAGGATATAAGGATAATTAGGGATTGGGAAGGGGAGGGGATTTGAGAGGATATCTTACTCACCGTACGAAACGCAGCAGCAAGCCGCTACTTTACGTCGGTTTTCTGTGAGACAGTGGTAATGACCCGAGCCGGCCTATTCATACTGTAGATAAAACTGTCTACAGCATGGCTCTACTCAATAAATAAAAATATATGTTTGGAGTTACTCAATAAAGATCCTGCGTCCACTGTAGAGTGGTTCCAAAAACCGTGGGGTCAGCCGGCCGATGCATTGTTTCGATCCAATGTTATTATATCGGCCTGCCTCATAGGGCGCACAGACATTACAAACTTATGTTCCACTTTTTTAAAGTATATTATATCTTGCAAATTGTCGCTTGTATTATAAATAAATAAATACACCCAACAGTCACACACATAGTCCTGACCCCACAGTAAGATACGAGTCTTGTGTCGTGGGTATCAGGAACTACGAGAGACTTTCGATCTCACAACACCCAGACCCCGAGACAAATATTTGTGGATCACACAGATTTGTCTTGGTGCGGGGATTGAACCCGCGGCCTCTCGCTTCACAGCCGGCTACTCGCCCGCTGCGCCACGTAGGCTGTCGTATTGGATTCTATCTTCTTACGGATGTATTCTAATACTTCGTTAAAGACTCGTATCTTACTGTGGGATCACGGCTATGTATGTGATTGTTAGGTGTATTTATGAATTACTAAAAACCTACGACAACCAATAAAAAATAAATCTGTATATTTTATATGGCTGAATAGGGTTTTTTCAAATATAGGTAAGAAACATTTCGATTAACCAGCCTTAAAACAACATTGGATATCCATAAAAAAATAGATACGCTCTGAATTGAGAACATCCTGCTAGTTTAGACATAGACATTAAGTTTCATAATACCCAGTAAATTCACTCTAAACATTTTAGAGTTAATTGATTAATGATGTTCTCATATTTTTTTTTATTCGCTCTAAAACGAAACATGACAATGCTTAAACACTACTGTTTGGCGGCAGAAATAGACAAAGCGGCGGTAGACAGCCTCTCGCATACGAGGGACCTACCAATGAGTGTTGTAGTGATAGTCCAATTTTACTCAGATGTCTAAATAAAATTGTCTATAACTTTTTCCGATGCAAGCTACTCAACTGTTGCTAGTTTTTCTTCCGAGCACGCCAGCGCCCCCTACCAGCACCATGTGCATACACCGTGGAGACAACGTCACTCCCACAAGACCCGCCTGCTCATTATACACACGATTGTTTGTCTCTGGTTAATGATTTCATGATAAAAATCCAAACGTCTTTGTTTGGTTACGCCTCTGTGCATCTTAGGGGCCATCCATAAATTACGTCACACGTTTAGGAGGAGGGAGGGGGTCGTGTGACATTATGTGACAAGGTGTGGAGAGGGGTCCCAAATTTTGTGACATCACATTTTTAAAACTATAATATGTTGATTTTATTGAAAAAGAATTTAAATGGAAATAAAAATATATCGAAACACTGCTGTTTTAATTTTATAAATTTCTAAATGTAAAATTGCAAAATATGTGACATCAAACTAGGTAGGGGGGGTCTTACAAATGTGACCAGCTGTGACAAGGACGGGGGAGGGGTCAAAAAATCATGAAATTCGTGTGACGTAATTTATGGATGGCCCCTTACTATAAACCTCCCACCTTCAAGCACACGTTATAAATCAATTCTATTCTAATGTTTTCTTATTACGCGAATGATACATTGAAAGAAAACTAATTTAAAGTTACATCCACCCCGTGACCACGAAGGTTGAAAAGCTTTCGAAACGTCGAGATCAAAATTAAATAAAAAACGGGTTGCACTCCAGGAGTGCCGGCAGAAGTGAAAACTTGAACATTGATGTTGTGCATTTTTGAATATTTGGTAATCGTTAGGGAATCATTTCGCACGAATTGTTTTATTTATCAGTATAAAAGTAGATACTATCATTTATGTATTTAAATACAATAATCATTTATTGCGCTATCGTACACAAAAATTACATTTTATATTACATAAAAAATTTAACACTCCGTCTTACGAATTTTCGATCAGGTCACGTGTCCTGACGCGAGTTTAACATTTTATACTCATCCCAAGAAAAGTGCTCAACGCCGCTAAAGAAGTTTTTACTTCAAAAACCGCGTTTAAATTAGTTTTATTTCAATACTATTCTATATCGAATGGTTTCTAACCAACCTGGTCAAAGTTTTTTGAGCTACGAGAAGGCCTCCGATTTGGTTTAAAGAGCTGACAATTTTTACTTGCCCTCTAAAGCATGAAAATGCTCAGTTGAACTACTAAGCGGTCATCTTCACAAGGCGGTAGGCCCCTCGTATGCGAGAGACCGTCTGGGTTGGTACCACCGCTTTATCTACTTCTCCGTTTTTTCCATCAAGCAATAGTGTGTAAGCACTGTTGTGTGTTTTTTGTTTTCACAAATATAACCAATGAGGTTTAGAGAAATTGTCACTATGCGTTCGCGCTCACTATGAGTCCTTATAGTAACGTTTATGAATATGGGCTATGTTTGCAGACGAAAGCGTCTTGACACCAACGTCTGATGTTAAATGCGACAATTAGATGTCGGCTTATACAACAGAGTTTTTTAGATGAACATTGGGACGATCAAGGGGAAAAATGCATTTTTTTGCTTTTATTATATTCCAAGTGCAAATCTACCCTTATGTTAAACAAGAAAGTTCGTCTTAATTGCTCCGGTCCAGAAAGATAGAATATACATAATGATTTCTTACATTTACGCGAACGTTACTCATTGTAATAAAACTAATTTAAACGGATTTTATCACGGCTAATTTAAGGCTGAAAAACTTCCGAAAGGTCGCGACCAAAAGTAAAATAAAAAACCGCGATATAATCCGTTTTAATTAGTTTTACTTCAATAGAATATACATGTTTTGCTAGTTTATGACTAAGCCCCTCTCAAGTCTAACTGAATATTTAGTATGTACGCTTAAATCAAGCAGGGTAGGTAAGCAATGCTGAAATTAAGAATAAAATATTTTTTAACTTCTGAGGTGTTTTAGAAGAAAAACACATATTCCGAGCATACTAACTTCATGGGGTGATGTTATTTCGTTACCTATATTTTAAATTTAAATCCTAATACGTCTAAATATAAGATAAAGGTTGCAAAATTTAGAGGCTAATATAATAGGGGGCAGCACAGTCTTAGATTAAAAATGTATGATTTTTTGCAAGTTTGTTCATACAATGGAAACAGTTTTTTTTTCAGACTTAAAAATAGATAACGAAATATAAATGCAGGTTTA
Source organism: Amorpha juglandis (assembly GCA_949126905.1). Lineage (NCBI taxonomy): Eukaryota > Metazoa > Arthropoda > Insecta > Lepidoptera > Sphingidae > Amorpha > Amorpha juglandis. The sequence continues at coordinate 8,668,392 of OX421389.1, forward strand.
AATTATTAATTTAAAATATTCGAAATATCTAATCTACATATCTAAATAAATTGACATTGTGTTGGAAAATTGCGGCATCTCACGCCATCTCGCGTGGGGTAGCGAAGGGAGAATTTTCCGCGAAAACTCCGCAAAAGGGTTGCAAGACGCACACTAGTGTTTAGATAAGAACCCAAGATAGTTGTGGTTCATAGAATTAATAACAACCAAGCTTATATTTGGCTATCGAAAATAATATATCAAAAATAAGTAAAAAACAAGTTGATTAGATACTAGATTTTATTTTTAAAATAATTAATAACCAACGCTTAATACCTACAGCAAAGAATATTACCATATTACCCTCATAAAAAAACTTTTTACATTAATTTCCCTCAGATTAGGTAAAAATGGAAAAATATGAATCACGTAAAAGACCGTTGGCTAAAACCCCATGAGCTAAGCCCCGCCTGAACATGTAAAAAAAATAACTCAATAGTAAAGAGGCGTCGCGAAAAGAATTCTCGAAAAAAGGGCGCGAAACCGAGCTATACAAAATCCACGAGAGCGAGCGAGACGTACGTCATTAAGAAAAAATCACAAAGAAACCCATTCTTTTTCATTTCCTCCCTCACTAATAGCGGCTTAGAAAAAAATGGGGAGCGCTATCTGTCCCGCTCTGGCGCGCAGGGGTGGGACGCGAACAGGGTCGGTCGAGCGAGAGGGGCGAACACCCTTACGGCGTCCTTAGCACCCTTTTAATAGTTCTTATGTGGGCCGTGGTGAGAGCGGTCCGTCACGCGTTTTTGGGAAATCCGTGTGGACGCGTGGGCGGGCGGCGCGCGGCCGGCGTCGCGCGTCCGACGTCGCTCAGCGCCGCTCTCCGCCGCTGACCGCCGTCCACCGCCGTCCACCGCCGCCGCGTCGTCTTTTCCTTGACCGGACGCATTTTTCCGCGGAAAAAACGCGGGGCGCGTGCGCCCGGCGACGGTGGGGATGTTCTTGGCCGCGTCTAAGGCGGCGGGGGCGGCGCCGCGTCTTGCTAGTTGGAGCGGCGTCTTCGGCAGGCGCGCGCGTCCGCCCCTCCCCGCAAGAAAGCGTCGCGACGCTCAAGTTTTCCACCAAGAAGTTAGTCGTCGCCCGCCCGCGTCTCAAGAAGGTCTCACTTCCGCTTTCCACGGTCCGACCTTCGCTTTTCCGGGGGTGACTTGACGCGATCGCTATTAATTTTTTTTTCGGAAAAACTTTTTTTTTATTTTTCGTCGCCGCGACTCCTTCAACCGCGAGTCTCAAGTGCGCGTTGTTTGCAGATACGCGCGGTGCCGTCGCATCCGACACGTCCGTAGAGTCGGACTCGCGAGACATCGCATGCCATCCTCGTGACCATACGTGCAAAACTGGAATTAATGTTGAAATACTTCAATGAGAACATATCCCTAGCGCTGCAGGAGAGGTACAGGGACCTCCATGAGTATCGGAAGACGGAAGCGATAGAGGAGGGTTCACCTAGGGAGGCGAAAGTACCGAAAATAGCTGAGGAAGGCGAGCAGGTCGGCGGCGAGGGCGCTTTCGAGCCGAGCGCCGCGCCGCCGTTCCCGCGGCTGCTCGACGCACCCAAGGAGGAGGACAGCTTCGTGGCCAACTGGCTGCAGAACTCGTTCAAGATGACCGCGGCGGAGGGTGGTGGCGAGGCGGCGGCTGGTGGCAGCGCGCTGGACCTGCGAGCGGCGCCGCTGTCGCTGCACATCCCGGCGCTGCACGGGCCGGACCCGGCGCGCCACTTCAAGATGCAGGAGCTGTGGGGCCGCTCCCGCGCGGGCTCGCCGGCGCCCGACCTGCGACCGGAGGCCGAACAGCCCGCGCCGCCCACGCCGCAGCCGCCGCCCACACCGGACCACAAAATCATCGCTGATAAACTCGTCAATGAGATACAGGTTAGTCATATTTAATTAACTTTAATTATCAGTGCTCTAATTTTCGTGAATGGATTTTGTTTATCCTAAACCGAATGATTACAAGTTTGTGTAAATATTGTTAGGATCTAAAAATCTATTTTTTATAATCAAATAGTTATTTTAAACGAGATACCAAATAAAATTGATATTTAGCAAACCGAATACTAAGAAAATAATTTTGGAGATGCGGTTTTCCTTGCGAATTTTCTTGTACCGTCGGAAAGACGGAGCCGCGAAAAACTTACCGACTTTAGTTAGTGATAATTAATTTTATACTTATACATCCCGACGTGGAATAATACAAATAAATAAATAAAATTGTATAATATTTATGAAAAGTGAAAAAAACTTTCGCGCACTAGAATTTAAAAATATAAAAAACAACACACACTAAACGCGAAACAAAGAATTTCATATCAATATTATTTCGTAATTTTAGTCTTACATTATAAATGTGTTAAATAACGCTTCAAGTGCTAAGTATAACGTGTGTTTCCTTCAAAGCTTGTGGGTCAACTGACCTCAGGAAATTACACGAGGACTGACAAAACTTGTTCCAAAAATGAATGATCCCTTCTTCTTTAAAAAAAAGACACAAGCCAAGGCAACATATTGTAAAGCTTTTGTTAAACTCAAGAAAGGGTTAAGGGCCTTTGCATCAAAGTTGTTATTAAATCGTTTTTGTCCTCGCAACACATCCGGTTTTATAAAAGGATATTTAAATTACAATAATCTGTGATAATTCTATTATTTTTAAGTTACACTGTGATCAACATGTCTTCGATACGTTTTTTCATTTCGCCTTGACAAATGTTTATTTTGAACATATGGTTTATTATAGGTTTTGATATTTTTATTTCCGCGGCGCTCCCGGATGATTATTTTCTACGGATATTAGTTTTGTGTGGACGTTTATGTTTGTATAAAAGTGTAGTAGTGCCTTTGTGTCGAGTAAGAAGTCGTAAATTTAAAATTATACGGATAAAGAAGAAAATTATCATACTTATTAAATAACTAAAATTTACAAAACTTTTGTTAGTCACGATGTTTTCCTTGTAATAAAACTGATTTGCGTTTTAAATCAAAAACTTTAATGGTTTCGCCAGACAGCGGACGGGGCGGGACGGCAACGCGACGCTGACGGGACATGCAGCAGTTGTAATGCATTAGTCAATATAGAAAATGTCACACAGAACCGTCGCGCTCGACGCGACGCGACGCTCGATTATCTATACACAGTCCCGTCAGCGTCGCGTTGCCGTCCCGCCCCGTCCGCTGTTTGACGAGACCATAAATTGGCTGGAAATAACGACATAAAAAAATTAAAAGTTCAGGAATTGTCGTGTTCAAAATACGAAATTTAAAAACAAAAGACGAATATTACATTTTAAATTAGTTTCGGATACGCTCACCTTGCATTTGTCTATTTCCCACGGCGCGGATTAGGGGCACGATTGCGATTTTATTTTTAATTTTTTTTCTCGTCCGCCGTGCTTTTGTTTCACGAAGGGGTGTTGACAGTTATTTGTTACTGGGAATCTGTTCTCATTTCGAATTATTTTTTGTTTTAATAATTTTTGTTTGTATTGCAAACCGGTTTTGTTTCCCGTTCGAATTCGTATTCATTTCGTTTTTTTCTTCAAATCGAGATTTAACGGTTCGACGACGTTGTTACGCTTTTGTGGTTAGTTTTTTTCGACGCGACGGTTAATTAAATTTTGATTTATTAAAATTTCTATTGCGTTGTTGAGTCAAGAGCCTGTTATCAAAACAGGATATGATTTGTTACATTATAAAGAACTGATTGTTCACACTATTATTGTCATTCTGTTTAAAAATGCTTGCGGTGAAAAATATTTTAAACTTTTTGATCATTTTATGAAAAGGGTTAAAATTTCCAAAAAATCTCAAATTGATTTGGGTATCTCTTTTTTTCACGCCACCTCCATCATACGTTGGGATGGGACAGCAACAGCAGCAATCGCCATCGGCCGACTCCACGATGAGCGAGAGATCGCTAGTACCGTTTGCGCTGGTAAATTTACTGTCTACACTCAATAATGTCGATGTAAATATTTTTTTTTATTATTATGTCAATGTGTCATGATTCGTGCAATTTTTTCGTTTTTTTATTTTATTTTGAATTTGGTTCTTTAAAACGCGTTAACACTTTCCGTTGCGCTTGTCGTTTATGACTAATTTTGAAATCAGTGTTCTTAATTTAAAAATCAGTTGTATGTTTTATTTTATTCTTTCACCGTAACAGCATGTGCACGCCAGTGTTGTGTAGTTTAATCGATTGTGATGGGGTAAGTTTCATTTCGATTAATTGTATCGATTTATCCATTAAAAATTGGGTAGTTTTAACATTTATGTTGCTTTATTTTTCATATTTGCTAATTTGCTTTTTATTGTATATAGTTGTTTGTCTAGTTTTAAAATGTTTTAAGTAATTAATTCTAACTAACTTAATACAGGTGATTTTGAATACATATTTATGTTCTGTCGTGGTATTTGAATTACTCATACAGTAAAAAGTGTGCATAATCATAAGAAAAATCTTGAACCGCCCCGAAACAATGTTGTAAAGACACCACAGTATTTTAACACGCTTTAAGTTCGCACCAAACCGTAGTCTATGGTAGCATATTCGACGCTGAGAATATTCCATTTGCAAGATTTTTTTATATGAGAATTTAGCGCGATCGTACCAAAATCGAAAGATCATATAAATATTATCCTAATTAGGTCTCGTCTCAGCTTATACCATGATTAAAATCTAACTAATGGTTTAATTTTTCCCGTTAATGTCCTCCATCTTTAGTCCCGCCCATCCGGCGACATGACAATTGCAATTGTTTTGTAACGACATAAACAATCATAGAGTTAATTTAAAATCAAATAGGCCATAGATGTAAAGATATGGAGCGAATTTGTCGTTTGGTTAATTGTATTGAATTGCATTTATCAACTTGTAATTCGTAAATGTCAAGAATTATTAGGTGGTAGGTCTCTCGTATGCGAGACGCCGTCTGGGTTGGTACCACCGCTTTGTCCATTTCTGCCGCCAAACAATAGTGTGTAAGCACTGTTGTGTTTCGGTTGGAAGGACATTGAAGCCAGTAAAATTACTGGGCATTATGAGACTTCTCTTATGTCTCGGGGTGACGAGCGCAGTTAAGTAGCATGCAGTGCTTTGTATTTCAAAGGTCTGTATGGTGTTGCTTCTGTTTATGGACAGGCGTGGCATTTACCATCAGGCGAGCGCCTTGCTCGTCTCGTCATTCTATCAAATAAAAAAAGGAGTGTCAAGACAGTACTTATTTGGAGGACGTTTATAATAAATCCATACATTAATAAATATTCAATGCCTTAGACACTGTTTATATGACTAACTAAATCCCGTATAAAAATAGGTTATAATGTCTCTCAAATCAAACTTCTTTTTTTATAGTAATTACTTTTTTATTATTTTCCTATTACAACACTGTCTAACTGTACGATTACCACACGAAAACTACTGGACTTATTCGAAAGAAATTTAACCCACAGATAGACAATAACGTAGATTAAAATATAGAGTACATTTATCCATGTAGTTCATTCAAGGAAAACATTTTTTTTAAGGGAGAAGTTGGGTGCCCTTACTTATAATTATGTAGAGCATAGCCACCTAGAGTAGGTACTTACCGGTAAATTTAATAGCACAGGTGGAGCTGCGAGCTAAATCTAGTTCATTGGTATTATTTACTTCAGTTGTTTTTGCTCGCGGCTGCCCGTATGAATATCTTTTTCCGAGTTGAAAAGTAGCCTATATCCTAGTGCAGGTTATGGTCTGTCTGTCTGTCTAATAATTTCTTTCAATTCTATTCAGCCATTAGTGCATTATTGATAAATAAACATCTAAACTCAAATACAAACTTTCATATTTATATGTAGTTATTTATATATAGGCACCTAACTGTAATACAGGTATATATGTATAAGTGTATTATAACTTCATTTCTGGGTCCAACAATTGATCTTAGAATATATTTTATTCAAACATAACTCAGAAATAAGAACCATCTAAATTAGAATAGTTTTTGAACAAAAAGAATTAAATAGTTAAAAAAAATGCCTAATTCCAACGAAATGTTGTAAAACCTTATGTATCTAAACCTTATGATCTCTATAATTATTGTAAACTAGTTTTGAAAAGAGCAACGTTAGAGTTTCTTGCCCGTTCTTCTCTAGCGAAACAACCGAACTGGCGGTAGAGTTTTGACGGAATCTAAATAATGTATTATAACATTTTATGGATTCAATATACATTTAGAATTTGAAATTATTTATTTATATATACACATATACAGACCGGACAAAGGAGAAAACTTAAATAACATCACTCGTTAGGGGTTAAAAATATAGGAACACTTATTAGTTTTTAGTAGATAGTTGAGCCAAAGCTAAGTTATTTGTTATGTTATTTGATATGCGCTCAAGATGTCTAAGTTTTAGTGACGAACTAAATAAGCTGTTGTCCACACTTTACAACCGTTTGAATTTTAGCCCTATATGAACTATATTTAAAGTAGCAACTCACGATTTAAGAATCATTGTATCATAATATTTATTTTCGAAATTGGAAATTTTTCCGTAGTCTTTTTCTTAAATTCCGTAGTTTTTCGAATGATTATGCTCTACGAGTAGGTTTGTTATTCAGTTGCAGTCATTTTACTTTTAGTGCTACTAAGAAAGCAAAATAGTAATCGAATTGCCTAATACTCGTAATTTTTTATTAATTCAAATATCACGACAAAATAACAACCGTTATGGAAATATAACACTTCGCACGTTGAAAACAAAAGTGACACTAAACGAAAAATGTGTTTATTGGAGTAAGTTTAAATGTTTCATAAAATAGCGTTCATAATTAAACATCGACAATCATCGTTTAGTGTCAGTTTTGTTTTCAAGGTGCGACTTATCATTAGCATATAACAATACCGATAATGTAATGTGTTGCGTTGTTACACGCAGCCGCAGCAGCAGTCGCCGACGACGGACGCACCGCTTGGCGACCGTAACGCCATGCTGCCATTCGCATTGGTAAATTTCCTCAATAGTTTCGATGTCGATGCAATTATTGTTTTTACTTTTCACCTCACTATGCTGCCGTGGCCGGTACTTTGGAAACTCATTTTTATTTGTGGTTAGGAACACGTATTAATGTAAATTTTTATTTTAATTTAAACGAAAGGAAATAACTAGATGTGGATCAATATGTTTTAGATTTAATATTCAATTTAAAGATCATGCAATAAAGTTAGTTTCAAACTCAGCTTATCCATACATATTAAACACCGGATTACGATATATTTTGAACCAAAAGTAATTTGGTTATCCACAGTTTTATCATTAATTATATGAAATCTTATATTATTGAATAAATATAACCTTACCAAAACACAGTTTGATAGAAATATGTTTCATTTTCATCTAAATTAACAGCAACGTTTAATATTCCATTATTTCTATGTATGATGTTTAGTAAAAATCAGTAGGGAGTAAACCTAAGTATATAAGTTAAAATATCTGGGTGGACGGAATTGTAGGTGTCAGTGTCAGTAGGACAGTTAAGGATAGTTTAAACATATAGGTATATGTTTAACATTGTTTAACCACAGCTAATTACTGGTTAGTTATAGCTTGGGGAAAGTTTTGATAATCATAGTAATTTATCAATCGGTATTGGACAAGATCTATTCTTGTTTAATCGAATTCATTTAGACTATGTAACATACGCCAATGAGTTTTCAAAGGAACCACCATATTATTTATTTCTTTTTCCAGCAAACTATACATTTAAACATATTATAATTCGGCTTTAAAAAATAAAAAAATCAGCTTTACATCTCTTCATATCGAGTAAAGTTCGCTGACTCTCACTTTCAACAACTTCGCAGTTATTTTTTTTCAAATGCAAAGAGATTGAACAAGTTCTAAGTTTGCCTTTCAAATGAATTCTTACATTGAGAAAATGAAAAATTAAAATTTAATACGTTGTCATCGTAAGAGCTGATTGTTTTAACGCTTGTGTTCATTTTCATTTTGTCTTGACTGTTAAATTGCTTTCACTAAAACCCTTTGTATTGTTCTATAAAAAACTAAAACCTGTCATGTCATAATATATGATATTACTAATAAGTAAACAAACAAGTATATATACTCGTATAGCTCTATGAATAAAATTGCACAAAATTCAGACATATTACAATAATAATTAAAAATAAAATACATTACCAAGGGTTCTAGATTTATTTTTTGTGATTATGTATCACACTAATTTACTTATTGTTCCACACAGCAACAAGCACGGTCAGGACAGAGCATCAGCGAGCGAACGCTAGAGGAGTGCTGGTCGACACTGCAGCGAGTGAGTTGGCATCTGTTTCAATGCGTATTGTTATCTTCCAAAGGTAGGGGACGCGACGTGGCGGCTGTGTGCACGTATTCGATTTTCAAAAATTCAAAATGTGTATTCGAAATAAAAATGTAATGAGTGCATACTTTTATCAATAAAAACAATTTCAAAATAACAGTTTCGAATGACCGTGACACTCAGTCGGTAAATCGCGTTCCCAAACACAAGGGGTATTGGTTAACAAACCAATCACTCGTAACAAATAATACTAATATAAGGTGAGTTTTACTTTTTAAATTCCCTCGTTATCTAATCGTAAGGCGTATAAATTTATTTTTTAGCGCTAAAGCGTTTTATCGCGGCATCTCTACCGGTGGGTGGCAAAGGAAACGCGTCTACGGCCAAGTTTTTTTTTCTATAAAATATCTAGGCTCGATCTATGTTTTGCATATTCATTAGCGGTCAAGGAAACGGTTCTCGAATAGAATCGATCGAGATAAGTCACGGGCGTGTTAAAAATTTATTTAATGGAATTTTGCGCGCCATTTTTTAAATACAGGCAAAGGTATTGGCCATCTGCGTACAAGGTGTACTTGAGATTCAGGATGTGCATTACAACGCATCTGCATAAGAAGGGGTTATCGAATAAATAATATTGGATGTAAATGATAGTTATCGGGATCTTTTCGGGTGTGAAGATTTTTTTAACCGGTATTTCGTATTATCGTTAATAATAAACAGTAATTATCGTTACATTTTGTAATATAGTGTTAAAATGTTCAAATCTGTATAGAATGTGGTACGTAATACCATTACTAATAATATTGTGTCTATTACACTTTCTTCCTTAATATTCATGCTCTTTATATTATTTATCTACCAATTAGATATCTTAGAAATACTAATATATTTTTATAACAAAACAAACTAATAACTTAAACCACTCAGAACTTAGATCACCAAACTTAACCTAGCTCCTATAGTTAAAAGTTAAAAGTCAAAAGCACAGGTGTATGAAAAAAGTGAAAAAAAAGTAGCGCATCGCGTCGGATGTGAAACGGAAAAGTACACTGGGGCGAAATAAAAACTGCACTCTTTGTGAACGAGCGGGCACTTGATCTTTAGAGAGGGCTGGGAAATGAGTGGAGTCGGCGTTTTGTGAAACATTTTTATGGCATAGGCCGGCAAACGAGGAAGTGGGTTATATAATGGTAAATGATCTCCACCGCCCATGTACATTCATAATACCAATAGAATCATGGGCGCGTTGCCGACCTTAAAAGGAAGGGATAATTAAAGGATAGGGAATGGAAGGGGGATTTGGACCTCCGGATAACTCACTCACCACACGAAACGCAGCAGCAAGCCGCTACTTTACTTTACGTCATTAATACTTAATAGAATATTTAACGGTATATTCAAAGTAAGACGACTTTAAAGTCAAGGATTCTTAAAAGTATGCCAAGACGTTTGTTAGAACTGATCATAAATAAGCATCGCTTGGTAAAAAGTGTTCAGTTAATAAACAATCGTGATAATATTGATTCCGACCAAGGGGTCCAGTATATCGTAAAAAATATATTACACTGCATAACGTGTGCTCATGTTGTCGAGTGACTATCTAAAAAACTTGCAGATCAATCAAGCACTTTGTAGGCAAACAATTGTTTTAAACTATCTAAGTTTAAAGCGTCTCCACCCCATGTTCTGTCCAAAAAAGAACTCACTCGCGGCGCAACGTTGCCGAAAAAAATCTTCGTACATTTGCATGTCGATTCGCAATGAATTTATAGTTATTGCATTCAGATTTATTGTGGTGCCGCTTTGCGAAAAAATCCCACCGAAATGACCTCCTGCCACATTTAAAATTCAAATAGCAATTGTTTTTCGGTTCGAAATTAAGACGGTTTTGACGTACGCCGTCCGTTGAGAACATGTTTTTTTGCTTCACTGTACCGATGTTTTTTAATTCGCCGATAGTAAATCAATTGGCGAACTCTTTAGTGGCGGCGGCTTTGTAAATATTGCTTTTAAATAATAATGATGTCTGCCCCATGGGTTTAGTGGCAAAGTACATAGACTGAGAAATTAGTGAGATCCCGAGCTCAAATCCCAGGTTGTAAAAATTGTATTTGAGTTTTGCGTTGATTCGTGATTTGTTATGGATTAGAATATTTACCTGATATGGTGATAACCCCAAATAAATTATGGGACGGAAATAGGCTCGATAAACAGTTTCAAGCAATATCAATTCCTTTAAAATTGGCAACAGATCTTTGAATCTTCCGGTATTGTGGCTTTATGTATCACTTACAAGATTTTCCACCATTAGTGTAGTTTGTGTAGTGTAGTTTCTAAGCTTTATAAAAGAATACTAAAGAAAAACGCAAAATAAAAACAAAATATCGCTTTATTTGACTTCATAAAATTTCGTAACAAAAATAATGAATTTTAGCGCGAGTTTCTCTAACATCTTGTAAGGAGACCAGACGGGGTGGCGGAGGGGGTGTGGTAATTATGAAAAGTGTCTAAGAGGGGAGGAAAAATTGTACGAAGCGAGGACGTTTAAAAAAACGCTCTAATGACCAAACGGCTTTTAAACTTAATAGGTTTGGAAAGATTTTGTCGATACTCTACCCTTTTTGAACATTTTTAACTAATAACAAGATAGGGTTGACTTTTTGTGTTTTTTTATGGAATGTATTCTATCTTAGCAGCGATCGCTCAGCGGGGAGTATGGACTGTCGAGACGAAAGTCGCAGGTTCGAAACCAGCCCCAAGAGCATACACCACTGACTTTTCTAAGTTACTTGTATATTAATTGTTAATTATCGCTTGCTTTAACGGTGAAGGAAACATCGTAAGGAAACCTGCATACCTGAGAACTCGATAAGATTGTTCGAAAGTATTTGAAGTCTGCCAACCCGCATTAGGCCAGCGTGGTGGACTAAGGCCTAATCCCTCTCATTCAGTAGAGGAGGCCCGTGCCTTAGGACATATATAATAAAGGGTTAGTTAAAAAAATAACTCTATCTTATTGAGTAGGGGCGTAAGCTGAGAAAGTAATGAGGTATTAATTTGAATTACGAGGTCTTGTACACATAACCGTGTTTTGAGTTTATCGATTTTTACATTGTCCTGGAATATGGGGTCGCCTATATATCAAGGGATGGAAATAGGCTCAATGAACTGTAGATGCACTAATTAGCACATATCTAGGTGGTCCGAAGGAATGTTACTGTGAAGACAACTCAAATCCTACTAATATTATAATCCTACTAATATTATAAACGCGAAAGTTTGTAAGTATGGATGGATGGATGTATGTTTGTTACTTTTTCACGTAAAAACTACTGAATGGATTTTAATGAAACTTTACAATAATATAGCTTATACATCAGAATATGACATAGGCTATTTTTTATCCTGGAAAAAGCAGATCACGCGGGCGGAGCCGCGACCAAATGTAGTCTACACTAATATTATAAAGAGGAAGGATTTGTATTTTTGTATGTGACGAATAAACTTAAAAACTACTAGACCAATTTCAAAAATTCTTTTGCCGTTAGAAAGCTACATTATCACTGAGTAACATAGACTACTTTTTATCTCGGAAAAAGCAGATCACGCGGACGGAGCCTCGAGGAAAGGGTAGTTTATAATAAAACGGTGAAGTATCGCGATGGTGTCCTTACTCCATCATTCATGTCCACCCTTCCATGTCTTATTCATAATTATGGTGATTAGCTTCACTTTTTATGTTTATTTTAACGCACTTTTTTATTATCCTTCGGGTTTTTACTTTATTGTTACAGCTATTTCAGTCCGAATGGTTTAATATTTAGAAATTAGAATAGTTTAAGGCGTCATAAATATCATCATCAGCCACAGTCCACTGCTGAACTTAGGCCTCCCCCAAAGATTTCCAGAACTACCTGTTGGAAGCGGCCTGCATCCAGCGACTTCCTGCGATTTTTATCAGGTCGTCTGTCCACCTTGTAGGTGAACGTCCAACGCTGCGCTTGCCAGTACGTGGCCTCCATTCCAGAACCTTTCTGCCCCATCGGTTATCGGTTCTGCGAGCTAAATATACCGTTTATAAATAGATATGTATATTACATACATACATAGACTTGCGTTTGTTTCCCATAGGGGTAGGTAGTGACAACGGACTTCCACCTGCTACGATCCTTACACATCTCTTTGACCTCTTTCACTCTCATTATATTCTATGGCAAAGGTTCTACACTGGACCTGATGGTAAGTACCATGCAGTCCAAAAGTAGTGTCGACCGCCAAAGCATTGGGTTTGCTTGGTCGGCCTGAAGTTGCTAGATATACACCATTTTACGAGGTAGGTCCCTCGTATGCGAGAGGCCGTCTGGGTTGGTACCACCGCTTTGTCTAATTCTGCCGCCAAGCAAAAGTGTGTAAGCACTGTTGTGTTTCGGTTTGAAGGACATTGAAGCCAGTGAAATTACTAATTATGAGACTTAACATCTTATGTCTCGGGTTGACGAGCGCAGTTCAGTGCTTTGTAATTCAAACTTCTGTGATGTGTATCTTCGGTTCATGGGCAGGCGTGGCGCTTACCATTAGACGAGCGCCTTGCTCGTCTCGTCATTTAATAAAATAAAAATAAAAACATTAAAAAACCACCGACCGACCCCGCGACCCGCTTGAACGAGCTAGTATGGCGGGTTTTTCACCATGTGTAAGGTCGCTATGCAGTCTATGTAGTGTTTATGGACGATTGTGATTGAGGTGACCCACTTGGTCGTTTGTCAGCTATAAAAAACCACAGCCCCTCCCACCGGCTCCTCCCCGTCATAACTCAGCAGTTTTTTGGGCGAACTTGAAAATTTATATCGCAATTAGCGCCGACACTCTTAACCCGCGACATTATTAGAAAAGTTTGTTGTGTCGCTCGTAAAAATAACCGCTTTTTTACCGGTCTCCACCTGAGCGCTTGCGTTGTGAATAATTTATTAAAATATAGCATTTTTTATTATGAATGTTCCCCGTGCAGATTTGGTCTTCTTTTATTTAACTGAACGAAGAGACGAGCAATAGAATACCACACAGAACTTTGAATTATAAAGCACTGCATGGCATTGTACTTGTCACCCCGAAACATAAGATGTTAGTTCTCATGATGCCCAGTAATTCCACTGGCTTCAATGTCCTTCAAACCGAAACACAGCAATGCTTACACATTGTTGCTTGACAACAGAAATAGATAACGCGGTGGTACCCACCCAGACGGCCTCTCGCATACGAGGGACCTACCACTAGGCTAGGGTATTATTGAACCTAAGTGCGCAAAAGTACAAAAAAATGCCGGCCTACATACATTTAATATTTTAATGTTTCATCGTATAATCGTTCACGTAAATTGGAGTTCATTAGTGCCACAACAACAGCTACCATTAAAATCCGTTTATTCAATAAAGTAAAAAAAATATCCTCATCAAAATAAATATCGTTAATTGCAACCTTTACAACGCCGACAGAAAAACTCGTCAAAAATGCATTAAGATTTTAAATAAAAAGATAAACGCTCGATAAAAAATATCTTTTCCTTTTTCCTTCTCGGAAAAAATCGTAGAAATTAACGCTATCATTAACAACGGGTTTAATGTCTTGTAACAAGATGTGGACATGACGGTTGAATGGTGAAATTTTTACAAACACACAAATTGCCGGCAAAATAGCGCTCCCTGGGGACCGGGCCAGTGAGAAAAACTCGACAAAAATTAGATTTCTTCGGCATTCACTACCGGGACGTACTATCTTGGTACTTTGAAATATATTATTTTGACAAGATTCTTTGTTTTAGAGATGTAAAATGTGAAAATTGTAACATAATCGACACTTATAAGAGGAAAGATTTGTATTTTTGTATGTAACTTAAAAAATACTTGACTGATTTGGCATTTTCATCATCATTCATATAAATTCTTTTGGCATTAGGAAGCTACATTATCACTGAGTAATATAGGCTACTTTTTATCCCGGAAAAAGCAGATCATACGGGCGGAGCTGCGAGGAAAAGCATGCAATTCATTATTCATTGTTTATCCTTGGAAAGTATGCAATTTTTCCCTTCTATCGTATGATTATATAATACATAAAACTGCGTACTTAACAAGAAGTCGGGTTTCAAGAAGAAACGATATAAATCGTTTTAATACACACTGCATTGTAATAATGTTTATTAATTAGGTATTTGTTATTAAATCGTCTTTTGTACATGTCAAAAGGTCAATGATAAAGTAGTAAAATATGGAAAAATAGGTTAATAGTATTGATATAATCATTAATAATACATATAACAACATAAATGTAGTACTTTTGGTCATATAATTGTATAGAGTTAATTGTTTTTAAGACAAGAGAAAACTCTTCTAATAATCAAGATTATTTTGATAAATTTCTAAAAGAAGGCCATTTCCGATTCAGTGAGTATTTTTTTAGTAAATTTAGCAGTCTCATGGCAGTGTATTTTCGCTGTGAAACCAATAGGACCTCGGATTTGATCCCCAGGTATAGCAAAAATACTAGAGTTTTTTTCTATTCAAAATAATCTAATTTATATCTTACTATAGTTAGTTTTGATCGCGGCCCGGCCGTGGCAATGTCTGTTTCAGAGATAAAAAAAAAACTAATCACAGCCTTAGACTACCGGTATGCTGTATTTAATCTAACAGAAAAATATAAAACAAAAATTATATATGAGGATAGTATGAAGTACGATATGATAGTAGTATGAAGTACGATATGATGGTAGACGCACCTTCTATCACATAATAATGGCCTAGCTAAATCCAGGATTACTCGTAACTCTGCTGACCCATTTGGAAATAAAGTAATGGGTTTATGTACCTATGTGTTATAATATATTCAAATATATACAACCATTTTAAGTAATGGGCAGGCGTAGCGTTATCGGGCGAGCAACCTGCTCGTCTTTTAGTTATACAAATTCGATTATTACTAAACATCATTAAGCACTATGAGACTTAACATCTTATGTCTCGTGTTGACGCAGTTCAGTGCCATGCAGTGCTTTATAATTCAAAGTTCTGTATGGTGTTGCTTCTGTTTATGGCACATACCAGAAGGCGAGCGACTTGCTCGTCTCGTCATTCAATGAAATAAAAAACATCAAGTATCAACCCCCCTCGGTCACAGTATATCGGAGCTAATGGCTTGTGCTACAGTAAAAAAGGCGGCGACGGTGGAAGATAAAAATTAGCTGAAATTAAAAGAGGCTATGGCTAACGAAGGCCATTCTTGGCTCCGCTCTCGCTGGAGACATCTCTGCTAATTTCCTACTTGTTCCTTTTGCCCTGGTAATATTGCGACTGTGACTAAAAATGTCTTAGTTTTAACCAACAATAAATAGAGGGATGTTATAATTTTTACTCCTTTAGTTGTTTGTGTGGCATTATAGCGCTTAAACGAACCAACCGATTTTAATGCTGTTTTTTTTGTTTAGAAGATAGTTTAATTTCAATGGTTTTTAGCTATGTTTGAAAAAGATTTGATTAGCAAGTTTAGTTTTTTTTTAAGTTACAAATGTTTATGTAATTGAAATAAAAAAATGAATAGCAATTTTCTAATATTTTATTATTATTTTTTAATGTTGTTGATTCTATGTTTTATGATTTGTCAGCGAAATGGTAGATTGCATTGGCATTCTTTTAAATGGATTATTTTTGGTGGTAACCGATATGATTTTTTATTGAGGGCCTGATTTACACCGTTATAGTTATAATGTATTAAACATCCTAAACATGTTTCTTGTTAAAATGATGAATTATTTAAGGATGGATAAGCAAGTGGGCCTTATATTTCGTCCAAATTAGAAAAACTTTATTACTTGCCATAAATACAAAATCAACATGAGTAAATTATGCTACTACATATATTTTATATTGCCAATATTTTTTGTAGGAGGAGGAGATTGTCTAGAATTATTGATCCGATTCTACAAAAAAACTATTATATATTGTCCTAGTGCACTGCTGCTTGGCGGTACAAATAGACAAAGCGATGGTACCTAACTAAACGGCGTCTCGCATTCAAATCAATCGATTTCATCAATTGTAAAGTATCGATTAGAAACCTGTTGAATAATAAATCGAAGTGGCGACATCGGTACAATAATCGAGTAACCATTGCATTGCGGCGTTACAACCGCTCATTACTAGACCCCTAATTTTGCTGCATCGTTGGACCTCGGACCTAAGTGTCCCCTTATTTTTTAATAGTCTAGAATGGAAATAAATTATTAGGTCATTTCACGGTGCCTTGACACTTTAAACGATATAAAGAGTTTGTTAAAGTAAATTTTAAAAGCTTCCGTTTAATTTAATAGAACAAATTAACTGTAATTTATAAATTCCATGTAATAATATTTTTTTTACTAGGCCTGTATTATACGTGTCCCACTGCTGGCCACATGCCTCTTCTACCACGCTGGCCTAATGCGGGTTGGCAGACTTCACATACCTTCGAAAAATCTCGAGTTCTCAGGTATCCAGGTTTCCTCACGATGTTTCCTTCACTGTTACAGCAAGCGATAATTAACAATTAATATACACGTAACTTAGAAAAGTCAGAGCTGTATGCTCTTGGAGCTGGTTACGAACCTGCGACCTTCGTCTTGACAGTCTGTACTACTTCCCGCTGAGCTATCGCTGCTTATGTAATAATATACATCCCAAAAATAATATTTGTTGTCATATTTACTCATAAAATATTTTTGTTGAAGATTTTCATTGCAAATAGTCATTTTAATAGCTCGAATTAACATATTATAGAAATCGGCATTATATTGCCTTCTTGGATTGGTCTATTTATACGGTAAACTACAAAATTATCTTTTCGAAATGAGAACGTAACTTGTATTATTAAATTGTTATAATCAACATAAATAATAAATAAATAATTACACCCAACAGTCACACACATAGTCCTGACCCCACAGTAAGATACAAGTCTTGTTTCGTGGGTATCCGGAACTACGAGAGACTTTTGCTCTCACAAAACCCAGACCCCCGAAACAAATATTTGTGGATCACACAAACGTTTGTCTCGGTGCGGGGATCGAACCCGCGGCCTTCACAGCCGGCTACTCGCCCGCTGCGCCACGGAGGCTGTAAATTAAAAATAATAAGTAAATTTAAAACGACGCACTCCTTTATTGATGGAATATACTAACTTTAAACAATAATATAATTATTGAAATAAAACTGATTTAAACGGATTTTATCGCGGTTTTTTATTTTAATTTTGGTCCCTAAGTTTCGAAAGTGAACGAAGGCTGGAAAGCTTCTGGAACGGTGGGACCAAAATTAAAATAAAAACCGCGATAAAATCCGTTTAAATTAGTTTTATTTCAATGTGTAACACTCGCGTAAACGCCAGAAATCGTTAAATAATAATAATTATTAATATAACATGAACGTAAACTCACGTCTATATCAGGGTAGGCAAAGGTGCAATTAGTAAACCCACATTTTTCCGAGTTTATCTTCATCCCATGATGTGATAGCGTTTGCGCTTATCATATTCATGTTATTTTTCGAAACGTAAATTCAGACCCAATTTCTTATTGACAAATACTATAAGTAGTAATAGTTTATTAATATACAGCACAGTAGTCCTTAAAAGTTTCAAAGATCTTTTAATAATTGAAATAAACGTCCTCAGGTCTATGGGTAAGCGAGTTATTTAAACGAATCGCCTCATTACTGAGTTACAAGAACATAAAAGCTCTAACTTTTTCCATACACGACGACCACTCGCGTTTTCATATCCAATAGATAGAACTATATACAATATAAACGGTTGATATGTCGTGTTCATTTATTGTAAATCTTTTTTTTTATTGCCTTGAGGCATCCGAGCAAGCGGCCCGCCTGATGGTAAGCGGTCACCGCCGCTTATAGATATCGGCAATGCCAGGGGCACAGCCAAGCCGCTGCCTACCGTTGAAGGAATACTTTTTTTAAGCCTCGTTTAAAGAAGGCCATGTCATAGCGCTCGGGAAACACCGAGGCAGGGAGTTTTCTGCTTTTTCATTATCTTTGTTAAAGTGACTACACTAGACCTGATGTTAAGTACAGTGTAATCCAAATATGATATCGGCCGTCAAATGATATTGTACCTCGCGACGGTTGGTAAAATTACGCTGGCCTGAAGTTACTGCATCTAGATTGGTTAATTCCGGAACACCGCTCGCCTGGACGAACCACTAGTGGGTTTTCCACCATATGTAAAGTGGTCGCTAACCAGCCTGCTCCAAAACACACATCTATATTAGGTTTAGGGCGTCTGTGTATGTATATATTACTATATATATACCACAAAGTGGTAGGTCCCTCTTATGCGAGAGGCCTCCTGGGTTGGTACCACCGCTTTGACTGTTTCTGCCGACAAGCATCAGTATGTAAGCACTGTTGCGTTTCGGTTTGAAGGACATTGAATACAGTGAATTTACTGGGCATTATGAGACTTAACATCTTATGTCTCGGGGTGACCAGCGCAGTTCAGTGCCATGTAATGCTTTGTAATCCAAAGTTCGCGCTTACCATCAGGCGAGCGCCTTGGTTGTCTCGTAAAAACGTCTTGCTATTTACTACATCAAGGGAAGTAAGATCAGCGTACTTTTGCATTTGTAGTTACTCCTCCGTGGCACAGACTTGAGCTTATGTGTGTTTATATATTTCGGTTTATTTGTGCACGTCTTCTCATGTATGCGTGGGCTTGTGATGTAGTTTTGATTTGAATGACTGTGACGCGTCGGCTCTCGTTCTATAACTGTTGACATATACATACAGTCATTGTATAAATACATTAAGCACTTGCATGATGTGTGTAAAAGAACGGAAATACATATGTATATGTGCTGGTAAGCGCAGTGTTAGACGTCCGCCTATAAGGTGGACAGACGACCTGATGCAGGCCGGTTCCAACAGGTCGGTCTGGAAATCTTTGGGGAGTTCTATGTTCAGCAGTGGACGTCCTGTGGCTGATGATAATGATATGGTGATGATATATGCTGATTGTTAAAGATATTTCCAAGAATTTTATAAATTTTCGCCAACACCATTTCTATGCCATGATATATGACTATAATTTAAGGAAAAACCTTAATGTTGGGTAATTATGTGATTATATAGACACATAAGACTCAACAGATGAGCAATCGAAACTAGGACCTTTTGGTTGCATTAGTCCTTCCACTAAACAATTTTTGATTGAACTCTCCACGTCATAACATTGTACATAATTTATTGCCAACATAATGAGTAAAAAATTGTGCTTTGTTCGAGTGAAGCCGCGGGCAAAAAGTTATTTCCTATAAGAAAGCATTGTAAGAGTCGAGTTATAAAAACGAATCATGGAAAAAAACACTGTGTCAGAACGTAGAGTGCGATGAAAAACTGCATATCTCTGTCTCGCTCGCTCATAAGCTATCGCTCTTCGCGACTGAGTAGTCTTGATACTTTGATTTTGTTCGCGAACTTTCACCCTTTAATAAGGTTTTTTCTTGGGTATATTTATTCCATAGAATAGGCTGGAATGTTGTCATCGTATTTTATAAAACAAATCTATTCGATTATAAAGAGTTAAGAAGTAGCCAAATAAGTTATATGGTTAGCCCAATAAGTCTTAAATGAAGTTTAATCATAAAGTGGTAACACAAGCTCACGTCTGTAGTCTCAAAGTGCAAAGACAGACATAGACAAAGGTGCAATTACTGCTCCCATGGGTCACCGAGCTTATTTTCATTTCAAGATGTGATAGGAGGGGGGAATTATCAGGTATCTACGTCCCTCACGACATTACCTTCGCTGTTAGTGCTGTATGCTATGGCTTTAACCTGCGTCTTTCATCTCGACAGTCCGTACCGCTGAATGTCATCTTTTATTTTGAATGCGTGAAATGATAAATATAATCGGAAATTTATAGTATAGGTATAATATAATATAAATTTTATTTTGAGTTATTTCATACTTTTATTCTTTTGATTCACTTTAGATATATAAATAAATTAAAACGAATGCAATAATCCTAATATGGGTCATTACGTCATACAATTTTTTGTACCTACATCAAAGGAAATCTCAATTTTACACCAATTTATATCTGGTGACAGATTGTCCGCTTAGGAAGTCCAATCCCGCTCAATTGGACGAAACTAAGCAACTTTCTTAATAAGTATGTAGGTTACATCCATAACAAAGTATTACGTAATAGAAAAGTACCAAGGAGTGTTAAAATAAGCCAGTCTCAAACTAAGGAACCGCGTGGATATAACCGACTATAATAAAAAACTTAGCAAGTACCTACACATAAGTGCATTACGATGCCATGCTTCTATAACTATGGTACTTATAAACAGTACGCCTCCAGCCCACGGAGACGGCTACACAACGATTTTTTGCAGCACATTTGAAAAATACATTTTGACGTAAACAGACCTATTTGCTGTTGAAAGAGTTGAGTGAAAAAAATCGGCACGCTTACGGTCTATGGTCTCGTGTTCTAAATTTAAACGTTTGTGACATAATAAGGAAGTTACCGTCTCGCTGTTGGACTTTTTTTTATGTGCAAGTGAAGTGACGTTTGACATTTCGTGAGATGCGTCGTCATTTAATAGGTTGTGTTCGATTTTTAAATAAACGTCATAGATGCAGGTAATTATTTTTTTAATTAAGTTATGTTTACGATACATGTTTCTTTCTGCCTCATAAAATAAAAAAAACTATTATTTTGAATAAATTTAGAAAGGGAACTCGATATGATGGTCGTGACTACTATACGGATGTGTGTTTATCTGTTATGTCATTTTCATTAAATCAAACCGAATGATAAATAGATATTAGGTGTAATAAAAATATATGGAATTTTCTAGAAACTGTGTTAAAACGAATTGGAATATACGTTAAATGTTTCAAAGTATAGCATGATTATAAACCTAACGCTAGTAATTAATAATGTCAACTTTAATGTATCCCTTCATGTACCAATAGCAAATTTACGTTTAAACTTTTCAATATAATTTTTCTTATGAGTTTAATTGGTCCATAAATTTAATTTGAAATGACTAACTCCTAAGAGTGTTATGTAAAAATGTACTATGATAAAGAGTAATGGAGTTAATTCAATACCAAATTTAATGAGTGGTAGAGCCACGCTATATTCAGTTTCGTCTACAGCATGAATGGGCCGGCTCGACTGGGTCGTTATTGCGGTCTTACAGAAAACCGACGTAAAGTAGCGGCTTGCTGTTGCGTTCGGTACGGTGAGTGAGATATCCGGAGGCCCAAATCCCCCTCACCTTCCCAATTCCTTAATTATCCCTTCCCTTTAAGGTCGGCAATGCGCCCATGATTTTTCTAGTATTGTACCATCAGGTGACTCACTTGCTCGTTTGAAAAAAAAACCTTCGGCTGAGTTTCTTGATGTTTCAGCTCTGATCTACGGACATTGAAGGCCCAGTATTTATTATTAATTGTTATTGTTGGCGCTCACTTGGGGAGGTTTACGTTCAGCAGTGGACGGCAATAAGCTGAGATGATTGACTTGTAGAGTGACATATACCCAATTCTTGAGAGATAGAGGTACCTTTAGCAACAATGAAGCAGCTTAGTAATAAGATATGTGACCTTATTTTATACTGAAATATTGCGAGGTAGAGCCACGCTGTAGACAGTGTTGTCTGCAGGAAAAATGCGGCAGCTCGACCGGGTTGCTACCACCGTCTTTCATAAAACCCGACGTAAAGTAGCACTTTACTACTGCGTTACGTCTGATTAGTTAGATATCTAGTGACCCAAATCCCTCTCCCCTTACCAGTCCCTTCATTATCCCTTCACTTTAAGGTTAGCAATGCGTCCATAATTCTTCTGGTATTGTGGGCGTTCATGGGCGGTGGAGATCACTTATCATCAGTTGACTCAGTTGCTCTTTTGGCGGCTTATGGTAATAAAAAAGAGTATGATTTTTTATGGGTTGAAGTAAACAAACAATTATTATAAGAATATCTCGTTATACGTAATCTCACGACTGTATCCCCGACGGGTAAGTAGAGATATAACTAAAATGCACACTCACGGTTTGCCGAGCATGTTTCCGTCCCATTACGTGATAACGGCGAGCCCATCGCCATATTGGGCACAGATTTCAGTCCCGGGTAATCCATATGCGATTTTTCGAAACTCTAAATACAATTTATGTTTTTTTTTTATCCTGGCACGGCGAATTGACTTTTTTTATAACCAGGAGAATCATGGATGCGTTGCCGTCCTTAAAGGAAAGGGATTAATAATGATCTTGGGATACTGACTAATTGACTGATAAAGAATCTAGGTGTTGTGGGACCGCAAGGCCTTTGTAAGTTCTGATACCCACGATATAAGTTTAATTTACCCTAGTATGGACTGAGGATTATGTGTGGTTTTTATTATTTTTTATCAAAGCAAGTTAAAAGCAAAAAGTGCTTATCAACCAAGGCAAAGTAGAGACCGATACATGTATTTATTTATTTATTCATTACTTGGAATTAACTTGTTATATTTTGATGGATTCCTTTATTTTATTACGTACTAGCTTTTGCTCGCGGCTCCGCCCGCGTGATCTGCTTTTTCCGGGATATCCTTCTTAGCGGATGCCTAGGTCATAATATATACCTGCATGCCAAATTTCAGCCCGATCCCTCCAGTGGTTTGGGCTGTGCGTTGATAGATCACTATGTCAGTCAGTCAGTCAGACACCTTTGAGTTTTGTATAATTAGATTTACTTTGAATATCCTGAAAGTATACGTAGTTCTTAACTTCCTATTTAAACAGGAAAAATAGCGAAATTAAATGTGTTTAATAGTCTTGAAAATAGTATTTTGGTAATCATATATATTTGCGAGTTTTCAAGAATTTTTAAGGGATACCATATGCGGGTAAGGAGTATAGGGAAGGAAGTCTAAGTCCTAACTTTGGTCTTTAATTATGGAGGCATGTTTCCATAATTTATAGTTATGGGTTATTTATTTATCTGCATACTCTTGTTGTATATTCTATTTTGGAATAATACGAATAGAAAGAGAAAATTCAAAACAAAAGACAACAAGAAATTAAAAATACAAGTATCTTATCGTCGACTGCCCTTTCTTCTAGACAACCTTTTCTGAGTATTTATGAATCGATTTATTTATGTTTTATATTGTCTTAAAAATGTGAAACCTGAACCTCAAATGACTAAGCATTTGCATACTTTATTTTGACAAGTACAAGCTTTATCCAGTGTTTCAATTTACACGTTTACTTAGTCTAAGTTAGTGCTCAGGTGAAAGTGAACTAACCTAAAGAGCAAGGTAAAAGTCCGCGTGACATTCAGATTATCTTTTTCACTTTATTTTTATGTACGAGACTTTCTATTTTATATAACGTATGATATTTGCCCTACACTTTACTTTGCCATTTGATTATTACCACAGAATAGCTTATATTAGTACGTTTTTAGGATCTGTCTTCTAAGATCGATTTGACAGCCTCCGTAGCGTAGCGGGCGGGTACCCGGCTGTGAAGCGAGAGGCCGTGGGTTTGATCCCCGCACCGAGACAAATGTTTGTGTGATTCACAATTATTTGTTTCGGGGTCTATTTAATTTATTGTTTAGGATGACCAGGTTTTGCTGGTGGTAGGATATTCATATCATGGATCCCTGGGGGTCCACCTCAACCACTTTGGGAACTAAAGTTTTACACTATGTATTGATATAAAAATATATACATATATGTATATGCAAAAGTTTCAAGGTGTGTAAGTTAGTGAGTTTGAATGTTTGCCAGTTTGAAAGTTTGAATTTGTTTTGTTTATTAACTGGGCTTCGACGGCTGAATAGATTATGATGTAATTTGGCATTCGGATAAACCATGACCTGGATTAGGCTCCTTTTTGTACCAGATAAAGACATTCACGGTCCCGTAGGTCTTTAAGAACAGGTCGGCATAATTTAGCCGATTGTCGAGGGACTTAATATCTCTTGATCGACATTATATCTGGACTGCACTGTACTTAACATCAGGTGTAGTGTAGTAAATTTGACAGGCCAAGATAAAAAAGCTAGTCGCCTATAATTTTCACAGAATATGTTGTGTTAATACAGCGGCGATACTTGGTCGTACCAGAATAAAAAAAAAAACAATTATTACAATCAAATCCGTTTAAGGCTGGATTGCACCATAATAACAGTTATAGTTAAGGCTTATGTCAAATTTGTCGATAACAGTAACGCTGATTTTAACATTGACTGCTGAATATTTCTACTGAACTAAAATATGTTGCACCATCGTATTCCGACTACTAGACTCCTCGATTGATTCTAGAAGCAGGGACATGATATTATTTTAGAGCAAAGACGCTTTAGGAGATATATCGGTTTGGAGGTTATAATTGAACCATTTGACAGCTATTTAACTTAAACTAGCGCGGGCTTTAACTAGAGAATATTGGGCGGTTACGGTTAACAGCTTTTGTGACGTCATCTAACATTTGCCAAATGATGCAACTCATATTTTGCTTAACCGGTACTTTAACATGTTTTCATTGCTATAGTAAGTTGGTGCAACCCAACCATTAATAATAATATTCTCCCACCAGCAATATTTATCGAAAAACAATGATTCTGTCGTTCGACATTATATTTGTACTGCAGTATACTCACCATCAGTTCCAGTGTAATCACTGGCGTGTCAGTATAAAAACGGGTCATTCAATTTAGCTTCACTGTATTCATTTAAATCCTAATGAATATTTTTGATACTCCAATTTATGTGTCTATGTAAATTGTATTATCATATTTTATACATTTATGTTTA
The DNA here is from genome assembly GCA_949126905.1 of Amorpha juglandis. Taxonomy (NCBI): domain Eukaryota; kingdom Metazoa; phylum Arthropoda; class Insecta; order Lepidoptera; family Sphingidae; genus Amorpha; species Amorpha juglandis. The sequence goes on from OX421389.1 coordinate 8,693,624, forward strand.
ATTTTCCTTAAAGTAATTTAACTAATTATTATTTGTTATACTTCTATTTCGGTTATAGACATAACTAATATTGATTTCCTGTTTTTAATTGGGTTGTGGTAAATATGATATATCAAAGGATTATATGTACAAAATTTAATTTGTGAAAATTATTTATAAAATTACAATTTTACATTCGGTTATAACTTTGTAAAAGGCATTCTATCACCTCATTAATCTAGTGGTAGTGTACTTACATTAAGCTATTGTTAATTCCAAGGTTCAAATCTCAGGTCGGGGAAACACAGTTTGTGTTTGTTTTCGATTGGAATTATCATATTTTAGTTGTCCGGGATTGGTATTTCTGCATATTGGTTGGTGGTATATTGGTTTGGTGATAACCTCCATGCCTGCCACATTATAGGACGGAAATAAGCTCGGTAAACCGTGAGAACACTAGTCGTATCTCTGTTTACCCATACGGGGATAAAGGCGTGAAGTTATGTATATATTTGTAGGCTGTACGAAGAATTCTCTAGATTAATTAAGACAGTATATTTTACTCCTAAAAATATTTCAGTTTTTATCTGCATAGCTGTTTTCCAAACGATGCCAATCTAGAATTATTTTAACAAGACTTTAATCTCAAAAAGGAATTCATTAAAAAACACAATTTCGAAATGCTCACGTGCAAGACCTTTGCCTCGTCATGTAGTAAAAATTATAAAAAAGAAACGCTAACATGCCTCGCTTTGTGAGAATAAAACTTAATTATTTGAAAAGTTCGCAACGCTGGTTGGTGGCGCAGATTTTAAAAATAAACTTCTTTTGTCCGACGGACGACGGGCTCAGGGCTATGCTGACTTTATCTTACTCGCGGAGACATTTATCTGTTACTCATTCATCGTTAAGGTCTCATTTAGACGATACTGTTTTAAAACTATAAAACGTATGTGAGTTTACAAAAATTTGTATATTGTTACTTATCATGACACATATTATGTTGTTTTATTAAGTTGACTTTAATCGTAAAAATATATTTATATTTACTGCATTTTAACTATTGAATTTTGGTCCTCTATTATCATGAGATTTTGTATTATTTAGAGTCAATAAAGAGCCTATCGTTGTGTAATTTATTTTATATCCAGCGCCCTAAAGATACTTTTTGAGGAATACTAAGATAGGAAACAAGGTGGTAGGTCCCTTGTATGCGAGAGGCCGTCTGGGTTGGTACCGTCGCTTTGACTATTTCTGCCGCCAAGCAACAGTGTATAAGAACTGTTGTGTTTCCCTTTGAAGGATATCGAAGCCAGTGAAATTACTGGGGATTTTGAGACTTAACATCTTATATCTCGGGGTGACGAGCGCAGTTCAGTGCCATGCAGTGCTTTGTAATTCAAAGTTCTATGTGGGGTTGCTTCGGTTTATGGGCAGGCGTGGCGCTTACCACCAGGCGAGCGCCTTTCTCGTTTCGTCATTCATTCAAATAAAAAAAAAACGAAACGCAAACGTAAGCTGTTACTTTACCACTCAATAATTATATCATCTTTTGGATCTATCAATTAAACATCACATATTACTGTCTGCACTTTTATAAATCATCACACAAGGTTACCAAGTCGTGACAAATCTATACGTCACAATACATACGTGCCTCTACAAACAGTTTAGCATTTCTCAAGTTCATTCACATCCGCTTATCATATTGCGAAAATATCTAAAGTGTATTCAAGTAAAAAAATTACGCAACTCACACACACATATATACTCACACACACATATATATACTCACACACATTTATATACAGACAACGTGCATACTGTTGCGGTAGGTCGGCACACTCGAGCGAAAAAATGCGAGCATATCGGGTTATGTTTTATAAAACGTAATGTAATTATATATTGTTTGCGTGTTTAAATAGGTCGTGATTGCATAATTGTCGAGTAGGCAATGTATTAAATGAGCCATGTAAGGATTTTCTTGTTTTCGATATTTAAATAGAGGAATTAAATCATTTAGCTTGGTCTAGGGCGTCAATCTGGACTAAGGTGTTAGAAGTAATGTGTTTTTATTTGATTGAATGACGATACGAGCAAGGCGCTCGCCTAATGTTACGCCATGTCCATAAACAGAAGTAACACCACACAGAAATACTTTGAATTACAAAGCACTGCATGTCACTGGACTGCGTTCCTCACCCAGATACATAAGATGTTAAGTCTCATAATGCCCAGTAATTTCACTGGCTGCATCACCTATCCTACCTTGTAAATATATATTTTTAAGGCTACCAAACTAAATTTATTCTAAGAAGATTAAGAACGGTTTTTTCAATTTCTAAGTGTACGTTATTTTTTCTTATATAAAATATAAGACAACAATTTCTATTTTATTATTTGGATAAAATGGAACAAAAATAAGTAATATTTAATTGTGTTCTTTTAACATAATATTATAAAGTCAATATGTTATGTTAATAATATTACATTGTGTTTAAAAGACGGTGTTATTTATTTAAATTTAAATGAATCGATTTTCCAGCAACAAATAACGTAACTTCAACTTTTAAAAGAAATATAATCGTCATTATAATATTACCGTTTAAAAGAATGTTTCAGATAATTCAATTAAAAAGCTTTTAGACGCATTAAAGTCGTCTACAAATTATACCTTTTTTATGAATTTCACTACGTCTTTTAGACAGCAATTTCATTGGGATTTTTTCAAGTTTATTATTATTTTAAATGAATTCATTTTTGCAATTAAATTTGTAATGAATTCTACATTGTTAATTACGGAACTCATATATTATTATATAATAGTTATGATTGAACGTATTATATTTTGAGTCTTAAAACGAAATATGAATACAGATAGAGTTGCAATATATCAGGAATAGCCTGAGGCGAATGAAGTACCTAAAAAGAGAATAATATTTCTTCCGTTTGTCTAAATTTGTTCGGCGCACGCGCACCGTTTTACATGTGGGCGTAGCGCTAGTGTGTGTTAAGGTATAGAGTATAAGAAATTAAAAGAAATAATGGTCTTCCATTACGCACGAGGCCAATAAATTTTTAAGGCCAATTTTTTTCAATGTCCTGTCAATAATCCTCAACATTTTTGTAAATATAAAATTAATCCACTATTTAAATAATAATGGCCGGTCGCAAAATATTGTAAATGACAAATTCTCTTACACATTCTGACATACTGTCCAAACTCTACCAATCTTGATTTTAAGCATGAGTCACTAGACAAACGCACAATGATTGTATGTACCGCCTTAAGCGAGCGTGTACACATGGCCTACAAATGGACGCGTGTGTGCGTGATGCGTGCGCGCAGCTCTTGTCTTAGGTTAGGGAGGTGAGCGAACTCTCGCGTTTCGCCCGCGGCTACGCTTTATTTTTATTGCAAGTGTACACGTGGACCATTGGCAAACACGCGCCTTCCTTGTTCCTTCATCAAGAGAAAAAAAAAATAGTTTTTGAATTTAGAATAAATCGTTTTTACGTACTGGCTAGTTGCAATTAGTTTTATCGTGTTATTTTGTATGTAGGTAAGCTTTTATTGATAGGTAGACAATTTAAAATTATGTAAAATGTAATTTACATTTTATAATAAAGCAAAAGCATAATTAAAACACAATGACATGCACGAAAAAAGAAAAATATACACCATTTACACACAATAAACAATTTGGAATACAATCGGAAAAGGAAATAAGTTTAAAAACGTAGCCATTGTGGCGTAATCGATTTAAAAATGCAAGTTCGACGGCCGTGATCGTGACATGCGCGGTCGCATGAATACTGCATGCGGCTGCATACGCCTTTCGACGCAATAACAGCGTTATTTTCGGCTAACTAAATGTATTTTTAACCCTGAAAGGTTCAAGTGTAAAGGAGAAAGTATCTCGTTTCCATTTTATGAGTCTACCATGCCGCTGAGCCGAGATTTCACTAAGACATTAAACACTCCATCAACCTCTGTAATCAAAATATTCGGACTTCAGTGTTCACAAGAACTCAAAAAACTTAAAAAAATCATCTATTTGAGATCAGGAGCAAACCATTTCTTGTTCAAATATAGATTTTTTTTATTGCCTTGATAGGCCCGAAGAGCGAGCGGCCCGCCTGATGGCAAGCGGTCACCACCGCTCATGAATATTGGCAATGCTAGGGGGACAGCCAAGTGGCTGCCTACTGCTATTCAATGTCATATGTACCATAGACTATAAAGTCTGTGCTTCGGAATTATAGCTCTCGTGTCAAATTTCTGACAATTATTAATGTTACTTTTTTATCCGAGCGCGGCAAAGTGACTGCACTATACCTGATGGTAAGCGTAGTGCAGTCCAAAAACTAGCCACCGACAAACAATGAGTTCATCGGTAGTAACCAGAATCATGCCGGTTTGTATTAATGCTTCTTCCCTTTTCGGTGAGGGAAGAAGCAAATCGAGGGGTCTACGACAGGACAGGCGGATAAGCGATGCAGGTACAGGTATACAAGGATGTACTACTATACCCACCCCAACCAACCATCAAGTCATGTTGCAAGCCCCTCGGGAGAACCGGATATATACTTATACTTAATTTTACAACATTCTTTCTTCTTAATTTCTTTTGAAATTACATTTATTGTTTTTTTAAGTATTCTCTTCAATAGTCTCAAGTGGATGATAAAAATCAAGGTTTCACATCAGGACATCGGCCTTACACTCGTGATAGTACTTTGTTTTCTTATCAGGGACCCTGAGGGAGCGTTGGTCCCCGTTTTTAAGGTCTTAGACATAGGTCACTGTCGTTGAGTTTTATTTATAATTTTATTGATTTTATTGATATGTAGAGTCGATGGAACTCTCGTCTTTATATCTTTATGTGTTTGTAAATTTTATTCTGCTTTACCCAGAATCATAATAAGTGATTCGAGATGCTAAAATGGAACATGGAGTAAAAGTCATATCTAAAAATTAAACATGCATATCTAAAAGCTGAGACTCAATAGCGTTTTAAGTATATTAGCGTTATATCTCTTACATTCGGTTTCTCGAAGGATGATCAAATTAACAATCAACTAACAGAACATATTAATATCCAACCTAATTTACGAACTATCGCTTGATTGATACACCATTTGACCATAGAATTATCTGTGAATCTTCCACTCAAAATAGCGATTGACTTACAATTTTACATTGTTAGTTTGTAAAACTTATTAACTAGCCAGTGTATTAAATCAAAAGCGTTGACCACGCTTTTAGCAACTCAATTTTGACTTGACAGATGGTCAGTTAATTTTTACATTTCAGTTATGCTTATTAGTCCTTCATTCTTTTTTTAAATATGTTGTCGAATTTCGAACGCGATTAAAACAGCCATAATGCCAGAATCATTCAGCCAGACGATTTTTAAACATGTTTTCGAATTTCGAACGCCATTAAAACAGCCATAATGCCAGAATCATTCAGCCAGACGATTTTTAAACATGTTTTCGAATTTCGAACGCGATTAAAACAGCCATAATGCCAGAATCATTCAGCCAGACGATTTTTAAACATGTTGTCGAATTTCGAACGCCATTAAAACAGCCATAATGTCAGAATCATTCAGCCAGACGATTTTTAAACATGTTGTCGAATTTCGAACGCGATTAAAACAGCCATAATGCCGGAATCATTCAGCCAGACAATTCCCACGCAAATCACCACCGTCCAGTCAAGAACATGGATATCCGACACACGACCGTTCCACATTGCAGTCTAAACTATTATATAAGGTTAATAAAAAATTCTCAACGCGTAGTCATTTCTACGATATTCACGATTAGATATTACATCACCGCCTATACGCTGCACACATGCGTATTATGTGAGTGACATTTTTATTGGCCTGTGAGTGTGTGTGATGATGTAGGGATTTTTACATGTTGTGTCTCTTATGTTTATGACATTGTTATTATAATATGCATAAGGTTTGTTTAAGTTAAGCTATTTTGATTATTAGACTTGGACATTTGTCATTTTATAAATATGTATGAGAGTAATATTATTTTTATCAAATAATGTTTAATCAATTTTTAATACGACTCTGTTACTATGGCAATATTATCCTGTACTAACTTTTGTACTCAAATTAAAAACTTCCCGGTAAATCGTATAATTATTAAACACAACGTATAATAATGCTAAATTGATTAGATTCAATTCGAATAATATTTCCAATGTTTCATTTATAATTAGTAACGTGACCATTGTTTGAAAATTATGTTTTAATAAAACGTGTAGTTTTAAATTTGATATAATGAATAAATATTATTTGGTAAGTTTTAATAGGAAATATCAAATACATATGTGGCTTGAGTAATAGTTACTAATTATAAAACTAAAATAATAATAAAAACTGATTAATGTTATTTAAAATAGTAATTGTATATCCGAAGATTTAGTCACTGGATGCAATTAAGTATAAAAAATGACTTAAATAGAAACACTCTACGTACCCCCTGGAAATCTGTAGTTTTTGTCAAAATATATTGAAATAAAATTTCAATATTTCCGCTATTTCTACGCAGTTCTGATAATTTTTGTCTAGGTTCGTTGCTAAAATAGATAAAATAAGAGTTGCGGTGTATATACTAAAAAAGTTATAAATAATTTCCATATAAATCTAAATTATAGTCAAATAAGGATTGCAAATCATTTACAATGTTCAGTAAAAAATATTATTTCTGATTATATTTCTCTCATTATATATACATAGAAAGACGTCTGCTAAGAACTTTTATAGCTATTTTTTATGTTAATTAATGATTAAATCTACGCAAGGAATACGAGACAGGGCCTAAGAATGTTCTGCGGAACAAAACCTAGAGCCACATATAATTTATTGGTGCTTTCTCTACACCTAGTAAGATGTGAGCGGTGATAGCAAAAGTCCTTTTTTGCGCTGTTAGTGTCTCTATGTGTGTGTGCATACACAACACAATTGCAGCGTAGGTGTGTGCGTGCTATCGCGGAAAGAAATGAGGTTATCTGACTGTGCCTGTCATTGTCTCCCTGGTAGAGCCCGCCGTAGAGTGGTGACTATGTAGAGAAATTGGCAAGTATTAATTATATCGATAGTGGAAAGGAAGTAAAAAAGGACTAATATGTGTTTACGGTAGAGCATTTTCAAGTTGCTTTTTTGCGATCAAAATTTACATAATTTTACTTCATAATTACTAGTAAAACTTATTTTTTCATTATATTGGGAACTTTTAAGCGCAAAGGTCACGTATTGGCGCTTAAGCCATTTCGCCGTTTCACTGTCGATATTCTCTTACATATTTTGGTATTGCTCTATTTTTGACTTATCATTACAAAAATATGGCTATAATGTAGATATTTTGGAATACAATAAAATGAATTAATTCTTAGTATTTTTCGGGATTTTTCTAGCGCGTATAAAGATGATTTAAGTGTTAACTATTACTACTATTTATGATTATAAACTATTTCAACTGGGCTGATTTTATCACACATTAGCGAAATGCAAAGTATTCAGTAAAAAATATTTCACTGTTTAAAATGCCTACCGCATTTTAAACAGTGTTTAAAATATTTTTTACAGATTAAAAGTATATTTCAGTATTTTTATGAATATGCTGCCTTTATAAAACGGGGACTTCCTGGTGACAAAATTATTTATCGATGACTCTACCATTTTTTTGTTCTTTTTGTCGTTTCATTAAAAATATTGACTCTGCTCCACCCTACTCTACCCACGCACACAACAACCGCTCTCACATACGTACCGCTCGGTTTGTTGACATAGGTCAGTGTCGGAACGACTCGCTGTTTATTGCCTTTTTTATTTACACCGGCCATGCCGAGGCGAGATGGTTTGAGTGCCAACCCGCATTTTTGTCATCTGACTAATTCAGAGGGCGGGAGCTAATCTTGGGTGCTGATAGTTAACTCCTCTGATGACATTCATCTAACCTTCCAGAATTCGTCTTTTTGTGGTACAAGATCATGGTTGGTGGTAATCGACCATCAGAGGATCCATATCTTCATTTGCTAGCCCTCTGCGAACAAGAAGTTAAGTATAGGTTGACAGCCTCCGTGGCGCAACGGGCGAGTAGCCGGCTGTGAAGCGAGAGGCCGGGGGTTCGATCCCCGCACCAAGACAAATATTTGTGTGATCCACAAATATTTGTTTCGGGGTCTGGGTGTTGTGAGACCGAAAGTCTCTCGTAGTTCCTGACACCCACGACACAAGACTCGTATCTTACTGTGGGGTCAGGACTATGTGACTGTTGGGTGTATTATTACTATTATAGGTAGTATAGGGATCTACTCTGGCACAGCACATGAAATTGTCCCGTACAACCCATATTCATAAATGTCCAGCTTGCCTTAGAATATTGTCTGACTAACCAGCTGCTGATCTGTTCCCAAATCTTTTGCCAAGTTTCAGCAGGATTTTTAGTATACAATATTCAGCCCTTCTCGCTTCATAAATTAAAATTAATAGAACTTGAGTTTTTATTCAAGGCAACTATATGCTGAAGCTATGCTGCTATGCTATGTGTAAGGGGAATTGAGTAACAATGTTTACTCTTATGAAGTGTTTTTTTCTATTACCCAACAAGCATGGTGGGTATAATACATTTTAATTAGCATATTATTGAATTATATGATAGCTAACAGAAATTCTTTATTCCACAATGTCCAAATAAACTTACTAAATAAAATATAAGACAGCAAAGAGAGTGGTAGAGCAGTTTTGTCTACAGCACGAATGGGCTGACTCGACCGGATCGTTACCACTGTCTCACAGAAAACCGACGTAAAGTAGCGGCTTGCTGCTGCGTTTCGTACGGTGAGTGAGATATCCGGAAGCCCAAATCCCCTCCCCTTCCCAATCCCTAATTATCCCTTTCCTTTAAGGTCGGCAACGCACCCATGATTCTTCTGGTGATGGGTGTACATGGGCGGTGGAGATCACTTACCATCAGGTGACCCACTTGCTCGTTTGCCGGCCTATGCTATAAAAAAAAAAAAAAGCAAAGTCAAAAAATATTACGCTGTCAATATACACGGAGAAGGGTATCATCTTAAATTAATATCGTATCATAAAAAAAAATCGACCTATCCCAAATTAGCTGTTTAATGTTTTATTTGACAGATAACATTTAAATGGGCATTGTGAAACAGATCCTAAACTAAGATTTCATCATCAATACTTTGACTTCCATTTTCAAAAACCGATTCAAATCTCAAAAGCTTTAAAGCTTTCGAATACTCCCAAGAATGAGGAAGATTTACAAACAGCGATTGCTATAAGATTTGCATCCACAATAAATCTTTGCTTTGAATAGACGTATTTTACTCTAGGCCTAGTATTAGGCTTAAAAAGCAAGTTTTTATACCAGTATAGGAAGTCGAACAGAGTCGGAGCGCATTCCCCTGTGGGCGTCGGGTCGAGATAAGGGTATCTTAACAACTATCTCGAAACTAGACTGGTAGAGTCGACTGTCCTGCTCTTACTCGATACAAATGAAAGAGATAAAGAGTGCCGTGATTTATACCGAACCGCTATCTTGTATTGAGAATTAGTGAATAAATAATAATGAGCCGCGAATACATAGATGCAGATTTAACACTAGCAATGTGGGAGAGACACCTTAGTGCTGTTGCATGCGTGGTCTTACTTTCTAATTAGGAACATTTTCATCTTAAGTACATCTGTCTTTAAATTAACATGTAGCTGTATATTTTGTTTAACACTCTATATAAGTATGCTTTTCAGTCATAAAACCGTATCCCCGAAGGGGTAGGCAAAGGTGAAACTAGTGTGCCCACATGCTCGCCAAGTTTATCTCCATACCAAAATTAGACACAAATTTCATCTGTTTGTAATTATTTTAAACACAATATTCAAACACAAGTTACAAGGTGGCAGGTCCCTCGTATATGAGAGGCCACCTGGGTTACCACCCCTTTGTCTATTTCTGCCGCCAAGCAACAGTGTGTAAGCTCTGTTGTGTTTCAGTTTGAAGGACATTGAAGCCAGTGAAATTACTGGGCATTTGAGACTTAACATCTTATGTCTCGGGGTGACGAGCGCAGTTCAGTGTCATGCAGTGCTTTGTAATTTAATGTTCTGTGTGGTGTTGCTTCTGTTTAGGGGCAGGCGCGGCGCTTAACATCAGGCGAGCGCCTTGCTCGTCTCGTCATTCAATCAAATCAAATAAAACAATACAGAGTAATTTGAGACTGAATTGTCTGACTTATAATTTCGCTATTCATAAAAGTCATTGAATATTATGCACTAGCTCATTTCCTGAAATGCGTGCATAGTCGTATGAATCAAGTGTAATCTATACTAATAATAAAGCTGTAGAGTTTGATTGTTTGATTGTTTGTTTGAACGGGCTAATCTCAGGAACTACTGGTTCGAATTGAAAAATTCTTTTTGTGTTGGATAGTCCATTTATCGAGGAAGGCTTTAGGCTATATAACATTACGCTGCGACCATTAGAAGCGAAGTATCAGTGAAAAATGTTGCAAAAACGGGGAAAATTATTCATATTTGAAGGCTTCCGTTGCTAAGCTATCGAAATAATATTATTTGAAGGCTTCCGTTGCTAAGCTACCCAAATCTATACTAATATTATAAAGCTGTAGAGTTTGATTGTTTGTTTGTTTGTTTGATCACGTGGGCGGAGCCGCGAGCAAAAGCTAGTGTCATAATATTTTCATAATAACACGTTTGCGTCTCCACTTGTAATAATACAGTACGTCACATGATACTGAGATAACTGATTGTGCATGATCCACAAGATGTAATAAAGAAACTTAACAATGTGCATATCGTCAGTAGAAAGGCAAAATTACTAAAGCACAAATACGTGAAATTTACGATAAAATTTATAAAGTTGTTTTTTTTACTAGCCCTATTATATACGTCCCACTGCCGGACAAGGGCCTCCTCTACTGAATGAGAGGGATTAGGCCTTAGTCCACCACGCTGGCCTAATGTGGGTTTTTAAAGTAGTTTAAAAATTAAAAAATCTATTAATTTACCTACTTTTTATAATTTACAGTAAAAGTATATTTTATTGAATCATATATTTTTCTAATATAATTATTATGATTTTTATAGTACAATAACAAATTTAAAATGCTTACCGTAAAGTTCACATGTTAGTTTTTTCGTATTTTTACCTTTCCACTAAAAATATGTTTTATCAATAAAATTACTTTTGACGATAGGTCATAGCAATTCACTTACCAAAATGGTTTTATTGGTTGAGATTGGTTTCTGACTAATGCAGATAGTACTAAAAATATTTAAATACAGTTGTACTGTTTTATTAGTCCAAATTTTTTTTTTATCCTGGCTCGGCAAAGTGACTACGCTACACCTGATGGTAAGTGTAGCGCAATCCAAGAATAGTGTCGACCAACGACAAACAATGTGTCCATCGTAGGTCGGCAAGATCATGCCGACCTGCCTAAGGGCCAAAGGGGAGGGGAAGGAAAAAGGGATGGGAAAAGGGTTAGGATAAGGGTAAGGTTTTATGTTTTCAATCTTCATTCCGGCTTGCAATTTTTTTTCTCAACTATATAAATTTATCATATTACTATCAAACAGTTATTTATCATTCACCATACTGTATTTTATTTATTTCTAAGTAAATTAACACTACTCGAATTTTTATAACAATCTAATTATTCCATTTTTACACGATTAAAAATATTTCAATTGACCTAAACATAGTCTACACAATACGGAGGTTATTACTATGAAAATATAGTTAAATATCGTCCAATATGAAAAATAATTTATTTCTTTTTATATGTTGTTCAAGGAAGCCAAATTAATGGTTAGAGTACTGCCAAGAAAAACCGGCTATATAAAGAAAATGCCCTTATCGGTCTGTCGTGGGCAGTGGTCCAAAATCGTCTGAATGTATGGGCACAGTCGACAATTAGTATAGTGGCGTCTCTATAAAGTGTTCAGACACAAAAAATATGTGTCAATTTCTATTTTAACTCTCTTCAAAAGAGGTTTCTCAAGTCGTTTGTATATATTTTTTATGTTTGTTTACGTGTTACTCCAATATATATGCACCGAATTGGATATATATTTTTTAAATAACGTAGTATGAGAGAAAATGAGAGATTTTAAAAAAAACACATCAAATGCAACTCTATTCGTGTCTTAAAGTCGTTTTTTTGAAGTGTTTAACGTACATTTAAACATATTCTTTTATAAAAGAATCTGTGAAAGTAGTTTTAGAGATTATAAATTAAAACTTGTAAAGTCTCAAAACAAACTATCTCTCTTTAAAACATTGTGTACCTACATAGAACATTCCTTCTCACAAACAAAAGACATCTATATAAAAGTTTAAGAAGTATATAATTATTTTTATACTGTTTACTCGACTGCAAGGCCAGTTTATTTCCAGTGAGAACCCAATGAGTAACCGCCTTGAATCGATCGTTTGTCCTTTTTAAAATTTCTCCGTTTTGTGTGTGGTCGGTAGTTATGTTATTTATGCGTCATTTTGAAATATAAATAGTAGTAAATATGACATGTTTTTTCTTATGAATGTAAGAAAAATAAAGTTTTTTGTATTTTGTTTTTGTGTTTAAAAATCATGCTTCATTACTTTAAAATAAAGATATTTTTATTATATAGAGCCTTCTACATAAATATGGTAAATGGAATAGTCTAAAAATAAGTCCGAAGATAACTACAACAACCCAAAAATTCGAAAAAGAATATTTCTTTTCGGAATAAAAAATATGTTACAAGGTCATTATTTTGTGCTAAATTACAAAATAATTTATTATATCAGTAAAACTTGGACCAAACATTTGACACTCACATCCAAACCATCGCATGCAACTTTGTTAGTCACATAAACTCAACAATACGTCGGCCAACTGTCACAAACGTGTTAATTTGTCACTCGGCCGCAATTGTAATTTTTTAAACACACAACGTAATAACACGTTACACTTTTAATCGTCCGGCTATTTGAGTACACTTTTTTTTATAAAAATTGCATGTACACGGGAAGCGATAACTTGTTAATGATCACTTTGACACCTGTTTGTTGGCTTACGAATTGGCCAATGTATCGTGGGAAATGGCGAGTGTTTCTATATTGGTTAGTTGTTTTTTTATCGGTCCCCGATTTGGCAAGATATTTAGGGTTAAAGGTCGGGGGTTTTCGAAGAGTTTTTAGATTCGAATAGATTTAAATTTGAATGTTTATTTGAATTTGTTGTCTATTATTTTATGGTTATAAAATAAATTTCTCATAAAAAATCGCCTCATTGATTAGTGGCAGTGTACTAAGGCTGAGAACAGTGAGGTTCCGGATTCAATTCCCAGGTCGGGCAAGTAAGACTTGTGCTTTGGGTTTTCGATTTGAAAAATATCACGAGTGCCCGGTATTAGAATTTGTGGCGTAGTTGTAATGCGTACGCGATACGACTGCTGTGCAAAGGTCTCGGGTTCAAATTTAAATTAAAAAAAATTAATAACGTCATAATGTACAACATTTATGTGGAATCGTTAATGTTTTCATTTTATCGATTCGTTCAAATTTTACCCTGGGTCGGGTAAAAGGGATATTGGGTTTTTCTATCACGAAATGCTCAGTATTAGCCTGGAGTCTTATCTTGGAGTCTATCAGAACTTACATCAATCACTATAAAGTACAAAGTTGTGTTAAAACAACAAACTCAAGGGCATATAGTTCTCGGCTGGATAAAGCAATGCCGTTAAGCCTAATAGTAGGTTCACACGGATTTCGCAATTTTAGTTGATCAACTGGCCTGAATCATCAAAAACTGCATTTTCTTTAACCGATATATAAAAAACTTAGTAATAAAAAAAATCCCAATGACGACGAGCTGTTGCTATTTTTGTTTTAATAATCAATTCGATTTATGTTAAATAATTAGTGGTTGGTCAACTAAAATTGAATCGTGTGAACCAGCTTTATGTATAAGCCACGCAAACCCCTTTATAGCCGATAGCCGCATTTTTAAATGCGCACACGTGAATGAGTGACTTTTGTGAACTTGACTCGATTTCTTTTCGTAAATAAATAAACGTGTTAAATGCGTTTATTTTTTCATTCGTTCTGACCGAGTTTTGGCTTCATTGAGTTCGAATTTGGAACACATTTATATGTCGAATATTTTTAATATTTTTTGTTTTTTTTTTTATATAACGCGGCACTGATCTAGCGGTTACGTACTTAGGTCGAGATGTGAAGTTATGGGTTCAAAACCTAGGTGGTTAGTTTATATGAGTTCTAATAAAAAAACATGAGTTGCTCTTGGAATTTATGATTCTTCAAGTAAGGTGGATATTCATGGGCGGTGGTGATCATTTCCCTTCAGCTGACTTTTTCGTTGAAACTGAAACTAATATAAACGGATTTTATCGCGGTTTATTTTATTAATTTTGATCCCGGCGTTTCGAAAGCTTTTCAGTCTTCGTGGTCACTGGGTGGACATGAGCTTACTTGTTTGTCGTCCGCTCTTATAAAAAAGTGGCAATCCTGAAAAAATATCTATCTCTATTAAGTACCCGTCAAAGGTTTTACGAATAAAGCCACCGTCCCGAAACGGGACAATTTACCCAAAATGTACTGACCATATTTCACTCAGTTTTTACGCGGAGGGGGCGTTCAATTTTTATGGCGCTAATTACACCCAAAGGGGTTGGTTAAGGGTGTCCATCGGACCGGCGGGTTGGGGATTTTTTTATTCAATACTAGTTTTTGCCGGCGGTTTGGTTTGCGTCAATATTTTTTTCCGGGATAATATGTAGCATAAGTCTTAATCCGTATTATGGTCTACCTGTGTGTCAAAATATATCCAAAAATATGCCATTAAGGCTTGTCTGAATAATACATTACTGAATACAAGACAAGGTGCTAGGTCCCTCGTATGCGAGAAGCGGTTTAGGTTGGTACCACTGCTTTGTCTATATTTGTCGCCAAGCAACAGTGCGTAAGCATTTTTGTGTTACGGTTTGAAGGACATTGAAGCCAGTGAAATTACTGGGCATTATGAGACTTAACATCTTGTGTCACGAGGTGACGAGCGCAGTTCAGTGCCATGCAGTTCTGTGTAATTCAAAGTTCTGTTATATTCATATTTAAATATTTCGGTATATTGTAGTTTTCATATTTCAATTGTAATCATTGTTAAAAAAAATAACTGAACAATGTTGGCTACACTCTTGGACATGGTTAATTTTTATTCAGCATCGTTTACAAAGTGGAGGGTGGCAATGTTTCACAAAATGTCATCTATTTTATACGAAACTTAGTAAAAACTCTCACGTACGCACAAATCGACGATCAAACACTGGTAGCGGGGTACCTGATACATTATTATATCAGACTGGTTGGTAACCACCATCATCATCATCATCATCAGCCACAAGACGTCCACTGCTGAACATAGGCCTCCCCCAAAGATTTCCAGACCGACCTGATAAAGGTCGCAGGATGTCGCTGGATGCAGGCCGCTTCCAACAGGTCGGTCTGGAACCACCATACACAAAAAACAAAAATACACCCAACAGTCACATACATAGTCCCGACCCCACAGTAAGATACGAGTCTTGTGTCGTGGGTATTAGGAACTACGAGAGACTTTCGGTCTCACAACACCCAGACCCCGAAAAAAATATTTGTGGATCGCACAAACATTGTCCCGGTGCTGGAATCGAACCCGCGACCTCTCGCTTCACAGCCGGCTACTCGCCCGCTGTGCCACGGAGGCTGTCGAAAAATGAAAAATAATATAGTGAAACCTGGATAAGTAGGCCTTGGATATGTGAGAAATCTCTGTTATAAATGTGAGTGGTAGAGCCACATTATAGACAATTTGTGTACATCATGAATGGGCCGGCTCGACCGGGTCGTTACCACTGTCTCAATAAACCGACGTAAAGTATCGACTTGCTGCTGCGCTTCGCATGGTGAGTGAGATATCCGGAGGCCCAAATCCCCCTCCCTTTCCCAACCCCTTAATTATCCTTTCTCTTTAAGGTCGGCATCGTGCCTATGATTTTTCTAGTATTGTAGGCGTACTTGGGCGGTAGAGATCACTTACCATCAGGAGACCTACTTGCTCGTTTGCCCGTTTATGCTATAAAAAAATACAATGAGGTATTAGCAAGTAGAATTAGCGGGACAAATATAACACAGCTAATATTATTATTATATTACATAGGAAACATTTACAATTTAAAATATAATGCAAACTCGGTTACATCGATAACGGCAATAATTCACGTGAACACATTTCCGGGAATAGAACCTTAGACCTCGGCATCATATCGCATCAAAAGCATAAATTCTTTGCAATTTCTTAGTTGCGTGATCGAAACGTCTAGTCCCACTTTCTAACACGCGTGAAAGGGTTACACTGCCGGACAAAAGTATCGGATTTATTCAAATATATTATATATTTAATAAATAATACTTTTTTACAAGGCTTTGTTTTGCAAAAAATGTAATTTTATTTAATAAAATAAAATAAATATAGTCTATAATCATATAATGCGTATGTTTAAATCATTATGAAATACTAAGTAGTTGGTCCCTTGTTGGTTCTGGTTGCCTGTAACTGGGTAGCATGTTATACTGGTTTGTTTCATAATATTTGTGAGTACATCCACTGGTGATCCAAATAAATAAATCCCTGCACGTGAGAGGCGGTCTCTCTAGGTACCAATGCTTTGCCTAGTTTTGCGCTAGGAAGCAGTGTGATAACACTGTTGTGTTCCAGTTTGAAGGATATTGAAGCAGTGCTATGCAGTATTTTGTAATTTAAAGTTCTCAGTCGTGTTATTTTTATGAAGCGAATTAGTATTATTTCAATTTATCTTAACTAACAGATACTAACCTTTTTTAAAAAAATACATAAAATCATCATTCATCATAGTTATTACAATGTATTATCACATTAATAAACAATAAACACAATACATTTTTAAACGTAATGCAATAAATGAATATAGGGATTTATTATGTTTATAAGTGAGAATTAATTAGCAGGCCAACAAGGTTAAATCCTGCCGTACGCAGTAAATAAAGTAAACATTTTTATATCAATTATTATTTTATTTTTAACCTCATGTCGTGCTTCTATTAAGATAACTATGTTGTACCTAGCATATCTCTTAATATTTTTTTCCTGTTAGAGACAAAATACACTTGGCGGCAAACAAGGAAGAGGATAAAATAAAATTTATATAATTTTTCAACTAGCAAATGTTATTTAATTGTTTTTTGAATTTATTTTCCTGGCTTGAAAAATAAATGGATGGACGTTCAGTGTACAGTGCCATCTTTACCGAGATTGATGTGGTTTGTGAATCTTGTGACGTACAGCAAAAATGTGGAACTATACCAACTCGGACTTGATGATGGAGGTAATAAAAAATGTTTTACACTCAGTTGTAGGGCAATATTTTTTACCTGAATTTTTTTTACATAAATTGTAATTATTATTATTATTATTTTAAATATTACTGTAAGTAAGCGCTGGTTGAATCAATAAAATATTTTTTGACACATGTAATTTTCCGTTAACTTTTATTGTACATATGTCTTGATTTAAAATTATTATTTTATAAACTTTGCTAAAAAAATCATATTGGTCACGTAGACAGACGAGCAAATCCGCCTGATGGTAAGCGTTTACCGTCGCCATAGAATTCAGCAATACTAGGCAGGACACAGCCATACCAATTCCTAACATCATAGCCTTTGCTATCTGCTAACTAAATTCCTAAAAAATCGACCAAACATACGGAAATAAACCTATTTGTCAGATCACATATAAATAATTTAAGACCGGCTTCATATATTTTATAAATATTTTAGCCATGAGTACCCATTAGCGAAATTATTTGCGAGAAGCCGCGCGTTCCCCGCACCGAGACAAATGTGTGATCCACAAATATTTGTTTCGGGGTCTGGGTGTTGCGAGACCGAATGTCTCTCATAGTTCCTGATACCCACGACACATGACTCGTATCTTACTGTGGGGTCAGGACTATGTGTGTGACTGTTGGGTGTATTTATTTATTTATTAAATCGTGTAACCAAGGTATCAGTTTCCACGGCCACCACTGTACAGTTGCGTGCCTGAAGTCGTTTCTTTGCGATCGCAGAACGAAGGGATTTCAATAAACATAGCTAAGCGTGCACAAATAATATACAACCAAGATTAGTTCTAGATTAAGACGATTTAATACATAACAACGTCGTATTGATAAAACTTCGCATTTGGTAATGTGTACACTTCCTTATGTGTACAATTTAGTTTGATTATAGTTTTTCACTTCAAATAAAAAAAAATATTTTTGAATTCCGAATGTGGCGAAACAAATGATATTGTAGTGTCGCAAAAAATATAGCGTTTAAAAGAAGATGCGATGTTCAGTTTTATTTTTGACAAGGTTTATTATTTTACTATGAAAAAAGAGTAATTCAAAACGGTCCATATTTGGCGGATTTGTGCATATTTTGTATACAAAAGATATACATGCCTCGAATTGAGAAGTTAATCCGTTGGCTTTCCTAGGTTAATCATAAAATAAAGGTCATTTACATGAAGAGAATTAATCGCGTAACAGAGGAAAGAATTTAAAATGTATATAATGGAATAATACCATAATAATATTGTTTTATTTTAAACATCATATACGAATCGAATGAGAATAAAGCTATACAATAAAATTACTAGAATCGAACTTATCAAAAGGGTTATGTGCTATTATGGGATTATTGGCTATTGATCTATTGTGGAGGGTGCGAGGGTTAACAGAAAACTCTTGTTTACAAGGCATGCAGTTTAAAAAAAGAATCATAGAGCCAGCCTTGTAGATGGCAGTTTTCTGTCACATTCACGCATATCGTACGAAGAACTCTTTCAGTGTAAATGGAGCTTAATTACTTTACGTCTTTAAGATAAACTTGATCAACAAATTGTTAATTGGGGCATTTCACGTCAAGCGGACTACCAAAAAAAAGTGAGGTCGTGAATTTTGTTTATACTCTGGTGAGTTATACTTTTAGCTGGCGTGGATGTGTACACACATTTTTTTCGTATGATGCTTTTTTGCTGAGTTATGAGCTATTAAAAATTTACTAAGAATGAAGTCTATGCCCCAATTTTTTTTAGCGGCCTTATCTCGGCTTAATACCAGGGTCTGCCTTTCCAACGTGATTTGATGGTGGACTATTATGTGGGGTGAACAAAAAATAATCATTAAATATCTATTTTTAAAATATATCAGAATTGGATCTGCATTAGCGTAATGCATAAACCGCTTAACGCAAGGTCGCCAGTTCAAATCCAGCCGGTATAAATCTAGTTATGTTCAGAGAGTGTACGTTTCCTTAATATATATATGGAAAAGCAATTATTTTTAACGATCTTATAAATTTTAATGTCTTCTTACTGAAGCAGTACAAAATTTCCTAATCCAGGTATTGTGACACTTAAAGTTCTCCAATTATTTTGTGTAACGTACATACTTACTTCTATCCATGAAGGGATAGACAGGTGTGTAACGTAACTATATATATTTTTTTTATTTATTTAAACAATAAGTCCATTTTGTCAACTAAAGAATTTTGGATCGATCATACACATATTAATCATTGCTTATTAAAGTAACACCGAACCAAAATTGTTTAGTTTTATTTTATTTCTTTTTATCCTGTTTTAATATAATATAACGTATTCCGTATACAACTAAATCATAATTGAAGATGAAGTCATAATATTTTTGTACAAACTAACCACAAGCCTGATAATATTATTCCATATCTATTTAAAGCTAACAGGAATATTAATATTGGGTTATTATTTATTTAAAATGTTATTTCAATAAAATACGTATGTACACGGATTTATTTACACCAGTGGTCGCGTAATGGTTGGTAGTAGATATTCATATCCGCCCGGATAGCGACCACCGTACACATAGTGTTAAAACATGCCATAGTGACCCACACGCCTTGTAGAGATCGCGTTCCAGGATCAGCCAGTGTATATCCGATTCTCCCGGGGGGCTTGCGACATGACTTGATGGGTTGATTAGGGCGGGTATAGGGGTACATCCTTGTATTACTGTGCCTGCATTAGTCATCCGCCTGTCCTGTCTCAGGCCTTCGATTTGTTTCTTTCCTCTCCGAAGAGGGAAGAAGCATTAATACAGGCCGGAATGACTCTGGTGACCACCGATAAACTCAGTGTTTGTTGGTGGTCGTTGGTTTTTTGGATTGCACTACGCTTACCATCAGATGTAGTGCAGTCACGTTGCCGTTGAATAAAAAAAAATCTAAGTTCTAAGATAGCATACAAAAATAAATATAAAATAAATTGTAAGTAAGCCAACATCTCATGTGAATTATATGAACCGCCTGTGAAACCCGAGACTACGGTGTCGTACTCATAAACTGTACTCGTATTGAACCAGCACACGTAATCTAATATACTAGTTTTATGTTTAAAATTAAAATATACTAGACTTTACGTTAGGTTTTTAATAACATAAGCCGATACCTGTATACTCGAAGGGACAGAGATTTTATAGTAGCGACTATCAAAATATTTTAATACATACATACTGACGCATGTCATTGAAGGGGTAAGCAGAGGTGTAACACGTACACATTTCACCTATTTCCGTCCCATGATGTGATGCGAGCCCATCGCCATCATCATCATCACAAGACGTCCACTGCTAAACATAGGCCTCCCCCAAAGATTTCCAGACCGACCTGTTGGAAGCGGCCTGCATCCAGCGACTTCCTGCGACCTCTATCAGGTCGTCTGTCCACCTTGAAGGCGGACGTCCAACGCTGCGCTTGCCAGTACGTGGCCTCCATTCCAGAACCTTTCTGCCCCATCGCCATACCGGGCACAAATTCCAGTCCTCGTCACCCCGAGACGTAAGATCTCGGGGTGAGGAGTGCCATGCAGCGCTTTGAATGTCAAGTTCTGGGTGGTGTTGCTCCTAAATCAGGTGACCGACCTATTTGTACGTCATTCAAGCTAATAATAATGATTTTTATAATCGAATATTTAAACACAAATAGTGGTTGTTCGACCTAGGGTTTAAACTCAAAATCTGACGTTTTTTAGCCTGCCGCTAAACCTATGAGGCAATAGGCATTTTTAGTGAATTAAATTCTCTCTGTCTGGCATTATCCCGGCTTAATGCCAGGGTGCCGCATTCTCATCATGATTTGACGGTGTTTGTTATTATATGGACCGTCTGACCCCCACAACCCACAATGGGAACCAAGTTTCGCCAGTTTTTTTTTATGTATCATTTGAGGTCTATCGTATATTATTATCGATCTTATGTTATGGAATCCTTTAGGCTTTATTACATTGGTTTAGGATTATTTCCTGTAAAAAGTTATAGAGCAATGTATTGTTTGTATCTTTATTGTGACTTTTACTTGATGAAATTTAAATTTTTACTAAAGTTGATACGTTTATAGCTTAATAAGTACTTAATTAATTTATGCGTAGCTGATTTACCTTTATTTGGAAATTGTAATCCTCTGAGTTAAGATATAATTTTGATACACGCTGTGACGTGCAGATAGTATTAACAAACTATAAGATCTTATTATAAAATACCTAAGTAATATGTACATTTTAAGATACATCATAATAAAACCCACATCAAAAATAAATTCTAATTAAAACAAAATTTTACGTCAAGAAGTTTACGCTGTTTGAAAGTTTTACAAATACCTATAGTATTATGATTAAAATTATGCGCTTTTAAATCTTCATTTATTACGAAAATACGTACGTGTGATGACATTGATCGCATATAGATTCGTTATTAATATTTATTTTTCTCTTTACTTACTAAGCGAACTCGAATGGCCGAGCATTTATTGTGTATTCGTGCTCATTCATAAAAAAAAACACTTTATTTAAGCGCATAATTTGGATGCAAGATGCAATTGACATCGCCGGTGATAGCGCCAATTGGAGGGCCCTTATATCCTCGGCCTGCTGCGGTCACGATCCTCAGCATTGAGGGAATGACAGGAAAAAAAAAATTGGGGTGTCGTACTCTATAGAATTTTGATTTTTTTAATTATTTTCAACTCTAATAAATTATTAACACTCAAATCTGTACCGCACCTCGCACTAACCATAACCACATTGTTCCAGATATTTATGCACAAAAGCGCAATGCAGATGCACGCGCGCGAGCTCCAGCGCGGTCTCGGCGGGGAAGTGAAGCCGCACCAGTGCCAGCAGTGCCTGAAGTCGTTCAGCTCCAACCACCAGCTGGTGCAGCACATACGGGTGCACACGGGGGAGAAGCCATACAAGTGTTCGTACTGTGACCGGCGGTTCAAGCAGCTCAGTCATGTCCAACAGCATACGAGGCTGCATACAGGTCAGTGCGGACTGAGGGTGGTAGGGTGGACTGTGGTGGTGGACTACGCTAGTGATGTAATCCAGGAAGATATAGGGTTTAACAAAAGACTAGATGATGGTCTTTTCTTTTTTGTTCTCTTTAAGAAAAAAAGGAAAGATGAGGGTTCTGTAATACAGTACAGTCCTCTATTGTTGACGTAATCCTAGATTAGGTAGATTTTACAAAAAATAGCAAGACTTGGTTTGGTATTTAAATAGATAAAGTCATATTGGATCACAAGAAGATTCAGTATGTGAGAAACTGTACTGTAGCGTTTTTACTAAAATGGAGGATACTAGGCATTGATTAGGAATTTGAGTTTACTTATGAAATTTATTTAAAATTAGGTTTCATATTATAGCATTTTATAAACGATTTCAGATAATTTCTGAGATTGTTTCTAGATCAATAGGTGTGAAATACATATCTTTATTCTCTCGGAATGTTGACGAAAGCCACGAAACAATATTAGTGTTACGACTCGCTTACCAATAAATCAACTTTGACATTTACTCCTCGACAGAATCGTCGAAAATATAACAAAATCCACATTGCGGAATACGTTTGGGATATAACAAAATTAAATTGCAACTAGCAACATCTATTTAAATAAACTGAACACTCGTAAAACGTTGCGCGCGATGTCTACCAGACGGTATTCCAAATTTAAACTCGCTAGCCGATGCACCATCCTCCTTTCTAAGAAAAATATTGGCATTTAAAACTATATAAACCACGCGATAAGGCTGTTTGGTTTGTTTCCTTTGTCAGTTCAAATCGATGATAAAATTCATACGTGTTGCGTAAAATTTATATAAATAAAATTATTTGTTACATTATCCTTATTTTTTTTTTATTTTTATTTATGGCTCTTGCAGTACTATGCATTTAGCCAGTGTCAAGTACTATTCATTCTCAAGTGATTTTTACAAGAACGATGAAACACGGGTAGCGGTCGATTTCAAGGTCCTGTCGGAGTTTTGGTGTTAACTCCTTTCAGTACGATTCTTAATTCACTTATTTCAATGTTTCCATACACTGTTCATCACCGTCAATGTTTATTGAACAAATCCATACCACTTTTATACAACAAACACAATTCTAAACTAGTTTATGAAATAAATTAAAATAAGCGATGAACTGCACTGTCAGAATTCCCGCCAAAACTTCACATTATCCTTACGTAACAAATGAAACATTCTAAATTTAAACTACTTACGTTCCAATTTTAAAATAATAACATGTTTACAATAACTCATTGATTCTTAAAACTCTATGTATCAGGTAAAACTATTTTCCTCCCAACCGCGTGTATGTAGAGAAAATTCCTTTCAAACTTCAAACAGGGTAAATAAAATTCAAAATAACATACCGCAATATGGACAGAAAACTTCTAATAATTGCCAACCGCAAAAAATATGGAACAAGTTTTATAATTGAATCGCAGCGGTCACTATTGGCTAGAGTTTTCACGGGAAAAAATACACGCGCCGTATACGTGAAAAGCTAGGAAAAAAAATTGCCCAATGGTCGGCGGCGACGGCGCGGCCGGCCAATAGCGTCGCGGGACGTTACGTTTACGTTTAGAAAATAAAAAAAAACTGGCGCATTCACGTGTTTTTCCACGTCGGCGCGGCCAATAGGCGGCCTCTACCGCTCCACGTACGCGCATTCCTTTAGTTTTTATAGTGACGAAGTTTAATTGATTTAAGTGGCATTCCATTGTTATGTATTATTTTGATCAGATATGATACGGTTATTAGTGTTTAGTTTTGTTTAAACATTCGAGTGTGTTAGTGTAAATCTTTTGATTGTTATAATAAGGGGAATTTTATTAGCATTGAGATTTCTAGCTAGATAAACTCGCATTTAATTAATATAATCATCACATTATAGTGACAATGTGGCACCGAACATACTTATTACAAAAAATATAACATGTGCTTTTCTGTGCTGTTCTTCTTCACGTTTTTGAAAAACGGATTGGCGTGAATATCAAATCCGAGATCAAAAAAATACAATATTATTTACGAATTTTTTTATAATTATTCAAGCAAGTAAGTAGTGAGAAAAGATATTAAAAAGTCTATTTCACACTATTCGGGTAACATTTAACCACTAGTTAACGTACGTATCTAGTAGACATAATTATTTGGGTATAATAATATGATAAAGCGTAATGTGAATGATCGTGTTAATTTACTTGCTGAGTAGATTAACTCAGAGAAGGTAAAACATGTGCTAAGAAATAACACTTGTCAGCCAGCTTTATAATTTAAAAATAAATCATTTAAGTTACGAAGACACCTTCTTTTTTCAAAATTGACTTTCCATATTGGCAGCGTGTGCGAGTGTGTAATTAATACGCACGTAACTGGCAGGCGATGATTGTCGGCTGCCAGTGTGTAATGAGTTTTTTAATTGTCGTTAATTGCCGCTGCGTCGCGTCCACACTCCACGTGACACCGGTGCGACCGTGCAGTGTATTGATGTATCCTTTTATTTGTTAGGGCTGCTACTTGCTTAAGTAACTGAAGAAAGCAAATTATACACATCAATCTTTATTTTCAGTTTTTTTTTTAAATAGTATAGGCCAGCTAACGAGCAATGGGTCACCTGATGTTAAGTGATCTCCACCGCCCATGGACATCCACAATACCAGAAGAATCATGGACGCGTTGCTGGCCTTAAAGGAAATGGATAATTAGGAATTAGGAAGGGGATAGGGATTTGGGCCTCCGGATATCTCACTCACCGTACGAAACGCAGGAGCAAGCCGCTACTTTGCGTCGGTTTTCTGTGAGACAGTGGTAACGGTCGAGCCAGCCCAATCATGCTGTAGTCAAAACGGTCTACAGCGTGGCTCTATCACTCATTATCTATAAGTTATTAATTAAAACACTTAATATTAAAGTCACATTATTATAGTAAAGATTCGTGGCGCTTATTAGCAAGTGATCGGTAAACGATTATCGAGTTAAGCAACCTTTGGCTCAGTCTATGGATAGGTGACCGCTTAGTGGTATTTCAACTGGGAGCCTCCGTGCTTGGGATGGCATGTAAAAAGTCGATCTCGACCCGACTGATAGTCGTTAAGCCAAGTCGGAGGCCTTTGAGCGGCTTGAAACTTTTGACACTAGGTTGGTCAATAACCATGCGATATGGAAGAATAGGATAGTATAGATTTCACGTAATGCCTGTCCATTTATTGGATATTATAAGAACATTAACAATCTTAGCCTATAAATACATAATCAACATCTACTTCCGAATTAAACAAACATAAAACGCGTTATAATTAAACATGTAAGAGATACAGTCTCACACATATTCCTGACTATACTAGCTTAACCTGTGTCGTGGGTATCAGGAACAACGAGAGACTTGCGGTCCCATAACACCCATGTACGAAACAAATATTTGTGCATCACACAAACGTTGCGATGCGACGATCGAACCCGTGGCTCGTGTCAAAGTCGGCTACGCGTCCACTGCGCCACGGTGACTTAATAAAAAATCATTCTTGCAACTATAAATATTTAACAATTTTAAACTCCACCGCCGCATAAGTCTAGTAGTGCATGGACTGAGAAACTTTGAGTTCCCGAGTTCAGATCTCGGGTTGGGCGATCATAATTTGTGTAGGAGTTTTTCGATTGGAGATATCACCCATGATTTGACCGGCATTAGTATTTGAGCCTGGTATAGCGATGGCCTATCACATTATTGGACGGAACTGGCTTGCCGAGCCGTGGATGTATTAGTTGCAGCTCTGCCCACCCCTTCAGGGATATGGGCGTGAGCTTATGTTATGTTATGCTTTTTTTGAGTGTTAGAGCTACGCTGTAGACAGTTTTGTCTACAGCATGACTGAGCTGGCTCGACCGGGTCGTTACCACTGTCTCACAGAAAACCGACGTAAAGTAGCGGCTTGCTGCTGCGTTTCGTTCGGTGAGTGAGATATCCGGAAGCCCAAATCCCCTCCCCTTCCCAATCCTTAATTATCCCTTTCCTTTAAGGTCGGCAACGCGCCCATGATCCTTCTGGTGGTGGGCGTACATGGGCGGTGGAGATCACTTACCATCAGGTGACCCACTTGCTCGTTTGCCGGCCTATGCTATAAAAAACAAAGCTCTATTTAAAAGTATATTTCCATGTACCTTATTAAAAGCCCAGCATAATAATATGCCTAGTCGTCACCCCGTTTGTATTATCGAGTAATTAATTATTAAAAGTAAAGGGGACGGTAAACACCGATGCCTATCTAGTAGTTAAGTACTTGGTTAAAAACTTTAACGTTTTATTAATTTTAATATTGAAGTTTTGTTTGGCTGTTTTAGATGTGGCGTTTCAGGATCAGCCAGTGTATATGCAATAGCAATAGGCCGGCATAATTCTGCCGACCGTCGTGTGACCCAATTTCTTTTAAAGTCCGACATTATATTTGGACTGCACTGTCGCACTGTACTTAACATCTGATTTTTTTTATTATTTGATCGAATGACGAGACTAGCAAGGCGCTCGCTTGGATGGTAAACGCCACCGGCCACGCCTGTCCATATACAGAAGCAACACAACACAGAACTTTGAATTACAAAGCACTGCAAGGTGCTGAATTGCGCTCGTCACCCCGAGACATAAGATGTTAAGTCTCATAATGTCCAGTATTTTCACTGGCTTCAATGTCCTTCAAACCGAAACACAACAGTTTAGTTTACACAATAGACAAAGTGTCGTCAATTTGCCGTGCCAAAGAATATATTTAAGTCCGCATATTCTTTTGTCCATGGTAGAGCCAAATTAAAAAGTAATTAATTTTCTTAAAAGTCTTTACATTTTATGAATACGACGATGTATAAATCACACTTCATCGTATTGTCACGTTCCGTTTTACGCAGAACAAAAAGGCGCGTCGCGAGTTTTTAGACGACTTTGTCGTGTTTGTTCAAGTTTCCAAGGCCCGTGTAGGATTTTTGCTATTGAAATTGAAAAGTTGGGCGGAGTATAATAAGGGAATGTATAGCTGTACGATGAAAAGATGATTTTTTAATGGTATGGGTTTGTGACGCATCGAGTGTACCGCATTATTGGCCTTAATAGTATACTTGATTTTGAAATATTTTTTTATTAATCTTCTATACTTATAAAATAACATGTCCTGACTGACTGACTGATTCATCATCGCCGAGCGCAAACTATCAAGGCTACAAGCATGAAATTCGGACTTAATATTCATTTTGTTATGTAGGCATCCACTAAGAAAGGATTTTAGAAAATTCCACCCCAAAGGGGTCAAAATAGGGGATGATAATTTGTATGAAAGTCCGTCATTTTGAAAGTTACATAAACAACATTTTGTATTTCGGTTATTGACGTAAAACAAATAAATACGTGTTTCAGGAATTTTGGAAATTTTATTTAATAAGGGATGAAAAAGGGGGTGAAAGTAAATGCGAAAGTGAGTTTGTTTGTTACGCTTTCACGCCTAAATCACTGAACCGATTTTGATGAATTTATCTACAGAGACAGATAGGACCCTGGAGACGGTTACAGGCTACTTTTATCCTGGAAAATGCTGTTCACGCGGGCGAAGCCGCTAGCAAAAGCTAGTAGTCAATAAATAAAGGTTTACAACGTGGTAGGTTCCTCGTATGCGAGAGGCCGTCTGGGTTGGTACCAATTGTTGGTACCTGCTTTGTCTATTTATGCCGCCAAGCAACAGTGTGTAAGCAGTGTTGTGTTTCGGTTTGAATGACGTTGAAGCCCCTGAAATTACTGGGCATTATGAGATTTAACATCTTATGTCTCGGGGTGACGAGCACAGTTTAGTGCCATGCTGTGATTTGTAATTCAAAGTTCTGTGTGGTGTTGCTTCTATTTATGAGCAGGCGTGGTGCTTACCATCAGGCGAGCGCCTTCCTCGTCTCATCATTCAATCAAATAAATAAATACACCCAACGGTCATACATAGTCCTGTCCCCACACTAGGTAAACTTGTATAGGTAAGCAGAAGGGACTGGCGAAACAAACATTTGTGAATCACACAAACATTTGTCTCAGTGCGGTAAACCCGCGGCTTCTCATTTTATTCTTTTATTGAATCACATCAAACCCAGTTTATGCCGGCTACGTCATTTGTCTTGACAAGAATGTTTTTGGCACAAAATATTCTTTCATAAATTGTTTTAAAAAGTTTTTAATTTAATTATTATAAAACTGCGACACCCAGGTGGACATCAGTCCGTTCCGGTCGACGGCGCGAAAACTCGATATTAACTCCAAAAGTTGAACGTGAAAAATTCAAAGAAAGAACAAAGAACGTTCAAACGAAACTTTCCTACAAATATTCTGATAATTTCGCTCTGTAAAATTCGCTCTTTGAATTCGCTTTTTTGTTTTTGGAACTATTGTTTTTAAACGAAGTTACATTACCGCTCCAGCCAGTGCTTCTAGTGAGGTACATTTTTATCATCAACATCTGTATTTTTTTAATCGCCAAAACACGGCAAAGGTTTTTAAAAAGCCTGAAATCAAAGTGTTATAATTTTAATAAGCCTGACTTTTGAAACATTTTGACTACTTCGGTGACGCAGTTGTATTGCGTAAGCGGTACGACTACTATGCTAAGGGTTCGGGTCTCGGATTCGATCTCCGGGTCGGATAAAGTGATATTGAGTTTTTCTACTGTGAAATGCTCAGTATCAGTTCGGAGTCTGGAATTGTGAAAATAACTAACTTAGAAATACATAATATTTTTAAACCTGTGATTTCTTACCTCATACCTTTAAAGCCTGAATATATCTTTAAAATAGTTCTAACTTCAATCTAAAAAACAAGTCATTAAACGGACCAGTTGCGTAAATAAAATTGTTCTGCAATAAAATAGAGCGTAAACGGGTTTACTTGTTTTAAACGTAGGACTATGAAAATTTTAATGATTTTGTACCTAAAGCACCTTTAGCTTTTAACCGACTAAAATAAAAACAATATGTTCTTAATACGACGTTTCTGCTATCTATTTCTGCTACCCAGTGACAGTGTGTAAGCACTGGTGTTTCGTTTAGAACGACATTGAAGCCAGTGAAATTACTGGGCATTATGAGACTTAACATCTTATGTCTCAAGGTGACGAGCGCAGTTCAGTGCCATGTATTGCTTTGTACTTCTGTTTATGGGCAGGCATGGCGCTTACCAACAGGCGAGCGCCTTGCTCATCTCGACATTCAATAAAAAACCTATATTGTAAGAGACACTGTCCCCATCTAAATGGAGTTTGACAGTATAAGAATATTGGACTCGAGATGATTCTTCTCAAAAAACATATCACAGTATATACAATTCGATGTTCACGCCCCGGGCCAATTATCGGTCACTATATACTTATATAGGGGGATGCGAGGGGGATCTCGTGTGCTCGCGGGAGGTGTGGGGGGTCGTCACGGGGCAGGGGGGGACGCGGGATAGTGGAAATCAATAGAATCATTGCGCCATACACAAGCGATGATTGCACAGGACGCGGCCGTGAGGAAAAACTTTGATGATTTTGGTAGGCCTTTGTAGGGTTTGTTTTGTCTTGATTATTGAGATCATTATGATCATTTTATAATGATGATTCTTAATTATTCATTAGTCATTTCTTAGGATTCGAATATTTCTCAAAGATGATTACGTTTTTTTTTTCATTGAATGACGAGATGAGCCAGTCGCTCACTTGGTGGTAAGCGCTACGTCTGCCCATAAACAGAAGCAACACCACACAAAACTTTGAATTACAAAGCACTGCATGGCACTGAACTGCGCTCGTCACCCCGAGAAATAAGATGTTAAGTCTCATAAAGCTCAGTAATTTCACTGGCTCCAATGTCCTTCAAAACGAAACACAACAGTGCTTACACTGTTGCTTGGCGGCATATACAGACAAAGCGGTGATACCAACTCAGACGCATACGAGGGACGTACCACCTTGTAAATTATTTTTTTATTATCTATCAGGTGTGATCTAATAAACTACCATTGATAATCAATACGCCATTATTGTGCTACAAAAAAGTGAAAGTCTTATAATAATAAATAACACACTGGCAGAATAGAGATTTAATGGACAAATATTATATTTTTTTTCTTCAGGCATGCCACAAAGACTACACTGCACTTGCCGGTAAATACAGTGCAGACCAAATATGATGTTGACTCTCGAGAGATATTGCGTCTATGGTCGGCAGAATTAAGCTTGTCTAGATACTGAATATACACTGGCTGACCCTGGAACCACACTTGAATAAGCCACTATGATAGCTTTTTATACCATATATACTGTGGCTTTAATCCGGTCGGTTATAAACCGTTTCTTGGCGTAACAGATTCCTATACATATATTTTCTTTTTATAATTTTTAAAAAATCATATTCGAAATTCAAAATCAAACACAAACCGCATGCAGCGCCGTGAAATACGCGAAATTATCATTAATTCACCGATCGAATATAGCATTAGTTTAATATAAAGGAAATGCATATGAGCGCCGGCCTCACGTCACCGCAACACTGTGGTTTACACACACATATTTGGCAAAACGTACGCCTTTCATTTTAATATAATTTAGTTAAACATCAGTGGACACAGTAAAACATAGTGCAGTGGGTGCAAGAAAAATGTTTGCAATATGTCCAGTCATTTTATAAAATTGAACACTGTGTATAAAAGGTTATTCAAAGTGCTTTAATACGTGCCTTAAAGATTTTTATAAGATAAAATTGCAAAGCAAGTGGTTTTAAAAGAATGTTGCTGGACAAAGAAATGTTTAGATAAGTGCAATTTGTATAAATTGAATTATTGTAATTTTTAAATTTTTGTAAATTATGTTTATTAAAGTGGCGATATGTGCATAGACACATATATTTTAGATCTTCCTTTAGGAATGTAGGATTGTCAGAGCGAATAACTTAAATTATTGCACTATGGTAGGTACAGTATTTGATTGTTTTTAATTACTTCACAATGCGACCACATCCAAAACCCAATATTAAAAACAATGAAAAATTGTAACAAAAATAATCCGCCATTTTTGTTCACGTTAGAAATTAACAACTGCACCGCATAAAAAGGGTACGAAAGGGGAGTCCACGCGGGACCTTGGGAATTGTAACTCTAGTAACTAATCCATCTTATCACTCGAGAAAAAATCTTAATGGAAAATTTTGTCCGTGCGAAAGAAATCCTGTCCCACTGGGAACACTGTGGGGTTACTTTTATATTATGTGGTTTTTTAATACTCGACTTTGGCAGCATTTAGGTAATGGCCGTGGCTTTTATGAAAGATTAAAATTTTGGGTATATACGATTGAAACGTTACATGGTAATATTGAGAACTGATTAATTTATAGAAACATATAAAATCGCGCTTGTATCTCGGAAGGGTTGGCAGAGGTGCAATTAGTGCACTCGGCCCATGATATGTGGCGAGTCCATGGCCGTATCATGCATATATTCCAATCTTGGAAAACTCATGTGTGATTCTTTGAATTGCCAGCAAACTAATTGTGATTGTACGGCCTTGGATTTGGAAACAAGACTGTACCCAACTTTCATTCCAAATACGCTGATTAAGGCGACGACTAAAATGTTACTAAATTTACAATAAAATATAGTAATATTGTCCTAGTAACACAATATGTTTTATAAAATGGATAAAATTATTTTTTATACTAAAGCTCGGCAAATATGCAGATGGGTCACCTGATGGTAAGTGACTTCCACTGCCCATGAGCGCCCACAATACCAGAAGAATCATGGTGGCTTTACTTTAAAGGAACGGGGTAATTAAGGGGTTAGTAAAGGGGGGATTTGCTTCACTAGATATCTCACTCACAGTACGAAACGCAGCAAGCTGTTATGTCGATTTTCGATGTGACAGTGGTAACAACCCGGTGGAGTCAATACATTCGTGCTGTAGACAAATCTGTCTACAAAGAATATTTACAAGGAATTCACAAAAAGCATTCAATTGTATAAAACAATACGTAAACACGAAAAGTAAACAAACGGCGCGAAATAAAAAAAAAATAATTTAAACACCCGTCCAATAGAAGTGTGCGTAATTTTCATGATTGGTCGAAATGGAAGGGATTCGGTTATCTTTTTTTTCTGTCGCTTTTTTCATTTTCCATTGCGTCTTTGTGCCACCCTCCAGAAAAGATGTTACTACGCTCTAACCTTCTTGATGTTTGGGGTTCTTTTATTTGTATTTTTTACATGTGACAATTTATATTATATTATAGGTCGGTTAACAAGACATCTTGAATTCGGTCCAGTAGTTTTAAGTTTCTTCGTTACATACAAAAATACAAATATTTCCTCTTTATAATAATAGTGTACATAGTACGTTCGAATAACTTCAAACTACTCGCAAAGATATAACCACACATGTACATTAATACTATTTAAATCATGCGCTTGAGAATATTTGTTTTATGTGAATTAGTACATATATCCACTGCCTCATTGGTCTAGTGGCAGCTTATTAAAGCTGAAGAAAATCTGGGTACAATTCCCAGCTAATACAATTCAGCTCGGAGAAACATGGCTGTACGAGTTGCAACTCTGCCTACCCTTTTGGTACTACAAAGTTTATATTATAATAGTACAAATACGTAATATATTGCCAGCCATTTGGATCCGGTCAGTCACTACTCAACAGAAAAATAAGTACACAAAATAATGTAAGATTTGTAACGGGTTTTTGTTAGTTCATCATCATCAGATGTCCGTGTTTTCATAGACTTATAGATAGATAACACTTTATTGTACACCAATTTAAGGAAAAATACTTAAGAAACTTATAGCTATAAGTAACAATGTCAACAGGCGGTCTTATCGCTAAAAACGATCTCTACCAGACAACCTTACAATAACGGAATTGTTAAAAAAACGGAATAATATCGGAATACTGTCAATACATAATTTTAATCGTAGTACTGTTAAGTTTATAATTAGTTATTCGTTGCGCTTTACCTTATTGATTACCGCAGTATTTTTATATTTTTAATTAACATAGATAAATGCACTAACGTGTTACGTTACATAAAGGATTTAATTAATATAATTCTTTGTTCTTGGTTTATTTTTCCTGGTTATATAATTAAAAACATGTCATAGTTTATTGTGTGCGTAAATAGGTGGTTTATTTTAAATAAAGACATATCATGACTAAGCAAATCAAAGACTACATTTGGTTGGAAACTTTGGCATTATTATGGATATTGATGTAATAAGCCTCAAGCTTTGTAAACACCTAAACATGTTTTGATGGAACTATCTGTGAAATGGAAAACATACATATAAATGTTTATAATGCTTCTCTCTTCACAGTTGGATGCATATACGCACTATCATTATAAACATGTAGTAAAAATTGAGATATTGATTTTATTTTGCTAAAAGCATTAGATTTAAGTTAAGTAAAATCCGTAATTTTCTTTAATCTTAAATTCTCCATGTATGACTATGCAAAATAGAACTTTGAATTATTGATTTAAGTCAATTAATTTAACATAATAAAATTGATATCTCAGTTTTTACTTGATGAGGGTTTAAATGTTATTGCATATTTTCATCCAGTTGGTATGCCTTAAATTCAATTAGGTCCTAGCTTAATATTGACCAGTTCTATGGCCTAAAATGGTTACTTGTTTACTTGTGGCTTAAAGTCAGAATATAATTTGTAAAAAGATTTCTAGGGTTCAAATCTTTCCTACCTTCATTATTATGTGTAAAAATATCTTGAGATCTTCATAAGTTAAAAAAATTAAAGAAAACGACAACGTAAGGTACATCTTTTTTACCCGATCTATACTAAGTTACTGATTTTGATTTAGAGTAAAACCCACTCAATTACTTTAATTAAGATTTTAAACTACAAACACGGAACTTCCAATACATGATGCATTATTATATTATTACATCGTAAACGCCGCATAACTTGTATTGTACTCCATAAGATGGAAGGTCGTTTTCACGTAAAACAATCCTATTCATTGAAGTGATAACTTCTTATGGGAGGGTAAACCGCTTCGTAACGTAACGCGTTACGGCACCACTCTGTCTGGCTTCCCTTTCTCTCACGCATACGGCAGCAGTAGGCAGGCTTCTCCTC
The DNA here is from genome assembly GCA_949126905.1 of Amorpha juglandis. Classification (NCBI taxonomy): domain Eukaryota; kingdom Metazoa; phylum Arthropoda; class Insecta; order Lepidoptera; family Sphingidae; genus Amorpha; species Amorpha juglandis. The sequence goes on from OX421389.1 coordinate 8,728,265, forward strand.
TATCACTTTAACCCGCATTAGTTTAAGTTATCACCTCTGTCGAGCGTCCAGAGATGCACAATTTTTTTTAATACACTGTATCCAAAGAGCAATATTAATTTCAAATTTTAATAAAATACCCACTTTTATCCACCAAGTATCAAAATATATATAACCCCCTACACAGAAGCCTATTTGCAGAATGTCGAGATGGAAAAAAGGTTGTTTCGCGCGATCGGTTTTTATTTGATTTCACCGATGTTTACCTCTAAATTAAAGCGGATCGGTGCCTCCATCTGTCGTTTGTTTTGAGTCTTTGCACTGAACTGGCATTGTTTTTACTTTTAACAGTGTTGGATAATAAAGAAGTAGATTTTAATCGCCTATTGCTGATAGTTTTTGAATCAATGGAGATATTATTCTCAGAATTAGTAGTTTTAAAATCGGAGTTAATGAAGGATGGCCATTAATTGCCAGATCAGCCTGCAAAGTAACTAAGACTAACCCGGTTTTTCAAAGGTCGATCAAATCAACATTCAACTAAAAGAACTTAGATTTTGACAGCGCTGTCAAACCAATTCCAGTTTTTGAAACTTTAAATTAAATAATAGTGAAAGAAATATGAATCTGATCTAATTTGTGAACAATAGTTAGTTACATCCCATTTGATGATAGAATTATCTATGAATCTTCCGGAAACCAAAAATCGCGTTTGACATTAAATTTTTCATTTTATATGTATAATTGTATTTTGTTGTTATTTTGTATAATTCTATTTCGAAAGCCTTGTTAACTAACAAGTTTGTCAAATCAAATTCTTCTGCTTTTTGGAAACCGAGGGCAAGTTTCTATTTTTGCACTATTAATTGTCGTCAAAGCTAATTCATAAACTTTATCTCTATGAATACCTAATCTCTATAAAAAGACGCAGCTGCCTCTTCACACTGATTTTTTTAGGAAATATTGGTACTATTGTAGTCAAGTGGGTCCATCAATATTGTAAGCAAAACTGTCTATAACATTGATTTACATATATTTTTTTAAACCACCCAACAATCACACACATAGTCCTGACCCCACAGTAAAATACGAGTCTTGTGTCGTAGGTATCAGGAACTACGAGAGACTTTCAGTCTCACAACACAACACAACAAATATTTATGGATCACACAAATGTTTGTCTCGGTGCGGGGATCGAACCAGCGGCCTCTCGCTTCACAGCCGGCTACTCGCCCGCTGCGCCACGAAGGCTGTCTTTGAATATTTCAACAAACACTTTTCACTTTATCTCTTTTTTCTCTTCCACCATTTAAGGATCATGTAATAAATATCTCAGCAGTTTCATCACCAAGACACAGGTCAAAGGTTCGCGTCAATAAACACCGCAAAATTGCTATATAATAAAAATTTCAAAAGATAAACACAAAATGGCGGGAAGGTCGGCGGAGTTCGCCAAAGTTTGTAATTTAAAGTAAACCAAAGGTTAAACCCTTGCTTTTTTGGAGCGAAAAGAAACCCCAAGTTATTTTTCAATTATATTCGAGTGGTTCTTGTGGGTAATATGATTTTTGCCTTATCATCTAGGTTAAGAGAACCGTAGCGCTGTGGGTGAGTAGCCCATGAAATGAGATTTGAGTTTGATTCCCGAATCCAGACAATATATAGTTGCTAATTTTTTTTACAATTTCGGGTTTGGATCCACGACAGGAGACTCGAGTCTTAGGGTACTTGACTCCTGAGTCAGGACTATTGTGAATGTTGAGTGCTAATTTTCTGCTACAACAACTGACTGAGTAATTTTTTGTAAGGTGAAAAATAAGAGTAAATAGATGAGAGTGCATAGTAAACCTATATAAAGTCCTTATAACCATAAATATATGAATATAATCGAAATGTAATACTATAGCATATTATATTAGCTTATGTTAACATTTAACAAATTTAACTAATTTGTTTTGTACATAAATAAATAAATAAATTCACCCAACAGTCACACACATAGTTCTCCCCACAGTAAGATACAAGTCTTGTGTCGTGGGTATCAGGAACTATGAGAGACTTTCGGTCTAACAACACTCAGACCCCGAAACACATATTCGTGGATCACATATACATGTACAGTTTTAGTGTGTACTCTCAAAAACTCTGTTTCTAATTCAATGTGTAATTGTGATAACCTGTAATTGGATTTGTAATATCTATTATGAAACTTAACTTCTTCTGTATACCATTGGTTGTCCAAATAAATAAATATATCCGAGGGTTATTAATAACACCCAAGAGTCACACAAAGAATATATCATCGTCTTAGATTGAATGGATAGGATACGTAATTTTTTATTATTTTATAACATTTTTGTATCGAAGGCCCCGCGATGGACATCTTAGTTTCACCGGAAAAACTTGTAACCAGTAACTCTTTCTGGCTAATAGTAATTGTAAAAGACAATCTACAAATCGATTCCGATGACTACCCTCATATGCAATATCCCACCCCATTAGCGACCACTTAAACACTCAAATAGTAATGAGAATGAGATCGCCCCTCAAGCCCCCTCGCCCCCTCGCCCCCGACGCCCCTCGTGCCACAGATGCCGCGACGGAGATTTTTGAGTCCAAAATGAGCTTTTGCCTAATTTATTTTTTGTCGCCTTCTTTTACTCCAGTAAATATTGACATTCCTGTCGTCGGATGTTATGGATAAGACTATTTTTAACACGAATAATTTAGTTTGAATTTATTGTCGAACTTGATAATATAAATAAACTAATATAATATGTATATGTAAAAATAAATATAAACTTGAAAGATTTTCGTAACTTAAGTAGACTGAAGTTTTTAAATGATAATATTAATTAATTTATTATATTTCGTGTTAAAATCCTTGAAACATGAATGATTTAAGCAATATATGTTCTATGAGCAGACCAAGGTTTTACAAGGTGGTAAGTTTACCTCGTTTGCGAGACGCCGTCTGGATTGGGACCACTGCTTTGGCCATTTATGCCGGCAAGAAACAGTGTGTAAGCACTGTTGTGTTTCAGTTTGAAGGACATTGATGCTAGTGAAATTATTGGGCATTGTGAGATTTAACATATTATGTCTCAGGGTGACGAGCGCAGTTAAGTGCCATGCCGTACCAACCCAGACGGCCTCTCGCATATGAGGGACCTACCACATTGTAAAATCGGTGTACGGTGTAAAAGCGGTGTTAAGAAAGTTTATTAGTAAGGCCATTTATTTCTAACTAGATTATCATTTCTTATTGCGCGTCATATCCATACTAATCGTATTTTGACAAGACATCGCTCCTGAGGTTGGTATCTTTTTTTGCCGGAACCGGACGTTCGGCCCGGCGATTAGGAAATTATATTGGGGCGCGAAATTTCTTCGGCCATATTCTTTTTTCTTTAGGTGTTGCCCCCGATTGGTTATTAAACAAGACTTAGCGTCTACCCTCTTTTAATTGTCTAACGTTTACAAACTTTTTTAATTTTCGCCATTGCATTTTGACTGTAGTTTGAAAAATTGTCACTTGAATTGAAATAAGTTTCTTTTAATTTTGTACTGACTTGTCATAAGCGCTATTTCAATTGCCTACAAGACTAATAAACTATTTCATTACAAAACTAATTACTGTTATGGTGCTATAAGTCCGAGATATTTGTAATTAGCTGATGGGTCTTGTAGTAATTTACTCCGGCCGAAAACTGTAAGGTCATAGGTTCAATATTAACAATTTCTTTCAATAATAAGAAGGCATAATATTCTTGGCTGCTATGGGCTATTTGTTATACAAAAGTGGGTTTTCAGTAAGAAAAAACATTCGGGCGAAGTCGCCAACAAAAGCTAGTTTTCAACAAAACTTCACGCCTTTAATCATTACTTTAAAAAATGACTACAACACTAATTAAAAACCTCCAAAAAAATCACCGAAACGTCTCACAAATGATTTTTATACAACAAAAGGCACAATTAATTACTCGTATTAATTATAAGGTTTTTTGTTTTTTTCCACTCGCTCTCAAGACCCCTTCCCGAGCCATATGCTAGGGGTTAAATTTCTTTGTCTTCACGAGGATTGAGGCCCGGTGATTATTCTATAGGGTTTTAATTTTGATAACTTAAAAAAAAATGATGCTAATGTCAGAATCTCCTGTTCTGTACTAGGTGACATGTATCTTGTATGTGAGAGGCCGTCTGGGTTGGTAGCATCGCTTATTTTCGCCACTAAGCAACAATGTATGAGCACTGTTGTGTTTCGGCCAGTGAAGCTGGTGAAGCCAGTGAAATTACTGGGTGTTATGACAATAAAATCCCCGAGTCGGGCAAAACCGATATTAGGTTTTTCTATCAAGAAATGTTTAGTTTTTTTTTATTTGATCGAATAACGTGACGAGCAAAACGCTCGCCTGATGGTAAGAGCCATGCCTGTCCACATACAGAAGCAACACCACATAGAACTTTGAATTATAAAGCATTGAATGGCACTGAACTGCGCTCGTTACCACAAGACATAAGATGTTAAGCCACTGGCTTCAATGTCCTTCAAATCAAAACACAATAGCGCTTACACATTGTTGCTTGGGGGCAGAAATAAACAAAGCGGTGGTACCAAACTAGACGGCCTCTCGCATACGAGGGACCTACCAACTTGTATCAGTCCGGAGTCTAGAATTGTGCCCGGTATGGCGATAGGCTCGCTCCCTATCACATTCTGGACCGGAGATACGCTCGCCAAAAGGTGGGTGTACTGGTTACACCCCTGCCTACCTCTATGGCGACTATACAGGCGTGAGTGCATATACATAAATTACTTACAAATGTCATGCATGCATGTTCAAACAACTTGTCTACATTAATAGTGTAAATGTATTGTCTGTGGCGTCCGTCATCTATTTCAAAGTATCTAAATGAAATATGGCGCGTAAATAATTCCACAAGCGTACATTTTTCCTCATTCTAATCTCAAGTGTTGCGAATTGAGGACACTTGATGTGAAACAAAGATGTGGCGTTTAGCATCACAATTGACGGTTGAAAGGCGCGCGACATAATGCCCTAAGAAAAACACGACGCTCTTTCCATATGCGACTGTAACTAGATTTTAGAATAAACATATTATTATCAACTAGCATTTGCTCGCGGCTGTGCACGCGTGATCTGCTTTTTCCGGGATAAAAAGTAGCCTATGTCCTATTCTGATGTATAAGCTATATTATTGTAAAGTTTCTTTAAAATTCATTCAGTAGTTTTTACGTGAAAGAGTAACAAACATACATCCATCCATCCATACTTACAAACTTTCGCGTTTATAATATTAGTAGGACTTGTAGGAATAGGAATAGTAGGATAGGATTGGTGTAGATCAGAGGTTCCTAGACGTTTTTTTCTCATAGGCCACATTACAAATTTAGCTGGTTCCTGTAGACCCCCTGTGGTGCGACACGTTATAACTGAATATGGAAAATGCAATTTTTTACAAGCAACAGTCAAAATCAAAATCAAAATCTTTATTCATCATGTAGGCTAAGAAAGCGCTTATGACTGGTCAAGTACAGAACATTTGTCACTAATAAGACTAACTGAGACAGTCGCTGAGCTAGTTAGGTAGTTCGTCACTATCGAAAGCATATACATTTTCGTGGTCCCCCGCTTACGGATTGTGAAACCCCATTTTTTTGTCACGCCAACGTAGACCCACATCAAGCCTCCCGTGGACCCCTGGGGGTCCACCTGGACCACTTTGGGAACTAAGGGTGTAGATACAGGACACTGCATACCATTTCTTCGTAGTGCTTTCTCAAAGTCAAGATGGTAGATCTCTCGTATGCGAGAGGCCGTCTGGGTTGGTACCACCGCTTTGTCTATTTCTGCAACACAACAGTGTTAAAGCACTGTTGTGTTTCGGTTTGAAGGACATTGAAGCCAGTGAAATTACTGGGAATTGTGAGACTTAACATCTTATGTCTCGGGGTGACGAGCGCAGTTCAGTGCCATGCAGTGCTTTGTAAATCAAAGTTCTGTGCTTCTGTTTATGGGCAGGCGTGGCGCTTACCATCAGACGAGCGCCTTGCCTATCTCGTCATTCAATCAAATAAAAAAATCTGTAGTTTTGGAGACGCGCCGCGTCGCACACAAATAGAATTTCCCCTCCATGGCTCACACTCGAGTAGGCTATGCCCCCTACATAGCTCTCACACAAGTAGGCTGCGCCCCCTCCGTATTCGGTTCGCGCTATCACGCGTGATTTAACTGCACCATTATAAAGTTACATATTGACAGTGGAAAGGCAATATGGGTAAAGTGAAAACCAATAGTAATGTGTGAACCTTACTGGGCAGATCTTGAAAGGTAATTTTTACGAAAAAATTATAAGTGTATAATTTTTAGTAAAACGTATTTTCTATTGAATATTTTTTTCCGTAAAAATACCTTCAAAATGCTCTTTTGTAAACATGTTGGCAAATGCTTCTTCCCTCTCCGAAGAGAGGAGAAGCATTTATACAGGCCAGCATGATTCTGGTGACCACTAACGAACTTATTGTCTGTCGGTGGTCGCTAGATTTTTGGACTGCACTACGCTTACCATCAGGTGTAGTGCGGTTACTTTGCCGTGATAGGAAAAAAAATACAAATCTCAGTAATGTTCTCGGAATCGAATCTGAATAGAATCTTGTAGTCGGCACACAGAACTGCTTCAAACATGGCTAAGAACCGTCTCGAATAAATCAGCTTTAAATTAAAAAAGCATTCGAATCGGTCTAGTCATAAGCGCTATAATGCTTGTGACAGATAAAGGGGTCAAAAATAAAAATTATTAAATCTTTACCGAATAATTATCATAACGCAAAACGTTTTTAAACCTAAATAAATCTCGTATCTCTCACAATAAAGATTAACGTTGGCTCTTAAGATGTTACAATCTCACGGCGAACACCTGTTATTGCATATGGTCCCAAAAATACTGGTAAAAAATCACCGGTACGATAGTGATGCGAGTGTTCCGGTTTTTTCGGTGATTTCTTCGTAAAACGGACTTTATGATGGTGTCGGACAAACAGCTGTTGTTCTGTTTTTAAATCGATTTACGATATCGATTCCATTGGTATTTTAGGGTTAAAATAAAACGGTATGTTGGAATAAATTGCTGTGCTCATTTGTCTCTGGATATCGAAGAAAAAAGTTTTTAAATTGTTTTTATTATTTATCTCGTGTAGCTTGTCTGTTTTTGTTTCGCATAGAAATGTGTTAATAACATTATGTCGTTTACTATTTTATTCACATATTTATCAGTATTTATTCAAAACAGATTATCTTAATATAACTTAATTTCAAAACCATTTTGGGTAACTAATATAAAACATTGCCATATCAAAAAATTGCAAAAGCCAAATAATGGACTTTTTACAATAACAATTAAGCTCAAACTTCTTACAAAGACTAAAGACAATAAAAAAGAAACAAAAAAAGAATAAACAAAACAACAAAACCGTCGGAAACAATTCAAATATGGAATCCGAAGAAGTGACGCGGACACGCAAACTCTCATTCCGTCACCAAATCCCTGTGGCGCCTTTTGTATTTTTGTTGCCAACTTACTACTTAGACATTTCTTTCTTCCGTTACTTTAATTAGCGGCAGAATTGCGTGTTGCTTTTACCTTTTTTAATTTAATTACTGGCGAAGACAATGGTCATAATGCGTTCCGCCATTACCGATTGTCGAGACATGCAAATTTTTGTACTTTTGTTTTGTTAAAAATCGGCGTTTTGTATTTTATTTCAATTTTAAAGCAATTTAATTGTAGGCTTATTGTTAGTTTTGTTTTAAGTTGTTTCTTTGTTTCAAAGGAGGCAATTTAAATGCCGTTGTTGACTGTCATACACATTTACATGTGATTTATTTTACGCAAGATGTGATAAAGGGCGATAGATTGGGTACTTAAAAGCTGATATTTTTATATAAAAGGCAATGTTATTGTGCCGCTACATATTTACCTGTTGTATATTTCTGTCAATCCTAATTAAGGTTATAAAATCCGGAAAAGAGGTAAATGCGATGGATGATTTTTTTTAATATTCGATATTCTTTATGCAAAACTTTATTCGCCTGAATAAGGAGTTGAGAAGGACATTCATGGGATTGAAGACGCCATGTCCTGGTCATAAACAGAGGCAAAACTATACAAGGCTCTGAATTACAACATACTTCATGGTAATATTTCCAACTCCTCCCTAACCTTCAATCTGATTAGCTTCGTTGCGGAACAAAGACATTTAGGCATTCCCAGAGACTCGCCGAGCTTCACTGCTCGGTGTCAACAAAAATACGTGCCACTGTTGATCCTGGTGCACAGGAGTTACAGCGGTGGGTGTGTGGGCGGGATAGTATACTTTATGGTACTGTACCACGCTCGTCACCTCGAGACATAAGGTGTTAAATATCGTAAGGCCCAGTTATTTCACTAGCTTCAATATACTTCAAACCGGAACACAATAGCTAAACATTGGTGCTTTATTTCATAAATTGATACACTAACGGTAATTACCTATAAAGCTTCGCGCATACGAGGCACCTACCACCTTTTATGAGTGGTAGAGCCACGCTGTTGACGGTTTTGGAATCATGAATGGGCAGGATTGACCGGGTGTCACCACTGTCTCACAGAAAACCGACGTAAAGTACCGGTTTCTTGCTGCGTTTTGTACAGTGAGTGAGATATCCGGAAGCTTAAATCCCCCTCCCCTTCCTAATCCCTTAATTATCCCTTCCCTTTAAGGTCGGCAGCGCGCCTATGATTCTTCTAGTATTGTAGGCGTACATGGGCGGTGGAGATCGCTTACCATCACATAACCCACTTGCTCGATTGTCGGTCTATGCTTTTAAAAAACACACACCATATCCTAATCATTGCAGTGCTAAAACCATTTTGCCGAACAAAAATCTATCATTTTACACCTTCCAACTGGAAATCTTTGTAATGATGTCACAAATCTATATAAAAAAACTATTGTAAGTGTGTATGAGTGCGGATAAGTGTACCATTATGTTATTATATGCATCTAAAGTTGCATCAGCGTCGAGTAACGGTGCCTGCTGTGTGCAATACGGCGCGCTCTGCGACCCAAACTGGTTTTTGTTTAAACTATAGATGTATAACACGTTTGGATTTTGCGTGCGGAACGCTCGCGACCTCCGCAGGAAGACCTCTGGGCTCGTATACGTGCATTGATTTTTTTTAAATTTTGCTGTTAGAGTAGGCTTCGGAAAGCCTTTCGCGGAGGATTTATTTGGAATGTAATTTTGAAAATATAAACTTAGTGTTCTATTTTCAAACAAAACCCTAACAGCGCTATTAGACACCATATTATTCATTGCAAGTAAACAATCAAAATATGTATAACATAGGTGACTCGCATAACTCAGAACAAAAAGTTCGTAGGCATAAAACAGAATACGAAATTGTCTGACAATTCATTCATAATCTTTAATTCATAGACAAACGTTATCTCAAGATCATTCGGGCGCGGATCTAAAGATTTTTTTTCACTTAATTTAAACTCAAAAGATACTTGAGTTAATTGCTAACGGGCTCCTTTCACAAATCGAACCCGTTTGTGAACGGGAGAGCAATTCAACGGCATTTTCCCCATTTTTTGGCATTCTTAACGGAGGCGGGGCCCGTTCGGCGCCATTGTAAGAAATTGGTGATTAAAATTCAATTTCGGAACAATTGAGCCGAATGTGTTGGCCGCGCTGAGGTGACGCAGTGCATTTTAATTGGACGAACAATCGTCGCCTACGCTCCGGCAATTACTGGACCCAATCCTGTTATTTAATTCTTTGTAGATTAGATTAGAAAATTGGTCAATGATTATGACATTTCGTTTTACCTATACTTAAGGCAAAGGACATAAAAATGAACAGCCTTAAAAATGCTTCGTAATCAAGTAACCTTTGTCATTGATATACCTTTAAGTCATCTTTAATTGAGTACAATTTAAAATGTAACTTATTCCGAAATATAATCCGTATATTTTTTTTATCTACAAAAGCTATAAAACTCAACCCTTCAAACGCCATGTGCGATGTAATTCATCAAATTAGTCACGATCGGCGGACGGTCAAATACAAAAATATAAAGCGGTCCGTGCAACGGGCAACTTGCAATGGCGCGTCCAAACACGGGGTCCGACACAATGGGCCGGGAAGATATTCCTACCTGTGAATAAAATAATAGCTCTCGCGTTCGTATTAGCATAATAATGCGTTACCAACTATTATTTCGTGCATATTGGCTAACACACGCCGGCCGCGGGACAGCTGCAGTTTTTCGAGGTCATTTCTCCGGAATCCGGATGGGCCGGATAACAATGGACCTATCACACGACCCTTTGAGATTCGGTTATGATATTTTTTGCAAAAATTATTTTATCGCGTAGAATGTAAAATGTCTCTTTTGTACGCCGATAGATACTGCATCTAGCTATTATTTGATTATTTCATCTAAGTAGGTTACTTATTTGCGAAAGTCTGGGTAGTTATGACCGTTTTATCTATTTGGAGGAAATCAGTTTATTCAGGTTTGAAGGAAATTAAAGCCAATGACGTCATTGGCCTTTATGAGATAATCTTATGTCTCGGTGACGAACGTACTGCCATGTATTGTTTTATAATTCAAAGTCCTGCTATTGCTTCTGTTTATGAGGAGACGTGGCACTTACTATTGAGGCTTACTATTAAATCCCCTCCCCTTAGCAATTCCTTTAATTTATCTCTTTCATTTAAGGTCAGCGAATGATCTATGATTCCGCAAATATCATGGATGTTTAATGGCGGTGGAGATTGCTTACCATCAGGTGACCCACTTGCACGTTTGTCGTTTGCTATTTAAAAAAGTGTGCGTTCAGCTCGTCTCAATATTCATTTTTTTATAGCATAGGCCGGCAAACAAGCATGTGGGTCTGATGGTAAGTGATCTCCACCGCCCATGTACGCCTACAATAGCAGCAGAATCATAGATGCGTTGCCGATCTTAAAGGAAAGGGATAATTAGGGATTGGGAAGAGGAGGGGGATTTGGGCCTCCGGATATTTCACTTACAGTACGAAACGCAGCAGCCGCTACTTTACGTCGGTTTCATGCGAAACAAAAGTAGGTTTGAGACAACAGATGGGGATTCTGTGAAGTATTTCAAATGATTAGAAACTTTATTAATAGCACAAAGACAGACACTAAACTAGTTTATAATGTTGCTATACAGTATTTGATAATTTAGTGATTCACATATTGTAAGGTAAAACTAAAGCATAAAATATTTGACTGGAACAACTTTGAAAATTATATTTAATATAACATTTAGGCTGACTTGCACAACATTCCTTAATCGAATTCAACCGTTAAACATGTATATTAATGTCAAATTAATATACATGTTTCTGCCGCCAAGCAATGGTGTGTAAGCACTGTTGTGTTTCGGTTTGAAAAATATTGAAGCCAGTGAAATTTTTAAGAACCCCAGATCACGTCGAACCTAGGGTTACATGAAAATGCAGCTCAAAAATAAAATAAACAATGCCTGCTGCTGCTGCCTTAACAGTAAGACAATCCTTAACTATAACCTAAAAGCATTAACTCAATATTTTGTACTAAACAAAAATTGATTTAATAATATTTTTAAATGGTAACAAATGAACATGATAATAGTTATCAAATAAATTCAATTATACATTTCCTGAAACTGATATTTTTTTTTCCTGTTTTTTATTTAGTGCACTGTAGGTACGTCTACCTCTGGTCTAAATCATTTCCTGTTTTTGTTTAACACTGGCCATGAACAATTAAAAAAAAAAAAAAATTGGTGTGTGTCGTGGGACACCAGGTAGGAACGAAGTTTTTTCAAGAAGAATTATCAACTAAAATAACAAAATAAAAAAAAGACGTGTAGCACTCGGAGACTGCCGCGGTAAAGCTATTGTATAGCATTTTTTATCAACTTATGTAATTATAAATAATAACGAGCTAGCGTAATCTTTTAAAAATCGAAGGAGATATAAAAATACTTCAAGTATAACTGGCTGAATGAATTTAATTTTAAAAACTGATTGAGCTGAAATTCGCACACAATTTTGGTGCAGGCAAAAAGGAACTAACGCTGGCTGGTTATGCAGCGCTTTTAACGCTTTTTTCTTACGCTTTTACTATCACATTTTTTTCAGTTCGGTCACGCAGCAAAATCCCTATCCCCTCCAAGCTCCGTAAGGAACTTCGCTCCAAAAAATATATTTTTTACGCATAAATTCTGTTTTTAAATCTGACATACACGTCACATGACAGATTAATAATAACGAAAATAACAATTAAATAGGAGTTAAAAACGATTGACACTGGCCCTTGGGACCTATAGCTACAGGTATAGGGTTAGAATAATAGGCGAAGACAAAAAATGGATCAAGGGTCGAATGATTCATAGAGTATTGTGTTGCAATATTATATTGTATTTGTAATAATAAGTTTGGTCGGTCGATTGAATGAGGGACTTTCGGTCATGGTCCAGAGTTTTAATTCTTAATATTTACTTATTTAAGCGCCTGTTGGATGAGTAAATACTACGTATAATATATGAATATTTTACGATTGGTAGAGCCACGCTATAGACAGTTTGTTACATTTTGTCTTACAGAAAATCGAACCTAAAGTAGCGACTGGTATCTGCTTCTCGTACAGTGAGTGAGATATACTGAGGCCCAATCTCCGTACCTTTCCTAATCCCTTAATTATCCCTTTCTTTTAAGGTGAGCAACGCGATCCTGATTCTTCTTTCTTGATTCCAGTGTTTATCCGGTAACATCAATAATAATTCTGCCGACCGTCTAGAGACGCAATTGGATGGTCGACATTGTATTTGGACTGCATTATACTTACATTACAAATACACTTAGCCGTACATAAAAAAATCACTCCCTTTTTTCGTCGGAAGTTAAAAACTTGTAAACATTCCCTAACTATTATAAACGATACATTATTGTGGAAAACTCGTGGTAAACTTTGAAAAACCTGTTTATACTGCACAAGGGGGGGAGATAAAACAAACTGTGGTCGTTAGCGACACCCTCATGCCTCAGCCCCCGCCCACCGCCTTAGAAGTTGGCACACATTGCTGTTTTTTTTTTACTTTTTGAGGTTCACACACATGTGTCGTAAAGGGACCTTACCACTAACCGCCGTACTCAGAGAAGATAATTAGATTTAAATCATTAACTGCCGCACTTAGATACGTCATTAAATTTTAATTGTCTTTAATTAATTGAAATAAAACTCATTTTATTAATTTTGGTCCCAATGTTTCGAAAGCTTTTCAGCCTTCGTGGTCACAGGGTTGACTGTCCAAATTCACTGGCTTCAATGTCCTTTAAACCGAAACACACCAGTGCTTACACTGTGTTGCTTGGCGGCAGAAATAGACAAATCGGTGGTAGCAACCCAGACGGCCTCTTGCATACGAGGGACCTACCTTGTACTTTGTAATTCAAAGTTCTTTGTCGTGTCTACGTTGCAACGACCATACTAGAAATGAGGGATAAAGGCAAGTGGAAGAAGAAGCGAAGATCCAGCAATCGTTTTGTCTGTTAAGTTTAATCCCTTTAAACGAAGTGTTAAATATTTCAATGCGATGTTGAAAAGTGTAGCCTTTTTCAGTAGTTCGGTATCTGTTAACTTCTCTCGAGATTTTAAAATGCTGCAGAGTTTAAACTTTGTCTGAGTTTCCTTGTTTTTTCGCTCGTCGCTCGACCTTTTGAGGCATTGCGAAGATGGATTAGCAAAGGAGTGGAGTGTTTGTTCATTTATATTTTTTTCATTTTTTACTTGACAAAAAGCAGATGGTCCACTTGTCTGTCTGTCTGCCTGTATGTAGCCTAATGAAGCCTAACTGAATGGAATGATTTGAATTTTTATAAGTAAATTATTTCTATCGTCAATGTTCGCTCACGATACCGGCAGAAAGGAAAGGGATAATGAAAGATTAAGAAGGGGAGGGACATTTGTGCCCCTGGATAAATCACTCACTGTACGAAACAGTAAGCCACTACTGTACGTCAGTTTTCTGTGAGACATTGGTGACGACCCGGTCAAGCCGGCTATCATAGAAACTTTTGTCTACAGCGTTGCTCTATAATATCTACCGTGTGTAGGGATTTGAGTACTTGGCGTGACAAAATCACGATAATTGCTCATTGTGATTTTTTTGTAACCGGAGCGCCAGCCACGGCGTTAGAAAAATAATGCCTTTGCCCATGTCTAAATTGACCTACTTCGGCTTAATAAATAAATAACATCCAACAGTCACAATAAGACACGATATTGTGTAGCGAGTATCAGGAACTATAAGAGACTTTAGTCACAATATCACGCGACCATCACGGATCAGGGATCGATTCCTGGCCTCTCCTTTCACAGCAGATTCCTCACTCACTGAGCCACGGAGCCTATAAAAAATCCAGTTATCTCCAAGACAACTTTTCCCAAACATAATTTGAAATAATGCCCAATACATTTTTCATAAAGACAGTGAATTAAAAATATAAATGAATAATAAAATACGTCTCCACCCCACTCAGTGTTCTCACGAACTCCTCGAGTTTTTATTTGACCAGTGAAGCGTACGCGAGATAGCGCTGCGGTGAAAATTAAAAAGAAAAGATACGAAAGAAAAAGAAACGAAAGAAAAGGTAAAGAAACGAGAGATAAAACTCGAGACGCCGAGCGTCCCGCTTCGAGTTGGAAATTCCTCGCAAAACAGTTTGCTTTTTTCAACTGTGGAATACAATTAAAAAGTAACAACGGATTTTTCCGAGATTTTGTTGTTTGGTTATTATGAGTTTTTTAACCGTCAGCACAAAAGGGGAGTGTTATAAGTTACACGTTTTTGTCTGTCAGTGGGTATGTTATATATCTAAATGAATGGACAGATTTGAAGGCGTTTTTTATTTGAAAACTGGTTTAATCGAGATAGGCTTAGCCATATATACGCAATCACGCCTATTGTCCCAGAAGGGGTAGGCAGAGGTGTAGTCAGTACACCAACATTTCGCCGAACGTATTTCCGTCCCATGATCTGAAAGGGGGCGAGCCTATCACCATACCGGGCACAATTCCAGACTCCAGGCTAACACTGAGCATTTCGTGATAGAAAACCCCAATATCACTTTACCCGACCCGGAATCGAACCGATCGAGTCGATCGATCGAACCCAAGACACATAGCAGTCGTACCGCAATACAACTGCGCCACCGAGGCAGTCAGGCTTAGCCATGGCTTAAGAGTAACACATATATTTATAATTGATGATTAATTACTGTCAGAATATTACAATCATATATTCGGTTTAAATTCCTTTAAATTAAATAATGTAGTTACTCTGGGCTCATGGAATAATTTGGAAAATTATCACATATTCTTTGAAAACCAATCACTATTCGTTAATTTATATTTCGTGCATTTAATAACATTTCCACACATTCAAAACATGGCGGACAGTTTACAATCGGCACACCAATTTTGAATATTCAAATATCGAAGCCAAAATTTAACGGGCTCAAAACAAAATGGCGGTGTGGCGTCCATATATTTAACGGAGCGTCAATACGAAATTCCGCCCGTCGAACGCAGGTGGAATACTATTATATTTTTTTTCAAGCCCGCTGCCCACCCCGAAATAGTTGGGGGCGAGGGTGGAAATAGTTGGGAGTGCGTGACCCGGGGCCCACCCCTCGAGGGGACGGCGGGGTGGGGGACGCGCGCGGGGGAGTCGCGCCCCCGCGGCCGGCTGCACTTACCATGTGTGCACGCAAATTCATGTCCAATAATATAAATTTCCAATAGCTATGATAAACGCGGCATTAATATTATGTATTTACAGGGTTTCGTGTGGCGATCGTTTTATCTCAGTCATTCGTGATTATTTCGGTAGCACTATAATATATTACTATGAAAAGATTTTAATGTGCTGCATATATGACGATGCCTCTTGTCTATATAAGTACTAGGCAGGATTAGCACACGTAATTTCGGTTATAATGATATTTTATATTTCAGGCCAATGTATCTCTACAAAGAGATTATTCAATTGAAAACTTAATGTACTATTTGTGCGTGCTTCTGATAGTATTGTAATCATTGCGTATTCAAAATAATTTAATTAAACATTTATTTTTTTATGTTATATTAGTATTGTTAATGGTTGCATAGTTTTACGTAAGTACTAGAAGCGGCTTTATATGCCCATTGACTATGCATTCTAGGAAAAATGAAGTAAAAAAAAAATACATTAATAAGGCGGCAAAAACTCGTGAATTACTCGGATGCAAATCGAAATAGCGCGTAAGACGCGTTCCAAATTCAAAAATAAATGTGCAACACACACACGGCCGTCGCGTCGCGTCGGGCTGTCGTGTTTTAAAATCGACGTGCAGTGTTACGCATTTTGCGATGTATTTATTTTTGAATTTCGAACAAAGATAAAAACTTTCATAGGGTAATTTGAATATTTTTGATCAAATTTTGATTAGTTTCAATAATACAGATTTTTGATACTGGCAGATGCGCAAATTGCGCCTTACTACATTTTATAAATAAAAAAAAACTTGAAAATTTAAATATGAAATATGAGAAAGGCTTCCATAGGTAGTTAACTACAAAATTATGAAGTACACAAATTAATATGAAGCCTAACATGCTAAAACTCCATACAAAGTATTATTAAAGCTGAAATTAGTTTTTTAACCATCGTTAACAACTTTAATAAAAGCAATTTACGCGAACTAGGCGGAACAACAAAATACCTTCGTCAGACATGAACGTACATAATCTGTGGAATATTTTTTTAATTCGCACCTAGGCACCGGCAGGAATGTTTTATGCCTACGCATTCAGTCAAAAGGCTCTTGTATTACTGTAGGGAAGTACTTTTGTATGTAAATCAAATGCGTAGGCTTTAGCTAGGCTGCCTATGTCTTTGTGAACGTTGCAAACCTGGATTTGAAATACGAATGTTTTAAGACGACCTTTATAGTTGTGTTATAGGTACTATTTGATTTGAATAATGTATAACGGTCCTTTACAACATATTTTGTAAACCATTATGATTTAAATGTTTTTTAAAATGGCGATTTGATTCCGGAAGGTATTGTAAAAAATGCAAGAAATAAGTACAGTATGGATATATTATAATAATGTATGAATTTAATAATTATTAAAATTTATTATTATCCTAACTAAATAGATTCAGTTTGATTATAACTTAAACTTAGTTAAACCACTGACATTAATTGAAAAATTATCTGTTACTTCCAAATAGCTTAAAAGATTATCTATAAGCATAACAATTATTTCAACTAAACCAGCATTCAAAATAAAAAACCGCATCCAAACCGGTCCATTCGTTTACAATGCCATACTATTTAAATATGATACATACGGATAGACAATATTATATCTGCCGCCAAGCAGCAGTGTGTAAGCACTGTTGTGTTTCAGTTTGAAGGACATTGAAGCCAGTGAAATGACTGAGCATTTCTACACGCACAATGGCCCAATATTTTACGGGTTAAGTACGGGGATAAGGAGCCTATAATCAAGAAGATCAAGATGACTGGGCATTATGAGACTTAAAAATTATCTCGGGGTGACGAACGTAACGTAGTGCTTTGTGATTCAAAGTTTTATGTGGTGAAATCGAATCCACGGCCACTCGTTTGCAACCGGCTACTCGCCTACAACGCCACGGAGGCTGTCATTTTGATAGTTTGAACTTTTCCTAAACCATTATAAATTAACTATTGATAACCCGTGATTCTGTTCGCAAGATAATTCCCACGGTAACTTCGTGACAGCTAGAGATAAAATGTGGCCTAAAACCTACGATGTATACATTAATTTATGTAGATACAAGTTTCAGAGTGATATACAGACGGCAATTTAATATAATAGATATAGAATTAACTTCAGTAGCTTCTTTGTTAGTTTTAGTGATTACAGTGTGGATTTGAGTCCTAGATGGGGTACATTTACTTCTAATTTCTATTAATATTATAAATGTGAAAGTTTGGTTTTCGCTAATCAATTAAGGTTTAACAACTAAACGGGTTTAGATGAAATTTAGTGCACAGATAAACTATGACTTGGATTAGAATGTAGGTTACATATTATCCTGAAAAAAAAAAGTGGGCGGAGCCGCGAGTAGAAGCTAGTTGTTAACAAATCTCTTAGATCTCAAAAAATACGTCTAAGCCATAATTTTCCTCGAAATGTAGAGCAAACATCATGTCTGTGGTAGCTTTTCTCAACCAAGAAGTATAATCGTGTCCCGATAAGTGCAGAAATAGTGGCTTCCCATTCAGGAATAGGATAAACGAATAATGCCTAAACAAATCCTACCATTCCAAAAGCCCTTGAATACTTTTTGGAACGAAGTTCCTTACGGCAGGCTTGGAGGGGATAGGGATTTCGCTGCGTGACCGAACTGAAAAAAATGTGATAGTAAAACCGTAAGAAAAATGCGTGGAAGAAATGCGTGGAATAAAAGCGTTAAATGAGAAGTGCGCAGGCGCGACAGTCGCATAACCAGCCAGCGTTAGTTCCTTTTTTAAAATGAAATTCATTCAGCCAGTTATATTTGAAGTATTTTTATATCTCCTTCGATTTTTAAAAGATTACGCTAGCTCGTTATTATTTATAATTACATAAGTTGATAAAAAATGCTATACAATAGCTTTACCGCGGCAGTCTCCGAGTGCCACACGTCTTTTTTTTATTTCTATTTTTCTATTCTATTTCTATGTAATTTTATGTTGTCACACAAAAATAAAGAGACATATTTTGTTATTTTAGTTGATAATTTGAATTTTTTGCAATTTGTGTCGATTCTACATTAGCCGAAGGAACTTCGTTCCTACCTGGTGTCCCACGACACACACCAATTATTTACCTGTTCAAAATTATAGAACAAGTTACGTTATCACATGTCCATCAAATATTCCAGAATGCTCTAAATACACAGTTGTAATAGAGTATTTAATATTTTATTTCAAAAAAGGAATTTGAATATTCAGATGCTAAAAATACAATTCAAAATTAATTGAGAATCTGGAGATAGTATGTACCTATGTAGTAATTATACATTTTTTAAAAATAGAATTAGCTAAGAAGATTCCAGTTCAAGTATCAGTAATTTTTTATCTATGGATAGTAGTGTTCCATTTTTTCAAAAAAAGAATTCCATTATTCAAATACGTAATACAGTTAAAAATTAATTTGCAATCTGTAGATAGCATCCTTTTGCGGCGCGCATCGTCCAAACGGTGCTAAGGCAAGCGCCTTTCCCTTGCCTACATTTATTCATAGAGAAATAACAAAAATAACCATAGACAAATCCCACCAGTGTGGGTTGAGCCGCGCGGTGCCTCTCTCCTTTAGTGTTTAAGGGGCATATATTAAGCGTTATGATTTAAACGGCCGAGAAATCGATGCTGGTACGGTCAGAGCTTATATTTTATGTGATTTTTAAACTAAGCTATAAACGTAGAGAAGAATAGATAGTGTTTTAGAACTTTGTTTAATTAATTTAATAGACTGGCTATTTAAATTATGTCTTTTTAGTAATTTAACGGTATATGTGCGTTATAATATAAACAAAAAAGTATTCATCTATGGTTATAGAGATGAGACTGGTTAAGAGTTTCATTTCACGTTAGTTGATTGCATTTTTGGTAAAGCCTAGACTTATCATAGGTCATCGGATTTCACGTGTCGAGCTTTATAACCTAAATTAAAAAACTTTACTATGATTTCATAGTTAGTGATCGATACCACCGAATCCAAAATGTTTGGTTTTTGGGTTTTACAATAAAAAAAAGAAATAAAACAAAACTAGTAAATAATTAATTTTATTTTTTTTAAATAATAAAATACGATGGAATTAAGAACATCTTTGGGTATTTTGCGTCGGTTAAAAAAAAAAAATAATGACTGATTTTTAAATTATACTTCTGATAGAGTCCATGCTCTGGCATCGCTAAACCCAATGGCAGTGGTAACTGCTTACGACCAGGCGGGCCGCTTGCTCGTCTGTCTACTTGGGCGATAAAAAACTAATCATAATATATTTCGTAGAAGCACTACCCCTACAATATACCTAAGTAATACATACAAGGTGGTAGGTCCCTCGTATGCGAGAGGCCGTCTGGATTGGTATCATCGCTTTGTCTATTTCTGCCGCCAAACAACAGTATACGCACTGTTGTCATTCGGTTTGAAGGACATTGAAACCAGTGAAATTATTGAGCATTATGAGACTCAACATCTTATGTCTCGGAGTGACGAGCGCAGTTCATTGCCATGTGTATTGTAATTCAAAGCTCTGTGTGGTGTTGCTTCTGTTTATGGACAGGTAGGCGTGGCGCTTACCATCTTGCTCGTCTTGTCATTCAATCAAATAAAAAAAAAAGGTTAAAACGGAAAACTGCCGAAGCGCGTGATTAATGTCATTGTATGTCATAAAAAAAAAGATTTTTTTTATATCTTATCATAAAACTCCTAGCCTTTAAGTAAACGATTGTGCGAGGGCTCTTCCTACGCTGGTGGCTATTGCGTAGGTTGTATCGTAGTGTATAGGTTGAAAAATGGCGACCGCGCCACAATAGTGCAGGGAACGTCGAACCAGGAAGATATACCATAGACAAGATTAATCTATTCTACATGTGTGCGTATTTTTTATATGCATGACGTATGGTTATATTTTAGTTCAGCTGGCGCTAGAGTTCAAATTTGATTGAATAAAGATGGTGTATAACATCATACGATATCATTTGATTTGATTTTAATGTGGATTGTGGAGATGTCTATTCATTTTGCGTAAAGATCTTTACTATATTTTCAAGATGAAAATGTCTTTTTAATATTGTGTATATTTTTATTTAATTGAATGAAGAGACGAGCAAGTCGCTCGCCTGATGGTAAGCGCCACGCCTGTCCATAAACAGAAGCAACAACAAACAGAATTTTGAGTTATTAAGCAGGGTATGGCACTGAACTGCGCTCGTCACCCCGAGACATAGGATGTTAAGTCTCATAATGTCCAGTAATTTCGCTGGCTTTAATGTCCTTCAAAGCGAAACACAACAGTGCTTACACACTGTTGCTTGGCGGCAGAAATATGGGATTTGGGCCTCCGGATATCCCACTCACCGTACAAAACGCAGCAACAAGCCGCTACTTACGTTGGTTTTCAGTAAGACAGTGGTAACATCTTGCTGTAGACTAAACTCTACAGGGTGGCTCTACCACTCGAAAAACTGTTTTTTTTTAGCTTTTTAACACATTTAGAGAAAGGTGTTGTAGTTTTTACGGCCACTTGCTAGGCGTCAAAAAACACCCAGACTCGAAACAAATATTTGTGGTTCACACAAACATTTGTCTCGGTGCGGGAATCAAACACACGACCTCTCGCTTCACGGCTGGCTACTCACCCACCGCGACACAGAGGCTTTTAATATGTAATTAATACTGTTCGATAATATTTGATAAAGTTAGACGACCTGATAAAGGTCGCAGGAAGTCGCTGGATGCTGGCCGCTTCCAACAGGTCGGTCTGGAAATCTTTGGGGGACGCCTATGTTTAGCAGTGGACGTCCTGTGGCTGATGATGATGTTGATGATGATGATGATGATAATATTTCGTGGTAATCTTGAAGCCTAATTTTATTAAGTATGGGCATCATAAGATTTTAAATAATAGAGCCACTTTGTAGACATTTTTGTCTACAGCATGAATGGACCGGTTCGACCGGGTCACTTCTATTATCTCACATAATTGAGCAGCTAACCCTTGGAACTGGAGTGAGTTAGAGTACCGGAGGCGAAAATTCCTTTTTATTCCTTACTTTAATTCCATTCATTTAAGGTTTTAGTGGTTTATTTCTGCCGCCAAGCAACAGTGTGTAAGCACTAGTGTGTTTCGGTTTGAAGGACATTGAAGCCAATGAAATTAGTGGGCATTATGAGACTTAACATCTTATGTCTCGGGGTGACGAGCGCAGTTCAGTGCCAAGCAGTACTTTGTAATTCAAAGCTCTGTGTGGTGTTACTTCTGTTTACGATCAGGCGAGCGCCTTGCTTGTCTCGTCATTCAATTAAATAAAAAAAAAGTTTACGTATTGGCGCTTTAGTATTTTTGCCTATCTCTACTATTAATAATCAATAATTAGTAACTAAAAGTTTTTGGCAAAGTGACCCGCTAACACGAAATGGTGTTATTACAATTAGCAAAGACAATCCGCGGGCGATACTTAGTGTTCACACTCTAAACCACTTGTCCGTATGTATAAACGCTTGTGCTTTGAGGACCACTTGACCGATTTCGATGCGGCTTTACAGTTACGTACGCAAGGCTTTGTGAATAATTGAACATAAAGCAAACTGTAATATATAACAATAAATCCTAATGATTTCTTACGTCTACGCGAATGTTACTCATTGAAATAAAACTAATTTAAACGAAATTTTAATTTAAATAAAATAAAATAAAAAAACGCGGTAAAATCCGTTTCAATTAGTTTTATTTCTACAAAATCCTATTTATGATTAGGTAGCGTGGAGAACTGTCAGATCCCGGATTCAATTTCCAGGTCTTTTTGTGGGCTTTTGAGCGTACTTTAGTTTTAATTTCATAATGTTGCTTGTGTAGTTTCATCAATATACCACTGGAGTGATACAGTCATCTGCACTCATTGTCTCTCTACTCACCCCCTCAAGCCTTATACTTAAACTGATCAAGCAATTAGATTCATCAATTGTTCAACTATTGATGTATACCAAAAAAAAAATAATGTCACGTCCGGGATTCGAACCTCGTTCAATCCAGCACAAAGGTCCTATGCATTACGTCATCACCTACTGAATTACACAACCATCGTTGGCATATTGCATCCAAATAATTATATCAATTTTGTCCTTAGCCTCAGCTTAAAATCTTTTCAGAAATTACCTAGGCCATTTCTTTCATTTAAGTTTTTAAGTCAAATTATTTTATGTAAATTATCAAAAAAAAAATTTTTTTGTGTGTGCAAAACCTAATATACTTTTTTATTTATTTAATAAAAAATATCATAAATTACAAAAGTCGGAAGAAAGAAGCAACTTAATTCTAATTTACAATAATAATATTAAAATATATTAAGCTATAAAAAATCATTCATTCAACACAATTCATTCATTTACGTATTACACACAGGACACACACATATAATATAATTGGGGCAATAAATCCCCCGCGGACTCACAACTCAACTGCACTATAAAAGTGTTACATATAACCAAGCAATATTTCAAAGGACACTTTTATCTGCGGGTCCAATAGAACCAATTCAGCTGTAAAATTTAGTGCCAATATAGCGATAGGCCCGTTACTGCTCGTCACAGCGCGACGAACCTATCTGCGATACGAGTGGGGCTCGCTGACCTTTGCACTTTGTATTTTTATTGTGTCTAGTTTATTTTTATTTGCTAAAGGTTAGTTCTAGCGTAAACAGGCTAGCTGCGATGTTTCTGAACTCGATCTACGTTTGATTTAAATAATAACGGTTATAGAAAGTACTAAAATACAAATTAAAATAACGGAATTTTCAAAAATCGAACACCCAACGAAACCATAGACAAATTTATTTTTTCAATCAAAACGCTATTACTGTGTGTAAAGAGATAAATATCCTTCTTGTTAACCTATGTTTATACTTGTCATTTAAGTATTATTAAATTAATTTTGATTGAGTTTTTATTGATCTCTTATGTATTTTGCGCGGGAAAACATGCAAGCCATTCCCTAACGCAGCATCCACATGACAGAGACACTGGTCCGACTAAACAAATAATATTAAAGTCCATACATCTAGTGGTATCTGAGAAGTAATTCCGCGATATCGCGCGTATAGGGTTGCCAACTTTTTATATAAGAAACTTAATATGCTAGACTCGGAGAACGAAAAGCAACGGTGTTTTGGAAATTTGTATTTTAAATTAATATTTATTAGTGCTCCGCGCCGGGGCACCGGTAAAACATCGTGAAGATGATCGTTTTTTTCTTTTATGGCTATGAATATCAATGATTTTATACTTTATTTTTATTAATTAGTGAAAAATTTTAAGGATCGAAAAACTGTAGTATAGTATGTTGGCAACCCTAAGTGTAAGTACGAACGCATTCCGCACGCACACTTTCGCACGCGGGCCACGGACACACCGCGCGGGCCACCGCGTGCATGTGTGCCCGAGTCAACGACCTACACTCGCTCGCACTACGGGCTAAATGCGCGTTCGTATTATGGTCTTATTTTTAAAAATGGAACGCGTCGGCTTTCTCTCGTTGGGTTAGGTCGCGGATTTCGGGTGTTTGATGTTGGGGGCTTGACCGGTTGCGTAATCGCCGTTAGGTTGGCTGCAGTGTTCCATTTTCAAATTGTTTGAACTTCGAATTTGTTTTGATTTGACGAACAGCATTACCTCATAAGATTTCTTCACTGGTTTGGTTCATACGTTGGCAGTAAACTTTAGATGCCGGGTTCAATTCCCAGTTCAGGCAATTTCCATATTTCAACTACATATCTTGCAAAGACCATATCACCACTAACTAATCCCCGCTGTTTTGATATTAACTATATATTTGTCTCGTAGGCGAACGGCCTTACAAATGCCACCTACCAGACTGCGGAAGAGCCTTCATCCAGCTTTCGAACCTGCAGCAACACCTCAGGAACCACGATGCTCAAGTGGAACGAGCCAAGAACAGGCCATTCCACTGCAATATTTGTGGAAAAGGATTCGCTACCGAGAGCAGCCTTAGAACTCATACGGCCAAGGTTAGTATCTAGATAGAATTCTAAGTCATATTTGGGGCAAAAAATGGGAAAAAGTCCTAGTCCAATTTTTTTGGCACATCAATCAATTAGGGTTCATTCAAAATGAATACATTGCGACGGACCAGACTTAGATCGAAAGGAAATATTTCTTTTTATATTTAACGAAACCAAAGTATGTACAATATGAAAAAACATGAAATTATAATCTAGCTTCCGAGACATAGGAAAGTGGTAGAGCCAGGTCTACTACTAGGTTGGCTAATAGAATAGGAAAAAGAGGCTAATTCTATAGCCACTAAACTTATTTGTGATAATAGAGGACTTCATAACAATAAATCTATTATATAAAAATAAGTCGGGTTTTCCTTCCTGACGATATAACTCCAGAACGCACGAACCGATTTCCACGGTTTTGCATTCGTTGGAAAGGTCTCGGGCTCCGTGAGGTTTATAGCAACGAAAATCTAGGAAAAATTTCAATAGAAAAGCGGGAAAATAGGGAAAATCATTTTTTAAATACAGCGCCATCTCTGATACATAGCATGTACTACAAACCAATATTTTAAGTAGAGAAATGTTACATAAAACGAAGCCATCTGGTGGCGAAACGGAGTTCGCCGGGTGTGCTAGTATGATATATATTTTATATTTAACAAAATACCTGATGGATATTCCACGAGTACATAGATGAAAATTGAGTTCATTTAATTGCAAACAAGACAAGAAATTAAGGTGTAAATTATGTTTTAAATAAATTTTATCAAATTAAAACATAAATTTTTTATGGAATAATGTTAATTTTTTTGTTGTTTTTAATGAATATATTTTACGATTCAGTTTATTATGTATAAATAAATTATTATGTTAATTATGATTTTCAGTTATAACATAATCATTGAATGCTCCGGCATTTTTTTTTATAAAAAATCAAAATTGTCTTTTGGCTGATTTTTATTTCGAAATTCCCTTCTGACCTTACTGTATATATGTGTTATTTTTATTGTGAATGTACGCTAATTTTTTAATGCTATGCCCGCCGCGCCACCCCGTCGGTGGATCAGGAGCTTCAGCTGCACCTTGGTGTTTTGCAGCAACACGCCGCCCTCATGATAGGTGGGGCAACCGCCACTCCTTGCCCCATATGCCACAAAGTTGTGTTCGGTGGCGAAGCTCTTGTGGAACACATGAAGAATACCCACAAGGACCCGAACGCATCCGGTGTTGCCAGTAAGTTTGCCGAATGTGGACATTCGGTTTTTGAATTCGAATTCTCGATCGTTGTCGTGTGTATAAAGGAACGTTTATGACATTCCTTTTGGAGTTGGCTTTCGAATTTAGAATAAGCGAGCCTCTTTTGTGATGGTTGTTTAAAATTTGTGCATTAATTTTAAATTCAGAACTTTTTTTTGCATTTGGAACGCCGTTACAGACGGGGCTGATAGTTATAAGGTTTGCGAGCTGGAAGCTTGCTAAGTTTCTGACTGGCGCGGTGTCGACGTTTATAATAAATTAGTTTTGATAGTCGAAACATTACGCGACATGATATTTCGCATTACAAAGCTTCCAGTTGGCACAAAGCCATAAGGGGTGTTGGTTTTAAAATTAACGGTAAAACAAAAACGTATCGTTTCCATAAATCTCAACGAGTAAGTTAATAAATAAGCGCGTTTGGAACGCGGTCTCAAGGAATGGATGTTATTGTTTAGGCACATCGGTTGGCCGGGGTTGTTTTGCAAACATTTTGTCAATCGCTTTAAAAACAAATTCTTCGGATGGCGTTCCAAACTATCATAACACGTTTGTGTTTATAGTTTATGTTACATTTAATCAATTTTGCCAACGTTTATTTGTTCTGCTAATTGCGTTCGTGTTTTCATTTCGCCGATAGCCGGGTTTTGGATTTGTTTATTTTTGTTACTTCCTTTTCGTTTATGTTAAAAATAATTTCCATTTTCGTTTCAATTATTTTCGAATTAGTTGAATTTCTTTTCACTGTTATTACTATTTAAGAACATAGGCGACTTTTTTGTGGACCCATCTCTATCAATCTAACATCAATTGAATCCTCCAAAATACCCCAAAAAAGTCGTCTACTCTGTACTAACAAACATAACTAACCTGGACATTTTTTTTCTCCCTCCCCTAACCTTACCTAACCCACTAACTAACCTACTCCTGGTGATCGCGTGGCAGGCCCCCCTGCGACGTCACCATACCCAACTCAAGCTAAACCAAATGATCCTTATATAGCCAAGCGGAGGACTGCTAACCACCCGTGTCCTGTCTGCGGGAAGCACTATGTTAACGAAGGGTCCCTGAGGAAGCATCTGGCTTGCCATCCTGAGACTCAGCTCACCAGTGGCTTGAGGATGTGGCCGTGCTCGGTTTGCCAGGCTGTGTTCACTCATGAAAGTGGTAAGTACATGTTTTGGTAGCTAGGTTTGATGGAATTCCTGTATTTAAGCCCATTTATGGCTCACATCTCTCTTTATGTCATATAAGAGTAATCCTTTTTTGAATGTAATAATTTTATGAGTGGTAGAGCCAAGCTGTAGACAATTTTGTCTACAGCATGAATGGGCTGGCTTGAAAAGGTCGTTACCACTGTATCACAGTAAACCGACGTAAAATAACGGCTTGCTGCTGCGTTTCGTACGGTGAGTCAGATATCCGGAGGCCCAACCAACCAAGCTTCAATAGCGTATTTGCTCCTTCTATTTTCCATTTATATTGTTATTGATTTATTTAAATTCTTATGACTCAACAGTCCCAAAATTAGGTAACAAATATATCTTAAAAGTTACAACAAAATAAGCAAAGCTTTAAATAATTTAGGTTGGTTGACTTCACATACTTTTGGAATTCTCATAGCGAATTGTCAGATTGATCCTTTCCTACGTCATAGAAATAATAGAAAGAAGACATTCCTACACCATCAAATAATAACATGTGATTTAGAAAAGTCTAGGTAATCGCCACCATCACTAAAAAAGTAACTAAAATTTTAAGTAAAAAGACCACCCACATGAAAACATGCTAACAAATCACGTCAAATTTCAGGCCTCCTATCTCACATGGAACACATGAGAATGGAACCCAAACACCAGTTCGCGGCACAGTACGTCCTCTCGCGAGCAGCAGCGGAGAGACGAGAGAGGGACCTCCTCGCCGCCGTGTCAGCCTCCGCCGGAGGTTCTGGACTCCTCAACCTCGCCCCGCCCTCCCCCGCGCACTCCGATTCCTCATCCAACGGCCGATTATCATCCTCCGCCGGCTCAGAAGCAGGCGCCGCTGTCAACAAGCTTAGTGATTTACTAAGATCAGCAAACAATGGACACCAAGCGTACGGAGACGAGAGAGTCGCCGCCATC
Organism: Amorpha juglandis; assembly: GCA_949126905.1. Taxonomy (NCBI): domain Eukaryota; kingdom Metazoa; phylum Arthropoda; class Insecta; order Lepidoptera; family Sphingidae; genus Amorpha; species Amorpha juglandis. Next base: position 8,756,525 of record OX421389.1, read on the forward strand.
GCAGCCGCTGCTGCCAATATGATGGCCCAGCCTGGAGAAGGCGCCAATGCTGTACAAGTCGCTGCTGCAAACCTAGTCTCAGCGATGAGACAGCAACTCGCCAGGGAACCGCCACCGGCCCAGCCACCCGCTGAAACTCCGCCCGCTCCCACCGAAGCGGCTCTCAGAATCCAACAAGCTGAAGCCCTCCTCAGAAGTCAGGCTGAGGCACTCAGGCTAGCTGTCTCCCAAGCCGCCCAAGCACACGGAAATGACGTAGCCAGCCCGTTGAGACACAACGGCGGCTTCCCCCCACAAGTACCGAACGATGCCAGCGGACAACTCTCACCTGAACTAGTTGAGGCATTTAGAATCGCGCAAGAACAGAGATTAGAACAGGCGTTGAGATTGCACGACCCAAGGATGCTGGGCTTTAACCTTCCATCGCCAGTACAGCAGGCTGCACAGCAAGCGGCACAACAGGCTGCACAGCAAGCCGTCGCGGCTCAACAGGCAGCTGCTGCACAACAAGCCGCGCAGCAAGTCGCCCAGCAAGCCGCTCAGGCCGCGCAAGCCGCCCAACAAGCCGCCCAGCAGGCCGTCCAACAGCAGCACATGCATCAGGCGGCACAAGCTGCACAGGCTGCTCAAGCTGCACAAGCCGCGCAGCAAGCCGCCCAGCAAGCTGTTCACCTCCAACAAAATCCTCAGCCATGAAAATTCAGCTATTACTAATCCGACGCGATTTCAACGCAATAATGAAATTTATCTAGTTCGTAAGGGTCAGATGCAAAAATAGTTTTTTCGTATTTTTAGGACGTAACAAAAATATAAAGTGTTATTTGAGCGGAGCGTGAGAGAAATCGCCTCTGATTAGTAATTCATTTATAATTGTTTTCACAGAGTTAGTTTCGAATCAAAAATGTACATTTTTGTTGTGTGTTGACCGCAAAGTATACAGATTTAATGTTAATACGCATTAGATAGTACTAACTGCTGTAAATACGAGAACGTTTAGAGAAAACAAAATTTTAATGTAAATAAATGAATGAACGTACTTTAAACTTAGATGAATTTTGAACAAAAATGGAACAAAAACTCGCCAGAACAATCAACTAGATTTAGTGAAAAACGACAAATAATAATGAGTGCAATCTTTGGTGTGTTGATTATTCGTATGTTTCATTACAGTTAATATATATGTGTTATTTTTATTTTATTAATTACTGTCACAGAGCTGCGTATTTAGCTAAACAGTTTTGGATGTGCCAAAATGTTATAACACGTTTATTTGTAACGCATTTAGTGATTACTGATTGCAATATTTAGTTGCATATTAAATTTCCTTAGCTTAACGTATATTTTTTAGTAAATCTTGTTCATTTAACGTTTTATATATATTTTCACGCAATAACAAATCTTATGCTAGTCACGTTTCGAACGCACAAATTGTCTTTTAAACATTAGAGAAACGTTTCATTTATTTTTATTTTCATTCAAAATCGTTTCATTTCTTTTGCGATATCTTTTAATACAAATGCCATATTAGATAATAAATATGTAAATATTAGATATATTAAGTACCGTTGATGCTTTTGTTTCAATAACAAGTTTATTTTATGTTTATTTTTATGTTCATTTATTTTTCTATTTTTATTTTGAGATCGACGAATATAATTATTTACAATTATGTACATTGTGTATATAAAATTATTGATTTTTTTCAGAAGACTGCCGTTACTTATCTTTATTTTTGTAAATAAAATTAAATAATTGAGTTTTTATTAAAAGGAAAATAATTTTTAATATTATGAAAAATAGCGATTTTTCACTGAACATACGTACAGGTCAAGACGATGCGATATTGGATAATGTCGAAGATTCAACACCACTAATTACTTCGACTATAACTTGAGGATACAAAATAAAAAGAAAATAAACACGAGACATTCTTTTCAACACGGATGTTCATACAATAGCCCAAAATATTACATTTATTTTTTATTTCATTAACAATAATTATATAAACATACATTTAAATGAACAGCAATAGCCCAGTTGATCATTTCAAATGGTTTTAAATGAAACGTTCGACGTTCATTTTACCATAATCACAGCATTTATGCTACACAGTTGCCGCTGCATTAGATTTATAGTTTTACTAAAGATTGCAAAACTGTCCCTCCCCCAAACATCTGGATCTGTAGGGTAGGGGGATGCTTTTGTGATCTGACATATAAGAGAATGTCAAGTGTTGCCGAGTAATAATTCTTTTAATATATTATCATCATGTATTATAAATAAGTGACAATAAGCGTGAACTATCACCGACGATCGCATGATCGTGTTCATGATTGTTCAGGCATATTGTTTTATACGTATAATCGTAAAGTAGGTAAGGTATAGTAAGCTGATTTTAATGTACGTAATTATTTCATTCTTGAATTAATATCGGCGGTGCGTACCGCTACGCCGATGTCAACCAATATGAAAAAAAACAATGCAATAGCCCAAAAATCGTTTATCATTTACAAGTGATGTTTTTTGTGACGAGATTGTTTTCAACGATAATTGTTTGTGTATGTTAATTACTTTTGAAATACAAAACTTTTCGGCGTATTTTTAATTATGATTTGGAGAGAGATCGGCTGGTACCAACGAGACGCGAGGCTTCCCGACTATGGTTGTTATTTCAAGGAAACGTTTATACATTTCGAAAAACACAAATTCCGACTGAAACAAAAATAAAAATAAAACTATTATACGGCAATAAAAATTCACGTGAACGGATCGCTATTTATGTAAAAAAAACATAGTCCTCATAAATTTAATATATAAATAAATTTTTAATATAAACAACAAAAGAAGTTCCTATGAATATTGTATAAATTGTATTGTTTTAAATTTAGGTCTTAGTGGAGGGAGAGGAAAAAAATTATGGACGTTTGGTATTTTTAAAGTATAACAGCGTTGGGGGACTGAACTCGGTGCGGCGGGTTGTACAAAACATGAAGCACGGATCCTGAATCCTAATGTTAGAGTTTAGGTCAAAACGTTACGTTTCCAAGGAAAGTGTTCAAGTTACATTGCGGTGGCACCGGCGCGCCCCCTTGCCGCCATATATAAACTTAGATAAAAAAAAACATTGTATTTTGGACGGCGAAAATTTACGTACTCCGCGAAAGTACACGTAGTTAAGGGTGAGGAGGCGCGCGGGGATCACACGCTATTCTGTGATCATTGAAATGGTAAACAGATCGTGTCTGCGAATTGTCCGCGGTTGTTTAATTTCGTTTAACCGAAATTGTTTTCAATTGTTACACGAAAATATAAAAATGAATTCACAAAATGATTATTTTCTACATTTTTAATTTAACGAACAATTTTTATAGATAAGCTGTGTACATTTAATATTAATGCCTGAAGGCATGCAGGATTTACGGGGACTGTGGATTTCTCAGTGTCCTTAATTCCTGTACTTAGATTCAATAGTACTGGTTTCAGTTGAACCTTATGGATACATAACTCATTAGATGCGCTGTCAGTAGTGATGAAGAGAATGGATGCGACCATGTTGTAGTTTAATTGGCTATTAAAGTTAAATAAGTTGTTCTTTGTTTATGTTACTAGGTGAATGCGTTGAGGATTTTTGAAGGAACTAGTTTCAGAACGGGTTGACAGTTAAAGTCTTTGGTCGCCTGTGAGTACTTATGCTGTAACGGTGAGGTCCTGGGTTCAATTCCCAGGTTGGGCAAACACAATTTGTGTCTGTTCAAAAAAAAATCATGTGTGTTGCCCGGAATTGAAATTTGCCCAGTACATCAATGGGCTTGTCATATGACGGGACGGAAGTAAGCTCGTGAGCCGTGGGTGCTCTAGTTGCACCTCTGACTACGCCTTACGCGGCACAGGCGTGAACTTAATTTGTAAAAACCTTTCAAAAACAGTTTTAAACAAACATTTCGCAACACAACACGCGATTACATTACATTTAATTTTACGAGTTTAAGTTGTTGAGCGTTTGTCGGAATATGTTTTTTTTTGCAAACGCCCAACAACTGTTGTTAAGTTTTTAATAATAGATTGCTGTTGTTTTGAATTTAAACATCCTTATTGACTGTTACCGATGATTTTCTCATTTTCGCCGCTTGTTCGTTTATGTTTGTTATAAAACGGCTTGTTTTATGAGATATTTAGCTAAATATACAGATTTATTCGTAAGTTAAGTGTAGACAGGATAGCCAGGTTTTCAATTTATAAACACACAGTAGTTATTGCATGTATCTTATTGTAAGTTAGCGTAATTAATGTAATGTAATACAGTTAGGGCTTTTTTGTAAAAATTATTTATTTTTCTCTATAAAAACAAATACTAACAAATTCTTCTCTGCCTAAAATGCTACGCGACTTTAGTAATAAGCATTTTATAATTTTTATAAAAAAGTCCTTTAAAATAACAAAAATCAAGCACGATTCCGACAAGTGTGCTTAGTTTTTGTTATGTCCGTAGTGAACAACGAATAAAAAAATCACATAAATACAAAAAAAAACCGTGTACTTATATGTACTTAACTGTAATAGGTATTGGAATATTATTGGTGTTTTATGGGAATAACCCGATTATATACGTCGTATCCATTTTTAAAGTCACACAAAATTAATGTTAAATCTTTAGAAAAACAAAAAACAATTTACCAAAAAGAATATTTAAAACATATTTTGAAATTGGAATTATTCCAATAAAAATAAAAATGAAAAATATTTTACGGCATAATGAAAAAACGTTTTATAAAAATTTCGTCGATCAATTTATGAGCTGACAGCGCATTGTACTTTTTGTCTACTTTATTGTAACGCCTAGCCTCGGTAATGTCACAATGTGGCATTTACGTTGTTACTTCATTTACAGTTTTGTTACTTGTTTACAAACTTGTTTATCGACGTAAACAAATCTTATCAATTGGTGTATTTCTAGTCTTGTTTTAACATTTTTATTCTAAACGTGTCGTGATTTGTACCAAAAATTGTATGAAATTACGAAAAAAGAACATTCGATGTATTGAACAATGGAAACGAGTGTACATTCAAAATTATGTAACCTATTTCGGCGATATAAAAATTGTAAAAATTCAAGTTTAGGCGTTAGATTAAACGGTTAGGTAGAAGTCAAAATTCGTGTTTGGCAAGTATTTAAAAATGAAATTGTACATACTGTTAGGATTGTGATGTGACGATATTAATGTACCTAATCGATGTTTTAGGCGAGTCAAATGCATATTGACAAATTTTCAAGGTGGTTAGTACACATCGGTGCATATAAACCGACTTTTACGTCATGAAAAGTTACTTTTTGTACACGATTATTGTGTACAGTCAACTAATTTTTCAAAAGGGTTTTTCGTGCGCCGCTGTGTATTACCACCTTTAGCACACTTTAAGTATACTGTCACGTGTTCACGACAATTTTGTTTATTTAATGTTTATTTTATTAATAATCATTATTATTGTATAGAGTTGTATCGTGCATAAATTTAAAAACTAAGTTCTTAAATTAATTTTTAATTATTTAAAATTAAAAGATGCCATGTTTTAATTATATTAAGGATTAAATTAGCAATGTGTTTATTGAATCTTATATTTTTTATAAAAGTTATATTTTTATTTGTACTGTACGTGTAGTGAAATGAACTGCTATGTAATATAATTTAGTGTTGATTTATGTTTGTAAGCAATATTTTAATTATTAATTTTACATTTATCGAACAAATTAACCGATTAATTTTTATTTTTTAAATGAGATATATAATTTTAACAACGGAAAATGCTTATTGTGTCATTGAGATAGTAACTACTTATTATTGCCGGAACGGTTAGCTATAATTATTTTAAAAAATAAAAAGGATGATTCATACGAGCGTTTTTCTTTCTAACCCTTCTGTATTGTTCCAGAAACGTAAAAATCACCAAGATTTTTATTTCAATTAAAGGATAAGTTTTTAAATGACATGACTGAGGTCCCGGGTTCGATCCTCAGGTAGGGTAAAAGTGATATTGGGTTTTTATATCACGAACAAACATTTGTGGTTCACACAAATATTTCATCTCGGTACGAGAACCGAACCCACGGCCTCTCGCTTCGCAGCCGGCTACTAACCCACTGCGCCATGGAGGCCGTCAAAATATTAAAAAACAAACCTCCTCCTTTTTGAAATCGGTTAAACTACATTAAAAATATCATTTTCAAGTTTTCGTTCTTGGGGTGACACCCATATCAAATCCTCTCCGGGTACCACCCGTGCTAGCTACTTCACCGTGCAGAAAGCAGTATTGCTGAACACAGCACCCTTTGTGAGGAGGTTCATCCCTCTGGGGTCCTCACCATCGGTGGCTTGTGTCCTGGGACTCGCTAGTGCAGGGTTTGAATGGTAGAGCCACGTTAAAGACAGTTTTGTCTCCAGCACGAATGAGCCGGCTCGACCGGGTCGTTACAACTCTCTCACGGAAAACCGACGTAAAGTAGCGGCTTGCTGCTGGGTTTCGTACGGTAAGTGAAATATCCGGAGGCCCTAATCATCCTCTCCTTCCCAATCCTTAAATTATCCCTTCCCTTTAAAGTCGGCAACGTGCCTATGATTCTTCGAGTATTGTGGGCGTTCATGGGCGGTGGAGATCAATTACCATCAAGTGACCCGGCTCGTTTCGATGTATAGATCTAAATACGTCAGCGCCATCTATTGTCGAATAGGTTTATTTGTATTAAAAAATCTTATAGGTATTCATAAATCAAATAAGAAATACCCGGTATGTACGGCTTATGTAACTTTATCCGACACCTTTTTTTTCTCAAGTATTACTTTTTTTTGGATACAATAGCAGAAACAAATCTATTAATTAATTATTGGAAAAATAATTTTAATGATGCAACGAAAGGAAATATTTTTTTAAATTTGAATACGTTTATGTCTGTTCATATTTATGAGTATTTTGTAAAATGCAAGCAGAAATAAATAATACGGGTGTTAATTAAATAAAAAATCTACTAAACTAATCAATAATATTTAACCTAACCACCTTTACAAAATGTAACTAAGTTGTCAGTAATGAAGAAATAAGATTCCAGTAAGACAATCATACTTGTATTAGACGCTATCTATTAAATCATACTCGAACCAAATACTAAGCTTATGTTGAAGTTGAATATAGTGTCATCTGTTGAAGGTCATATTAACTACTTCCTAGAATTTGTTTTGAAATTACTACTCAAGGACTGTAAATAGTTCTTGAATGGATATAAAGATGGCGTTAACCATCGACTTATAAAAAAAGGGGGACACCACGTCCCATACATCGAAAGTGAAGTGACCCATAGTGTGCCAGAATGCTGTACGTATACGGGTCTCACGCACACACTCTCATCATAGTGTGCCAGTTTCCGCCATTACGCGACACGACCGCCTTGTGTAACGTTCACTCCAACTTGGATTTAAAAAAATATAATAATGCCGACATGTGTCATAAAACATTGTAAAAACAATTCGACATCGAAAAAGAAATATCAAGGAATTACTTAGCACAGGTAACATATGAATTTATAATCACTTTTATAATGTTTTTGGTAAAATTATTTACGTAATATTCGGAACATAAACGTCAACTTCACGTGCATGTGTTGCCAGAAAATAAATGAGGTATTTTCCCCAAAGTGTGAGTATTCCGTTGTAATTAAGAACATTATTAGTTCAAAAATTACTAACCGACTTTAAACCAGGAGGAGGTTGTCAATTAAGCGTATATTTTATTTTTAATGTACGAACATATATTTTCCCATCAAATATGGACCGCTTTGTTGAAATATGTTGATGTTCGATAAAGTTTAGGTACTAAGCGGTCTCCTATATACAGTGGCGTAGCTAGCACGGGTGGCACCCGGGGTGGATTTGATTTGGCTGTCACCCAAAGAATGAAAGCTTTAAAATGATTTAATGTATTTTAACCGATTTCAAAAAAGGAGGATAGAGGAGAGGATTTCCCCATTTTTGAATATTATTTCGGGTTATATCAGGTCGAGTTCCCAAAACCGGTGACAACCGGGGTAGAGTGCCCTCCTCTTCCTTCCTAGCTATGGTACTGCATATATATTTTGTTAAAATCTGATAACGGAATATGTAGTAAAGATATTAAACTCCTCGAACAAACAAATATATAAAAAAATAAATTCGCCGAATTGAGAACCTTCTTTTTTGAAGCTTAACCGGCTTCATATTATCTAGATTACCAAAACATAACATTTATCTTAAGAAACTCTATGAGAAGTAAATAATAACATTAATGTCTAAAGGTATTTTTGGATTCGGTAAAATTTGTGTTGCGCGGCAGCGGCACAAGCCCCGGCTTTTTTATTTATCAGTGCGTTTTGAACTTTGTTTTACAGTACAGTACTCTTTATTTTAAAAGGATGTTTTACATTTTTAAATATTAGTTAAAAACAAAAAACAAAACATTTAAAAATATAAAAATAATACTCTCCACTGGCGAGGCCTAGGACCCAAGCCACCGGCGGTTAGGACATAAGAGAGAGAAACCTCCTCACAATGCGTGCTGTATCCAATAACGCCGCTTACTGTATCTGGACTTTGACCCAACGACCAATTGAGAGCCTCTGAAGATGTGTGTCGAGGCTCTTCGGTATCAACCCAGAGACGACTATCGGTACAATTATTGTTGAGTCAACATCCCACATCTCGGTAACCTCGTGTGCCAGATCTAAATATTTGGTAGTTTTATCTTTTTGGCTTTTACGAGGTTCTCGTCATGCGGAATGGTGACGACATTTTATAGCGAATAGTACTTTTTTTTCAATTTGGAATTAAAACACACTCTGGCAGGCACCGAATATAGGATTAATCTAATTAAATGTATTTTAGAAAAATATTTGAGCATTCGAGATCACCATATTTCCAAATTAGAAGCTACTGAACGGTCCGTGCAAAGTAAAAGGCATGTTTATAAAAAATTAAATCATTCTAAAGGATTTTAATTTAATTTTTATCTTTTCATATACCTACCCCACAATTAAACGAATCAATTAATTGTTTGAACTAAGTACTTAATTACCATGTACATACTTTATTCAATACACACGGGTCGAATATAAAACCTCTTAGGAGTTGGTTAAAACTGGGGAAAATTTTCATTTATCTGGTATCCCTCAACTTTCACACACATATATCATAAACCTGCATCACTGACGATATTAGTAGCGTTCTATCCTCCTTTTTTATATATCGATGGCGTTAACTTAATGGTTACACAGCTGATGTGTAACGAGTCACCTATAGGCATCATTATATGCATGTCTACAACAGGAAGCTTTTTAATGGTAAAGTTTCTGTTTTAAAATATCAAGCTAGAAGATAATATTAATAGTTATGAAAGTTACTGAATAAGTAAATGTGTTACAACGCCATCTACTATGTATACACAATACTAAAATATTAGTTTACAGCTTAAAAACTTGTAATGAAATTGTCCATAAAAACTGTGTATGAAAGCTGCAATTTGTAGCTTGAAACTCTGGAATTCTTAGTTTGTACAAGATTAAATTATTTTAGGTCAGTGTTGGTAGATGGCTCTGTATGCAACATATAATAAAAATAAAGTAAATTGTAAAGGGATTGTGATGAGGAAGGTATATTTGCGTTGCCGGATATCGTACACTCATCCTACGAAACGCCACAGCAAGTTACACGACGGTTTTCTATGAAACAGTAGTAACAGCCCGGTCGAGCCGGCCCATTCATGCTGTAGACAACTGTCTACAGCGTGGCTCTACCACCTTTTAATACACTGTATTTACCAATTATTTATGTTAGCAAACAGCGATAGGTCAGCGTGGAGTGGTGCAGACTATCGAGACGAAAGTGGCAGGTTAGAAACCAACCCCAAGAGCATGCACCTCTGACTTTTCTAAGTTACTTGTGTATTCATTGTTAATTATCGGTTATTTTAACGAGGAAGGAACAATCGTGGGTAAACTTGCATACCTGAGAAGTTCTCCATAAGATCGTCGATAGTATGTGAAGTCTACCAACCCGTATTAGATCAGCGTGGTGGAGTTAGGCATAATCCCTCTCATTCAGTATAGGAAGTCCGTGGCCAGCAGTGGGATGTGTATAATACGGGGCTAGTTTTATATTATGTTTTTAGGGATTTTATGTATTTTTTTTTTTTTTTTATCCTGGCTCGGCAAAATGACTACGCCACACCTGATGGTAAGTGCAACGCAATCCAGGAATAGTGTCGACCAAAGATAAACAGTGTGTCTATCGTTGGTCGGCACAATCATGCCGGCCTGGATATTTAATATTCAGTATTAAATAACTTACATTCTTTAAAATCTTACATGGCCGTGTATTATATTGATTACGGCCTCCTCTACTGATGTGAGGGTTATTCTTTAATTCCCTATTTGATGAATTCAGTAAAATAGCACTTCAATAAGGAAATGCTTATAAAGCTATATCCCGACGTATACCCAGGGAATTGTAATTGCTTTGCTCATTCTCTCGTAACTGGAATTAATTAAACAAAAGTTCCATGTTGTGGAAACGAGACGGCGAATAAAAAGTCTAATAATACAATATTAAATAAATCGTTGGGAAAAAAACATTAAAAAATACTGATACGCAAGTACAGAATATGTAGAGGAGAATCTATGCGTTGTTGCACATGGAAAGTTTTGTGTGGACTATACTTTGTATACTTACATAACATACTTGTAAATTTGGTTTAGGTACCACCACTTTGCCTATTTCTGGCACAAAGCAACAGTGTCTAAACACTGTTGTGTTTCGGTTTGAAGGACATTGAAGCCAGTGAAATTACTAGGCATTATGATACTTAACGTCTTATGACTCGGGGTGACGGACGCAGTTCGCTTTGTAATTCAAAGTTCTGTGTGGTGTCGGTTCTGTAGTTTAGAAGTTCATCGCGGAAAAACAACTTGACACAAAATTTTATATAAAGATTTGCAGTGACGTACAAACTTCGGTTCTTTTGAGGCTCAGCGTGGCGAAGTGGCCTTGATAACGTTGAAGTGATGAACTGATATCGTTTTGTTGCTCTAAACGTGATTGTTCTACATCTAAATGGATTCACGTCGTTTCAGCGCAGTAGTTCAATATTTTTGTACTTTACGTCGCTTACCTATGATATACTTTAGGACTAGGATTTCATAAATTCAAATATGTGACAAAGTTGCTACGTTGTTGTAACATACTGTAGAATGTTATAAGAAGCGAGATGCGTGCTAGTGGCAGAGGATCTTTGTACCTTACCTTTCTTATACAAGATGAAAATATATAAAATAAAATCCACTATAGCCGCTCGACCAGGCGAAGAGTATTCCGGGGTCAGCCAGTGTATGTCCAGTAACTTCTGCCGGCTGTCGAGAGATGCAGTATCTTGACGGTCGACATTATATTTGAACTGTACTGTACTTAACATCAGGTCCAGTGTAGTATGTAGGATTCTAATAGTGAAATGATGAATTTTTCAAATCGGTCCAGTAATTTCAGAGCCCATTCAATGCAAACAATCAAATCTTTCCTCTTTATAATATTAGTTTAGATATATCTTTATTTTACTCTTTATTTTTATTCCGCAGCGTATCCATATAAATTCATTGCGGCGCGGCGCTCGCGTGTTTCGCCCATCGCTAAGAATACGTTAAGTGTGTTTTTTCCTACATCACTTTTTCACATCGCCGATAAGTAATTTTCATTCCACTTTACCTCTTTTTCACGTATCAGGGGCGCCTCACGGTTATTTTTTTTTACTTTTTTTTCTATATTTGACTTTTTTATTTTCGACAATACGATTGTGCGTTTAAGAACACGCCTCGTTGTAAATTGTCTTAGGTTTTTTCGTGCGACCAATATGTGTGATTTAATATGATTCGGTGTGCGTTTTTTGTCATGTTTCGATTGCTTTTTGCGACAAAGCGTTTAGTTTTTCGTACATTCGGTTGTTACATGAATGAGTTAATATATTTCGTTAGATATTAGAATGTGTATTTAACGTGTTTGCTTTATTTTATGTAATTTGTGTTAGTTTCAAGCGAGCGTGCATATTTGTGACGACATCTATGCAGGCGTGGCGCTCACCATCAGGCGAACGCCATGCTCGTCATTCATTCAAATAAAAAAAAACAATTATCATGGAACTTTAGTGAAGGATGACAAAAAATCTTCTAAAATTGTGTCTAAAGTTATACAACTCTCTAGATTTTAGAAGATTTTCATCTGTCAGTTTTCATCTGTATAGATGAAAACTAGGAAAATAAGCCTTATATACAAAATATAAATCGTTATTTAAAAAATAATACTCCACAAAACATCTTTACTCGCTGGATAACGAAATTGTAATGTACTTTTCATTATAGTCGGAATAGAACAGCTCCTATGGTAAATGTTGTGTTTTATTTTTGATGAATAAAATTATAAATATTAGATTAGAATTTAATCTTTTATATGTACTTTAAAAATATCTCAATTTTCACACGAGGCATTTGTGATTCACAGAAACAATAACGTTAATGGAATAATAATTGTTAATATAATCCAATAAAATATAACTTTTACTGAAAATTATCCAGAAGTTAATATGAAGTTTTATCGTAAAAAATAACTTTAAAGCGTAAAGTTCACGTATTGGCGCTAATATTTTTACTTTTCCAGTGCCCATATTAGTTTTTTTTTTAATGTTGACGAGCCCTGCGATGTGCGTCAAAACGTCCACGCTCTGTGGTTTTCTAACAAATAAGTCTATTGCCATCGTCTATTAAAATCTTTGCTTTAATTAACTATAAAAAATACCGTTTCTCATAACCGCGCGACTTTCAACTGCAGTTAAATACAATGTTTGCTTTATTTTCTTTTTTTTCATTTGATTGAATCACGAGACGAGCAAGGCGCTCGCTTGATGGTAAGCGCCACGCCTGCCCATAAACAGAAGTAACACCACACAGAACTTTGAATTACGAAGCACTGCATGGCACTGAACTGCGCTCGTCGCCTCGAGATATACGATGTTAAGTATCATAATGCCCAGTAATTTCACTGGCTTCAATGTACTCAATATATGAAAATATTGGTATAAATTTTTACTAGGTGACAGGTACTATACATGCTAGAGAACTTTCTGAGTGGTAGAGCCACGCTGTAGACAGTTTTGTCTACAGCATGAATGGGCTGGCTCGACCGAGTCGTTACCACTGTCTCACAGAAAACCGACGTAAAGTAGCGGCTTGCTGCTGCGTTTCGGGCGGTGAGTGAGATTTCCGGAAGCCCAAATTCCCTCCCCTTCCCAATCCCTAATTATCCCTTTCCTTTAAGGGCGGCAACGCGCCCATGATTCTTTTGGTGGTAGGCGTACATGGGCGGTGGAGATCACTTACCATCAGGTGACCCACATGCTCGTTTGCCGGCCTATGCCATAAAAAAAAACTTCTGTGTCGCTACCACCGCTTATTTCATGTCTTAAGCCACTTAAATTTCATGTCTTAAGCCACTAGCCACGGTCTGCTACATACATAAACTATCTGTACTACATAGATAAACTATCTACATTATCTGATTGAACTATTCGTTATTGCAATAAATATCATTTTTTTTATCCTGGCTCGGTAAAGTGACTACGCTACACCTGATGGTAAGTGTAGCGCAATCCAAGAATAGTGTCGACCAACGATAAACAATGTGTCCATCGTAGGTCGGCAAGATCATGCCAGCCTGCCAAAGGAGGAGAAGGAAAAGGGATGGGAAAAGGGTTAGGATCAGAGGGCAAGCCCCCTGGGGAGAACCGGATATACTCTGGCTGACCCTGGAACGCGACCCACCCAAGGTGGGCCACTATGGCAGGTTTTAGCACCAGTGTACAGTGGTCGCTATCCGGTCGGACACTAGTAACCTCCCACCAGCGTAACAAATATGTAAAATTTTAGTTCTTTCACTCGTTTCTTTAAATCAAGTTATTGTGTTTTAAATACTTTTTTATCCGACTTATGTATTGTATTATTAATGTTGATTACTTTGTATGATAGCAAATTAGTAAACCTCATGTATGAGACAATTCTGCGACATACAAGGTGGTAGGTCCCTCGTATGCTAGAGGCCGTCTGGGTTGGTACCACCGCGCCGCCTATTTCTACCGTCAAACAATGCAAGTACTGCTGTGTTTCGGTTTGAAGGACATTGAAGCCAGTGAAATTATTGTAAGACTTAACATCTTATGTCTCGGGGTGACGAGCGCAGTTCAGTGCCATGCAGTGCTTTGTAAAAACAAAGCACCCTATGTAAACCCCATTAAAAAAAAACAAAGAAAATATAATCAGTCCTTAACCGTACACAATATTAATTATTCCATATTCTTATAATTACAATAATTTGTTGGACGCATCAACAATGGCTGCGCAGGCGCATCTAAATGCATAGTTACGGTAATAATTGACCGTGTCATGAATGATGGGTTTGCTTTGCTAATTGTGACGTGCAAAGCGATGATTAGGATCAGGTGTTTTTTTGTAAGGATTATCAACTGCTAGAGGCTTAGGTCGTCGACACTTCAGGTCAAACGGTGCCTCCGGTCGAAAACGCGCCATATATAGTTGATGAACTATCGATAAATCAATGATTATAAATATTTGTAAATTTTTATTAACTATTATGTTATACTAGAATTGCTCGCGGCTCCGCCCGCGTGAACAGCATTTTCCGGGATAAAAGTAGCCTGTAACCGTCTGCAGGGCTCCAAAGGGCGTGAAAGCGTAACAAACAAACTCAGTTTCGCATTTGCTTTCACCCCCTTTTTCATCCCTTATTAAATAAAATTTCCAAAATTCCTGAAACACGTATTTATTTATTTTACGTCAATAACCGAAATACAAAATTTCGTTCATGTAACTTTCAAAATGACGGACTTATGACCGCGCGCTCTCCGCCCTCTATCTCGAAAATGGTTCACCGTATGAAAAAAAGTTTTAAACAAAATTTGTAGAGAATTTTGTATTCTACAATATTGATAATGGATACAAATAGCAAAAAACCCATAGGAAATGAGATATTTACAAAAAAAAGCGATTTTTGTGACCTTTGACCTTGAAATTTAATAGTAGCGCACACCCTACCATATGTAGGTTGTGAGACAACTTTTAGGGTGTCAATATACAAGTATTTACAGACTTAACAGCCGGGTATCTCGGATTCCGAGGTGAACCTACTAAAATGACTGGACCATGAATCTATAAATATATATAATCTATATATATATGTAAAGTTTTGTATCACGTGTGTACGTCCTGCGTCGACTTGATGCAGACCATAGCATTGTCGACAAACCATTGTGGTTTATTCAATGCTATACGTTGTATTTTTGTAATTATTATTTGTAAAATTGATAATAAATAATAAAAAAATAAAAACCTATTTCGTGGGCGGTGGTGATCACGTAATATCAGGTGGCCCAAGTGCTCGTTCGCTGGCTTCTTTTCTCGCTGTATACCTTCACTAACTAGTGAATCTTTTTTTTAATTCGAGCACGGCAAAGTGGCTACACTACACCTGATGGTAACCGTAGTGGAATCCAAAAAACCAGCGACAAACAACAAACAATGATGTCGGTGGTCCCAGAGTCATGCCGGCCTGTATAAATGCTTCTTCCCTCTTCGGAGAGAGATAACCGATGCAGGCAGAGTGATACATGGATGCACCTCTACACCCGCCCCAATCAACCATCAAGTCATGCCGCAAACCCCTCAGGAGAACCGGATATACACTGGCTGATCCTGGAACGTGATCCACACAAGGCGTGTGGATTACTATGGCAGGTTTAACACCATGTGTACGGTGGTTGTTATCCGGGCGGATATGAATATTCTACCACCAGAATCATTAAGGTACTTTATAGTTAATTGAGCCAATTTTATTTTTGTTACAAAGTTTTGCAATGATCTATACAAATAAATAAAATTGAAAACCACTTTTTACTAAGTGCATTTGGATGATGTATACACGGTACATATACCAAAACAACATTTTTTATAATTTTTGTCTGTCTGTCTGTTTTTTCCGGCTAATCTCCGAAATGGCTGGACCGATTTTGACGGGACTTTCACTGGCAGATAGCTGATGTAACAAGAAGTAACTTAGACTACTTTTATTTTAGAAATAAAAAATAATTTTAGAAAAAAATACAATCTCACCAAAAAAAAAACATAACCAATGAAAAATTTAATAATATTCGATTCAAATAGGGAAATTGTACTAACTTTTATTTACGCGAAATACAGAATTAATAAGTTATGGTCAACTCTGCAAACTGAACAATAACTTTTTTGTTAAATACCACGCGGACGAAGTCGTGGGTTACAGCTAGTAGTGTAATAAAATATACCATAATGGAGACTTAACGCGTTTTTTTTAAAGTCTCCCTTTAGACAGTGAACAAACATTCGTGACAAAATACACTTTATTAGTTAACCGTCGGTTATACCCCGCTAGTTATAAAGTTTAAGCGCGTAAAGAGTTAATTACTGTTTAGTTAAATGTTGCCTTTAACCGAGACTTTTAACTGGTTGTAAAAATATAATTGGACGTACCAATTCCAGATGTTAGATTATTTATTTTTACACGTTTTTAAAGGTTATCTTTTATTATGTGTAATGAGTTATATTTTATTTTAATATGTCTATAATTTACAATTAAAGTAGAAATGAGAGTACATTTCGTACATCATTATCAATATAGAAGTAACTCTACAATTCGCAGTTTTTTTATTTTTAATATGTAGAGTAACATGTAGAGTAGTATAGTAGATTTTTTTTCTTTTCAAACTAGTAAAACAGTCTTTATTCTATGTTTTTTACTTGTCAAAAGCATATTGTCTTTTTTATAGAATAAGACGGCAAACAAGCAAATGGTTCATGATGGCCTGATGGTAAGTGATCTCCACCGCCCAAGTACGCCCTCAATACCAGAAGAATCATGGGCGCGTTGCCGACCTTAAAGGGAAGAGACAATTAGTAATATTATAGCATTGCAACAGCTTCCAACCAGGCCAATAATTACTAAAAAAAAGTTATGTTTCAAAACTTTATTACGTAATATCAGAAAACGCAATTTTCTGCCCACTTCCACAAAGGTTTCACTTGCGCAATCCCTTCTTCTTCCCATCCTTGATTATGCAGATGTCAGCTATCTAGATCTTACTGAACAACAATTAGATAAACTTGAGCGCCTCCAAAATTTTTGTATCCGATTCATATTTGGACTCCGCAAATATGATCACATTTCTGAGTTTCGCGCCAAGCTCAAGTGGTTGCCCATACGGCTTCGCCGGAATGCCCATATTCTATCTCTTCTTTATAATATTCTTTTCTGTCCTGTCACTCCCTGCTACCTAAAGTCTCGTTTTCAATTCCTTCATGACACACATTCAAGGTCTCTGAGATCATCTGAAAATTTAAAATTGATGACGCCAACGCATTCCACTATATACACGGATAAATCGTTCACTGTCCAGGCTACTCGACTGTGGAATGCGCTACCGGTAGGCATAAGGCGTGCCCAATCACTTCCTGTTTTCAAAAAAATGGTGAAGGAGCACTATCTCAGTACTACTTAGTTTTTGACATAACTACACTGGCAATAAATTTTATATATTTATGTATATACATATATATTTTATAGTTAGTTTATTAGTTAATGTATTATATGTATGTATATATTTATTTATAATATTTAATTAGTATATCAATTATATTTGTGTATACTCTTAAAATATTATTATTAATCTTATTGTACACTCTTAACTGCCCTTTCTTTCTCCTTCTTTCATCTCCATCCCATGGTTGCCTGTAAGATATTGCCCTGAGCGATAAGGCCGCCAATTGTACTTCTATATTAGTTATATTTTAGTGTTATGTACTGTACTCTTTGTGTACAATGAAGTTTAAAATAAATAAATAAATAAACAATGTTTTTTTTTGCGATGGTACTGTGTCTATAATCATGTGCTTTTGATATTATGATATTATGTAGAGTTTATTTATTTATTTATTTAACACTTTATATACAAAGAGTATAAAGGCGGACTTAATGCTATAAGCATTATCTCCCAGTCAACCTTAGGGTGATGCAGAGATGTACATGGCAGGTGTAAAGATAACAAAGAAAGATAAACAGAAAAGAGATATATATGTGAATATAAAAATGAATATATACATACACATAATATATACAATAAATACCTAAAGAATATAAATAAATAATTATAGTAGAGTTCTAGTTTATTTCTGTAGCAGAGGCTGGCAGACGAGCAAGTGAAACTCCTAATGATATGGAATCTCCGTCGCCCATGTACTATGTGCTGGTAGGAGGATACTTGTATCCGACCGGATAGCGACCACCGTACACTGGTGCTAAAACCTGCCATAGTGGCCCACCTTGTGTGGGTCGCGTTCCAGGGTCAGCCAGTGTATATCCGGTTCTCCCCAGGGGGCTTGCCCCCTGATCCTAGCCCTTTTCCCATCCCTTTTTCCTTCCCCTCCCCCTTGGTCCCTTGGCAGGCCGGCATGATCTTGCCGACCTACGATGGACACATTGTTTATCATTGGTCGACACTATTCTTGGATTGCGCTACACTTACCATCAGGTGTAGCGTAGTCACTTTGCCGAGTCAGGATAAAAAAAAAAAAAAATTATACTAGATGATTAATGGATGCACTGCCGATTATAAAGGAATGGAAATTAAGAAAGGACAGCATCTGACATTAACAGCCTCTTTGTCGTAGTGAACTAGTAGCCGGCTGTGAAGCGGGAGGCCGTGGGTTCGATTCCCGCACCGAGAAAAGATGTTTTTGTAATCCACAAATAATTGATTCAGGTCTGAGTGTTTTCCCCAGAGGGGTTGACGTCAGGCAGGCGGCCGGTCGGAAAAACTATAAGCCAAATCTTTCTGTAACATGTGATAAAAATGTTGCCCCCCCACTATAAGGGCAGGTGAAAGAAAAGAAGAAGGAGATAAGAAAGGAAAGAGTTATTTTGAAGTTATTCTTGAAATTATGTATTTTCAATGGCAAATCTCATTAATTGATTGCCCAGTTTGTAAAACGAATCAAAGATTACACACAATACAAAAACGTATGTACCGATACAGAATCGAACTTGCGACTACTCAGCCCTAAGCAAACCTATGGTTTAATATGACACCACGTCAAAGTAGAAACTGCTGGATGTTTATGCCGATAATACAATTATATTTTTTCTTAGAAAGTTGGTTTTCACATAGCTAAGGTTTCTAATGCTTAGCTATTGTTCTTTGTGTATGTACGTGTGTGGTGACCATCCATTTAATTTAACTATAGGATATTCTGTGCATTCAACAGTGCAAGAGGCAAATTCTCTCTTTCTTTGGACACATTTCTCGCAAAAACGCAAACGAGAGTCTTGAAAAAGATATTTTGATGGGAAAAATAGAGGGCAGGCGCTCTCGAGGTAGACCATCCAAATGGAGTGAACAAGTCACTAAACCCATGCAACTTAAACTGCATGGTGCAATTCACATTGCCGGTGATAGAACCAATTGGAGGGCCCTTATATCCTTGGCCTGCTGCGGTCACTATCCTCAGCATTAAGGGAACGACAGGATGATGATGATGATAGGATATTCGGATTTCCATATGAAGCTAAGGCTAAGTTCTACATTGTTTATAAAAAATATGCACTGTTACTAAGTTTAGATATATGTTTTTTTTTCCGAGCACGGAAAAGTGACTGTATTATACACCTTATGGTAAGCGCAGTGCAGTCTAAAAAAACCACCGATAAACAATGAATTTATCGGTGATCACCAGAATCATGCCGGCCTTTATAAATGTTTTTTCACACTCCGCAAAGGGAAAAAGCAAATCGAGGGACCTGCGACAGGACAAGCAAACACTTGTCTACCGAGTGGTAAATGCAGATGATTATGATAGGTTCAGACGATTGCAATAGCTTCAAACAAGAGACTTGAATTAATTAAAGATGTATGGTTTTTCTTGATGAATTTAATTGAAAATCTGTACGATTCAGTAACTAATCCACTAAATCTAATTGTGTAAACCCGCTAGAAGAAATTTAATGTCGTTAATGTCGAATTAAAACTAAGTGCAATAATTAGTACATTAAATAAAATCGAGTACACTGTTACATACTGTTGAGCGTTATATTTTATTTCTTTATTTTTGATTCAATCAAAAAATGTTTTAGTTTAACTATTCAGTTTAATATTATCATTCGTAATGAAGTGAGAAATTACAGACAGATAAAAATTAGAGGTCATTGCTTCGATCCCATCATCGTGAAACATGTTTGTGTGATCCACAAATAATTGGTAAGTGTCTGTTAATGTCGTAGTTTCTAATATCCAAGATATAAGAACAATTGCATCTTACTGTGAGATCCGGAATATGTTTGTGTGACTGTTATTTATTATTCTTGCATAGCGGGTTTTGTAGTTTAATAATATAAAAGGAAAATACATTTATAATATTTTTTATGGTCACTATAGTGCAGCATTATAGAACCCCATGGATTCAGACGAAAAAACGTTGAACGTTGTGTAATTCCCTTCGTTTCCTTGATAATCCATGTTTGAAACAGATATATCGCCAGAATCCCACAGGTCTCTACAATTTTACAAGCTATAAAGAGTCCCATTGTATAAATAAAGTCTCCAACCTTACTCTTCCAATTGGCATTCTGAGACTTAATATCTTAAGGGGATAAGTCTAGTCCAATGCCATGCAGCGCCTTATTTTCAATATTGCAAGTCCACTGCCTAGCAAAGGGGAAAGGAGTATTTGATTAGAAAAAGGCAACAACATGCTATTGTTTCTGTCTATGGATAGACGTGGATTACCATTAGGCGAGCTATCAGTTTTCTAATAGTAAAAAAATAGTCTTCCGTCAGCTTCCCCCATTCCACCTTAAATGCATCCAACTTGTCTTTCTACATCTTGGGTTAACAGGGTTTATTAACGGAGTTTAATTTTTCTTAACGTATGTCCACGCATAACACTCGTACACGGATTTGGATAATTATATTGAATTTTAAAAAGTTTCTTCGTTGTGTTCTTATAAATTGAAAGCTCCTCAACAGAATATTCTCTGCAATTTGGTTATTGAAGTCGGTTTCTGAAGTTTTTGACAAAGAATTATTTATGATGTAATATGTGGTATAAATGATAAATTTACTAATTCGCAGAACCATAGCTATTTTTCCACACTATCTTTAGGATCCGTGGAAGCCACTACAATAATCGCTGGTCTACAACAAGGCTCTACTACCCGTCCTAGGCATTGAATGCAGGACAGGTAATAGACAATATCTACAATTAATAGCAGTTCAACGGCCGGGTCGATAGGCAGCGTTGTGTACAACTAGTGTAGCGTGCACGTAAGCTGTACAGTGTACATGAACCGTGGATGATATAGCCGTTGGGACGTACTGCGTGTGTGGAGTCGATATCTACACTAATATTATAAAGGGGAAAGATTTGTATTTTTGTATGCAACGGATAAACTTAAAAACTACTGGGCCCATTTCAAAAATTCTTTCGCCGTTAGAAAGCTAAATCACTGAGTAACATAGGCTTCTTTTTATCCCGGCAAAAGTTGATCACGCGGGCGGAGCCGCGAGGAAAAGCTAGTTGTATATAAAACTGTAGATCCTGGGATGCTTTTTAACTAACAACAAAAAACGAAGGAGGTTCTTAACGAGATGCATTTATTTAAATGGTATGGTGAAAACCCCATCATAATAGCTCATTCAGGCGAGTCGCGTTCAGAGGTTTTTTTTTTATCCGAGCACGGTAAAGTGACTGCACTACACCTGATGGTAAACGTAGTGCAGTCCAAAAAACCACTGACAAACAATGAGTTTATCGGTGGTCACCAGTCATGCCGGCCTGGATAAATGCTTCTTCCAAACAAAATAACAAAAAAAAAATTGTTTTAATCAATAACCGACTCCATAGTTGTAGTAGAAATCGAACTAACGCCGCGGCACTAAGCGAAGGCATCACACGATATCAAGCGGAAATGTTGACATTTTCCATAGCATACAAGTTTATATGGTTTAATTCCGTTGATGGTGCAAAAACAGTTATCAAAGGTCAAGTGGTGACGACCGCACGAACACTAACGGCTTTTACTGCTCAATGAACACATTAATTTGAAAATAGAACGATTAGATTATTCTACGGGGTAAGCTGAGACCAAACACGTAAATTTATCTGGAGGCCCAAATCCCTCTCCCTTTCCCAATTCCTTCGCTTTAAGGTCGACAACGTGCCTATCATTTTGAACTGATTTTGAAAAAGATTATAGAGACGGTAAGTGAGATATTCGGAGGCCTAAATCCCCCTCCCTTAATGATCCCTTTCCGTTAAAGTCTGCAAGACATACATGATTCTTTGGGTATTGTAGATATTCATATGCGGTAATTATAAAATGACATACGGTATTGGAGAATGACATTAGGTGACCCAGTTGCTCGTTTACCAGCATCTAATATGAAAAAAATGATTATATAGATCGACTTACAACCACTACGTGTCCTTTAGCTCATATAAATCGCGGATCAATATTTTTACCTTTATATTGATTTAAATAACTAAATGCATTATTATAATGTTTTTTTTTAGTATTTTTTTATTTATATTGAATGACGAGACAAGCAAGGCGCTTGCCTGGTAAGCGCCACGCCTGTTCATAAACAGAAGCAACACCCCACAGAACTTTGAATTACAAAGCACTGCATGGCACTGCACTGCGCTAGTCACCCCGAGACATAAGATGTTAAGTCTCATAATGCATAAATTTCACTGGCTTCAATGCCCTTCAAACCGAAACACAACAGTGTTTACACACTGTTGCTTGGCGGTAGAAATAGACAAAGCGGTGGCACCAACCCAGACGGCCTCTCGCATATGAGAGACCTACCACCTTGTATATGTTACAGAAAAGAATTGTCAAACAACAAGTTTTCTATTCGTGTCTGTCGTGAAATATTAATTTGCAATGTTCCGGCATGCTGGAGTACCGATAGTAGCATCATTTAAAGACCTACAGCTGAGTTTCTCGGTGCTTCTCAGACCAGTGGGCATTTCCGAACCACCAGTAGAGACATTTCAATGTCGTTTAAGCTAAGCAGGGATAGCTTAGCGGGGAGTAGTACGGACTGATGAGACGACAGTCGCTGGTTCGGAACCAGCCCCAAGAGCATACACCTCAGACTTTTCTAAGTTAAGTGTATATTAATTGTTAATTTATCGCTTGCTTTAACGGTGAAGGAAACATCATGAGGAAACCTACATACCTGAGAACTCGATAAGATTTTTCGAAGGTATGTGAAGTCTTCCAACCCGTATAAGGCGAGCGTGGTGGTCAAAGATATTTCCTCTCATTCAGTAGAAGAGGCCTGTGCCCAGCAGTGGGACGTATATGATATAGGGCTAGTATTATATTATTATTATTTTCTTTTATCGACGCATAAAAGAACCCTTTATGGCCTACTTGAAAATTAACGTTTCAATTTTTTTTATTTAATCATAAAAATTAAGAGCACAGTAGGCGAATAACCTGCTACGAAGCGAGAGGCCGTGGGCTCGATTCCCGCTCTGAGATAAATATATATTTCGGGTCTGGTTGTTGTGGGACCGCAAAATCCTCGTAGTTCCTGATACCCACGATACAGGTGAATCAAGTTTTGAGTCAGGACTATGTGTGTGACTCTTGGGTGTTTTTTTTTATATACTATAATATGTACATCATGTAACGTTTATGGTATAAATATATATTTTTTATTCTACTCGCCTGAATAACGAAACGAGTAAGTCGGTCACCTAAGGGTAAGCGCCACGCCTGTCCATAAACAGAAGCAACACCACACAGAACTTTGAATTACAAAGCACTGCATGGCACTCAACTGCGCTCGTCACCCCGAGGCATAAGTTTTATAGTCTCATAATACCCAGTATATCTTTATATAATAATATATAATTCTTCTGTGAGTGTGTATGTCACTGAACTTCTCTTAAACGACTGGACCGATTTTGATGAAATTTTTTGTGTGTGTTCAAGGGGATCTGAGAATGGTTTAGATTCACAATTTTGTCCGCTGGACAATGTTTTTTTAATTAATTTTTAATTTATTAGTAGTCGCTGTGCGTGTGTCTCGCCAAAACTCGAGACTGGCTGTACCGATTTGGCTAATTCTGATCTTGAAATATTTGTGGAAGTTCAGGGAAGGTTTACCCGGGACAGTGAGACAGGACAGAGAGACAGGACAGTGAGACAGGACAGTGAGACAGGACAGTGAGACGGGACAGTAAGACAGGACAGTGAGACAGGACAGTGAGACAGGACAGTGAGACAGGACAGTGAGACAGGACAGAGAGACAGGACAGAGAGACAGGACAGTGAGACAGGACAGTGAGACAGACAGTGAGACAGGACAGTGAGACAGGACAGTGAGACGGGACAGTGAGACAGGACAGTGAGACAGGACAGTGAGACAGGACGGGGACAGGACGGGGACGGGACGGGGACAGGACGGGGACAGGACGGGGACAGGACAGGGACAGGACGGGGACAGGACAGGGACAGGACGGGGACGGGACGGGGACGGGACGGGAATGGGACGGGAATGGGACGGGGACAGGACGGGGACGGGACGGGGACAGGATGGGGACAGGACTGTCCCACCGGAGGGAGGTGGAAGACGACCTGACTTAGGTCGTCGAAGTCAATTAAATGTGCGACGGGCTACCTCACGTGCAATGGCGCAGTACCTCACTTAATTGCATTTAATGTAAATAAAACATTTGTATTAAGTTTTGACCACATTTTACACAAATATATTATGTAGGTGATACGAAGTTCACCGGGTCATCTAGTAATAATATATAGTAGTTACCCATACAATGAAATACATTGGATTTTTATGTCCTTCAAACCGAAACACAAAAGTGCTTATCGATAGAAAGTGATAAAGCTGTGATACCAACCCAGACGACCTCTCACATACGAAGGACCTACCACCTTGTAATTTCTCAATACGTCTGTAATTTTATGTGAATATGTATTTTTATGTCGCCTCCAAAGATGAACCGATTTTTAACCGACTTCAAAAAAAGAATAAGCACTCAAATTTACGCGTTTTTTATTTGAATGTATGGACATCATTTTCTCAGCCAATTGTGGATCGCTTTTTGTTAAAAGTAATTATATCCGATAGAGTTTAGCTGTGATGTGGACCTACGATACCAAGTTACGTTTAGCTGATCAAAAAATTATTTCTTTCTTTCTACATTATCAGTTAAGATTTGATGAGGAATACAAAGGAAAATTGGCAATTCCATAACGGCTAACAGAATTCGGGGTATTTAACTTAATTATTATACTATCCGTACAATAATCAAATTAAAACTAGGTTAACAAGAAAACGGCATTGTGTACACATCGCACCAATTGATATAATTGGGGCGAAAGTCTGCGTTTGTGAGAATCGATAGTTTTTGCCGAGCCTATTGTATGGTGAGAAATGTCTGTTCTATTTCTATATCTATACCTACCTAGGTTTAATTAGACACAAGGCAGGTCCCTCGTATACGAGAGGCCGTCGGGGTTGGTACCACCTCTTTGTTTATTCGCCTAGGCATAGTTGTTGTAAGCACTATATGGTTTCGGCTTGAAGGTGTTCAGTGAAGTCAGTGAAATTACTGGGTAATATGAGACGACATCTTATGTCTCAGGGTGACGAGCGCAGTTCAGTGCCATACAGTACTTTGTAATTCAAAGTTCTGTGTGGTGTTGCTTCTGTTTATGGGCAGGCGTTACGCTTACCATTAGGCGAGCGACTTGCTCGTCTCGACATTCAATCAAATAAATAAAATAAACATGATTTGGTACCTTAATTGATAGTCGGTTTGAAATCTGCGTGTTTTAACCCCTCAAAACGTGTGTAATTATAATGGAGTATAATAAAAGGATGAGGTTTTCGATGTATGTATAAATATAAAACATCTTCTGATATATGTGTTATCATGGAAGATTACTTACCAGCTGACACACTTCTTGGTTAGCCAATCTTTTGCCAAAAAATCATAGACATTCCAATAAATGGAAGCGTGAAGCCTTCCCGTCCAGTCGGTAAATTCTCAAATTACTCTCTTTTATTTCTTCTCCATGTTATTTGATAATAAGAATAAATTCTTCTGCCACCTTCCCTTGTCCCACTCGCAGTGGGGCGCAACATGCTATTTAACACATGTTACAGAAAGATTTGGTTTATAGTTTTTATGACTGGCCGCCTGCCTGACATCAAGCCAGGGGAGAATATAATAAAACAAAATATTATCTATGAGTATTAATTGTATAAACATATTATAAATCAATAAACTTATTTTTAATAAACATTTATTTAGCAAAATCTTATTTAACTTATAAATAAAAATGTCTTTTAAAAACAATACAGCAACTCTATGTAAAATAAAATAAGATTCATATGATTTTTGTTTTTATTTTAAAAATATAATAAATATTAATAAAAATAGGAGTATCCCTGTATTTCTGCAAGGTGAATGAATCATAAAAATATTATTTTTTAAAGCTTAATAATCATGAAGAATACAAATGCATTCTGGTTTTATAATTATGCAAAATACTATAACGATAATCCAATTTAAATAATATGTTTCGGAAATCTTCGTTTGTGACGAACAACACAATATTGATGATAGTTTTTTTAAATACCTGTTAGAGTATTTTATTTTTAACCCCCGACAAAAAAGGGGTGCAATAAATTTTGCTCCTTTGTATGTCTAAGTGTGTAAATGTGTGTCTTAAACGACTGGACCAATTTGAATTCATTGTTGTTGTCTGTACGCTAGGTTAATCGATATAGATATTAGCTATGTTTGAAGAACTGATTAGCCATTTTCAAGTTACATATGTTTCTCAATTAGACGTCAGGGTTTTTTAATGCATACGTTTTTAATATCCGAAGATCCTGAAGAGCTACAGATGTCCGGATAATATAATTATAATAATAATAAATACACCCAACAGTCACACACATAGTCCTGACCCCACAGTAAGATACGAGTCTTGTATCGTGGGTATCAGGAACTACGAGAAACTCTCTGTCTCACAACACCCAGACCCCGAGACAAATATTTGTGGATCACAAAAATGTTTGTCTTGGTACGGGGATCGAACCCGCAGCCTCTCGCTTCACAGCCGACTACTCGCCGCTATTATGTTCGCACTAAATAAAAAAACCGTTTATTGCCGACGTGCGTAACTTAAATGGTACGACAATACACGCACCCACGCTTGTAACCCCCGAAGGGTAGGCAAAGATGTAATAATTCATCCATATGTCACCAAGCTTATTTCCGTCCCATAATGTGATTGCCTATCGCCATACCGGACACAATTCGAGACTCCGGGCGGATATTGAGCATTTCCTTTTAGAAAAACTCAATATTGTTTTTACCCAACCCGGGGATCGAATCCGTCTCCTCAGCACAGCAGTAGTACCGCATACGTATCACCAAGGCAGTCGACTGTAATAAATTAAATTCATCCTGGCTTGTTAAATTGTTAAACATAGACAAGTGTCCTAATAAAAAAAATATATTTTTAAATTAAGAACGTCAAAACATACCGCACATTTATTTGGAGAAAGCCATAAGTATTGTGAATTTTCCGACGTTTGTCCGAACGGGGTGAGAGGTCATGAGTGAGAGAGATGGAAGATGTCGCCGTCTCTATCACTCTCGGCACGTATGTGATAAAACGAGCGATGGCAAGGGGCGTCCTTTTTGCGCATAGTCTGCACGGCTAGGCGGCACATTTCTGAAGGACATGGAGTGTGATGGAGAATCGTGTAGATTTTATATTTTAAATAAATTCATAATTTTATTTCTTTGATTTAATATTCACATTTCCTGTACAATAATGATTACATATGTATACGGTATTCTAGGCTAGCTACATCTACGACTGATGACTTATAGACGAAGAGCACATCCCAGTGGATATACCACAACAGCCGAAGCCAACAACGTAATAGGACCAGGAGGAAATTTTTCAGGACTATGTTGTTTCACATCTTCTAAACTGACGTGAATTATCAGCAGATCTTGATACGTCAATACACGAAAAGATTCTTGTTCAGCAATGCGACATAATTAGGTAATACACATAGATTAATTTTATGTTTTATCATGATTCCAGATACTAAAATAAAATACCTATTAATAATATCCGCTTCGGTAGATGCATAGTATATTGTTTAACTGTGCAGGTGACAAAAATAATTGATGTATATCTACCTAATACTATTGAAACTTGTTATAGGACAAATTAACTTTCAATATATCTATGACAACTGGAAAACAGCTGTTTTGTTGTTCGCACAACAATAACCTGCCGAGTTTATCGTTACGATATGGGTGTGCAACTTTTAATTTTTAAGGTTTGTTTTCCAATTTATGCAAAATAGATTCTAAATTATATTCTATACATATGCCTAACAATAAACATTTTCTTTCTAAAAATCAATTTAATTCTCTATACTTGTAACTGTACCAAAGTTGTACGATTATCAAAATATCTATTACTGATATTGATTATATTTAATAGAAATTTGATAATTTGGCTCCCCAGAGGGATCGAAGTCAGGCGGCCGGTCTAAGAAACTACAAGCCAAATATTGCTGTAATATATGTTAAAAAAACATATTACGCCAACCCCGCTGTAAGAAGGATGAGGACAGGTGGAAAAAGAAAAGTAGAAGTTCAATACGCCTCATAAATGACTCCTTATACTAGGTATTTGAAATGATTTAATATGTCCTCTCCATATATTTTTGTGTGCTGGCCAGATGACGGGCGGCATTGCGTGGTCAGTTTTTGTTCGTCATCCGAACTGGACGTTCCAAGTTCAAATTTGAAAATTGGACTCCAAAGGGATTCGATATTCGAAATTTTAAATTTAGCATAAAATACTGGCTACCGACAAACGCCAACTATTCCATTTTCAAATTGTTTCATTTAATTTTATTCTGGAATTAAACAATGGTTTGGATACGAAAATTATACATTTTATATTAGTTTTTAGTACATATTATCTTCAATCATTTTTAACGATGTTTTTGTTTTTATTCATAAGCTTCGATAGAATACAAATTATAGCCATTAACAAACGTCAGCCATTTTTAAATTATTTCAATGTTATTTAAATGAAGAACATAATTTTTGATATTTTTTACTTTATTATTATTAAAATACGTTCCATAGATCAACACAAATATTTTTTTATTCAATGTTCACCTTGACATTTCAAATATAATTATTTATCACATTTGCGACAAGACGTGTCATGTCATTTCCGAATGTTACTTTGCGAGACAGTAACATATTAGTACTAAAGATGAATTTCATTACGTGTAAAAGAAAATACAATAAGTGATTAATTAAATTTATTTTTAAATGATTTTATTGATACATGTATGTGCATTCGTTTAAATAACTATCCTATTAATTGTTACGGTACTAAAAGAGGTTTAGTAAAGAGAAAATAAAACGTTTGAGACCGACGGCGGATCTTGTCTTATTTTTTATTAGTATTTTTAGTATTTTTTATTCAAAATCAAAATCTTTATTCATCATGTAGACTAAGAAAGCGCTTATGACAGGTCAAGTACATAACATTTGTCATTAATAAGACTAACTTAAGATTATGGGAGCTTTGGAATAACCGCCGCGCTATAGGCTGGCAGGAAAAGGCACACCAACAATGTTTGACTTTTAAAGGTTCAATTAATATAGAATTTGATTTGTTTTTTTTTAGCTTTTCTATATCAGACGTTAAGCGAAGCAAGACATTGTCTTTCCGGATAGCAAGTAAACATCAGTCACAATAAATCCCCATAAAAAAACATGCCTATTGTCTTCTCCAGGGATTCAAACTTAGGTCCGTAATGGTAACACAATACGGGCTAAGAACTTAGCTGGCTGATTTAGATTTGTTTTATTTTTTTATTAGAGACCGTTAAACGAGCAAGTGGATCACCTGATGGTAAGTGATCTCCACCGCCCATGAATATCCACAATACCTGAAGAATTATGGACGCGTTGCCGACCTTAAAGAAAAGGGGTTATTAACGGATTAGGAAGGGATTTGGGCTCTCGCCCATTTGTTTGAGATATCGCGGGTTCGATTACCGCGTCGGCGAAAAGATGTATTAAAAATTTAAGATTGACTAAGACTGTAGACCTCAGTTTTTTATACCATTACCGAATTTAAGCGTACCGATTGTAACATATGAAACTATTAAGTATTTATTCATTATTTTTTTAATCTAACATTATCTTTCCGAACCTCATATCATAGTCATCGACCACAATCATAGACAAACCCTAACCTACCACAAGTGAAGCGAATTAAAACCAAACAGTTCATAGTCCATCCTTTTATAAAAAAAAAATACATTCATGACAATGCACCCAGCGCAAAAACTTGTAGAACGGCTTAATACATAGCTGCGGTGGTAGCGTTGCGACGTCCGACTTATGCAAAACTTAAGCCACACCCATGTGTACACGCCCCACTTGTGTTTTCCATCCCTTTTCCCCTCGTGGAAAGTCCTACCTACCTCTCTGTCCCTCCCCTGACGCCTACACATTCTGAGACGGAGGTTTTTAGTCGCTACAAAGACATCGTCGCGACCACTGTCGCCGGTGCGGACCGACCGTTCTTATAAAAAGTATACGGTGCATAAAGTGTTTTTTTTATTCCAAAAATATGGAATTTTCATGTTTTTTGTGGTTATGCAAGACATAGTTTTGTGTTGTGTTATTGTGTTTTGTGGAGGTAATTATTATTTGTATAAAAAATGGTAATCTAAGACTGGATTGCACCATATAGCAGTTATAGTTAAGGTTTACGTTAAAATTGACGATAACAGTAACGCTGACTTTAACATTGACTGCGGAATGTGTTGCACCATCTTATTCCAATACTACTAGATTCCTCGATTCATTCTAGAAGCAGGGACATATTATTTTGCAGCACAGACGCTTTAGGAGATATATCGGTTTGGAGGTTATAATTTTACCATCTGACAGGTATTTAACTTAAACAATAGCTTTATCTAGCGAATCTTGGGTGGTTACAGTTAACAGCTAAGGTTATGACGTTCATCTGACATCAAATGGTGTAACTCATTTTTTGCTTAACCGGTACTTTAACATGTCATTGTTTGTCATAGCGAAAGTAAGTTTGTGCAATCTACCATTAGTGTTTATCAGGTGCCCTATTTTATATGTACACCTTTATATTGGTAGAGAAAGGCATATTTGAAAAAATTGAATTAAAAAGTGTCAAAGCAGTGTTCAAAAGTTAATAAATGCCCTTATTACTTTATTTTTGATATATCATGTTGCCACTATGCATTAGGTGTATGAAGAGATATGACAAAATGTATATAGAGTTGTATTGCATATTCTCCAGTAATTATATCCGATTTGTCTTATTTTCCCTTTTTTCAATATGGTTAGACTTTTTAAAAATCATTTGTAATGTTTTTGTGTAAATACAGACCTTTAAAGACTGAATTAAAATCAGTGTAGCCTTAACCAAGTTTGAATACATATATAGATTCACGCCTGTTTCCTATAGGGGTAGGCAGAGAATGGACTTCCACCTGCTACGATCCTTACACACCTCTTTGGCCTCCTTCACTCTCAATAAATTCTTCATTCATGCACGTCGGCTTAGGTTGAATAATTCGAAAGAAATATATGTAGAGGTATTTATAATCGAACTGAATCGAATCGAATGTTAAGGATACAGAATTTTAATAAACGGATAATATATCTACTTTTCCGAAATGATTTAGAATAATTGAGTTATCGAAATTATTTACGCTGGCCTTATACAGCTAGATTATGTCCTGTCTGAACTAACATTGCCTTGGTGGCGCAATTGTAGAGTGTACGCGGTACGACTGCTGTGCTGAGGTCTCGAATTCGGTTCCCGGGTCGGGTAAAAGTGATATTGTGGTTTTCTTTCACGAAATGCTCAGTATCAGCCCGGAGTCTGGAATTGTGCCCCGTGTGGTGATAGGCTCCCATGATAAGATGTGATAGGGGACATCATGGGATCATCATTACTGTGCTCTTTGAAATCTTAAAAAAATAGAATATATGAGAAATGTCTTAAATTGTATGCAATTCTGGCTCAGAAATTATGACCCAGAACTATGCATTACAAAGCATTGCATGAACTGTTAAGCCTCATAATGCCCAGTAATTTCACTGGCTTCAATGTCCTAACCGAAACACAACAGTGCTGCTTGGTGGCAGAAATAGATTTAACGATGGTACCAACCCAGACAGACTCTCATATACGAGGGACATACCACCTTGTAAATTAAGTAATGAATCACACATCCGTTGCCCGGGATTGGAGTCTTTGCAGATGTAATGATAGGTTCGCCTATTATCACATCATGGGACGGAAACTAGTCCGGCGAACCGTGGATGCAGCACTAGTTGCACCGCTGCCCACCCTGTTGGAGAAACACGTGAGCTTATGTTTATGGCTTTCGGAAAATTCAATAGAAAAACTGAGCTTTCCGAGACAAACATTCTGACTGTAGAGTGAAATAATGGATAATGGCCTTAGTTATTTTTTTATTTAATAATATACTTCGTGATTTAAGATTTTATACAGTTATTATACTGGTATTAATTCTTATTAAGCGCCAATTACTACCAATTTGAAAATACTGACGCTATGGTTAGTTTTAATATCGAATTATTTTTAATAGGGCTTGGAGAATGTAAAACTGAACCGATACTTTATCATATAACTAGCGACCCGCGCCGGCTTCGCACGGGTAAAAATATGTTTGTTACATCACATTACAAATCTTTGAATTTTCGGCTTTTCTGTACTATAATATGGATGTATTATCCATATAAATCTTCCTCATTAATCACTCTATCTATTACTGAAAACTGTATTAAAATCCGTTGAATAGTTTATAAGATCTAAGCGAACAGACAGCGGAAGCGACTTCATTTTATACTATGTAAAGATGTTGGCAATAAAAAATAGACTGGATAGCAGCGATAGCTCAGCGGGGAGTGGTACGGGCTGCCGAGATGAAAGGCGCAGGTTCGAACCTTGCCCCAAGAGCATGCACCTCTGACCTTTGTAAGTTACGGGTATATTCATTGTTAATAATAACATGCGTTAACGGTGAAGGAAACATCGTGAGGAAACCTGCATAACTGAGAACTCAATAAGATTTTTCGAATGTATGTAAAGTCTGCCAATTTGCATTAGGGCAGCGGGGTAGACTAAGGCCTCACCCCTCAGATTCAGCAAAGAAGACCCAGCAATGGGACGTGTATAATACAGGGCTAGTATTGTTTTTACTATAATTTAAATTCTCAGAAAATATTCAAATCCAGGCATAACAAAACTAATTAAAAATACAAAAAAAAACTAGAAAAAGCCTACAGTTTTCCTCAACGATCTCCCATCATTTATTACACGATTCTAACAATACAATGCAATGCGTTTTACCAGATAAAATCAAATAAAATACTACCTCTATTAAAGTTAAGCAAATTACATGCTTTTTACACGGTGTGTAACCATTTCCGCCAAAGAAAGTATCACGTAAACCATCACGCTTTTATTTCTTATGGTGTAGGTAGAAGTATAAGTGGATATATGCTGTTGTGTGGATTTTATCTTTGACATTAAAAATGGGAGCCTTTTTAAGAGGTCTGGTCTTAGTGTGCTATGGTGTTTTATTTGGGGTACAAAGTTACAAACATAGAACAATTAACACAGTACTTATATTTAGCATAAATAAAAAAAAATCTAAGAAAAATTGTTTTCAAACAAAAAACAGAGGTTTTGATTTGAAAAATGACTCATGACGGTAGTTTAATAAATTCGCCTCCTAACTCATTAGGAGGGGGAAATAAGCCCTGCGAAACGTGGATGCACTTTTTTCACCTCTGTCTACCCCTTCGGGGATAAAGGTGTGAGCTTTAATGAAGGTTGAAAGACCTTATGTACCTTTAAAATCGTATAAAAAACTCTGTTATAAAAGTTTCCTGACAATATTTACCTTTGAATATTGGAAAATTCATATCGCAAAAGTCATTCTATTCAAATCTATTTTTTCATTGCAATTCTAAATCTATTTTTTGCACTAAATACTGAAATGTCATTCTACATTGTTAATAGATATTACGAAAATAAATGTATATTTATATAAATTTCTTTTGCCGTGTCTTTTTTTTTTGTCTCGTAAAAACTCTGTTTTGA
Organism: Amorpha juglandis; assembly: GCA_949126905.1. Lineage (NCBI taxonomy): Eukaryota > Metazoa > Arthropoda > Insecta > Lepidoptera > Sphingidae > Amorpha > Amorpha juglandis. The sequence continues at coordinate 8,790,967 of OX421389.1, forward strand.
CTGGCCTCTGATGACATTCATCTTTCAGAGACTATATGGCTTGAATCCCTATCCGAAACGGAAACCTAAAAATATTTGTGTATATTCGAATTGTGTAAAATCTATTAGATTTAAATTTATTTTTTTCGTAAAAAAGGCAGTGGATTTTAAGAATAGATTTAGTTTACTTATAAACTTGATTTCTTATTTTAGCCCGTCCGGAAGTAGTTAAGTTAAACAGTTTTTTGTAAACTTAAAATATTATTGAAAGTGTATTGTCTTTCTCTGTCAACATGATTTATAAAAGGCTAGAAAGAGACAGTGTTTAACTAACTATTCATCGTATATAAAGTTGGTAAGACACATAATCTTCCAAGCTCGAGGCTTCGTCCGTGTGTTTTTCCCGCCATATTTCTGAGATAAAAATAGTCTACGTTAGTCTCTGGCCTATAAACCATCTATATGCATAAAACATATCTATAGGTTGTTCAACCTCTTCATAAAGGAAAGATAAACCAACTCACATAATTTTGCATTCAGAATATTATTAAAGACTAGCTTTTGCTCGCGGCTCCGCTCGCGTGAACGTTTAAAATTGACAAAGTTTCATACAAACTTTCATCCCCTATGTTATCCCCTTGGGGGTAGAATTTATAAAAATCCTTTCTTAGCGGATGCCTACGTCATAACATCTACCTGCATGCCAAATTTCAGCCCGATCCCGATGGTTTGGGCTGTGCGTTGATAGATCACTATGTCAGTCAGTCAGTCAGTCACCTTTGAGTTTTATATATTTAGACTAGATGACCCGGTGATCTTCATACTATCTATTTGGCTTTTTTTCCGAGCACGTAAAAACGACTGCACTACACCTGATAATAAGCGTAGTGCAGTCCAAAAAACCAGCGACCACCGACAAACAATGAGTTTATCAGTGGTCACCAGAATGATGCCGCCTTGTTGAACTCCTTCTTCACATTCCGACGAGGGAAGAAGCAAATCAAGGAGCCTACGACGGGATAGGCTGATGACCGATGCAATACAATAATACAAGGATGCACCCCTTTACCCGCCCCAACCAACCAAGTCATGTCGCAAGCCCCTCGGAGGAAGCGGATATACACTGGCTGATCCTGGAACGCGATCCACACAATGACAAACATGGCAGGTTTTAACACCATGTGTACGGTGGTTGCTATCCCGGCGGATATGAATATCCTACCACCAGCAAGCATCCTTTTATATCACAAGTGCTACTAGCAATGATCATTTAACATCAAGTGACCTACTTGGTCGTATACCTCTATTAAAAAAACCATCATACGTATTTGCGTGCGTATATAACGTATTACGTATTGTTAGCCAATAGTTTTTTTACATCAATGCCAATGTTAATAGACACCTCATTTGTATAATAGTGTATGTAAATATGATCAGTTCTTTTTTTGTTGGATGCCTTGAATAGGTGCTGGTGGATATTCATATCCGCCCGGATAGCGACCACCGTACACATGGTGTTAAAACCTGCCATAGTAATCCACACGCCTTGTGGGAATCGAATTCCAGGATCAGCCAGTGTATATCCGGTTCTCCCGAGGGGCTTGCGACATGATTTGAAGGTTGGTTGGAGCGAGTATAGGTGTACATCCTTGTATTATTGTGCCTGCATCGGTCATCCGCCTGTCCTGTCGTAGGCCCCTCATTTTACTGCTTCCCTCTCCGAAGAGGGAAGAAACATTTATACAGGCCAGCATGACTCTGGTGACTACCGAAAAACTCATTGTTAGTCAGTGGTTACTAGTTTCTTGAACTGTATCAAGCTTACCATCAAGTGTAGTGTAGTCACTTTGCGGTGCTCGGATAAAAAACAGTTTATATGTCTTGATGATTAATGTAACAGTCAACGCGTAGCCCGTAGGTACTATCAGGTGGTATCAGCTGCAATTTAGGTATACGAGGATCCTCCGATTAACTTTGGAGGCCACCACAGGTTTTTAGTCAGTCATCTTCCTCCTGCTTTTGTCTTACTCGCAGGGTCGGCACATGTTTTTTTAATCATGTTACAGATAGATTTGTAGTTATTATGATCGGCCACCTCCCTGTCAACCCTTCTGGGCACTAATAGTGTCAGTACATAAATTAAGACGACAGTCAGTTGCACTCACTGGTCGGTAAACGATAACAGAGTTATGTTTGAGTGGTAGAGCCAAACTCTAGTAAGTTTTATCTACAGCATGAATGGGCTGGACCGGGTCATTACCAGAGTCACACAGAAAACCGACGTAAAGTAGTAGGTTGCTGCTACGTTTCGTACTGTGAGTGGGCCTCTCGCATACGAAGAACCTACCACCTTGTAAACACTTTGCAATTACCTACCAACTACAAATGCATCCAGAATCGAACCTATATAAGACATAAACGCTAAACCCCAAACTACCTACATTAAAATCTGATTACGTAATTTCGATGGGCGGGGTTTACGGTGGGCGTGTGTCATGGGCGTGGTCGGAGCGGTCGTTGACCCCCCTGCCCAAGTGCGATACGCCGCCACGCACCCATTATGGTGGTTGAACCTCATTTACAATTCTATGACTCTACATTATGGTTAGAGCTTCGTAGATGTTTGGTAAGAGGAATTATATGTAGAGCGTTTTGTGTCTGGTATGCGGCTGGTGTAGGATCGATTCCTGCAAATAATTATAGGGTACATTGAGTGTTTTATATTTATTATTTTATATGATTGAATTACGAGACGAGTAAGGCGCTCGCCTGATGGTAAGCGCCTGCCCATAAACAGAAGCAACACCACATATAACTTTAGACTTAATTACAAAGCACTGCATGTCACTGCACTGCGATAGTCACCCTGAGACATAAGATGTTAAGTCTCATAATGCCCAGTAATTCCACTGGCTTCAATGTCCTTTAAACCAAAACAAGCAACAGTAATGACTGTTGCTTGGAGGCAGAAATAGACAAAGTGGTGGTACCAACCTACCACCTTGTATATTATTGTCTTTATACTTTTTTATAACGAACAAGTTGGTCACCTGATGGTGTGTGAGCTCAATGGCCCAAAAATATACAATACCTGTGGAATTATGGATGTGTCGCCGGCCATAAAGAAAAGGGGTAATAGTGTAGTTTTTTATGTTGGATATTATACATTATTTTACATACACCAAAATATTAAAAAAGTCGGAGCAAAAATTATTTTTTCGGAAGAAATAGTACCCTATTACTTCTCCAGGGTATGACGTATCTCCTTACCAAATTTTACTAAAATCCATTTAGACATATAAACGTAACAGACAGACAGACAAACTTTCGCATTTGAATTATTAAGTTTGACAGCCTCCGTGGCGCAGTGGGTGAGTAGCTGACTGCGAGGCAAGAGGCCATAGGTTTAATCCCTACACCGAGAAAAATGCTTGTGTAATCAACAAACATTTGCGTCAGGTCTGGGTGTTGTGGGGCCGCAAGTCCCTCGTAGTTTCTGATACTTAATATACAGGTTAACCTAGTGTGGGGTCAGGACTATGTGTGGGACTGTTGAATGTATTTACTCGTAGTTTGTATTAAGTACTTTTAAACATAATAATAATAATACTAGCCCTGTATTATACACGTTCCACTGCTGGGCACGGGCCCCCTCTACTGAATGAGAGGGGTTAGGCCTTAGTCCACCACACTGGCCTAATGCGGGTTGGCAGACTTCATATACCTTCGAAAATCTTATCAAGTTCTCAGGTATGCAAGTTTCTTCACGATGCTTCCTTCACCGTTAAAGAAAACGATAATTAACTTATAATATATCGATGCCTCAATAAATAGTGGTAGGCAGCGGCTTGGCTGTGCCCCTGGCATTGCCGATGTCCATGAGCGGCGGTGACCGCTTACCATCAGGCGGGCCGCTTGCTCGTCTGCCTATCAAGGCAATAAAAAAATATATATATATATTTCGATAGATTTAATCTTATTCGAATATTGTGATATACTTTTACAATAAAATTCACTTTTTTGTTTCAGATGCCGCACAACAGACTTGAAATAATAAAATAATATTTATACTAATATTAAAAATACTCTAATGTACTTAGTGCAATATATTTGATCAAATCAACAATAAAACGGGTTTAACTCAAGAAATCGGTGCTTAGTGATCTTTATTTGTTGCTTAAAAGTGTTTTGATTTTATATTTTTATTTACATTTAACATTCCATAAATTGCTGTGATCCAACGATACGAATAAAAGTATACGATTGTGAAATTAATTTCTTAAAAATAGAAAATTATTTATTTAAAATAAAAAAATGAAAAGTGTATTCGATATATAAAATGAGATTAAAAGTGACTATAATATGTTTTAAATAACAAAACAATAAAATAAAAGTACATTAAATTTAACTTACGCTTGAATGACTTGGTATCATAAAATGTATTTATGAGTGACTGCTGTGAGCAAAGTTGCGATATGTACACCACGTGGTACAGCCGTGGGGATGGTGGCATGCACCACCACCAAATGGGCCAACTGTACCACCATGGGCCCCCCATGATCAAGACAGAGGCGGGGGTCAATAGTGACTGCATGATGGCTGTGGACTACGCGCCTCCCATAAAGGTACGAGTTTTTCTATAAAATTTGTTGTTGAAGTCTTGAAAATGCCATTGAACTATGAAGCCAGCCTGCTTTGCATGAGATTTCTCACACTACTATTCTAGTTTCTCGTACCGTGCAGAAAATTATCTTTCTTCTCAGAAATTTCTCGTTTCGTGAATTCCGGGCTAGCATGTTAGCTTCGATATACATGTAGAGATAACACGAGATTCCAAATCGACGTAATTTTCTAGAAAATTATGCCTTATGTTAAATTCGATTTTTATTAGATCCTGTAGTTGTCTTATAATATGGGGTCCTTTAGACGGAGTGTGAAGAAGCAGTTACGCAGGCTGGCATGATCTTGCCGACCTACGATAGACACACTGTTTGTCGTTGGTCGACACTATTCCTGGATAGCGCTGCACTTACAGGTGTGGCGTAGTCACTTTGCCGAGCCAGGATAAAAAAAGTAAAGGCAGAGTTTCAACGGTGGCATCAAACGTCAGACGCGAACGTCAGTGACGATAGCACGTCATTTTAACGCTTAATTAAGGACGCCAGCGACGTTAGTAGCGCTACGGTCGAATGGTTTTGGATAATTAACCCTTACCAGTTGGGAACGTGTCTATGATTCTTCAGCTATTATGGATGTTCATAGATGGAGATGATGGTTTATTATCAGGTTACCTACATTGTCGTTTTAAAACGTTCATTGACAAAAAAAATGATAATTTCAGCTGTGTTTAAATCGATTTCTGTACTCCACAAAATCTTCAAGGTTAATTGATACACCCACCCTACCCACATTGCTACAAAATTGATACCCAGTTGTATTCTAGTACAGCGAACCCCAAACTTTTAAAGCTACAAAACGTTTTTTTATTGCCTTGATAGACAGATGAGCAAGCTGCCCGCATGACGGCGGCTACCACCGCTCATGGACATCGGTAATACCAAGGGCACAGCCAAGCCGCTGCCTACGCCTGGAGAAATACTCTCTTTAATGGCGTTCGGAAAACACCGAGGCAGGGAGTTCATTCCAGAGATTACACGTGCGTGGAATAAATGAACGCTGGAAACGTACGGCGCTAGACCGTACTGTTTCCAGGTAGTATGCATGAACTCTGTAGTGCGATGGAACCCTAGAACAAACATATCAGAGGCATTTAATTTGTGTAATTCCCGGAACTCTAGTGGTTTTTCCATGGAAGCTGTGGGATCCGCGGATCTCACTTTAGGAATCGCCGTTCTAGTTAACTTTAAATGCCGTGTATACAATATCAGAACCGATTACCGTCATAGGAAAATCACCCAAGGCAATTAATTAGCACCTGTGTTAATGACATCACCATTCAACTAATGTGTCATTTTAAAAAGAATCAAGACGGATTCCGAGCATTCCTCATATGATTAACGGTACTTGATTGAGTTACATGATGATCATCAGACGCATTATAAATGTAACGCTGTAGATACCTTTGTCTATAAGTGTTTTTATAAGTGGTCACGATGTAGACACTCTTGTCTATAGCATGAACGGGCCGGCTTGTCTGGGTTGTTACCACTGTCTTACATAAAATCGACACAAAGTAGCAACTTGCTGTTGCATTTTGTACTGTAAGATATTTGGGGGCCCAAATACCCTTCCGTTTTCCAATCCCTCAATCCCTTTCGGCAACGCATCCATGATTTCTCAGGAGGATGTTCATGGGCAATGGAAATCACTTACCTTCAGGTGTCCCATTTGCCGGCCTTGGCTGTAAACTAAAAATGAGCCGACTCCACTGGGCTGATACTGACGTCATGAAGTAGTAGGTTACTGTTGTGTTTCATACTGCAATTGAGATAACAGAGGCCCACATCACCCCTCTTCTTCCCAATCTCTATTTTACTTAAAAGGTTGTCAGCGTATCCACGATTGTCCTGTTGTTTTTTGTGGATAATCATCAAGTATCTCAGGTACTCGTTTGTCGACTTCTTCTATAAACAAAGCAAGACGTGAAAGATGTCATAAGCCGTAATAATGACATACAGTCTTTTCATTCTGGCTGCCAAGGTCAACCTTCCCATCATTATTTGACGGTAAATTTAACCACCGTAACAAGTTGGTCGACTATTTATTGCATTCATTGCAAAAAACGATCATTGCTGGAGCGCATACATGGAAGGGGATAAGAGCAGGTGAGAGAAGAAGACTATATACGAAGTAATAGTAGCATGCAGTGGTTTATAAATTGCTCATGACGCAGATTGCTTTATCATCAACAATATAAATATTTGCATCATTATTATGACTAAGAATAGGATAGTATAAGCACTAAAGATAAATACTTTACTTATTAGTTAAAGAGGTGATCGAGAAATCCACACCAACACCTTAACAGCGCAGTGCATCTTTGCTTGTGTGAATATTACTATTCTTTCTGTTTATCGTTATCCTGACTTGAGTTTGCCTTTCTACTTAGAAGCTTTTTCGTTCAATCTTGAGCATCCTTCGAAGTGAGACCATTAGTTCTCATGTCTCCATCTAAAACGTCAAGCTAGGGCTTTGTGGGTCGTTAGTCCTATGACCTGGCACAGGAACTCGTGACTGACATACTATGGCGGTATCAAAACGTGACCAAGCCACCTTAAGCGAAATTCCTGAAGTTTTTCTGCAACCAATAACCGCCAATGGTAAAAAAACACATCAATTTGATATTATATTTCTTAGAATGGGGTTTGTGATCAACAGGTAAAAATTCGGTTTCATTAAACGATGACAGCTTTTTGATTGTCGCCATTCTTGGAACCCATTGTAACAATGGGTTCAATAGAAAAATCTTGGAAAGTAGGTATATAATTTCTCCTGTTTCTCTCTACTTCAATAAAAGTAATACGTTACCAATACACTTGTATATTTATATATACGTTTGTGTTTTTCTCATTAGCACAACCCTAATATAATAAGGGGGATTTTAGATGTAACAAAATTTATTTTATAAAGTAATCAAAACACATACTTACAGACATCACCACTTTCAGTACAATACACTCAATCCTAAGTTTGCTATCTTTTATGTGCTGTGTTAAATGTTACTCATATATATTTGAATGATCAAACGAACTTACCTGAAGTGAAGTTCGATCCTAAATTGTTCTGTCTTCGTCGAAGAGATTTATATTAATTATATATACTTGTAGTAGCTCGGCTACGCGTTTATCCACCCGCACATTGTTTAGAACCCTAAAAATAAAAATAAAATGATGACAGGCTACCCGCACGGCGGTAATAACCTCATTCTAGTTTAGAGAGATATGGTCACCACTTATATAACGAGGATACAACATTGAGCCTGGGGGAAAAAAAGTTCTTCAGACTAGGGTTGGGAGGGACCTTAAATCTCTTCGGCGAAGACAGAACAATTTAGGATCGAACTTCACTTCAGGTAAGTTCGTTTGATCATTCAATTGTTCTGTCTTCGTCTTCCGAGATTTATATTAATTATATATACTTGTAGATGTTTAGAGCATTCTCAATGTTGGAGAAATAAGTAAAACATATAGAATAAGTTATGATTCAATATCTTAATTAGTTAGGTAGATAATTTACTCTAGTTCAACTCAAAATTACGTTGTTTTTGATAACGCATTCAAATTATTAGCTATTAACTTTACTTATATGGGGAAATATAAGGCATTTGCGAAATTTGAATCATGTTTTAGAGTTGGTCTTTTATAATAGGTCTTAAATAAAATGGACTGATCCGTCCACCCAGCAGTCCGGTTAATAACCTCGACACTGACGCGGATGCTAGCTTATTGTGCAGCCGCTACTAGCGCAGAGAGTTTGTTATCCATCGACCAATCATTTGCGACAATACCGCATAAAAAAGATGATCCAAAATTTAAAATTAAATAATTTTGTATATAGTACCACCGTTAGCAATCCTATTAGAGTCAGTCTTACTCTTATAAAATAACAAGGTCTCTGTAATCGCAGGAATGTTGTCTGAAAAAACTTAATCCAGTTTAAGTGGCGATTTGCCTATAGCGGACGTTTTCAGTAAACGGTACAGTAAACTATTCAGTAATCAGTGATTATGATATTGATTCTATCGTTGTAAACTTTAATATTTATGTTCCTAATAAAAGAAAAAAGGTTTGACATCTTTGTTCAGTGGGCAAAAACAACAATTCGACCAGTTTTATACAAATTCGTTCAATTCAATTCAATATCCGTTAGGATACCAGGCAGCCAATCTAACACGATATTTGGGTTCATGTACTATGGTACACTGGAAATAATGATTAAAATTTGAAATAAAATAAATAAAATAAAATCCCTTGAAAAAATCATTGTTGTCGTTCGTTTTCTACAACCTTATTTATAGAAATAAAGGGCAAAACAGAACGATTGGTATTCAAGACATCCTGATAAAAAAATGATACATTAAATATGGGTATTTCCATAAAATCGAGATTATTTCACCATAGCTGTGTATTTTGGTAATGTAGGTACTATTGAAAAAGATGCCATCATTACATGGCAGCAGGAGAGACTTGTAGTCTGGGAACGCTTCCCGGATAATATGCTGCAAGGCTACGAGAAACATATTTAACTAAGTAAATTTACCTACATAGACGTTGAATACTTAAAATATTTATAAATTGAGAGTACTAGGAGGGTAGTAGTTTTATCAAGAGTTATTATATTTAAAATCTTCAAAACAAGCGCAAAATGCGGAAATGCGTAATGTGATAGCATCAAAGTTTTAGGATATAAGGGTCCCTTTTCCATGAAATAAATATACTTGAACCATTTTGATTATTTTTTGATTTTTTGCTTTGCATAAACTTAAAGCAAAAAATCTATTTCTTGCATGCCAGAAGTACGTATATATACATACATATATATAATGCGTTAATGCGTTCTGGTGCAATCCCATTGAATATCAATATCTCTAGACTCATATCTGCCTCCACGTTCAGAGATGATTTAATATACAAAGCGAATAAAATTATATGGCGTTCTACACACCAGTCCAGATTTTTCGAGTTATGTCATTGAGATGTAGGAATTCAATATCACTTTTTCTGTTTATACTCGTATTAAGCAATATCTGTCATATTATTTATTCGCATTAGAATTTGACATGGGCTCAATATACTAGAAGATGACTTTAATTCGAAGAATGCTGCTACGAGTTCTAAGAATACGTAAAAAAGCGTAGGGAAAGAAATAAGGAAATGTATTTATACTTTCAAATACTACACGACTTATATTATAATTTCTAAGAATTTTATGTGAAGACTTGTTGGTAATGATTTTACGGAACCAACAATTTTTTCTCCACGACACAGGGTTCCTTAGAACCGAAGTCTGCATAAAAATATATTTCGAGTTCGAAATCGTACAATTTATTCGGATTCATAGACACACACACAGCCTCCGTGGCGCTGTGGGCGAATAGCCGGCTGTGAAACGAGAGGCCGCGGGCTCTATTCCCGCACTATTGTTTCGGGTGTTGTGGGACCACAGGTCCCTCGCAGTTCTCACAGTAGTACCCACGATACAGGTTAACCTAGTGTTGGGTCAGGACTATGCGTGTGACTGTTGGGTGTATTTATTTATTTATTTATAAATATTAAAATAGACATTCTCCACCAAAACAGATGTTCACGTAAATCATTCGGGATATAGTCATCATAGTCTAATAACACAAAATGTGTGTGTAACCAACAATAGACAAGCTACTGTGAGAATTCTGACATAACGAGCGAAACTACGAATGAAAAGAATGAATGTATTGATTGTTTTGTACGTTATAGATTTCTTTCTTTCTATTTCTTTTTGATGTGGTAGTACCAATTCTTATGTCCATTGACATAAAAATAAATATAAATATATTTCAATAAAAATAAAACCAAAAAATTAAAGATTATTCTAGAATCTAGAATACTCATAGATTAAAACGTAACCTAGTAAATAAGGTTATGTATTACTCACGACTTTCGTGGAATTCATCATATTCATTTCCAAAGTATAGCAGCTGTCATAGGAATAAAATACAGATTTGAACTCCTGAGACTGTAAAGAGGATGCGACAGATTTCATAAATTTAGTGAATGTTTACTGCTAAGGAAAAAAGTAAAAGAGGATTAAACCAAAAAAAAAATAATTATAAAATAGAATCAAAATAAAACCTAAAATGGTTTGTATGCCTGTCGAGGATGGGTACTAAAAAAGTAGACCTCTTTAGACCTCAAAAGGTCTAATTTTATCATATAAGTATTCGGTGTGATCAATTTTATTGTCATTCTCTAACTGTTCATTCTAAAATTCATCATCAGATCATCATCATTCATTATCAGACCTTTACGGGAAGTATTAGAAGATGTAACTACATATTATGAATTTCTAAAGGCACTTTATAAAAAGGAGTTTATACTCAGAAACGTTATTTAAAACGTTTATATCTTAAGTAGGATTTATTGATGCCTCAACAAAATATTTGAGGCGACCTACATATACCTGAGATTTTAATGGCGGTGCGGCGGGGCTGCTAATACTGGGGCGGCGTCTTTTTCCTGCCGGTTCGGTAAGCTTGCCGTGACAGTCGCTGTTGGTAGCGGGAAGTTGAGCCCATTGAGTTTAAATTACTCGAACTAGCCGTAGTTGCAGATTGTAACAGCTTGTTGTGTAACTATATTGAAGTTAAAACAGAGCGTCTAGTTTCAGTCTCCGAAAAAATGAGAAAACCGCCAAAATGTATGCCATTAGGCTTTGTACCTCGGGTGTATAACATTGGTTTATACAGCATTGTGAAGCCACAACCAAGGTGGCTTTGTTTTTACCAACTTACCCCCACGCGTTACTTTCCGCATCAAATATCTCTAAAGCTTGCAAAAAAGCTCGAGATCGGCCTAAGAAAGCACGACGACCTCTACTGGTCGTTGTCTTTGACAAACAGGCCAGTTTGTATTTCACCAGGAGCATTATGTGCTCGAAAAAAAATAGCAGCGGCGAACCTCGCGCTGGCATTGTTCCTAGCTCAGGTGTCGGCGAAGACAACGGGATCTGGCGTGATCTAGACTGATATCTCGGGATCAACGGTGTCCTTGCTGTGAATTCAGGGGAGGACATGACGACAAGAGTGGACTCATCTTTAATAATAATAATTCATATGAATGTCGGTTAATGTCTCGCATTAACTCACAACGAAATAGCTTTAGGTCAATATCACGTATTGACTCGAAGCAAACAAAATAGCTATTGGTCAATATCACGTATTGACTCAAAGCAAACAAAATTTCTATAGCCTAACATCGCATGTTAGATGTGAGATAATTATTTTTAAATTATATTTAAAATATAGGTAGTTTTCCAATTACAGCACTAGAGCGCATTATGCGGCATAGTGCTCAACGTTGAATGTTTCAACTACAGCAACGCTTCGCACAATCAAGCACTCTCGAAAGTACTGCTTTCGGATGATACATGCAGTCGATACCAACTCAGTAACAGAAAATTAACAAGTGTTTTTTCTTTAAGTTGGCATTGATCGAAATTTTATTTATATTATCGTTAGTAATTAATATTGTTTATTGTTGAGAAAATTTTCCTGTTAAAAAGTAAATGTAAGGATATTTACGTTCCAATTAGCATTAGCACACTTCGGCATTGTGCACCACTGAGTCGCATTATGCTCTGTAATTGGAAAACACCTATAAACTCGTAATAAAAATATTTTTTCTGCTATTATATTATTATGGTACCCACCATTAACCAATGCCATTGGCCTTCGAATACTTATGAGTTTTTCTTCTTACTTTTGGGTTTCCATCTTCATTTCTCTTCCGTGGCATAGTCACAAACTTACACTTTTGTGGATTTTTTGGATTTAATTTTAACACTACGTGCGGTGATGCGCGCGCGCACACGAACGAATGAGGTTATTACCGCCGTGCGGGTAGCCTGTCATCATTTTATTTTTATTTTTAGGGTTCTAAACAATGTGCGGGTGGATAAACGCGTAGCCGAGCTACTACAAGTATATATAATTAATATAAATCTCGGAAGACGAAGACAGAACAATTAATATCTGCTAGCCTCGCTGTTGGTGTATTGTATTTCTTACTTTTTTAAATTGTTTGTATAAGTCTTGTGTATAAATTCTATTCTTCTTTTCTAAAATCTGTAGATTCTACGCCCTATACAGCGACTAGCCAGCTGTAAAATAAAATGCTGCAGGTTCGTTCCCCATACCGAGACAAATGTTTGTGTGATCCACAAATATTTGATTTGGGTGTTGTGGGACAAATAGTCTCTCGTAGTTTCTGATACCAACGATGCAAGATTCGATATCTTTCTGTGGAGTCAGGACTATGTGTGTGACTATTGGGTCTATATCATTATTATTTATTTATCCACAATACTGGTCTATTGAATTTACCTTTATGTTATTTTATACGGTAATTTAAGTTACAATTTTCAATTTACCATCACGTGAGATTGTTATCAAATTTGACCCATTCACCTTTTATTTTCAATCATTCTTTTTGACACTCCTATGAAATCTATTAGATGAACACATTCGTTCATTCACTCTTGGCTTTCATTCACGACTCTAACGCACAGGTGTCCAAAGTCAACAGTTAACTAGATGATTACTCACGTATTTGAAACGTGACGATGTTTTTTATCAACCGCAGACTCCGGCGCATGGATCGAATAGGAAGTCAATCAAAAATAAAGGAAAATTATGAAGTAAAATGGAGCGCTCGTGCTATGGTACAATGATGGTGGTTCCGCATAAATTCGGTTCAAAAATATGGATTTCTTTTCTTGAATGTCTATATTCATGGACGGTGGAGATCACTTACCATCAGATGAGTCACCAGATCGTTAGCCAGCTGTAAAAAAATAATAATCAAGCAATAAAACAACTTAAAAAACAAATATAAAACAACTAATTTGGAGTTGGTGCTATGAATCATTAACGCTTAAATTGTAATATCACTGACTCAAAAACAAACTGACTCTTCTGCATTTCTCATTTCTAGATTTTTGTAAAGCGAGGACGAATGAAACATTTGAATCGCTGTAAGTTCGAACTGGAATACGAATGAAATAAACTTTAAATGCTAGATAATTTTAGCACGTTTAAAATTTTAGATAATAATTTAACGTGATGAAGGAAAGATAGCATTAAAACATTTTAGGCGTTCTTCTTGTGCTTAGCGTTATTTAAGCATTTGACACTTTCTGTTTTTCTACTGAGACGATCCCATTTAGCCTGTTCTTGAGTATCCTCCGTAGTTAGATTATTATTAGCTCTCATATTTTCCTCTAATGAGTCAAGTCAGCGTTTTTAGGGCCATCTGTGGGAATATACACCCGGTACGATCTGGCATTTGCGTCCTAAGCTTTGCTAAAAAATGAGTTAAAAGATCTGAAAATATTTTTAGTTTTTGTTGTTTATTTAATATACATATTTTTATTATTTTTTATACATGTTTCCTTCCCTTTTAAGTATGTATTTTAAAAAGTTAGCACTCAAAAAAGGTATTGAATTCCGAAAAAGTCTAAGTCTCGTGCATGCCCGCATGCAAACCCAGACCTCGATTTTGAGCTTACCATTTTTTATTTATTATTTAATATCGAAAATTAAAAACTGATAAATTTTCTTTCTAAGGCTTAACCCCTCTCATTCAGTAGAGGAGGCCCGTGCCCAGCAGTGGGACATGTATAACACAGGGCTAGTAAAAAAAAAACTTTCAAGATTTTTGTAGTAAATCAGTTAGTTAACCTGTCTTAGTTCTACTTTAATAGATTATACAGTTAACTATTGTTTTAAATCATGAAATAGATGTAAAACTTGTTATGAATAATTTATAAAATAATTTAGATAGACCTTTTTTTAATGAATTTAAGAGTCACATATTCAAGTATTCTGCGGACATTCATCATTGGTAATCTATAAAAAATGTATGCCTTTGCGTGTTAAGCTATAATTAATGTATTGTCTAACAGATGTATTGACATTACAAAGCTTAATGATTAGAATCATTGTTTCCTTTTATCCTGACGCGACAAAAGATGTTTAACCATGATAGTGAGTTCAGTGTCGGTTAAAAGGATGATCTTTGAAAAGATCGCTCTAATCTTTTTTTTTTATTGGATTGAATGACGAGACGAGCAAGACGCTTGCCTGATGGTAAGTACGCCTACCCTTAATTAGAAGCAACACCACACAGAACTTTTAATCACAAAGCACTGAACTGCGCTCGACACTCCGAGACATAAGATGTTAAGTGTCATGATACCCAGTAATTCGCTTCTAATCTATCGATGTATGATTTTTTTATGCAACTAAATGGCCAAATGAGTAGGTCTCGCCTGTCCATGAACATACGCTACGCTACGTCAATTTTTGGAACACTTTATAATTATGATAAACCCATATAACCTTAACTATAGTTCCATTATTCAGTCCATAACTCCTTCTCTTCACAATGTTAGGTATAATCTCTTCTCTGATACGCTACACTACGATAATCTTTGGTACTATTTAAACTTATATTAATCTAAATTATCTCGATTCGAACACTACCCATGCTGTATCACCACGCCTTTTGCTCTCACAGTTAGTCAAAGATTAGGTGGTAGGTCCCTCATATGCGACAGGCCGTTTGGGTTGGTACCACTACGCCATTAGTTTCTGTAGCAATCAGCAATGTAGCACTTTTGTGTTTTGGTTTGAAGAACGTTGAAGCTAGTTAACATTACTGTGTATTACACAGTAAGACCTGAGAACGTATATATATCAGGTTGACTAACACAGTCCAGTGTCATGCATTGCTTTGTAATTCAAATTTCTATATAATGTTGCCTCTATTTAGACAAAATTATCTACAGTATGACTTTATTTACCGAACATCGTCTTACTGCTCAATTTTTTTTATAGCAAAGTCCAGTAAACGAGCAGATGGATTACCTGATGGTAAGTAATCTCCACCACCCATGAACATTCATAATACCTGAAGAATCATGGGCACGTCGCCGAACTTAAAGGTAAAGGACGATTAAGGGATTGTGAAGGGATTTAAGCCTTCGCATATCTCACTAACCATACGAAACACAACAGCTGCTACTTCACCGGTTGTCTATGTAACAGTGGTAACAAGTCGCTCGACCTAGCCCATTCATGCTATAGACAAAGCCGTCCACAGCGTGACTCTACAACTTTTAACTGGTCTGCCCACCTCTTACGGACCTCTAAACCGCCTAGGCCTCAAGATCGGAGCATAGAGAATTGCGCGCGTTCGTGCGTAACCGTTTTAAAGTAACGCAAACAGGTTGATCGGTTTTTTGTTAGTTTTTGCTTCATCCGACTATCAGAGTCATGGACCCGACTGAACAGTGAAGGCACGTGGATGGGTGCATATATTTGTTTTATGATTTTGTGAATGGATTTTGTAAAATTGAGACTGTTAGGCTACTGTTTGTCATGGGAATTTGAATTTTATGTATGAGAGGATAAAGTTGAATGGCTAGTGTCGAAGCGAGATCAAATTTCTTGGATGAGTGGATTCACACCGGATTCAAAGCGATTTAGTAGTGATTAGTAGACATTGGTGCAACCACTACCACTATGATAAGGGATGAACCTATGACAATGCCAGTCACGAATTCCAATCCTGGATAAATCAGCTGGTGTGATTTTTAAAATCGAAGAATTAAAACGCAAATTACGATTGGCCACTGGTTTCCAAAAATGTATAATTTTATAGAAATGAAAATGATCTTAATATCCGGTTTGTCGAAGGCTGATCAAATCAATCTTCAACAAACCGAATTTGCATTTTGACAGCACAGGCAAATCGATTCGAGTTTCTGAAACGTTAATTATTGAAAAATTATTATTCTCTGATCTAATTTGCGAACAGTCGCTTGTTAGTCATTGACACACCATTTGAAAATAGAATGAACGAACGAATCTTCCGGAAAGTCAAAATAGCGTTTCACAGACCATTTTTCATTTTTAGTTTGAAAATCGTGTTAACTAACAGGTGTGTCAAATCAATAATATATTTTTGCCACCGTTGCCGACCTTAAAGGAAAGAGATAATTAAGGAGAAGGGTAAGAAGGAGAGCTTTCCGTGAGGTAGTGGTATTAACCCGGTCAGCCGGCCCATTCATGCTGTAGACAAAATTATCTACAGCGTAAACATGCACAAATAAACCGAATTACATTCTATAAACCAAACTTTGACTTATTTTAAGACCGAAATCTATAGACCCGACTTAAGTCGTCCACAAAGTAACTTTGCATAGTAAACTTCGATATGAAAGCAAACTAAAAGTCAACGAACCAAAAGTCACCTTTCTGTGTAACAATGTTCATTTCACGTCGTAATTTTTTTATTTAATACAAATATTTTGTAAATCTGAATGACTTAACGAAGTCATTTCAAGTTAAGACTTAAGGAAATTGACCTATTACCTTAAATGTACCTAAATGTACCCTAATCTTAGATCCTACCGTAACTTCTACTGTCAACTATCCACCACCAAAGTAATCGTGCCTATCGTAATATTTTGTCACTCGCCAGCAATCGTGCTCGCTAACGGCAGTCAGTCAGACACGACTGAATAGAAAGTTAAAGCGCGTGCCGGTGCAATTGGTTGCATAAATTCTTTTACCAACTATTCTTTAGCCACCACACACCATAATTTAAAGCTAAACATATGCTGATAGATGTTTTGGTAGGATATTCATATCCGCCCGGATAGCGACCACCGTACAAATAGTGTTAAAACCTGCCATAAAAATCCCCATGCTTTTGTATGGATCACGTTCCAAGATCAGCCAATGTATATCCGGTTCTCTCGAGGGGCTTGCGACGTGACTTGATAGTATATTGCTGCGGGTATAGGGGTAGATCCTTGTATTACTGTGCATGTGTCGACAGTTTTATCTACAGCATGAATGGGCCGGGTCGGCCCGGTCGTTACCACTGTCTCACAGAAAACGGACGTAAAGTAGCGGCTTGCTGCTGTGTTTCGTGCGGTAAGTGAGATGTTCGGAGGCCCACATCCCCCTCTCCTTCCTAATTCCCTAATCAAAAGGAAGATTAAAGAGGAGGGCCCTTTAAAGTCGGGCAATACGCCTATGATTCTTCTAGTGTTGTGAGCTTACATATAGGCGGTGGAGATCGCTTACCGTCCGGTGACCCACTTGCGCGTTTGCTAGTCTATGCTAAAAAATCTCATTTCTATATTTATATTGCACTATAATCAACATGGTCCAGTATAGTCACTCCGCCGAGCCGAGATAAAAATATAACTTTATCTCAATTTCATGGAAGATTTTCGCTAGAATTTTCGGCTATTCCTAAAGCGATCCATACACCGTGATGTGTTTAACCGCGCCGTCTCCGTAACGACGCGGTGACTTCATTAATCAACTGCCGTCACCGGGGGATGAACTCTGTACTCCGATAGAATAGGGTATGACGCCAAACAAACTTAATAAAATCTTCTCAAACTTGACGATTTGCGTTATGAGAGTTGAAGTGAATTTGATTTTTATTAATTAGGGTATAACAGCGATAGCTCAGAGGGGAGTGGTATTGACTGTAGAAACAAAATTAAATGAAATTAAACAGTTTGAAATGAAATAGTTTATTAAGCATGTAGGCAATAAAAATAGCGCTTATGCCGAATCAGGACAAGAGTAAAAAAAACATATATATAGAAATCAGTATCAACTAGGGATTGCAATCCGGAAAAACGAATCCGGTAATCCGGCGGATCTGGCATCATTTAACGTCCACCGGATCCGGTACCAATATACCGGATCCGGCGACCGGATCCGGTGCTACAATTTTTAGCTATTTAAATAGAGCTGTTGCATGATTAGGTACTTTACTATGCCAAAGAAAAAAGTCATACGATCAGAACTGACAAAAATCTTGGAAAGAGTTATTCAAGATGATAACTCTAAAGAAAAATTGGAAGAAATAGTAGAAGAGAACTTAGATTTACTCTCACTAAAGAAAGATTTGACATTATAGGAAGAATTACAATTACAAATCCAGCAAGAAACCATGTTTTATAGCTTACATACTAAAAAAGAGAAAGATTTTTATAAAGTACTAAAAAAGTAAATGACTACATTTGAAAGGACCGAGTTTTGACGGAGTTCGAAGAGAATACTTGTCTGCTATTTATGATTATTTGCTGATAATAAAGCCGACAAGTGTAGAAACTGAAAGGGCCTTTTTGGCAGCAGGCTATATTTGCAGCTCTATTAAAAGTCGACTAGCAGATGACACAATTAACATTATTTGTTTTCTACGATCAAAACCAACATTGATTTTCTATATATAATAATACTAAGACAATTATGACTTAAAATTCTACTTAAAACAATTATTTTTCGTAAGTTGATTAAACTAAAAAGTTGTAATTATAACACAAATTCATTATTGTTATAATTGTGCCATTCATTACAAAGATTCATCGAAACATTATGGTGTCTGTCATAAATATAAGTCTTGTTTGTTGCAATAGTTAGCATTCTCAAATACTTTATTAATTATTGTGATCTCATCTCAATAAATTACGTAAGGTTAATTATATTAGATTTTATAATGTTACTTACTAAAATAATTGATCTATATGTGAAAATGAAATCTATGAAGACTGAGCTACTTGTTTCATCATTAAAATTTTACTAGTTACCTACACTACTAGATTTTATTTGTTTGCTCGTTGTCTAATCTTAACATTAGATTGGACACAAAGTTGATTTTATATGTTTTATTGTTTATAAACTACCTATATTAAGCACAATAACACTTGATTAACTTACTAACAGTTCATTTTGAACCGAAAAGCGAAAATCATCCTGACTTGATCAATCCGGCCGGATCCGGTCGGATCCGGCCGGATCAGTGGGAATCCGGTCGGATCCGGCCGGATTGAAAATGACGCCAGATTGCAATCTCTAGTATCAACTAATGTATACATAGCATCATCAAAATACACTCGGAAATGGCACTAAATCTATTTGTTTATCTATTATTATTATTTTTCCATATTTTTATTATGGAAAAGTCTAGAACTGTTATATATTTGGAGGGGAGGGAAAGGGGTCGATATGGACCATTGGCATTACTGAAACGGCACGTATTTTAAAAGTCGCAGGTTCGAAACCAGCTCCAATTCATTATTCATTGTTAATTATAACTTGCTATAAAGGTGAAGTAAAACATCGTGAGGAAATCTGCCTTCCTGAAAATTTGACAATAAGAATTTCAAAGGTATGTGAAATCTACCAACCCGCATTAGACCAGCGTGGTGGACTAAGGCCTAACCCCTCTCATTCAGTAGAGGATGCCCGTGCCCAGCAATGAGCCGTGTTTAATACAGGGCTAGCATTATCGTTATTGTAGTTTGCCCCCTATCACATCATATCATCATAGACTAATGTTTGTGTGATCCACAAATAATTGTTTCGGGGTCTGGGTTTTGTGAGACCGAAAGTCTCTCGTAGTTCCTGATACCCACGACACAAGACTCGTATCTTATTGTGGGGTCAGAACTATGTGTGTGACTGTTGGGTATATTTATTTATATATTATTTATTTATCCTCCGAAGAGGGAACAAGCATTTTAAAGTTGGCATGATTCTGGTGGCCACCGATAAACTCATTGTGTGTCGGTAGTTACTACTTTTTTGGACTGCACCACGCTTACCATCAGGTGTAGTGCAGTCACTTTGTCGTACTCGGATAAAAACAGAGTTGGGTACAACAACAACATTCTGACAAATCACTACTACTTACACAAAAATTCATACATCAGGTTCCTTCTGTCGCTTTATAATCAACAATAATAAATTTTAATTCTACATATATATTAATTACCTTCATTTCAAAGGCTACGCAGAAATACGCATACTAATCATGCATATTTTATGTAATAAATACATGTTTTAAATATGTAACAAATAGTGTACAATTAATCGTGTAATTCATACTAAAATTGCTTTATAATAAACTAAGATATGAAACGGGGCTTTACCTTTTCTATTAGCTCTTTTGATTGATATTATATGTTTTTTTTATTTAATTCAATAACGAGACGCGCAAGTCGCTCGCCTGATGGTAAGCGCCACGCCTGCCCATAAACAAAAGCAACACCACACAGAACTTTGACTGCAGACTGGCTTCGTTGTCTTGCAAACTGGATGACAATAGCGCTTACACTCTGTTGAAGCAAAATTAGAAAATAACTAGCTGTCCCTCGCGGCTCCGCCCGCGTGATCTACTTTTCCGGGATAAAAGTAGGTTATCAGTGGCGCCATGTGTCGAAAATTGATCGTACCCTATGAGAAACCTTCGTGGGCTCATGCACAACAACTTTGCTAAAGATCATCACATGATCAAATGCATAGTGTTGTCGGGAAAGATTTGATCGTCTTGGTCGCGGCATTGTTAATGATGATTCAAAGAGAAAACAAATTACTGATGATATTATCAATTACGTTTAGCTATCATTTTTATAATTGTCAAATTTTTACCATACTTAACCAAAGACAAAATTACGTTTAGCTGTCATTTAAGTTTTGTTATTCCACTGTCATTTGCGTTTTGTGTCATGTCAGATGTGTTTTTGTTATACCACGTTTTATAGTGACTTGACTGGAACGCGGTCGAACGGGATAAAAAGTATCCTATGTCCGTCTCCTGGTTCTAAGCTACCTCTCTACCAATTTTCAGCTAAATCCGTTCAGCCGTTCTTGAGTTACAAGTGGTGTAACTAACACCACTTTCTTTTATATACATAGATATTAATTAATATATGTAGGTAGTTTATTTTCTCATAATTATAGTATTATGATACAATTAAAGAATTCACATGTAAAGAGGATGGTGCCTGATATAGGCATAGCTTAAGTTTCATGTCACCAGATTCGCCTCGAAGATACAAATTAGATCTTTAACCTAATTATTTATAAGATGTACGAGTGTACAGACAAAAGAAATATAGCTTAAATGAGATAAGCAACGCTGTCAAACTCACATAGAAATACCTTTAAACGGAGTGTGAAGAAGCAGTTAGGCAGGCAGGCATGATCTTGCCGACCAACGATAGACACACTGTTTGTCGTTGGTCGACATTATTATTGGATTTCGCTACACTTACCATCAAGTGTGGCGTAGTCACTTTGCCGTGCTAGGACAAAAAAACCCTAGTACTAGAATTTAATTGATGTTCTCATAAAATCAGAAGCTTATCTATTGTTTAGAATATTCTTATTTTAAATCTATTTCAAAACCATAAAAACTAACAGATTTTATTTTAAATCAACGTGATCCAATTGACTCGTGCCCGATTAATTTATAAGCAATAAACCAATAAATGTTTATCCAATTAAATGCATTACCCGTTTATAAATTTAATCTTGTTGGTTGCAAATCGTGACATATTACATTTTTTATCCGCGTCTTGTAATAAAAATTAATAGCTATTAAACTTATTACATAAAACGTCAGCATTTTGTAAAAAAAAAACGTCTAAACGTACGATATGTCGTGTGCTGTATTAATTATGTCATAGCTTAATTATTTTTAATTTGATTAATATGATAAAATTGTTGTTCGTTGCGGATCTGTATGGATATTGAAATGCTTTTTATTGTGTAATTGCTTTGGACTGAACGTTTTAATTTCCTTTGCCTTACATATCAGTGTGATAAGAATTGTTCAGTATTTTCACTAGCTTCAAACTCCTTCAAATTGAAACAAAACAGTGCTTACACACTGCTACTTGCAGGCAGGAATAGACAAAACGGTGGTATTAATCCATACGGCTTCTGGCATACGAGTGACCTGCCACCTAGTAGATTTGCACCATCTCTTGAACATTAGCTAGTATTAACATTAGTATTAGTAGGATATTCATATCCACCCGGATAGCGATCACTGTAATCACTGCAGATCGCTTACAATCAGGTTTAGTTAGCTGGTTCCATGATTCTTCTAGTATTGTGCGCATGAACTGTGGATATTTACCATCAGGCGACCTAGCCCATTTGCCGCCTATCCTACTAATATTATAAATGTGAAAGTTTGTTTGTTTGGATGTTTGAATGTTTGGATGTTTGTCGGTCAATCACGCTGAAACTACTGAACGGATTTTGATAAAACGTATACAGACAGGGTATGAGCTGACTTGGGTTATAGGCTACTTTTTATCCCGGAAAAATAATTTTAGTCCCGGAAAAAGCAGATCACGCGGGTGGAGCCGCGAGCAAAAGCTAGTGCTATATAAAAATAGAAAAAAAAACACTTCTCTAAAGGCAACATGTCCCATTTTACCTAACAACGTCAATAAAGACATCAAGATAAACGCTTCGAATGATTCGAAGGATTATTTCGGTTCCCGGGACGGTCCCGTTGTCCCGGTGTCCCAGGGTAATTTGCCGGAATTGTGGAATTGTGACGATCTGTCACGATCCCTGGATGTCTATTGCGGCCCTTTTAATGTAATTGTTAATTCTTTCCGGTTGTTAATTATGTTTATTATCATCGGCAAATCATAATTTATTATAATAGGTGTCTTATTATTAGTTAGCTATTAGGACTTATACGTACATACGCACTCACGCCTGTAATCCAATAAGGGGTAGGTAGAGCTGTAACCAGTACATTGCACCGAGCATAGTTCCGTCCCATGATGTGATAGGGGGCGAACTCATCACCATATCGAGCACAATGCCAGACTCCGGGCTGATACTGACCATTTCGTGATAGAAAAACCCAATATCACTTTTGCCCGATTCGGGGATCGAACTCGAGACTTCAGCACAGCAGTCATACCACGTACGAAATACAATAATGCCACCGAGGCATCTTAGTACTACAGTTATTATTTGTTACTCTACCTACCTAATACACACCTAGCTATGTATATGTTTAACTTTTTATATTGTTTTCTCCTAATGGTCTCAAGTCCTGTCTCAAGTCTCTAGTGAGTCCTGAAGTATATACGTCACACTGCTGGGCACAGGCCCGTACTACTTGATCAGAGGGGTTTAGCCTTAGTCCACCATGTTGGCCTAATGCGGGTTGGTAGACTTCACATACCTTCGAAATTCTTATGAAGAATATATGCAGGATTCCTCACGATGTTTCCACGAGTCATAATTAACAATTAATATACACGTAACTTAGAAAAGTCAGAGGTGTGCTCTTGGGACTGGTTTCGAACCTGCGACTTTCGTCATGTCTTTGTTTTATTTCATTAAATGACGAGACGAGCAAGGGCGTTCGCCTGATGGTAAGCGCCACGCCTGCCCATAAACAGAAGCAACACCACACAGAACTTTGAATCACAAAGTACTTAACTGCGCTCATCACTCATAAGATGTTAAGTCTCTTAATGCCCAGTAATT